>CM071570.1:235332840-236059889 GCA_036426205.1 Ascaphus truei | reverse complement strand
TTACACCCTGAGCCGATTGAGACATCGCGACAAAGGCCACAGGAACCAGTGGTGCAGACACACCACAGGGAACACTGGGAAAACCAGCGTAGCCGCTCCAGCGCGGCGAAGGCGTAGTCTGCCAGGAACAAGGAAAGCAGCGCCGGGGCTACTATGCAAGGAGGCCTTGGGAAGCAGGGGACTGGAAGCAGGATACAAGGCACAAGGAAGCCTAGCAGGCCAAACAGAGTCTGTGACAAGCACAGTTACTTGGATTGCAAAGTCTATGTCCAGCAACTTCCTGAGGGCGGGGCAGTAACTAAATAGCACAGGAGGCAGCAAGAGGGAGGTGATTGCAGAAGCAGGGAATAGTTTGTCTGGAAGCTGCAAAGCTCCGGATGGAAGGGCTCCAGCCAAACCCAGGGGCGGATTCCTGACATAAATACAGTAGCTTTTTTATTAAAAGTATGAGTGGTTTAGGAAAAAGGGCAATATACAATATTAGAGCTATAAAAAAAAATCTAAAGAGGTAAAAGAAAATAATACAATGCCTAAATGCATGATAAATGAAGAGGGCAGAATATAGGAATTAGAGGATGTAGCTACTATCTCTTTCATTTTTCATTTTATTTTTGGTACCCCATTGTAATGGATATCACTAATGCAGTTTTTCTTTAGTCTCAGCTTCATGATACTGTACCTTTAATCCGCAAATGTCATGGTTTGTGGTTTTGAAGCCACTGCCAGGGCCAGATTTATGACTGAAGTGCACCTTAACTAAAGTTAATCTCTTTAACACCAAATCCAGCCAAGGTATTTGCTAATGCTAGTTTAGAGGCGCTACAGTACTGTATATGACACATCTTTGCTGTTACTGTTTGAAATCAATGTTTTCAGTTACACTATTGTCCCTCACTCCTCCATAAAAACCATTCATGGGCAACAGGCGAACTTCGGGTGTTGTACCTGCGGCCTCCAGCAGCCCCTTTCCCCAGTGCAGAGGGAGCAGAGATGTTGTTGCTGGCATGGATTGCCTTTTTCCCCCGCTCCCTCAGCTGTCAAATGACAGTGCACTGATACATACTACCCCTCTCCTGTGCTAATCACTAGGTCCCTGTTTTAAGAGGAGCGGGACAGTATTAACTAGTGCACCTGCATTATGCAGCAGACTGGAGTGGGGGAAAGCTCCTACCCATGGATACAATGTCCCTTCTGCCTGCGCGTTATATTTATATATATATATGTATATATATATATATATATATATATATATATAAAAGAGAGTGCACGCCCCATAGCGTAAAAAGATAACATTTATTGGAAAGCTGAGGGAAGGGGGGGGAGGGAGGAATCGCACTCACAAGAGTCAATAAAATGTAGGCATTTGTGAAAATCAATATCACCGCCAATCCAGTATGTCCACAGCAGTCCAAATGTGTTGTCCACAATAGAGATCTTGCTCCGTAGATACAGGAGATGATTGACTGCTGAATGACTTACATTAATACCATATATATAATACTAAAATAAAAGGATTTTGGGAAGACCCGGCTGACTATATCACCGTGCTGGAACCCAAGATGACAATATGTGGGACAAGGAGAGGCCCAATGAAGATGATCCACAAGGAATGTGTATAATGTATCCCTAAATAAGTGGAAAAAGAAAAAGGTTATGTGTGTGTGAATAAGTACATAAACGATGAGCACACGGGCAGGAGGACAAGACGAGAGAAGGAAAAGATGAGTTTTGGCAGAGAGGAACTAGGAGAGAACTCAAAGGAAGAAGGAGCTAGACCAGAGTGCTTGTATCCAAACACTCATTTAGTCCACCTGGTGATAGTGTACCCAACTGGTGGATCCAAAAAGTCTCCTGTCGGCATAGGATTTTGAAGCGATCCCCTCCTAGAGCAAGAGGAGAAATATGTTCAAGGCCCATGATGGTCAAGGATTTAGGATCTTCATTATGTATCAATTTAAAGTGTCGAGATACACTATGAGGATTAATGCCATTGACCACATTTCTCCTATGCTCCTGGAAGCGAGTGCTAAGTGGACGTGTCGTGCGACCAACATATTGTTGGCCGCAACCACATTGTAGCACATACAATATACACTATATAAGTGCTCAGACAATTAATATTGCCCCTCACTTTATGAATATTACCTTTCCGGGTGGAGACAAAATTGGGTTTGGTCACTAGATGCTTACAAGTGATGCAGCGGCCTCTGCCGCACCTGTGATTGCATGTGGGGCCCGCAGGGGCGGCAGATGCACCAATTGACCTTAGTTTGCTCGGAGCTACTATGCTCTTGATGTTTCTGGCCTTTCTTTAAATAATAGAAGCCTTTTCTGGAAGGATAGATCCCAGATGAGGGTCACATTTGAGAATATTCCAATGGTCATTCAAGATGTTACGAATAGACCTATGTGATTGGTTATGGACCTTAAGGCCATGGGATTATTATCCCCCAAAGGCCTCGGTGTAACATAACTGTGGCTTCTTTTTAGATTTTGATTTAATAAGTAAATGGGACCTATCTAAAGCCTGAACTTTGTTGAATGAGTCGGTGACAAGTTTCGCATCATAACCCTTTGTGATAAACTTATCACTTAAAATATCTGATTGCTGCAAAAACTCACACTCTACTACAATTTCTTTTAAGGCGATGGAACTGCCCTAAAGGGATATTTCTAAGCCATTGTTCATGGTGGATGCTGGATGCGTGTACATAATTGTTAACGGAAACCGGTTTGAAATGTGTGGAAGTAATAATTTTAAATTCAGAATCTGAAGTCAAAAGGAGATCCAAGAAGACAATTGATACAGGACTGATCTCAAATGTGAATTTCAGTCCCAATGTCATCAAAAGAACCCAAAATATTAGATAGAACAGCCTCCTCACCTTCCCAAATAATAATTATGTCATCTATGAAATGACCATAGATAACGAAGCCCGCCCCAAGCCCCACATGCTGCCACACGGATGACTCCTCCCAATATCCCATGTAGAGATTAGTGTAGCTGGGGGCGAACCTCATGCCCATGGCCATTCCACAGATCTGTAAATAGAATAATTCTTCAAACAAAAAATAATTGTGTGTGAGAATTAAATTTATACTATCTAAAATGAATTGTTTGTGTAAGATGGGAATGGATAAGTCTGTGTCTAGCCAGAACTTGATGGCTTCGATCCCCTGGAATGATCAATACATGTGTTGAGAGATGAAACATCACGTGATGCCCACAAATATGTGGGCTTCTATTTCAACTCAGAGATGGAATCAAAGATGTGTAGCGTATCCCTAATATGTGACCTGAGCTCTCCTGTGCTAATCACTAGGTCCCTGTTTTAAGAGGAGCGGGACAGTATTAACTAGTGCACCTGCATTATGCAGCTGACTGGAGTGGCGGAAAGCTCCTACCCATGGATACAATGTCCCTTCTGCCTGCGCGTTAAATATATACAGCAGGGCCCGCTTCTCGGCGCCCCGCTTTTCGGCGATACGGCGGCACCGAGAAGGGGTCCGCCATCTTGGTTCTTAAATCGCGCATGTGCAGAATGGACGGTTGTGCCTGGCGCGCATGCGCAGATAGTAGTTTGCGCGCGCACACTGTAGTTTGCGCGCGCTTACCATAGGCCGCGCATGCGCAGAACGGCAAAAATGCCGATTTGCGAATGTTGAAATAACTGAAAATCGCTGGATTCGCTTTCCGGCGATTTTCACTATACGGCGGGCCCCTGGAACGGAACCCGCCGTATACCTCCTGTGTGTGTGTATATATATATATATATATATATATATAAATATATATATATATTTCTGTCATCAATCATCATTGCTTGTTGAAACCTGCTGGATTAAAGCAATCCTCAATGATCTTCGAGGTAATGCGGTTGAAAGCCTCTCCTCCACATTGCTCCAATAAATATTCTGATTTCATCCTCCAACCGTTTGGTCCACAAGTGATCCTAATTGAGTAAGCTCACCTGCTTTTAAAAAGAGGAAGAGGAAATGCGTCTGGGGCAGCAGTCGCTCTCAGACACTGAGAGAGGACAGAGGAGAGCTGACAGACACAGGCTGCTCATATTTATGCTTTCCCAAGGGGAATAAAGATCCCAGGAAAGAAGCAACCTGGTGTTAATGAACATTGTTGGTCTGGTCTAGGTTAGCTTGCCAGCCAGGTGGATAGGCTGAACTTTTGTTTAGTTAGTGCCCCTAACGGGGATAGGCTTTTGGTTTGATGTTTTGTTTTACTTAAAGGGACAGAGCACCCATTGTTTTGTTATATTTGTGGACAATTAAAACCACCACCATATTATTTCACCGGAAGACTTGTGTTGCCTCCTCACTAACCATGGTCATCGTGCCACAATGAGCACAGGCAAAATACAATGGTCGAAAACTTTCCTCTTGAGGCACAGTGGAAGGTTTGCTTGAAAGATTGTCTTGTTTGTTGCAAATGCACTTCATCCCATTCTCCAATGGATTTCATTCAAACAGTTCCCATCTTTTGTTACTTGCTATCCAAGGTAGACATACTGTAGTCTTCAACTTCTAGTTCTGTTCCATTTATTTTGGTCTTTGCAGAGTTGACACATCTGTTGAACATCACTTTGGTGCTGCTGAGATACATATGGAGGCCTACCTTCTTTCTTCTGTGAGTTCTCTGATTTGTTTCTGGAGGTCTTCTGGACTTTTGGCAAAAATAAGTAATCTGTGAAGTCATTAAGGGTTTAGCTCTTGGCTGTTATTGTATTGTTGCAGGGTCAACCCTCTTATTACAAGTCTGGGGCTGTTTGGGCAGCTAACTGTTAACTGCTACCTAGAGCAGACAGGATGTTATGCCGGTACTGCCCGCAGACCAGACCCGTCCCTTCTACTGAGGTGAGGAACGTATATGGGCACGCACCCGCAGCAAAAGGAGCGTGTCCGGAGTGTGGTGATTTTGGCGTTGCCAGGCCAGGTGACGTTTAGCTAGCAATACTTGCCGGTACCGGTGTAGAAGTGCCGTCGTCGTTGCCGTTTTAGCCAAGGTCAGGGATTGGAGAATTCCGGAAGGTCGTTGTCCAAGCAGGGGTCGAGAGCCAGAGAAGGACGTCCGCCAAGCCAAGTCGTAACCTGAGTGAATGAGAGAGAGAATGCCAGAATAGTGATCCTAGTGGAAACTATGTCGAGCAATGACTGAATGGCAGGACAGGCAATATAAAGCGTGGCTGATCAATAGGAAGAGGAGGCAGTCCTGGAAGAGTGAATGGAGCTGTCCTGGATAGGCTGTCCAAAGGAGGATACAGGTGAGCAGTCTTTATGCCTGATTGATCCTTGTGTGTGTGTTGGGGGCGGATCCTCACTGCAGGAGCAGTGAATAAATTGAGAGTCCTGCGCGTGCTCTGTAACAGAGACGGACGCGCGCTTGTAAACGGTAGCAGCCGCATGAGAGAGGGAAGATCCCGCAGGAGCGCGAGACCGCAGAGGACGACGGGGAACCCCCAGAGCCGCCGGAGGTAAGTGACGCCAGCGAGGAGTGCGCGCCACACCAGCGGGGATTAATGTAGGTGAGGAAGGACCAGGACACGGGTGCCGCGATCCCAGAGTCCTCACAGTACCCCCCCTTCAGGATCGGCCTCAGGACGATCCTTCCATGGTTTTGATGGAAACTTCTTTCGGAAGCGTTTGAGGAGTCCTGGAGCATGAATATCTTTCAGGGGTACCCATGACCTCTCTTCGGGTCCAAAACCTTTCCAGTGGACCAAGAAGTGAACTTTACCTCTCGAAAGACGGGAATCCAGTAAAGCCTGTATCTCGTACTCTTCGTTACCCTGTACCATCACAGGATCTGGTTTAGAAGTGTGGTCCGGAAAGAGGCTACTGGAGATGAATGGCTTGAGAAGCGAGGTGTGAAAGACATTTGGAATCTTCATGCTTTGAGGAAGCTGGAGTCGGAAGGAAACTGGATTTACCTGCTCCATGATGGAAAAGGGACCCAGAAACCTAGGAGCCAATTTGAGGGAAGGAGTTTTGAGATGGATGCTCTTGGATGATAGCCAAACCTTGTCCCCGGGTTTGTAGTTGGGTGCCGGACGACGGTGACGATCAGCCTGGGTTTTAGCGGTCAAGGATGCTTTTTGTAGTGCAGATTGGATTCTGGACCAAGAGTCTTGTAGGAGAGCAATATGCTCGTAAACGGCTGGTACTCCAGAGGAGTCTTTAGCAATCGGTAGGCGAGCCGGATGGAATCCGTAGTTGATAAAGAAGGGGGTCTCACGGGTAGACTCATTCCTGGAAGAATTAAAAGCGTACTCAGCCCAGATATGTAATTCTGCCCAGTCATCCTGAGAATTAGAGACAAAGCACCTCGAGGGATTGATTAACCCTCTCGGTCTGTCCATTGGATTGGGGGTGATATCCAGAAGAAAAGGAAGATGAGATACCCAGTCTCTTGGTGAAATTCCTCCAGAATTGGGAGCCCCGATCAGACACGATGGATGTGGGAATCCCATGGATACGGAAAATCTCTTTGGAGAAAATATCAGCCAGGGCGGGTGAGGAGGGTAATCCTTTGAGAGGAATAAAATGTGCCATCTTGGAAAACCGGTCCACTACCACAAGAACCTAGGCAACTCCACAATAAAATCCATCGATATGTGGGACCAGGGACGCTCCGGAATGGGTAAGGGTATGAGAAGATCCTGAGGTTTCTGACGAGGAATTTTGTTACGTGCACATACCGGACAGGACCGTGTAAATTCAAGATTGGTTTTAACCATATTGGGCCACCAAAAAGTGCGACGGATGAGATCCAACGTCTTCTTGAATCCTGGATGCTCTGCCGAGCGGACGGCATGTCCCCATTCCAGTACCTCAGGAACGAATCTGGGCTCTACGTACAAAGAGTCTTTCGGAACCTCAAGACCGGTCGGAAGATGTTTTTGTGATTTAATGATCTTCTCAAGATTCTTGAACGCCACAGCCGCAATGATCCTTTGTTTAGGAAGGATGGACTCGGTGGTCTTTTCCGGTCTCTCTTCAGAAGAGTATTGCCTGGAGAGGGCATCCACTTTGACGTTCTTTGTGCCGGGAATATATGAGAGAGCAAAATTAAATCTGGAGAAAAATAACGACCATCGGGCTTGGCGAGGACCTAAACGACGGGCATTCTCAATGTACAATAGGTTTTTATGGTCCGTGAGAATAATGAATGGCTCTTTTGACCCCTCCAGAAGATGTCTCCATTCTTGAAGAGCCATCTTGACGGCCAAAAGTTCCCTATTGCCCACGTCATAATTTCTTTCTGCAGGAGAAAACTTTTTGGAGAAAAACCCGCAAGGGTGAAGTTTGTCCTGGGGAGAAAATTTCTGAGAGAGTACCGCACCTGCCCCACAGTCCGAAGCATCAACCTCTAGGGTGAATGGGAAATTAGTGTTCGGATGTCGAAGGATGGGAGCAGAGACAAAGGCTTGTTTCAGCGTTTTGAAAGCCGAGACTGCCTCTGGTGACCAAGATGAAGGATCTGCCCCTTTTTTGGTCAGTGTAGTGATAGGAGCGATGATAGTAGAAAAATTACGGATAAATTTCCGGTAATAGTTGGAAAAACCTAAGAATCGTTGAATGGATTTGAGGGAATTGGGTTGCGGCCAATCCATGACGGCTTTCAGCTTCTCTGGGTCCATGGCTAAGCCTCTGTTGGAGATAATATACCCAAGAAAGGAAGTGGTAGACTGGTGAAAAAGGCATTTCTCCATTTAAGATATGGACTGGAATGGAATCTTCTGTGATGTGTTTTGTAACTCTAGGGAATACCTCAGAGGGTGACAAGAAGCAAACAAAAAACACGCAATAGTGTATTACCTTGGGGCATAAATGACCATATGGGGCAGATATACAGAGCATTTATTGGTTAAAACAATTGTAACCTCAATTGACATAAAACATGTATATAATTAATAAACAGTTGACTTTTTCTGCTAGAATAAGGAAATCGTTCTCCTGCTAGTTAAGAATTGTGCTTCCAAGCGCTTGTGCTTAAGAAGTGCTTTGCTCCGCCGTTGAGTAAAATTGAAATCCTACTCACCATCCATGAGTAGGACATGTACAGTGGTTGGGGTCTTTTTGCAAGGGTGAACCGCTTGCCATGGGGTGGCAGGACGTCCTTCAATGCGGGGGGAAGTGTTACGGTCCTCGTGGTTTGCTGCCGACAGAGTAGTTTCACGTCTTCTCCGCTGACGTCACGTCTGGTTTGCCACAGCTACGGTGTCCCTGGAAGACCAGAATCTCCTACGCGTTTCGAAACTCCTCAATACTGGTTTCTTCGTCAGGGAACGCGCGTAGGAGGATTCTTGGTCTTCCAGGGACACCGTGCTGGCAAACCAGACGGTGGGACGTCAGCGGGAGAAGACGGTGTGATGAAACCACTCTGTCGGCAGCCAACCACGAGGACCGTAACACTTCCCCCGCATTGAAAGGACGTCCTGCACCCCATGGCAAGCGGTACCCCTGCAAAAAGCCCCGAACCACTTACATGTCCTACTCATGGATGGTGAGTAGGATTTCCATTTTTACTCAACGGCGGAGCAAAGCAGCTTCTTAAAGCACAAGCGCTTGGAAGCACAATTCTTAAACTAGAGAGGAGAACGATTTCTATTCTAGCAGGAGAAAAGTCAACTGTTATTCAATTATATACATGTTTTATGTCAATTGAGGTTACAATTGTTTTAACCAATAAATGCTCTGTATATCTTGCCCCATATGGTCATTTATGCCCCAAGGTAATACACTATTGCGGTGTTTTTTGTTTGCTTCTTGTCACCCTCTCTGAGGTATTCCCTGTTTGAAAAAACATCACAGAAGATTCCATTCCAGTCCATATCCTAAGCGCCATAGGAGGCTACTCCACACGAATCTTCTCATCCGGTTGGAAGATACCGGATTTACCTCCCAGGCAGCTCAAGGACTACCTTCACTAACTGTATCACAGGTTTTGTTCCAATATATGTACTGTTCCCAAAGGCCTAGGTGCTTGGTACTGGTGATGTCTTCTGTAAAATAACTGTAGGCTTCTTTTCTAGCATTTTGATTTAATAAGTAAATGGGACCTATCTAAAGACTGAACTTCTGTTGAAGAAGTCGGGTGACAAGGTAGCACATAACCCTTTGTGATAAATTATCACTTTAAAAATTCTGATTGACCTGCAAAAAACTCACAATCTACTACAATTTCTAAGGCGATGGGAACTGCCTAAGGGATAGTCTCATAAGCCATTATGTTCATTGGTGGATGTGGATTGCGTAGTACTAATTGTTAACGGAAAAACGGTTTGAAAGGTGTTTGGATAAGTAATAAATTTGTAAATTCAGAACATGAAGTCAAAAGGAGATCCAAGAGACAATTGATAGGACTCGAATCTCAAATGTGCATTTCAGTCCCAATGTCATCAAAGAACCCAAAAAGATAATATTAGACATAGAACAGCCTCCCACAATACCCCCAAAATAAGAATTATGATCTATTATGAAAGACCATAAGATAACGAAGCCGCCCCCAGACCCACAGTCTGCAACGATACTCACCCAATATCCCCATTGTAGAGATTAGTGTATGAGAGGCGAACCTCATGCCCAGGCATTCACAAGATCTGTAAATAGAATAATCGTCAAACAAAAATAATTGTGTGTGTGAGAATTAAATTTTATACTATCTAAAATGAATGTTGTGCTAAGATGCGGAATGGATAAGTCTGGTCACTAGCCAAGAACTTGGATGGCTTTCGATCCCCATGAAGATCAATACATTGTGAGGAGATGAAACATCAGTGACTGCACCACAAATATGTGGGCTTCTATTTCACAACTCAGAGATGGAACAAATGATGGAGCGATCCTTAATGGTGACTGAGACTCCGTGCAATCACTAAGGGTCCGTTTTAAGAGGAGCGGCAGCCCGACAGTTTAAACTAGTCGACCCACCTGCATATGCAAGCTGGAATGGCGGAGAAGGTGACGGAAAGCTCCTACCCCATGGATACAAGTCCCTTTGGCCTGCCCGAAGTTGTTAATATATACCGCAGGGCCGCTTCTCGGCGCCCCGCTTTCGGCGATACTGGCGGCACCGAGAAGGGCGTCCGCCCATCGGTTCTTATCAGCGCATGTGCAGAATGGACGGTTGTGCTGGCGTGCGCATGCGCAGTAGGAGTTTGACCGCGCAACTGTAGGTGCGCGCGCTCCACTATAGGCAAGCATGCCGCCGAACGGCAAAAATGCCCGATTTGCGAATTGTTAAAATAACTGAAAGCATCTGGATTCGCGTTCGGCGATTTTCACTACGGCGCGAGCCCTGGAACGGAAACCCGCCCTATACTCATGTGTGTGTGTATATATAATATAATATATGAAATATAAATATTTATTTATCTTCTGTCACAATCATCATGCTTGTTGAGAACCTGCTGGATTAAGCAACCCTTCAATGTGATCTTCGAGGTTAATGCGGTGTGCACAAGCCTCTCCTCCACATTCGCCCTCCAAAAACTATTTGATTTAATCCTCCAACCGTTTGGGCGACACAGGGATCCTAATTGAGTAGATCACCGCCTTTTAAAAAGAGGAGAGAGGAGGAAAGTGAGTCTGGGCAGCAGTCGCTCAGACTGAGAGAGGGACAGCATGAGAGCTGACAGACAACAGGCTGCGTCATATTTATGCTTTCCCAAGGGGAATAAAGATCCAGAAAGACGGAAAGAAGCACCTGGTGTGTTTAATGAACATGTTGGTTCTGGGTAGGTTTAGCTTGACCAGCCAGGTGGATCAGGCTGAACTTTTGTTTTGTAGTGCCCTAAACGGGAAGGCTTTTGGTTGATGTTTTGTTTTACTTAAAGGACAGAGCAACACCATTGTTTTGTGTATATTTGTGGACAAGTTAAAACACCCACCATATATTTCCACCGGAAGAAGACTGGTTGACCCTCCTCACTAACCATGGTCATCGTGCACAATGAGAACAGGCCCAAAAACACAATGGTCCGAAAACTTCCCTTGAGGCACAGTGTGGGAGGTTTGCCTTCTTGAACATTGTCTGTTTGATTGCAAATTGACCCACTTATCCACATTCTCCAATGGATTCATTCAAACAGTCTCCCACTTTTGTTACTAGCTATCCAAGGGAACAATTACTGTATGTCTTCAACTTTTAGTTTCGTTCATTATTTGTGGTATTGCAGAGTTGACACATCTTCTGATGAACATCACTATTTGTGTGCTGCCTCAGTACATATAGGAGGCCCCTTACCTCTTTCTGTCTGTGAGTTCTACTGATTTGTTTCTGGAAGCGTCTTCTGGACTTTAGGCAAAAATAAGTAATCTGTGGAAGTCATTAAGCAGGTGTTAGCTATGGCTGTGAGTATGATGATTGCAGGGTCAACCCTCATTATTACAAGTCTGGGCTGTGGTGCGGCAGCTAACGTAAATGCTACCTAGAGCAGCACAGGGAGGTTATGCGGTATAGCCCGCAGACCAGACCGTCCCTTCTACTGAGCCGTGGAAGGAAAGTATATGGGCACGCACCGCCAGCAAAGGAGGTGTAGGAGAGTGTCTGTGTGATTTGCCGCTTGACAGGAGGGGAACGTTTAGACTAGCAATACTTATGCCACGCGGTAGGTACGTGTAGAAAGTGCCGTCGATCGTTTCGCCGTATTTTTAAGCCTAGAGGTCAGGGATGGAGAAATTCCGGAAGGTGTTTGTTCAAGCGGGGTCGAGAGGCACCAGAGAAGGAAGGCCGCCAAGCCAAGTCGTACGTAACCTGAGGTGAATGAGAGAGAGAAATGCCAGAATAGTGAATACCTAAGGGAAACTAGTTCGAGCATGGACCTGAATGAGGGACAGGACAATATAAAGCGTGGCTGATCAATAGGAAGCAGGACAGGGCAAGTCCTGGAAGAGTGCTGATGCGAGCTGTCCTGGATAGGCTGTCAAAAGGAGGATACAGGTGAGATGAGCAGTCTTATGCCATGATTGATCCGGTGTGTGTGTGTTGGGGCGGATCCTCACTGCAGGAGCAGTGAATAAATTGAGAGTCCTTGCGCGTGCTCGTAACAGAGCACGACGCGAGATTGTAAACGGTAGCAGCGCATGAGAGAGGGAAGATCCCGCAGGTGCGCGAGACGCAGAGGACGACGGGGAACCCCAGAGCCGCCGGAGGTAAGTGACGACAGCGAGGGAATGTGCGCGCCACACAGCGGGGATTAAGGTAGCGTGAGAGGGACAGGACACGGGTGGTGCGAGCATCCCAGAGTCTCACAGTACCCCCTTCAGGATTCCCTCAGGACCGATCCTTCCAATGGTTTTGATGGAAACTTCTTCGGAAGCGTTTGCAGGAGTCCTGGAGCAGAATATCTTTAGGGGTACACCATGACCTCTCTTCGGGTCCAAAACCTTTCCAGTGGGACCAAGAAGTGAACTTTACCTCTCGAAAGACGGGAATCCAGTAAAGCTGTATCTCGGACTCTTCCGTTAACCTGTACATCACAGGATCTGGTTTAGAAGTGTGGTCCGGAAAGAGGCTACATGCGAGAGAATGGCTTGAGAAGCGAGGTGTGAAAGACATTGGAATCTCATCGCTTTGAGGAAGCGGATGGGATCGGAAGGAAACGGATTTACCTGCTCATAGATGAAAAGGGAACAGAACTAGGAGCACCAATTGAGGGAAGGAGTTTGAGATGGTGCTCTTGGATGATAGCCAAACCTTGTCCGGGTTGTAGTTGGGTGCCGGAGACGGTGACGATCAGCCTGGTTTAGCGGTCAAGGATGCTTTTGTAGTGCAGATTGGATTCTGGACCAAGAGTCTTGTAGGAGAGCAATATGCTCGTAAACGGCTGGTACCCAGAGGAGTCTTTAGCAATCGGTAGGCGAGCCGGATGGAATCCGTAGTTGATAAAGAAGGGGGGTCTCACGGGTTATAGACTCATTCCTGGAAGAATTAAAAGGTACTCAGCCCAGATAGGAATCTGCCAGTCAATCTGAGAATTAGAGACAAAGACCTCGAGGGAGTTGATTAACCTCTCGGTCTTGTCCATTGGATTGGGGGGATATCCAGAAAGAAAGGAAGATGAGGATACCCAGTCTTTGGTGAAATTCCTCCAGAATTGGGAGCCCCGATCAGACACGATGGATGTGGGAGATCCATGGATAAGGAAAAATCTCTTTGGAGAAAATACAGCCAGGGGGGGTGAGGAGGGGGTAATCCTTTGAGAGGAATATTGCTGCCTCTGGAAAAACGCGTACTACACAAGAACCTAGGCCAACTCCACAATAAAATCCTCGATATGTGGACCAGGACGCTCCGGAATGGGTAAGGGTATGAGAAGATCCTGAGGTTTCTGACGAGGAATTTTGTACGTGCACATACGGACAGGACCCGTTAATTAAGATTGTGGTTTAACCATTATGGGCCACCAAAAGGTGCGACGGTATGAGATCCAACGTCTTCTTGAATCCTGGATGCTCCTGACGAGCGGACGGCATGTCCCCAATTCCAGTACCTCAGGAAGAACTGGGCTCTAAGTACAAAGAGTCTTTCGGAACCAAGACCGGTCGCGAAGATGTTTTTGTGATTTAATGATCTTCTCAAGATTCTGAACGCACAGCCGCACCCATGATCCTTGTTTAGGAAGGATGGACTCGGTGGTCTTTTCGGCTCTCTTCAGAAGAGTATTCCTGGAGAGGGGCATCCACTTTGACGTTCTTTGTGCCAGGGAATATATGAGAGAGCAAAATTAAATCTGGAGAAAAATAACGACCATACGGGCTTGCAGCGAGGACCCTAAACGACGGGCATTCTCAATGTACAATAGGTTTTATGGTCCGTGAGAATAATGAATGGCTCTTTGACCCTCCAGAAGATGTCTCCATTCTGAAGAGCCATTCTGACGGCCAAAGTTCCCTATGCCCACGTCATAATTCCTTTGCAGGAGGAAACTTTTGGAAGAAAACCCGCAAGGGTGAAGTTGTCCTGGGGAGAGAAATTTTGAGAGAGTACGCAACTGCCCCACAGTCCGAAGCATACAACCTCTAGGGTGAATGGGAAATGTAGTGTCGGATGTCGAAGGATGGGGAGCAGAGACAAGGTTGTTTCAGCGTTTTGAAAGCCGAGGACTGCCTCTGGTGACCAGATGAAGGATCTGCCCCTTTTTGGTCAGTGTAGTGATAGGAGCGATTGATATGTAGAAAAATTACGGGAAATTCGGTAATAGTTGGAAAAACCTAAGAATCGTTGAATGGATTGAGGGAATTGGGTTGCGGCCAATCCATGACGGCTTTCAGCTCTCTCTGGGTCATGGCTAAGCCTCTGTTGGAGAAATATACCAAAAAGGAAGTGGTAAGATGGTGAAAAGGCATTTCTCCATTAAGATATGGATGGAATGGAATCTTGTGATGTTTTCAAACAGGGAATACCTCAGAGAGGGTGACAAGAAGCAAACAAAAAACACGCAATAGGGTATTACCTTGGGGCATAAATGACCATATGGGGCAAGATATACAGAGCATTTATGGTTAAAACAATTGTAACCTCAATTGACATAAAACAGTGATATAATTAATAAACAGTTGACTTTCTCCTGCTAGAATAAGGAAATCGTCTCTGCTAGTTTAAGAATTGTGCTTCCAAGCGCTTGTGCTTTAGAAGCTGCTTTGCTCCGCCGTGAGTAAAATTGAAATCCTACTCACATCCATGAGTAGGACATGTACAGGGTTCGGGGTTCTTTGCAGGGGTAACCGCTTGCATGGGGTGCAGGACGTCCTTTCAATGCGGGGGGAAGTGTTACGGTCCTCGTGGTTTGCCTGACGACAGAGTAGTTTCACGCTTCTCCGCTGACGTCACCGTCTGGTTGCACAGCTACGGTGTCCCTGGAAGACCAAGAATCCTCCTACGCGTTTCGAAAACTCCTCAATACTGGGTTTCTTCGTCAGGGAACGCGTAGGAGGATTCTTGGTCTTCCAGGGACACCGTAGCTGTGCAAACCAGACGGTGACTGTCAGCGGAGAGAGAGACGAAGACGGTGAAACCACTTGGTCGGCAGCAAACCACGAGGACCGTAACACTTCCCCCCGCATTATGAAAGGACGTCCTGCACCCCATGGCAAGCGGTTACCCCTGCAAAAGACCCCGAACCACTGACATGTCCTACTCATGGATGGTGAGTAGGATTCAATTTTACTCAACGGCGGAGAAAGCAGCTTCTTAAGACACAAGGCGCCTTGGAAGCACAATTCTTAAACTAGCGAGGAGAACGATTTCTTATTCTAGCAGGAGAAAAGTCAACTGTTTATAATTATATACTGTTTTATGTCAATTGAGGTTATACAATTGTTTAACCAAAAGATGCTCTGTATATCTATTGCCCCAATGCCCGTAATTATGCCCAGCGCTAAACCATATTGCGGGTGTTTTTGTATTGCCACTTACTTGCGCACACTCTGAAGGTATTCCCTGTTTGAAAAAACATCACAGAAGATTCCATTCCAGTCCATATCCTAAGCGCCATAGGAGGCTACTCCACACGAATCTTCTCATCCGGTTGGAAGATACCGGATTTACCTCCCAGGCAGCTCAAGGACTACCTTCACTAACTGTATCACAGGTTTTGTTCCAATATATGTACTGTTTATAACACTGTATTATTCTGTATACACTAGCGCTTATATTGCACTTATTATTTTTCCCCAATTTCTCCATTTAAGCATATAACCGGTTCTCTCGGAGGCGTGAAAGCACAAACTTCGTGTGAATGATATGATCCTGTAAGTTGTTGGAAAAAATAAGAATATCATCCAGGTAGACAATGACAAAACGATTGAGAACATTCCGAAAGATGTCATTAATAAAGTCCTGAAAAACTGCTGGTGCATTGCACAAACCGAAGAGCATCACTAGGTATTCGTAGTGTCCACTACGGGTGTTGAAAGCAGTTTTCCATTCATCGCCCTCTCGGATGCGGATGAGGTTGTATGCCCCACGGAGGTCAAGTTTGGTAAGAGGTTGGCCCCCTGAAGTCTGTCGAAGAGTTCGGAGATGAGTGGGAGTGGATAACGATTTTTCACCGTAATATGATTCAGACCCCGGTAATCAATACATGGTCTGAGAGTACCATCCTTCTTCTTGACGAAGAAGAATCCGGCCCCTGCGGGAGAGTTGGAATGACGTATAAAGCCCCGCTTAAGGTTCTCACGAATATATTCGTCCATGGCTTCCGTCTCGGGCAACGAGAGAGGGTAAGATTTGGCCTTTGGCAAGGTGTATCCGGGTACCAGGTCAATCGGACAATCGTAGGGACGATGAGGAGGTTGGAGCTCAGACTGCGTCTTGCTAAAAACGTCCAATAATTCAACGTAAGGAGAAGGTAACTCCCTCTGAGGATTGGATGTGTTAGCTAAAAGAAAGGACGGTCGCTCCGTAGACACTGAAGATTCTTCTGACCTTGACCTCCAGTCAATGGGATTAGGAGATACCCAATCGATGAGCGGATTGTGCTTCTGTAACCAGGGCAGTCCGAGCGTAATCGGTGTACCCGGGGCATGAATCGCGTCAAAGCCTAGGGTTTCTTCGTGGGAATGAGTAGAAAGGGTGATAGGTCCGGTCTCCAAGGAGATATATGCCGGAGTGAGAGGACGATTATCTATCCCGACCAAGGCAACGGGGGAGTTCTTCTTGGACAGTGGGATCTGATTCTGTTCAGAAAATGTCTGATCCATGAAGTTCCCTCCTGCGCCGGAATCGATAAACGCTGCTGTGGAGGTACGGAAGGTAGGACCAGAAAGGGAAACGGGAATGGTCAATCTTTTGGGGAGTTCCCTTCTGAGTAGGGGGCAAGGAGATTTAGCACCCAGAAAGCGCCCCTTCGTACTCACTGGGTTTGATCGTTTCCCGAAGGTGGTGGATTGTCACGGGTACGCTGTTGAGAAGATCCGCAATGAAGGCACGACTCTCCGGCTGAGCGAAGCTGTCGCAAGGGCACCTGAGGTTGTTGGACTCCGAGTTGCATCGGCTCAGGAGCTTCCAGCGCAGGCAGCGGAGAGAAAACGGGTCTCGGGGTAGTAGAAAACCTGGAGAAGGAAGCACGGAAAGGCGTAGACCGGGATTGCTGACGCTGAGCGTGGCGTACCTGAAGGCGCTGATCCATACGATTGGCCAGGGTGATGAGGTCCTCCAGCAGTCCTGGCCTGGGTTGAGAGGCGAGTTCATCCTTCAGGGAATCCGATAGGCCATTCCAGAAGACGGAGACTAAGGCCTCCTGACCCCAACGAGTCTCAGCTGCTATGGTCCTGAATTCCAAGGCATATTGGGCCACAGGCCGACGTCCCTGTGTAAGGTGCAGCAGGGAATCAGAAGCAGTTTCTTGTCATGCGGGGGTATCGAAGACCTGTCGAAAATCACGTCTAAAGGCTGCGTAATCTCGGGTAATCTCAGGTCGCAGTTCCCAGATCGGTTACCTGTGAGCAGACTGTATACATAAGCTACCTTTTTCCGACCAGTAGAATACAGTTGCGGAGCCATCTCGAACTGGATCTCACACTGGTTGAGAAAGCTGCGACAAGCGTGGGGATCCCCTGCATAGGGCTTCGGAGCCGGAATCTTCGGAGCTGAGGACAAAGTGGAAGTAGAATCGGACTGCGCCGGCGGCGCAGACGCAGGTGGTGCCTGTAGAGATAGGTCCTGTACCTGTTGGGAGAGGAGAACCACTTGATCCGTTAAGGCCTGGATGTGTTGATACATGGCCGTCATCATAGAGTCCACATCAGTCTGGTCTGCGTCTTGTGGGCTCGACATAATGTTGGCTCGACATAATGTTACGCCGGTACTGCCCGCAGACCAGACCCGTCCCTTCTACTGAGGTGAGGAACGTATATGGGCACGCAGCCGCAGCAAAAGGAGCGTGTACGGAGTGTGGTGATTTTGGCGTTGCCAGGCCAGGTGACGTTAAGCTAGCAATACTTGCCGGTACCGGTGTAGAAGTGCCGTCGTCGTTGCCGTTTTAGCCAAGGTCAGGATTGGAGAATTCCGGAAGGTCGTTGTCCAAGCAGGGGTCGAGAGCCAGAGAAGGACGTCCGCCAAGCCAAGTCGTAACCTGAGTGAATGAGAGAGAGAATGCCAGAATAGTGATCCTAGTGGAAACTATGTCGAGCAATGACTGAATGGCAGGACAGGCAATATAAAGCGTGGCTGACCAATAGGAAGAGGAGGCAGTCCTGGAAGAGTGCATGGAGCTGTCCTGGATAGGCTGTCCAAAGGAGGATACAGGTGAGCAGTCTTTATGCGTGATTGATCCTTGTGTGTGTGTTGGGGGCGGAGCCTCACTGCAGGAGCAGTGAATAAATTAAGAGAGTCCTGCGCGTGCTCTGTAACAGAGACGGGCGCGCGCTTGTAAACGGTAGCAGCCGCATGAGAGAGGGATGATCCCGCAGGAGCGCGAGACCGCAGAGGACGACGGGGAACCCCCAGAGCCGCCGGAGGTAAGTGACGCCAGCGAGGAGTGCGCGCCACGGCAGCGGGGGTTAATGTAGGTGAGGAAGGACCAGGACGCGGGTGCCGCGATCCCAGAGTCCTCACACAGGAGCACTAATGAGGCACCTGGGCCAAAGCCTTTTAAAACAGGCAGCCTGCAGTCCAGTTGGGTTGCTGTTCTGGACTGCAGAGTGCTGGCTCTGAGGACTGTCTGCCCTGCTATATTTTGACCGCTGAGCTTTGCATACGATCTGGTGCCCCGTTATTCTTAGCACTGTTGAACTTTGTCTGAGTAAAGCTATATTCTGTACTGCTGTACTTTGGCTGAAAAAAAGCCATGTTTTTCTAAGTTACTGAACTTTGGCTAAATAAAAGCCTACCTTGATTTCTCCAAACCACATGTCTCCTGTCATTACCTCTGCTGACGTCTGCTACAGTTATGTTAAAAGGGAGAAAAAGAAAGGAGAAAAAAATGTGGTCTGGTTGTTTTTAATAAAATCGTGCGGCCGTATCACTATGTTTACCAGTGTGCCTGGTGTGTTTTATGTTATCTGTAGTTGGGGGGAGGATGCAACCTATAGTTCCCATCACTGTACCTCTCACAAATTCATTGGCTCTCGGGATCCTTGTTATTCTCATGTTTAAATAGACACTTCCTCCTAAGACCAAAATGAACTAATAGCAGTGGCATGTTTACCAAGTTACTACAAAAAAAGTGTACAGAAATTATTTTAAAATAATTGTAAAAAAAAAAAAAATGTCTCTATAGTTACCAAATCCTTTGGATTGTTTGTTCCATCTCATTAGTTAAAAAGTGGAGTTAATAATAAGTAAAAGTAAGTGGCGGTGAGCGCAAGAAAATATAAATAAATGAATAAAAACACTTATTAGTAGAGATAATTTCCTCAAAGATAATGATAAATCAATATAACAATGTTCTGTAGATGCTGGATAAAATATAAATAATATAGACTGTACTGACTGTACTGTAGTCCATGTGTGAGACTAACGGTTGTTCTTTGTGCACTGACTGTGCCTCCTTTCACCAGTGAATTGCTCGTCCCTCGGTCACTTTGTGTCATGCATGTGTAGACGCCCAGCGTCCTTGCATTGGACCAAATAAGGATGACAGCCACAGGAAAGGTATAAACTTTGCAATTTATTAGTTAAAAAGTAATAGTATCCAATAACTCACATGTACATAAGTGCAGGTAGCCACTCCAAGTGCACCAGTACAGTTCCTTCCTGCTTCCGCGTCCGGTGGACCGGACTGCAGATGGAATGCTTGCGGAGGCTACAGTGGCCTTCGATGGACAAAAAGCTGCACGTCCCAACTCGGAATTACGCGTTTCACAAATATTGCTTCGTCAGGTTTCTTATTTGATTGTTTATTTGTATACTGTATATACTAGAGGGAGTGCCACAGTTATTTTCTAATGCTATTAATAAGTATCATTATTCCTCAAACCTCTTTTCATCCATTTAGATTTCAGGCTTTTAATTTAATTTGTTTCCAAATTCTGAATGAGTTATTTTGTTCTGAGATTTAGACACTTTATTCTCTTCCTTTTGAAAGAACATTAAAAGCTCATTTATATTGTGTGCAAAGCTTCTGCAATGAACTGGTCAATTTGATATTGTTATATGCATTTTATAATCATTTGTATATGTAGAATTCCAATCAATTTTGTATCTGTATACTATACTTTTATAAGGCACTTAAATTTTTTTTTTAAAAAACAGCATACAAATAAAGAAATCTTAAAATATGTTAAAATAATAGCTTTAAATTGTTATTTATTTTAACATTATTTTAATTACACTATGGGACTTATTCAATATACTGTAGTACAAATTGACAGTTGGGCTGTTTTTTGGCTAAAAAAACCCGTTGATGTTTCTTGGCTATATTGAATTACCCCTGGACCCTTAGTTAATTTTGAATGGTGAGTTATCCCACATTGTATCTCCATTTAGTCCCCATCTTTTTGGCCAAAAAGAAAGGTATCCTATATTACTGTAAACAAATTCTATATTTACCCTCTAGCCAGACTCTTAACTACATTCTCGTTCTTTAATAATGTAGTGATTCCATGTACTACATGTAAGACGTTGAATTACTTTATTTCCATTATATTTATTTTACGTGGTAATTGAACCAAGGAGCATCCATAGTTACATAGTTACATAGTAGATGAGGTTGAAAAAAGACTTCCGTCCATCAAGTTCAACCTATGCTAAATTTAGACAACAGATACTTTATCCTATATCTATACTTATTGATCCAGAGGAAGGCAAACAAATTCCATTAAGGGGAAAAATTAATTCCTTCCTGACTCCAAGAATTGGCAATCGCATTAATCCCTGGATCAACATCCTTCCCATGTATACTTATTTGGTATATCCCTGTATACCTTTCCCAACTAAAAAGATGTCCAACCTTTTTTTGAACAAATCTATTGTATCTGCCATCACAGTCTCCATGGGTAATGAATTCCACATTTTAACTGCCCTTACTGTAAAGAAGAAGCAGAGGTCCCAAAATGGGGCCGTCGCGCCCATAATGGCCCGTGCCTCCAGGGGGTACTTAACGTGCCTTCCTTTCCTTCCCCCCACCACGAGGCTTGGTGGATATGCGCGCGAATCAACAAGGGGAGGGGCTAATGGGGCGGGCTATTTAAACCCTGCGCTCGCAAAAGCTACTCACTGACTCTGTTTTCTTTCTCCCTGCAGGACCTGTGACCGTGTTCCGACCGACCGCAGCATGGATCCAGCCAGCACGAGGCCGAGCAGCAGCAGCAAGGCGCCTGCACGCGATCGCAGGACATCTCGCCCGGCAGCCCCACGGAGGCAGTGGCCCGAGCAGGGAGCACCACAGCAGCAGCCGCAGCCCTCTCCCAGCCGGGGAAGGAAGCAGGCTGCCCGGCAGGCCAGCTCCGCCCCCCAGCCTCACTCCCAGCTCCTCTCTCAGCCGGAGAGGAAGGGAATCAGCCCGGCAGGCTGGCTCCGCCCCCCAGCCTCACTCCCTGCAAGCGCGCGCAGCAGAGCAGGGAGGGGGAGGGAGCCACCCCCCAACCGCAGGGGAGGAGGAACAGCCACAGCAGGAACACAAAAAGGGAATAAAGGACTCCCTCCCCCCCTCAAAGGCACTAACCCCTGCTCTTTTGCTCTGGGCCCCGCTCCCCCTGTACAAAACCCCCCCTCCCCTCCAGCCAACATCCACCCCCCCCTGCAGCTGTTAGAATGCTCCCAGTGCTGGCCTGCCCCCCCCTTCCTTACAGCACATCCCCCCCCACGCGTGCCCACACCCACCCACCCCCTTCTGATGCACTGCACACCGCCCCCTATGCTATACATAACAACACCCCCCCGTGAGGACCCAATGACCACAACCCCCATGGCCGGGCCGAGCCTGCCCACCACCGCTGCAGAGCCACCCCCGGCGTTCCTGCCGCCTTACCCCCACGCGCCTTACCCCCACGCGCCTTACCCCCATGCGCCTTACCCCTACGCGCATTACCCCTACGCGCCTTACGCCCACGCGTCCCAAGCACCCCCGTACGCACCGGCACATCACGCACACTACGCCCCTGCACCGCATGCACCTGCACCCTACACACCATACCCACCGGCGCCGCTAGCACCCACACACCATGCCCCGGCGCATGGTGCACCCGCGCCAGACGCTCCTGGCGCACCGGCACCAGCCTGGGATCCATTAATGGCAGTCCCGCTGCCCCCGGCCGCGGCGTGCCTCCCAGTGTCCCGGGCACCTCCCCCGGTTGATGCGCCGGCGCCATTGGCGCCGGGGAGCGTCGCCGATCCGGCAAGCAGCAACAGGAGCCGTGCAGCCGCCAAACAACCCAGGAACGGTCACCCAGGTGCACAAGCCGCAGGATCAGGTGAGCATGAAAATGCAGCATTGGAAAGTAATGAGGATGATGATGTTGATGGTGATGTTAGTGATGGGGGGTCAGTGAGGTCAGGGTCGGACTGTGAGTCCCAGGGGTCAGACAGCGAGAATAGTGAGAGAACGAGCAGCGAGTCAGACACAAGCAGCGGCGTAGACAGCGACGAGACCCCAGGGGTAAAGCGCATAAGGAAACAGGTAGAGGCGTTGAGCAAGGCGGCAAAGCGGAATGGGACAGATAAGGGAAAACGCAAAGCGCGCAAAGACAAAGGGGCGGCTTCCACCCACAGCGGGGAGGATTCGTTTGCAGTTGAAACTAGCCCCCTGTACACACACCTGCCTAGGAGAACACAGAGAGACATAGGTAACAGGAAGTATGTGGATATGTTCAAGCTGTCTGTAAAGGGGCGAGCAGAGAGGCAACACGCGCGAGAGGCAGGCGAGAAAGGGCAGGTAGTGAGGAGTAACGCAAACTGGGTTATGGGTTTCATTGTGTTCGGGGACTGTTTCCTTTCAAAACATCCCAAGGAATTGCATAATGTGTTGAGATACATGAGTGTGATACAGAACATACATGACGAACATGAGGGGTCAGCGTGGCGGGATTATGACGAGCAGTTCAGGCATAGGTGGCAGGGGGATACACGGTTGAGTTTGGGAAAGATGGACATGGAATTGTGGATGAAGTTAGTGGGACGGGGTAAGCAGGGGGGCGACGCCACCTTTCCCAAGGGTCCAGGCGATCGGCCTGGGAGTGATTCAACAAGCAGGGGCAATAAAAGGGAGTGTTGGGCGTTTAATGATAAACACTGCAAGCTGGGGGCGGGTTGCAAGTTTAGGCATGTGTGTAGCCGGTGCGGGGGTAGCCACCCCGTCAAGAAGTGCTTCAAAGGCCCTGGGCAACCGGAGCCAGGGGAGAGGGAAGGCGCTAACACCGGTCAGCCTTAGCGGTGTGGGCCGTTGGCTAAAGGGGTACCCCGACCGGGAGAAGGTGGGTTTTTCTTGGAGGAGGGTTTAGAAGGGGTTTTTTTCACACAACAGTGGGGGGGTGAGTTAAAGGGGATAAAATTGGGACGTATGGTGGGCCCATTCACACACACACCCTCCCCCCATTGCTCAGTTAATGATTTCCCCGGGTGCAAAAAAAAAAATATATATATATATATATATATATATAATTATATTCAGGTAATTAAGACATATGGGGAGGGAGCACTATTGGTAAAATTGACATAGAGGCAGCCTTTTCGGCTGTTACTCTGGGCCCCCAGCAGCTTCAGAGGCACAATCGAATGCTCAAAGGGGTACATTAGGGGCCGGCAGGCAAGTAATTAGATAATCTACTAACATGTTTTCTGTCTTCACAGCGGGGGCCCCTCGATATTTTATTAATAACATGCGTACGCCTTTGCAAGCGATCAGCAGTCAGGGTTTAGGGTCACAGCTTGGGGTGTGGGGTGAGTCCCCAGTAAGTGGCCTTACTGGGTCCTCCGGGTGGCGGAACTGTCAGGCCAGTCATCGTAGGGACACCGTGAATTCCCGAAATGGGGCTCCACCCGATGCGGATGGGCCGCCAGGTAACGGTTCCCCTGAAAAGATTGTGCGGGCTGGAGGCGCCGACGCAGGCGGTCGGTCGCTGTACCCCTGGCACCAATCTTAGGCAGCTGGGCTCTATCCTATGCGGGTAGGCCCAGGCGGCTCTGATAAGGGGGACCTAGGGGCCGTGGAGAGTGTCTCTCGCGGTGGAGAGTGTCTCTCCCAGTAACGGTAGACGGGGGCCGTGGAGAGTGTCTCTCGCGGCGGAGAGTGTCTCTCCTGGTGGACGGTAGATTAGGGCGGGTGGAGGAGGGCTCCCCCCGCCGGAAGATACCGAGAATATGACAAAGGACTAAGATTATGGCTGACAGTTATTCAGGTATTGTTAAAACAATAAGCTGTGACCATTTTTACTTCCACAAAACTGTGTCGCTCAGTTGTTAGGGGGGTGTAAGTAAACCACGCAGTAGGCACACTAGGCCGTTAAGAAGAAGCAGAGGTCCCAAAATGGGGCCGTCGCGCCCATAATGGCCCGTGCCTCCAGGGGGTACTTAACGTGCCTTCCTTTCCTTCCCCCCACCACGAGGCTTGGTGGATATGCGCGCGAATCAACAAGGGGAGGGGCTAATGGGGCGGGCTATTTAAACCCTGCGCTCGCAAAAGCTACTCACTGACTCTGTATTCCCACCCATCCCGTTGAGAATGTAATGTTGTGTTGTGTATAACCATATTGCGGAACGCGGAACTGTCAGGCCAGTCATCGTAGGGACACCGTGAATTCCCGAAATGGGGCTCCACCCAATGCGGATGGGCCGCCAGGTAACGGTTCCCCTGAAAAGATTGTGCGAGCTGGAGGCGCCGACGCAGGCGGTCGGTCGCTGTACCCCTGGCACCAATCTTAGGCAGCTGGGCTCTATCCTATGCGGGTAGGCCCAGGCGGCTCTGATAAGGGGGACCTAGGGGCCGTGGAGAGTGTCTCTCGCGGTGGAGAGTGTCTCTCCCTGTAACGGTAGACGGGGGCCGTGGAGAGTGTCTCTCGCGGCGGAGAGTGTCTCTCCTGGTGGACGGTAGATTAGGACGGGTGGAGGAGGGCTCCCCCCGCCGGAAGATACCGAGAATAGGATTATGGCGACAGTTTTATTTGCAGGTATTTGTTAAACCAAGGTAAAGCTGTGACCAATTTTACTTCGCACAAAAACTGTGTCGTCCAGTTGTGGGTGTAAGTAAACCACGCAGTAGGCACACTAGGCCGTTAAGAACCCTTTCCTTTGTTGCTGGTGAAATTTCCTTTCCTCCAACCTTAAGGGATGGCCCTGAGTCCTTTGTATTGCCCGTGGGATGAATAGTTTTCGTATTGTCCTACCTACAGCTACATTCAAGCACGTAAATAATTCCTTTGCTGTTGCATGATATATTTGATTTTATTGTATGATTTTCAGATGAAGTTGTGTATATAAACTATTTCATCTTCGTTTCCTGCCTCATATTGTTTTTACATGCTTTACATAGTTACATAGTTACATAGTAGATGAGGTTGAAAAAAGACGCACGTCCATCAAGTTCAACCTATGCTAAATTTAGACAACAGATACTTTATTCTATATCTATACTTACTTATTGATCCAGAGGAAGGCAAACAAAAAACCCCATTAAGGGGAAAAATTAATTCCTTCCTGACTCCAAGAATTGGCAATCGGATTAATCCCTGGATCAACATCCTTCCCATGTATACTTATTTGGAATATCCCTGTATACCTTTCGCATCTAAAAAGATGTCCAACCTTTTTATGAACAAATCTATTGTATCTGCCATCAAAGTCAAAGTCTCCATGGGTAATGAATTCCACATTTTAACTGCCCTTACTGTAAAGAACCCTTTCCTTTGTTGCTGGTGAAATTTCCTTTCCTCCAACCTTAAGGGATGGCCCGAGTCCTTTGTACTGCCCGTGGGATGAATAGTTCTTTTGAAAGCTCCTTGTATTGTTCCTGAATATATTTGTATATAGTTATCATATCCCCTCTTAGACGCCTCTTTTCTAATGTAAATAAATCTAATTTAGCTAGCCTCTCCTCATAAGTTAGAATGTCCATCCCGTTTATTAATTTGGTGGCTCTTCTCTGCACTCTCTCTAGTTCCATAATGTCTTTTCTTAGGATTGGCGCCCAAAATTGTACTCCATATTCAAGGTGTGGTCTTACTAATGCTTTGTAAAGGGGCATAATTATGTTTACTTCCCTTCCATCCATTGCCCGTTTGATGCAAGATAAGATCTTGTTTGCCTTTGCCTTGTTTGCTACTGCATGACATTGGGCACTATTGCTAAGCCTGCTGTCTACAGCAGATCCGACACTTGTTAATATAGTACATTGAACTGCTATAAAGTAAAGCAATTAAGGTTTACTCGGCTAATAAAAAAAATAAGATCTCCCTATTGAGTTAAATATCTGCATTGTGCTGCAATAGAGAACACTTGTAATTTACAGTAGCTTTGAGCGAAAAAAAGAATGTCAGTTTTATTAAAAACGTGTTATAATTATTGACTGCATATTCTCTTACATCTATCAATGCCACATTTTCAGTTTCTTCAATATACTGTGAGTTCATTTCAGCTCTGTCCTGTGTATAGGTATAGCAAAGCACTTTGTTAATATTAAAAAATAATCAGATGCTAACAATGGCATAATTCATTTTTTTCACACAAGTTTAAATCAATAGATTCTATGTATTACTTTAATTGTCAAAAATGAATTGTAACACACACACCATATTTAGAGACAGAGGCCCCAGTATGGGCCAATGGCAGCTCGTCCTCCCCACACTGCCTAATGAAAAGAGGGAGGGAGCAAAGGGGTATAAAAGAGGGCACACTGAGTAAAGAGTACAGAAAATTGTAACATTTTAATTTTTTTACAGATCCTACCTTCCTCATGGAGCCCCCTGCAGAGACCTGCGACAGCATTCTCCTCAGTATGGACCCCACCAGCTGCGCTCTAGCAGCCACTGCAGAGATCCACCGGGTCAGTCATTCATCTGCCCAAACGTCCACTCAGTTCAAGGCCATCCACACCATCGCCACATGGTGCAATACCACAGCTGCCCACAGCACACGCCATGGTAAGTGTAAACAGCATCCCACCACAAACACGGCCAACGCCAGCCTGAGGCAGCAAACCAGGTACCAGCAGTCTCCCTCTGCAGATTGCCCCTCACCACAGAAGGGCGAGTGGAGCCCCTAATGATCCACCTCCTTCCCGTGCTGTGGGGGGTGGTGGGGGGGGGGGAGTCTGCGCCCGCCACCGGGCCTATCCCGCCAATCTCAATATGACCATCATTCCCCCTCATCTACACCAGGCAGCATGGTTTGGGGCATAACCCCCTTTACACAGGCCCTACACGTGGCCCAGCTGCTGCTAGATGGGGTCCCACTCCCATTGGCCACGATTGGTCGGCCTAGCTACCATCACCAATGCTCCTGCCAGCACAAATCGCGACAACCCTCACTGCAGGCCAATTTTCAGCCCCAACCACACCGTGCACCCGCACAAGTCTGGTTTTTTTTACTTCATGCCGACTCATTTGCTTGTCTATTTCCTCCCGCAATACACTCTGTAGACCTGTAGGGGCGCAAATAGGAGTCAAATTCAGGTCCAGAGCTGGTAGGAGCTAGAATCTCCCTTGAGGCCAGCGGCCATCTTAACTTAGGGTATATAAACCGCACTCAGCCTGCTAGTTATCAACTTTTTTTGTCCCAGAGCAGCATTCTGACCATTCTTGTGCCCCTACTCTTTTGTATTTCCCTGGCTACCAATACTTGCATCTAGCTCTGCAGACTGTTTACTGTAGGTACCTTTTTGCTTTACCTTATGTTTCCTCTTGCACTTCTTGCCCCCTGCTCTTTTGTCTTTCCCTGGCTACCAATTGCTTTTGCATGTAGCTCTGCTGAATATGCAGACACCTCTTTGTTTTGCCTTTTGTGTTACTACCTTGGTGTGAGCATTAAACCCTATCAATTTAACTTCTTCCAGTCTTGTGTTTTTTGGGGGGTTTCATGTTACCTCTGAGGGTTCTACACCACTGATATCGCCCCACAGTATCCCCTTACCTTCAGGTATGCCCCCCCCTCTTTTTATATATCTCTGGCGGACAGGGGTTTGAGCAGCAATTGGTTTTCCTGCCCTTATCCCCAGTGGTTATCCCCCCACCCATCAACCCAAGATATCCTTTGGGGAGGAATGGCCAACAGCCCCAGGCCATGCACCTAGCAACAAACCAACCTCTCATAGGGGATTGACCATTGGCTCTGCATGGTCACACCAGAAAAATGTGCCACCTTTACCAAGGGGCCGGGTGGGCGGCTTTCCAGTCAACCACCGGGAAAATCTAGAAAGGGAAAATGCTGGAACTTTAACCAGAACGTGTGCACAAGGTTAGGGGAATGTAAGTTCAGCCACGCATGTTCAACTTGTGGAGGGAACCACGCAGCCGGGGGAATTTGAAATTGAAGAGCCTTATATGGGAGTGGAGAAGCACACAAACTATGTACCCTCCAGCAAATGCAGGCCCTACTGGGTCTCCTAAATTTAATGTGGAGAGTTATACACATGGGAAGGATCTTCAGCAGAAGGTTGGAGAGATAAACTGCAAGGGTAATCCGGCCAGTCCACTGCATTAGCGACACAAAATAACTGAAGTCAAATTTCAGGATGTGGGAGGTTTTCCTAAAGGATTTTAACGGAAACAAATTATGAATGGACAAGGGTCAGACCAACCAAGAGTTCCAGATTTTTACAGATGATGCGGGGTTGCTTGGCTTTGGTGCCTACTTTAAAGGTGAATGTTGCACGGAAACATGGGCACAAACATGGGTAGATAATGGGTTAACAAAAAATATTGTATTTCTGGAACAGTTTCCCATAATAGTGGCAGAAGAGATATGGACTAAGGAGCTGAGCAACAAACACCTTGTATTATGGTCCGATAACCCAGGAGTAGTGTGCGCTGAGAAGATTATCTCACAACATCAGGCCCAATAATTAGGCTCTTGTGTAGGCTAGTGCTGTGATACATGGAATGCAAAAAAAAGTCAAACCCAAGCACATCCCAGGGAGACTAAACCATCACAGCCATGTCACGTGAGCGGTTCAGCCAATGAGGGCGAACCACTCACATGACGTCATGGTCACGTGTCTCTGTCACCTCCCGATTCCTCCAGCCTGCAGTGCAGGTTTTGCACGTGCGATGTCATGAGGTCGCGTGCGCACAGCCGGAGCAAGGCCTTATTAATCTTAACCTTGTTAATCTGATTAATATTAATCGAGGTCTTGGTTTCCTGCTAGCCCAGAAACAAGTGGGAATAAGACACGCTAGAGTGGAATCCATGTTAGTGGGGTTAGCCTTTTTCCAATAACTCCACAGCCGCAAAGATATATTATTTATTGATAAAATGTTTTACCAGGAAGTAATACATTGAGAGTTACCTCTCGTTTTCAAGTATGTCCTGGGCACAGAGTTATGATGAGAGAAACATAGTTACAAATACATAGTTACATTAAGTGAACAAGGTTATACATTATATACAAGACATTGCATGCACAGTAAGAGATAATTTTACAGTATGTTATAGGCGTATGTAACAGGTACAGGCCAGATTAAAATGTGAGACAGTCTTGGTTTTTAAAGAAGTTAAACTGGTGGTGGATGTGAGCGTCTCCAGTAGATAGTTCCAGTTTTGGGGAGCACAGTAATAGAAGGAAGAGCGGCCGCCTACTTTGCTGAACCTTGGAGCCATGAACAGTCTTTTGGAGTCAGATCTCAGATGATAAGTGCTGCATGTGGTAGGGGTGAGGAGGTTGTTCAGATAGGAGGGTAGCTTGCCCAGAAAGTATTTGAAGGCAAGGCAGGAAAGATTAACTTTGTGCCTAGACTCAAGTGATGACCAATCTAGTTCTTTGAGCATTTCGCAGTCATGTGTGTTATAGTTGCATTGGAGGACAAAACAGCATATTGAATTGTAGAGGGTATCAAATTTGCTAAGGAGGGTTTGGGTGCTGTGCCATATACCATGTCCTCATAGTCTATAATTGGAATTAGCATCTGCTGTGCGATATATTTTCTGACCAGCAGGCTTAGGGAGGATTTGTTTCTAAAAAGTACACCTAGTTTGGCATATGTTTTAGATGTCAGGGTATCAATGTGCATCCCAAATGTTAAATGGGAGCCAAACCATATGCCCAAGTATTTAAAACTAGTAACAGGGGCTAGAATGGTATTAGCATTGGTTCTGATCTGGAGCTCATTCATTGGAAGCTTTAAAAATGTAGCCTTGGTCCCAAATACCACTGTTACAGTCTTGTCAGTATTTTAAAACAGTTTGTTTTGGGAAATCCAATTTCAAGTCTCAAAAAGTCAGATTGAAGTACGTGTTCAAGGTCGGAGAGGCTAGGGCTGTTTGCATATAAGATTGTGTCATCTGCAAGAAGATCATTGATGAACACTGAGAAGAGTAGGGGCCCCAGAACAGAGCCTTGCGGGACACCGCAGGTTATATCCAAGGGGTTGGAGTTAGAACCTGAGATGGACACATGTTGGGATCTACCTGATAGGTAGGAATGAAACCAGTTTAAAGCAGCATGCTTCCCTATTCCAGAGCTCTGGAGTTTGTTTATTAAGATAACATGATCAACAGTATCAAAGCCTTTAGGGGTGAATCCAGAAAGGCAGACAAAAGGGAACCAATATCGCTAGATAAGCTAGAAGAGATAATCAGGGCTACCAAGCAGGTATGTGCAGACGCAGCAGAGAAGGAACTGTTTAGAGTGGCATTTAAAACGGCATTCTTTGTTGGTGGCTGTAAAAATAATGTAATACAGAGAAAAGTGAAAAAAGGCGCTTCCATAAAAAGTGATCACTAAACAATACAGTGTCCTTATTAAGTGCTATTATACACAGTGAAAACTTAAATGACAATGCTATAGTGAATATATAAATACCAATATGCAAAAAAATAAGTGCAGTGAAATAAACAATTAAATAAGGCTGTAACTCCCTGCTCAAACCCTCTGTGGTTACTGTCTTCACTGGTCCCAAAACACTGTATCTCTTCCCACAATCCAGTGGAAGCATAAGGAGAAAAACAACAACAGCAAAAATCTGTGTAGATAGGTATGTAAAAAAAAATATATATATTAACTTGGCTCCTATGGAGTGCCTACTCACGATGTGTGGAATGTAAATGCACAGATCCAAAACAGTGACAAATGCTGCATTCCAATTGTAGTTTCAGGAGAGCTGATCCTCAATGAAAGATAGAAGAAAGACTTCCCCCTGGATTGTGAGAAGAGGTGCATCAAAAATAATCAATAATTCAGGGTTGTTGCATGCAACCGTAGCCATAAACAAAAAATGACGATCGCGTGCAAAATTCACAGGTCAAAAACAGATCAGGGAAAGAATAGCAATACAAAATATGCCCAGTCAAAATACGCAGAATGCAGGCCCAGGGCGTTTCTTCCTCATCCACCAGGACAGTATTCCTCTCACCAGGTATTAGTTCCATAGTGTCCTCAAAAAGTGCATAACGACAAGGATATGGACCCCAAAATATTTTAGACACATTCAGGTTTCCGGCCACAACCGCAGTGGCAGAGGAGGGCACTATGGTGGAGCAAATAAAAAAAATTGGGGTTGTGGAAGTCAAATGCATGTAGGACTTACAGTAGAGCCAAGAGGCTAGGCAATGTATTATAGCGCAATGTCCAACATCTTTTATGTATTCCACCATGTACCTACCCTTTGCCCAGCAGGTACAAGTGGTAAAACCCTTGAAGTGTGGATTGTGGGCACTAATTCATTTACTATGTGCAATAGAAGGCAAGGGAACTCAGTCTGCAGCTGGTCCTAGGAAAAGATAGGATGAATCAGCGATGTGTGGGGAACAGAGGTATCCGATGGGACGATGAAGTACCAGCACTAGCGAAATCCCTAGCAAAATTGAAGGTAAAACAGAATGTCCCCATGCTGCATCTGGATGGGAACGAATTGGAACAGAAGGGGAGTGAGAAACTGAGTGGGTATGGATAAAGCAAGAAAAAAGGGACCAGACGTATTCCTAAAGAATATTAAAGGGTTCTTCCAGGAATAGGCAAGGGTTGCAGTTAAGCTTAGGGTGGGTGTGTCGGCCCCAAGTTAACCAATCCCCGATAGCGGGCCCTACGGGTGTCAGTGGTGGAGCCCCAAAGTACTGATTGACAGGCTGGAGGTGCTGGTGGGTACTATCGGGCCTTCCATGCCCAATCAACACGTGTGAAAGTAGGATGCCAGCCGTACGGTTGGGTCTTAGCTGCCACTAGGGGGCACGTAGAGACAAAGCGTCCTAGGAAACGGGCAGGGGAGATAGTGCAGCCAATAGCTGTCTGGCAAGGATTTCCCTTACTATAGGGGATGGGGGAAGGAGTACAGCCAATTGCTAGCCGGCGAGGAGGTCACCACCCACCCCCCCTTTTGCTTCATTGAGGCAATGGGCATCAGGCATTAGGACTGGCAGGTTGTTTTTAACAATAGATGTTGTTAAAAAATAAGGCTGTGACCTTTGTCTTCCAACGTAACAATGTGTCGTCTCAGTTATTTGTTTGGTTGGTATTTTGTAAAGGAGTATCGGAGCTTTAAGCCTTTATGCCTTGCAACTCCAAATGCACACAAGATAAAATCTGATTTAAGGACACAAAATCGTTCTGCTTCTAAGAACAATATGCAGGAATAGTATTCAAATATTTTAAGGATTATGCCTGCTAAGATGAAACAACATGAATGATGACAATACTTCAACAAATGTGAGCAGGCAGCGAACTGGGGCTCTTCTCCTGCCTCGTGGACCTCCTGCGTTCGCCACTAGAGAAGATATTCAACAATTGATCCTCAAGATCTAGTGGTCCAAATCTTAAAGGCTATTAAAGACATTAGAATAGTACTATCAACTCCTGATGTAGCAGCCAAGACTGAAACGCGCAGAGAACCGAGAACCAAGAGAGGATTAGAGTTATAGTGCTGAATGCAGAGATTCCTGTGGAGGAGAGCGGAGCAGAGTTGATCCGGAGGTGACGCGATCTCTGGACGCCAGGAAGTGACGCGAGCATGCGGAAGTGACGTCAGATGCTGTGAAGCTCGAGCCGACAGCCGGTGAAAGAGCAGACATCAGGGAAGAGAAACAGCCCAGGAGTCACCACAACACACAGACCCACAAGCCAGCTCCACTCCAGCAGGGTACAGAGAGGCAGAGACCCTAAGGGCACTCCTCCAGGACCATCTCAAAGCCTCTACAGTTAAGCTGATTTGTTTTATACTACAGTATGTCCTAAATGTGAGTATTGTATATATTTAAATACAAATTTTATGCATCTGATCTGCACCATGTTTGCCATATCTTTCTCACCCTGAGGGAATACACCACTCTAAACAGAGGACAGGATCCTATAATCTATCACAGGGTGGAGAAAGGTCTTATTTACGCTTACCTCTGGTTAGTAGAAATCTCATACGAGCCAAATTATACAGCACAAGTTAAACTGTCACATCAGAAGTGTACTATATTTTGATTCTTCTTTTTTGGGTTATAATCGTGCTTACCCTGGAACTTGTGGAGTGATATGTGCTTGTCCGGAAGCCAGAACCTGATCACTACTACTGATGCAGCAGGGGAAGTGCTGCAAATTGTAAAGGGAGATACTGCATATTGAGTCGGGAGGTAATTACAGCAGGAACTGTACTGCAACAGGGTGGAAGGTTCTCTTGGCTAACAGGAACCAGTTATGCCATCATTTATTGTAATGCTATGTGTTTTATAATTCTGTGAGCCGGCACAATTATTGATGGTGCATAATTATGCTCCTCATGCGGGTTCGTGAGTTGGATTTTCACCAGAGGGAGAATGTAGCCAAGTGCCCCTGGCTATAGCCTTCTACTGACCTCAACACTCTGTCCTGATAAGAACAGGCAGTGTTGGGGTTAATCTCCTGCGCAGGGCCTAGCCTGCAGTTGTAACCTGGATGGGTACTATGTTGCCTTATCCAGGGGCAGGCCTAAACCGGTAGTTGGAGAGGGTACTGACTGAGTCCCATGTATATGGTGTGATGCCTGTCAGTACCTGGACGTGCCCTTTTTTTTGGGTGGGGTTACAAGCCCTCCCCCCCGGGTATAAAAGCTGGCACTCCACCAAATTTGAGGTTGTTGATTATGGGACAGTATGATACCCTTTTCCCTACAAGAGGGTTAAGGAGTTTGGGAGGGGATCTGGGGGCCTCAAGCTCCTGGGGTCTGCTCAAGGGCTGGAGGACGATCATGCTGTTGCACAATAAAACTGCCGTTGGACCAACTATGGTGTGTGATTATTGGAAGGGAGTAGTGCCTGTGGGGACCATCCTGCATCCAGCAGGATCCTCATGGGATGGACGTGCTGCACATTAAGAGCCAAGAGAAAGCCTGCCCTGTTGCTGCTCCCAAACTACAACTGCGGAGCCACTCAGACATCCTGAACCAGCAGGTGAGCTACAGTACCCAGGGAAAACACCCATGTAGTGGCTATATCTTCTGTGGCAGGGGGGAACAGGTGCTACATATGTATGTATATATCATATATTGATGTCACTAGTATTTGCTATGTTTTCATTGTCTAGATCTAGCTGTGGACTGTGCCATGCATTTTTGCTTAATACCCCAATCTCAAGGTGCAGACTTCACTCTTGAGAGTTATTGAGTCCTCTGTGCTTTAGTTGCATACATGCTCTGCCGACTTGAGAAGCTAATTTTCACAGAGACTTGATTATAAGTTCAATTACGAATACTAATCACTTTAAAAAAAAAAAAAAAAGGATTTCTTGATAAAAAAAAATATATAAATATATCCATTTGTGCAGCATCCCAAAACACTGACTGTTTGTTACGTAACCCCAACTAACCCAAAATTATCCCCCCCCCCCCCTATCCCTTGAGCTCGGAGCCAGGGGTTTGGATTCCGAGGTGAACACCCAAAAGGTTTATATTTATACCATGTTATTCTTCCCTGTTATACCTTTTTCCCATTGTTTACTTGTTAATTGTATTTATTTGCTACACGTAAAGAAAACCCGCACTGCTGTAAATTAAGCCTTTCTAGTGCTGGTGAATTTACACAGAAACCAGTGCAATCTCTAATCTGGGGGGGGGAGACATCTATAGGTCTAACAAAGCGCAGTACATGCCATTCACTATGAGTGTATCTTTTTAGAGTGCACTATACGTCTAGACACACTCTATTAGAGACAATCAATCCGGTGGGCTCTGTGTTGACTCCGTTCCTATATTTTAGGAGGCTATAATTCATAGCATCTGATCTCTAGTACCAATCAGGGATCATACCATATCCACCCACCTAAACTAGGATGGGTCACTAAAGGATACAGTCACGTGCTGTTCTATACATTATTTAATTACGTTTTAACACCCTATTTTTTATTCATAGTTATTAATAAAGTATTTTAAATTTATCACTATACACCTTGTTGTGAATGAGTGCTATAAGACTGGGTTCTTTTTCTTCAATAGATACTAATTGTATTTATTTACAGTTAACAATTCTACTCACAGTTAACAATTTTTGCCTCCACTCACATGAGTAGGAGAAACCAGGTGTTAAGGGTCTCACCTAACCACAGAGTGGTATATTGTATATGTATTTTTCTTGTGCTTCTCCTTTGCCATCTGCCATGTTGTGCACTCTCCTGTTCTGTTTATAATGTACAGTAGATGTTGAATGTAAAAGGTCTGAATGAGACCAAAAAGAGGAGGGTGGCCTTGTCAGAACTCTGGACACTAAAAAGGAAAATAATCTATATTTACGAAACTCATTTATGGAAATCAAATTCTCCTAAACTGGTTGATCATCGATTCCCCTCTTGTTACTTAAGCTCCACCACGGTGACAATAATTGGTGTTGGCCTCCCACTATATAGGAATCTTCCTTTCCAAATAGCAGCTCAGCAAGTGGACACAGAGGGCAGATTTATCTTTATTAAACGAGTATTACATAACAAGCAAATCACTCTGGCAAACATTTATGCCCCTAACAAGGCCCAGGATGCCTTCTTACAGTATGCTCTTTCATAGTTAGATTCCTTTAAAGAGGGTTTTATTGTCATGGGAGGGGATCTTAATGTACCAGGGAATGAAACACAAAAGCGCACCGAGGGTCAAGATTTAATTAAAACATGTTAGTAGTAGTAACAATAAAAACTTACATATAAGGTTAAGTACATCCAGTATTAAGGTGCAGAGGAAACAGTCCTGGTGGTGTCCTGGGCATAAAGAGCTGGTGCAGAGGCTTACAAGGTAGACCCGCGCGCTGGGGCTGCCTGGCTCAGCACTACGTTGTTCTTACTTCCGGGTTGCAGCTTCTCGCAGGACCCGTGAATAGTATCCCGCCTCAAACGCCGGTTCCCCAGAGAAACTCACTCCGGCGTGCCGAAGGGTCTCTGGTTGTTGATGGGACAGCTGGGGGTAGGTACACCAGTGGGCTGACTTCTAGCTGCACCATAGGGCTTTCGCAACGCGTTTCACACAGTGTTGTGCTTCATCAGGCGAAGAGGGTTTTATTGTCATGGGAGGGGATCTTAATGTACCTCTTAACTTGAGATTGGATACCTCGTCTGGGAAATCTGTAATGAGAAATAAACAAATTAAAAAAATAAAAATGAACAAGCTTCTCCAAGAATTTCAGCTTTTATATACACGGAGAATCTACAACTCGAATAATAAAGATTTCCCTTTTTACTCACGCCCTCATGCAGATCCAATGCACACCCCTCAAGCCAAATACCTTTTCTGTACCTCATGCATAGCCTAAGCCCGGCCTTATAGTCCCGGCAACTTCAAAACAAATGTATTGAATCCGTCACATGCGCTTATAGTAGGAGTGACGCGATGGAGCAATGGCTTGGTCGCGATCGCTGGAAGTCAATTAAATTAGATTTTTCAGCGACCGCAGTGTGACATCAGCATCGCCGTCGCGTTGCTGTAGCATAGACTATAAGCGCGGCCTAACTCTGCAACGTTTAAATATCTTATATTTGAGATGCAAGATATTATGCTAGCAGGAAAGAGCACCTCTAACTGAATGGACACCAACATCCTGTGATTTGGCTCTGTTTAAATGATTTAATGAGGGCAATAAGTGAACAATATGATAGAGTACAATATATATTTTAGAGACTTCTGATATAAAAATGGCCAATATATGTGCTATCTTGAGCAGCTAGTGTCATGGTGTTAAACTAAAGGCCAGCTATCGATTTAGTAGTTCTTATTAGTATGGCCTGGTGAGTTTTTCTTGCATTACTGAAACATCCTTGACCCTTAAAAGATTGGACTGACTTCCTCACATGTGCTTATTTACTTTATCTCTGTGGCATACTGCTACAATATTTTCCTGTTTCCGATTCCTGTGCTAAAATGAAAGGTGTTAAAGGGAATGCCAGAAAAACACCTTTAGTACAGGTTATATTTTTAGTATGTGTTGCCAAGTTTGACAAGTGTACGTGAGGTTAGGATTCATATATTATTTTATTGTGTATGTTAAATCCTTCAAGACTCCTTGCAAATTAATTGATTTTACTTATAAATTGTCGAGTAGTTCTTGTTTTTTTGTTGTAAATGATTTCACCATCAGTGTATTTGGAGTATTCATAATTCCAATCTGTGAAAGTAACATCATGAATCTCTCCCAGCAACCAAGAACTGTTCGCTCATTTTTGCATTAAAGAGGCAATCCAAGCTAGTTTCATTTTATGAATACAGGATTGTAGCAGGACGTCTCCAGAGCTGAATCCCATTAATGTCAGTTCCGGGGACCCCTGCTTCCAGAGATACTTACCTCAATATATAAAGCCTAAAAGAGAGAAGGGGTATGGTAAAAACGTACAAAGGGTTTGGACAAGGTACGGGAGGGAAGCATACTACATACTACTGTACATGCGTCAAAGTCAAGGTCATGCTGTGAAGGTGGAGGGTGGCAGGCTGGTAGAAATGTGAGGAAGTACATCTTCATGGAAAGGGTGCAAGATCTGTGGAGTAGCTTCCCAACAGGGTGCTGCAAGCTAATACAGCAAGGGAATTAAAATATGTGTGAGATAGGTGATCCTAAATATGCAAGGAAGTCAAGGATGAAACAGGGTGTGAGGTTTTACAGTAGAAAGGAAAATAGGCAGATTAGAAAGTGTTCTTATCTGTCTCAAATTCTATGTTTCATTTCCATATAAACCATATCCAAACAGTTGTATATAATACTATAAATATGATATGAAATTCATAAAACCTTTGGATTTAAAAATGTAAAATTTTCCTCTTTCGTATAATTCCACAATCTTGGCCCGTAACAAATATATGAAGGGAATTTATATTACAAAGATTTTAAAGAAGATTACAGGATGGTGGAAAAAATGTTTCTGTGATGCAGCAAATAAAGTATGTAAAAAATGATTAGCTCTTGGAAGCCAGAAGGTAATTGCATGAAATGGGTGATGTGTCAATGAAAAGAAAGTGCAAGGAGAAGTTGGTTTTCATGCATTGCTCTATTTTCAGGTGTTTTTGTGTCAAATGTAAGTGAGTTTCCTACACGTGATACAAATATTTAACCCGAAAAGTTTACACCACTTCATTTGCCAATTTCTTTTCCTTGCACAGGGAAATGTTATACATATCATTATAATCTAGAATATATTTATCAACATAAAGAACAATTTGCCACGATGTGCCATTTTTATCTCTATTAGAAAATGGTTGATGCCTAGACAGTACACCCCAGAAATTAACTCGACTTCTATCCTTACAAAATAAAGAAAGAAATGGGTGCGCAGAGAAATGATAATACTCACAAAATTACCCCTGAAGAAGCTCTGATGAGTAAAAACGCGAGTCTGGTAATTTTGACGTCGCATATCGTGACGTCAAGAGCGCAGCCTAGAGACGGCTCTAACAGAGTAAAGACACTGACTGGCACTGAGTTTGAATGATAATACTCACAAAATTACTCCCTGAAGAAGCTCTGAAGACTAAAAACGCACGTCTGGTAATTTTGACATCGCATATCGTGACGTCAAGAGCGCAGCCTAGAGACGGCTCTAACAGAGTAAAGACACTGACTGGCACTGAGTTTGAAGCAGGGAAACCTGGTTCAATTCCTGGTGTCGGCTCCTTGTGACCTTGGGCAAGTCACTTTATCTCCCTGTGCCTCAGTCACCAAAAACATAGATTGTAAACTCCATGGGGCAGGGACCTGTGCCTGCAAAATGTCTCTGTAAAGCGCTATGTAAAACTAGCAGTGCTATACAAGAACATGCTATTATTATTATTCAAAACTTAACAGGAAAAATTTTGATAGCTGACATCACATTAAGATTACTTTGTTTTGGCACTAATTTTATATTAGAGACACGGTGTCTCGACACTATATGTAGCCTTGGATTGTTTGGCTACAACCTTTCACACACTCAATGATTCACAGATATTTCCTCACTTACCTCCATTCCTGACACATCTGTTGTTGAGTTATTATTTATTATTTGACTGTCAAATATTTAGCAAGTACACCCTATGCTGATTTTACATTATTCCCTCCACTTATTAGAGATCTATCACAGCAATTAAGTTAGTGTTTTTAATTTAGGGCAGCATCCCACCCTTATTACACAGGATTATTTCCAGTGTCCCATTAGCACTGTAGGTCGTTGTGCTAACATATTTTTAATTGATGTTATGCTGCTAATGGTTTATTATTTAGTTCCTCCTTTCGTAATTTAAGTGCATTAACAGTAAGAATGGGATTATAGAACAAAAAGGGGTACCGGCGCCTTGAAAGTCCAAATGGATTATAGTCCTGCAAATTCCAGATAGAAGGATGAATGTCCAAGGAGATAAACTGGCAATTCCTCAGTCTTTTAGGTGATCAGATATAGCTTCATCAGTGTGGGAATCACTTTTTGTGGGGTTTTTATCACTTGTTTGGGTGTTTGGGACGAAGGCACGCTTGAGGTTTGAGCTCTGAGACATCAGAGTCATTCAAACAGGAGACGAAGAGATTGCTTGCAGAGGTATCCTGCCCAGTAGCAACGGAGCATCTGGTGATGTCACATCGGGGACTTCCGTGGAGTAATCCCGCCTACCAGTGACCTAACATCCGGTGACGTCACTTCCGGTCGACGCGGCACGGAGTGAGGAATGAGGAGAGGTGCACCAGCTCATCCAAAGATCTGGGCGTTTTAAGACACACTTTCCATCGAGTATTGCCTTTGGCCATCTTGTGAGTAGCACTCCGATTTTACTCCTCCGGATCGGCGTACCCTGAGTTCCTCATCCATCCATTTTATATTATATAGTTGTATTAAACTAACTTTTTTATTTCAGCCTTGCTTTTGTGTATTTGTGGTCAGTCTTGTGTAGTGTTGTATTGTTCTGTTTGTCTTATGTTTTGTCATTTGTGAGTTAGCTGTGTTGCACTATAATTCTCTTTTTTTCATTTCATATCGCTTCAGTGGCAGGACGGCCTGTAGCCGAGGTCAGGGAACAGTCCACACGTGTAGTTTCAGGATAAATGAAAACGTTCAGTGGCTTTATTTCTCCACAGCAACATAACATGCGGGTACACTGTCCCTTTAAGCAAATAAATCCTGCTCCACGTTGGGAGAAAACTGACTAACACAGCAGTCCTAGCTAGCAGGCTGGCTGGCTAAACCATACCCAAACCGTAAGAGTCTTTTTAAGCAGTCATGCAAACAAATGAAAGAAATCTTACTTTGGCTGCAGTAAGTAGTGTGCTGTATCCTTCTGGCTAGCAGCACATCTATCCATGTGCTCTCATCTGAGACAGGCAGCTACTGCTGGTAACAAGATCCTTATCTACCTTGCTGGCTCTCAGGTGTCATCTTACATCATGATTAGCTAGCTTCCACCTGAGTTAACCCTTATGAGTGCTGGATGAAGCACTCAGACATATGTTTCCCAGGCATAACTGATAGGGGTTGACTTCACCCTGTGACAGCTTCCCACACTGATGAAGCTATATCTGATCACCTAAAAGACTGAGGAATTGCCAGTTTATCTCCTTGGACATTCATCCTTCTATCTGGAATTTCCAGGACTATAATCCATTTGGACTTTCAAGGCGCCGGTACCCGTTTTTGTTCTATCGTTCCACCCTGATTGTGCTATCAGTTTCCACCAGGCAGCCCATTACTCCTACAAGGTTTTTGTTTCCTTAGTTAGGATTCACCCATTTATTGTCATTGTGTTAGCGCTATTCACATCAATCTTTTTTCTTCAGTAAGAATGGGATTACTTTTCCTTTGCCCTGATTCAAGTCAGGGTTAAGAAAAAGGCAAGGGATTATGGGGAAGGGAGTGTGGACAGTGATCGCTTCAAACCAAAGTCATCCCATATTCTATGCGAGTGGAAAAGGACTGGGTGATGAAGATACCCTTGTGGTCTAACTTTCTTAGGGAGCCAGAGAAGAACTGGCATATTATCTACATTTAAATTCTGCTTGTCCATTTTAATGCCTTCCTTAAAGGACCACTGTAAAAGAGGGCTTAATCTAGATGTGATATATTAGTGGTGAACATCTGGAAGGCCAGGATGCGCTCTTCATGAGAGAGAGTGTAACATGGTGGATCCCCTGTCAGATAGTGTCACGGGAATATAGGAGTGCTCACCACAAACCGGACTGTCCCGCGAGGCCGAGGTGGGGATACAGGAAAACCACCGCCCTACAGCCGACGTGCGCTGACGTCATGTGATTTTGATTACATCAGGCAGGGGGGGCCCGAGAAATTTCATGGATGAAAAGGGGGGCTCGGCATAAAAAGTTTGCTCACCCCTGGTCTAAGATGAAATAAGCTTGGATCTTTGCGATGTGGTAGATCTCAGGAAAGGGAGACACAATACATACACACTACCATAGTGCATTATCCAGAGTAAATAACTGATAAGCTACTGTAGGTGTATAAGGCAAAGGATAACAATTTAATAAAACAGTATGAAAATAAAATAAATGATAAAATACACTTATATGCACATACAGCGTGCTCACAACTTGACATTAAAAATGGTGATGACCTTGGTCACTTCCGTCATACCCTCCTCCGCCGTGGGTAAAAATTGAAAACCTACTCGCATCAAGTGGCTAGGTCTCAAACTTTAATGTGGACAATTTCACACACATAAGGATCTTCTCCCGTCTGTGGATGGTGCTTAAGGCTAGTGGTTTTACGGTAAGGGGTTAAGGCTAGGGGTTTTACGGTAAGGGGTTAAGGCTAGGGGTTTTACAGTAAGGGGCTAAGGCTAGGGTTTTACGGTAAGGGATTAAGGCTAGGGGGTTTTCGGTAAGCGATTAAGGCTAGGGGTTTTACCGTAAGGGATTAAGGCTAGGGGGTTTTCGGTAAGAGGTTAAGGCTAGGGGTTTTTACGGTAAGGGGTTAAGGCTAGGGGTTTTACGGTAAGGGGTTAAGGCTAGGGGTTTTTATGGTAAGGGGTTAAGGCTAGGGGTTTTACGGTAAGAGGTTAAGGCTAGGGGTTTTACGGTAAGGGGTTAAAGCTAGGGGGTTTTACGGTAAGGGGTTAAGGCTAGGGGTTTTACGGTAAGGGTTTAAGGCTAGGGGGTTTTACGGTAAGGGATTAAGGCTAGGGGGTTTTCGGTAAGGGATTAAGGCTAGGGGGTTTTCGGTAAGGGATTAAGGCTAGGGGTTTTACGGTAAGGGGTTAAGGTATTTAGGGTGAATATTTGTATTAGTATTAGGGTTTTAGGGGCTTTTGGGTAAGGTTACGGGGTTACCCTGTGGTGAGACGGCCGGTGGCGAGTTCGCTGAGGAGGAATGGCTGTGCGACGTGGCTGCAGAAATTCATCCAAGATCACCATACAGAACATACAGACTAAGACCACTCTCCATTTCAGCGTTTGTTGTAGTTCTGTATTTCAGGCCAATATACTACTGAACCCAAAGTGTATGATGCTTGGAGTAAAAATGTAATATGCAATGCTAATATTTGCAGCGTCCTTATTGCGGTACGAGGGGCTGACCTGGCTGACCGCACTGATGGAGAAGCAAGCCAAATTGAAACAGAAGATCCGTAAACTTCCTGCATCTTGGCCGAGTGCGAAAGTGCTGGGGTACTGTAAAAATAGTGTCCAAGGTTACATTTGCACAATGTCTTCCTTAATCAAGATTCATATTCTAAATCAATGATTTAATCAGTATACTGCACCATCATACACTATCTCTTGAAAATATAACCAGAATCATGACTGCTATCTGACAGCATGGCAAGTAACAAATATGGATAAGACTTTGAAGGCACCTCAAACTATTGGCATGAGATGGATACTGTACATTGGGGCAGTAATGATTTCTGCTTGGATCAATCTGCTTGGATCATATCCTTGTTTAGATATTCTGTAACATATCTCCACCAGTCCACATTCAGTGAATTCATCAATAAATCTATAGTTTTACATTGAGGCAAACAAATTTATATATATATTTATATGTATATATACCAATAGGGACCACATAGTATCCACACACACTTCTAGTTATGCTACAATCTCTCACATTTCCACAGCTACCCACACCATTTATATTAACTCCCACTCCACACACACCTTTTATTAAGCACTGTATACACTGTGGGCTCTCCATTCATTTATATTCACACAGATACACACACACTCTTACATCACTAACTTTCAGGAATCATTTAACATCTCTAGCAATAAATCACATCCACACACAGGGGAGGGACAAGCACAGATAACATTCCAAGAGACACTGTTTTTAAGTATACCTTTTGCTTGCTTCATTCATTGTAACATCGCTGGAAGAAGAGATCAGTGTATCTCGAAAGCTCACACAAATATAAGCATTTTGTTAGCCACAGAACTGTATCATCTATTTATTTTTTGATTATTGAAGCTCGGCTAACACGGTACTGATACCTCTACATGTATGTATATATATAAATATATATATATATATATACAATATTTTAGGTGTAAAAGTAATTAAACCTGATGCAATATTTACATTAAAGCATAATTGGTACATTCTATTTCACCACAATAGTCATTTCATCCATGTATTATTCACTAGTCACAAGTTACTATATTTTAATGACCAAAACGAGATAAATGGAATGGAAAAAGCTTACACGTCTCTTCTTAATGTCAGTACCAAAGCAGCTAATAGAATGTTCTTAGGTTATACATAAAGATATGCAAACTTTTCTTTGAAGAGCACAAACTTGGCAAACGAAATTCTCCTAACATTAAAAGTCAATGTGTTAGATTACAAGGCCCTTTATATACCGCAGGTTTCTGCTGATGTGGGCACGATCTCTGTAGTTACTGAATATATAGTATGCCATCCTTCTTCCATTGTATTATTTGCAATGTTTTACACAAGTACTGTAATAGTCAGTATTGTTTTGTAGGAAAATATTGCATAACAGAATTGTGTGTGTTCTTTGCAGCTCATGGTGAGCCAGTCATGGCCCATGGGACAAATCTGACTCGTTAAAGAGAACATACAGTACCTCTAAAGAATGGTTGACCTTTCTTCATGGCCCTGAGCCAGACCAGATGGCTGAGACAACCACACCTAAAATTCCATTCAGACAAATGAGGAAATTAGGTGCGTTCACATACTGTATTTGCAAGTGCATTGGGAATTCCAACTTATGTGGCCAATGTGCAAAGAGGAGAGAGTTTTGAAGGGATCTCAGGGTGTGTGGAATCTTAATGATGGCTCAACAATTACAGTAGATGAGGAGGTGGCTTAAATACTCTATTCTCTTGACAGATATATGAAATGCACTTCCTACTGGGCGCTACTCTATTAAGCGGCTATGAACAAAATGCCTTGGCTGTCATGTGAGAGGATTTGATGGTCATTCTCTAGTTGGGCAGAAAGTATTGGGGTGTCCTCCCAATGGATATTATGACTTGGCAAATGATCATGGATAGGACAACTGTTGGCTCAAGAAGATATGGCAACATACAGCCTGGAAAGGTATTGCTGTATCAGTTCTAAGTACAAGTTACACTGAAGGTTGCATTGGATGTCATTGCTGTCATTTAACCGCAAGAGTGATTTTTGACATTACTGGAGGTTCATAGTAGTAATAAGAAGGGGAGGTGGAATACCTACAGGTCATGAACTACGGTATTTCGCATATAAAAAAGTATTGCTTAAAACTAAATTCTTTAGTTTTGTAAACAAACATGCAACTATCAAACCCAAAACCCAAACTTCCACTTGTAGGGTTAACTTGAAAACTACAAAATCGCAAATTTTCGTGTCATTGTTAATTTTTCCCACTAAAAATCTTCATAAATGATTCTGCCTAATATTTGCGAATAAATGATGCTGTAATTGGTTAACTCTTTTCTTGCACTTTTCGTCATTCCATTCATTTTCTGGAATAAAAAACTGATTAATGGATCGGTTGTATAAATCTGATTAAAAATATATTCAGTGCAGCAGTATTGCATTTACTGTTATAATTTAAGTCAGAATAGTTATTGTTTTATTTTTTATGGTTAATAAATGGTGACAAATCCAATCACTTTAAAATAAATAAGCTCATTATTAATATATGTAAATAATAAAACCATACTGTGATGCATTCTGTAAACAGGCTCTGATAAAAGATTGTTACGTGGCTACCAAAGAACATTATAATTTCCTTATTATAGCAGCACCAAGAAATGATTGGCTTGTAGTTTTGATGGCTTTAGAATTAATGTGTAGTAACCATTATGCAAATTAGCCTTATTATAATCTTCTAAGGGTTTAGTTTTATGATCTTGATTCTTGCTTTTGTATAGATCAGCTTTTCGTGGAAATATGTAATTCAACAACTATATTTCATCTTTCCATCTCAAGAGAAAGATTATTAGATAGTTACTTATGCAATACCCTATGAATACATGAAAGGTCTTACTGCAATACAGTTTGTGTCGTGTATACGTACAATCGATTGAAAAGCCAATTCTAGAAAATGATAGATGAAGATTGAATGTGAAAGAAATATAGGTGCCGATTGACTGAATCTAGTAAACAGACTCCAGACGCTTGCTTGAGATATTGCTGGTGTTTATTCACTGAAATTTACCGAAGGTTTTCTCATCATTTTCAAACCGAATTTTGTGTTCTGTCTCCATCAAATACTTTCTGGGCAAGTTACCCACCTATCTGAACAAGGTCCTCACCCCTACCACATGCAGCACTTCTCACCTAAGATCTGACTCCAAAAGACTGTTCACAGTCCCATGTTCAACAAAGTATCCATCTGCTCCGCTTTCTCTTACCGTGCACCCCACAACTGGAACAATCTACCAGAGACATTTCAATCTGCTCTGCAACTATTAGATACGCCTATAACATATTTTATCTTAAACTGTTGATGCAATGTCTTTATATATAACGTATAACCCTGTTCATTTAATGTAACCATGTATCTGTCATTATAACTCGGTGCCCAGGACATACTTGAAAACGAGAGGTAACTCTCAATGTATTACTTCCTGGTAAAACATTTTACTTTTATGTGTTAAGCGCTTATTCCCATGACCTGTTATTTGTATTATTTGTTATTTATATGATTGTCACGTGTATTACTACTGTGAAGCGCTATGTGCATTAATGGCGCTACAGTATATACATAAAGATTTACATACATACATACAAATAAATCTTCACCAGGAGATTTTTAATTACATGGAAATTCACCAACAGCATTGTATGCACCTTTGGCGAGAATAAAATGAAGAGCAATAATTTATAGTGAATATGGAGTAAGTATTTTTACCACCAAGTATTAGGTGGTCTACACGACTTCTCCGATTACTTTAATCACCGTTGAGATAGTAAATCAAGTTTTCCTAAAACCAGGGATGCTGTAACTACACTATAACAGAGAACAGCCAACACAAATCTCCTACCTGCAAAAATGGAACACAAAGTGGTTCTAATAAGCATCTAACCAAAATGTATTTCATGTAATGAAATTGTTGTTTCTTTTAATTAGCTTAGTGCTGTTTTTGTAACAATATTGCATTTATCTGAAAGATTCTGCTAAATAACCCCCTTTGTGTATTAGACTACTGTACAGTATGTGAAAGAAAACTATTTGCATAATCAGGTAAGGATTAACTGCTTCATTGAATAATGTGCTACTGCACGAGTGTGTTATCATTTTACATAGTAGATGAAATTGAAGAAAAACAGTATGTCCATCAAGTTCAACCTACGTTCAATTAAGACGGCTGACTTACTTCTCCTATATTTGTACAGCGGCAGCAGCCGTTATGCAAACACTTCACGCGGTGTATACCTCAGAATACCGATGTCATGACGCGGGATGTCTTCCAACTGTACCGCCTTAAGACGCGAGTGCGGCGAGTGCAGAAAATGGCATTTTAGAGATCTGCTTTATAAACACTTTACATTGACACAGTAGCACAGTACTGTACATATTGCAATTCATTCATTTCTTTGCACCCAAAGAAACAGAATCCATGAAATTCAAACAAAGCAATTGCGATAAGCGCGGGTGCCTGGGGCGATTGGCCGCGTTCATGCTGCGTGGAGTAAAGCAGAGCACACGAAATTGGCGCCGTGATTTGTTTGAATAACGGCCGGTGCAGCTGTATTTACAGAATATTCTCATATCTTGGGAATATGCATGAACATTTAAATACGTTCCCCACCAAAGTTAATATAAGAAAGTTTTGCATCGAGGTATTGGACCCCGTCTTTAACCCTTTGGTTTCCCTGAAATGTAGCTAATATGTCATAAGGTCTGGCACTCAACGGGCCCCATGACAGTGGCTATGTGAAAATAAGCCCACACATTTTCCTAGAGGAGATAGAAACGCAGCCAAGTGGAAGGTGGAGGACCCATCTCCTTCAATCATGAGGGGTGGAGCAAACCTGTGACCGCTTTAGAGAAGAGGTGACTTGATCGTGGGTACCGGAGGGGCCGTGGCGCTGCGACCCCTTCTGGCCCTTTTGGTTCAAAATCTCCCCAGTACAGATACTGTAGATGTGAGTATTTTTTTGTTCAGCATTTCGCAAGCCTACTTGGTGTAACCCAGTCAAACAGTTGCATAATGTTAAGGGATTGCTGACCATAAGCTTGCAGAAATACTGGTGTTTTATGCCTCTATGTTGCCTTATGCCGTCTCGAACAAAAAAGAATCCACAGGAGTTTGGGAGTTTGTGTGTTAGCTGAAAATAAACCAACTGAATATATGAAATCTCTATCACAACCTGGAGATCTCTGTGGAGATTTGACAGTAAAAAAATAAATAAGAGATGGCTGAACTTGTTGACCTAAAATGACACATTTAGGTAATGCATATGTAACATGATAAGTCTATTCTACCTGTCTCTCCCACTGTTACGTTAGCCCTTAGTAAGTTCAGGGCAGTAACAGGTTATCTCTGTTGGTAATAAACCCCCTGCAGCCTCCTCTGTGATGAACTGAAGTGAAGGGGTGACTCATGACCTGTGTAAGCCTATCGGGAAAGGTACAGATCATGAGCACGCCCCTTCTGGAATAATCCTAATCAGAGGAGTGGCCCACATTTTTAGTCTTGCTCTGCCTTCCAAGGTAGGAGCATGGGCTGTCAGACCCTCCCATTGTGTGGATGAGCTGGCCCACCTCAGGCCTAAGGGCCTGAGGGTCATCAAGACTCAAGGCCTCATACTATCGGGGCAGCAACATCTGAAGTCCTGGGATATTGGACAGTATCACCTATGCTGTATGAAGAGCTGTGCAGCTCCATGGTGGGGACCGACATCCATATAACAAGGATCCGATCACCGCTGGAGGCGCTGACACCATGAACCAGAATCCAGAGACCACCCAAAAGCCTGTCCTGTTGCCATTTATCACTGCGGCAGACTCAGCTCTTCTGTACTAGCAGGTAAGCCTCAGCACCACACTAGATAGGGGGTGGGGGGGGGGAACATGGGTTACACATACAGTACATAGGTAGTCAAGGAGTGCAAGAACTCATACACTGTATAGCTAAGAAAACAAGTATGGACCCATTATATATAATGAGGCATAGGAACATTATAAATGAATTAAACAACATAGGAAACACAAGGTTTAGCAAATCAATCACTGGATAAAAATAAATAGCTTCTGAATATGTAATGGGAAGATCATATTCAACTGCATATGATAGGAAGAAATCCCTTAAATGTTTGAAGGACAAGACTATGAAGTTTTGCAGACTTTGGCCAAGTAGACATACTTTATAACGGATTAGCATACATATATTTGTTTTATGATACAGTCGTCTTACATCTACTGTACTACAATACCATCTCCCCTGGACCATGCTTGGTTGGTTAATAAATGCATCTTTAATGAAATGTTCAATAGGTTGCTTCCCATTGACAGACAGAATTAACACACATTCACAATATGCCATGAAGCTGATTCCCTGTATCAGAGAACAGTTTAGTCCCATTCATTTAAACAGAGCTGGGCTCTTCTCCAAGGTTAAGCAAGCAGCTTCACTTTATATTGAATTGGGACCTAAACGTAACACATCCCCAAAAACCGCCCGCCATGCTACAAGAGTTAATCTGGTATACTGTATATGCAGTACAATGTCTATTTTGTGACAGCCTCATTCTGAGACCCCAAGTTCCCTTAGACAAACAACTGACGAACTTTCCTGTTTACAACTTGTTTTCTGTAGATGCTCAGGTTGCAATAGTTAAGAAGAGAGAGTTCTCCAATTCACTTCCTTCTTTATCAGAACAAATAGAAATAATTACCTCTAAAAACATAACAATTTGTCTAAGGAGGCTCATTCATTTCTTTAAGAGCTCTTTTTCCCCCTAAAAGACACTTGATTGCAACTTTAACGATTCAACATTTATGCCTCAACAATTTTGTTTGTTTGTTAGGCCATTACACTTATTTATAGTGGTTTGGGTGAGGAGAATGCTACGTTGAATTTGTTTGCCTTTCATTTTCCTCCATGCCTTCAGGTTCCATCATCTGTTGTTTTTTTTTTTGTGTCTGACAATATTTACACAATTAAAGATTTTATACATCATTTAGAACCCCCTAATTACTTCCCCTCTTGCACATTACTTGGGATGGCTGTTCTCCGCTTCTTAGCTTCACTTTGAAAAAGTTTTTCAACATTTGAACATTATATTATCCTACCTACTGCATTATCTTTTAACCCATTTATCCTGAATGCACATTCTGTACATAAACACGTTGCAATAACATACAGTATATACTAAAAATGCTATCAACTTTGTGTTGTGTTGGGCAAATACCGATGTAGCGCTTTGGTCGGTCACTTGCCTGCATGATTGGGCTCTTTCAACCATGAGCAAAGCCTTGACTGTCCGCAGCTTGGCGCATAGGAGTCAGTTATGGCCCATCTGGATTAACACAGCGGGGGTGCTTGTGTCTGAATGGGACTCGCACTGTGTGAATCTTATCAGGCTGCTCCTGTCTGTAGGAGATGCGCAGTGAGTGTGAGGCTGAATCAGTCAATCTCCCTGCACGCCTCTAACAGGCGATCTCACAGCTTTTATTTTAATGACACACTATTGAAGCAGGGGGTCTCCGGAGCTGAACCGCAATTATTTCAGCCTTGATGACCTCCTGCTTCCTGAGTTACAGGCCTCGTTATGGGTTGCCGGTATCCCCGCCATGTTTAAATTCTCCCACATCACGGCCCATGTGACCGGGACATTTAAACAATGCAGATAGATACAGGCACCCCATACTGGGGTCTGTAACTCAGGAAGCAGGGGGTCCCCAAGGCTGACATTAATGCGGTTCAGCTCCGGAGACCCCTGCTTTAAAACTATGTTATCTAAATAAAATAAAAGCAGCTTCATTAGAGCGTTGTGTGAGAAAAGACAATTCAATCGTGAATGGTTTATTAAAGATATCAAGAGGCCTATTCTACTAGCTCTGAAGTTGTCATTGCCAAACCGCGGTTTGTCATGTTCAGAAGCAGCGGAAAAAAATGTGAGGTAAAACCCTATTCTCTATTGCAAATAACATCTTCTAAACGGCTTCTATAAAAAGTGACAAACCGCATAGTTAAACAGCCAAAACGGCCGGATTGTACGTGCTTTTGATGCGGAAAGACCTGAGCTGGTGCCAACCCCACCCCCAGTCTGATTGATGGGTTTTAGCGTTCAGCCAAACCCATATTTCAGGCTCGAATTGTAACTCGCAATACTGATCTCGTCACCCTTGAGTTGGACATGTGAGAAGTAGAGATGGGCAAATCCACCCAATTTAAACAAATTGATCTGAGAAGGGTCAGAAAGATCCTCCAAAAGTTGCTAGACTATGGCTTGTGAAAACAGATATGCTAAAACAGGTAAGTCCTGCAGATAATTCAACTGCTTTGGCTCTTTTTGACTATTAGGATAAGCTCATAAAATAATAACCTTTTATTACATCAAAAACAAAAATGAGTGACACGAGTGAATTATTTACAGTGTGTAATATACTTAAAACTTAAAAAGTCCCCGTAGATGAGTTAAGAAGTATAGGATGTTTGGATATTGGAATTTAGTAACCTCTTAGACTATTTCTGCATTAGTATGCTTGACCATAGAGGTTACGCCCCAAATTACTACTTGGACATCAGATTAATGGTAAAGTACAGCTAAACTCGTTTCCTGGTTTAGACTGGGAAAAGAAATGGCAACCGCTTTTGCTTAATAGGAGAGACTACATATAACATTAATAAGGTTCATGTATGGGTCCCTGGTTGATCATAGTCTCTAAGCAAAATCTGGTGTTGAAACAAATGTGTCAAAGATGTATACCACTAGTGTATATTTTGGTATATATACCTTCTAAGATTTAAATGCATGTTCTAGACACATCAGCATGTGCAACTCATTGGTCACCAGAAAATGCAATTCACTGCAATGCAAATCATTGGCAATCCTTGCTGTACAATAAAATCCCTACCATCCCAACAACAATATAGCAATTTGTCTTTTGTATACACAGATGTGTGGTAGATCCACCACTCTCACACACGGCTAATTTAAAACAATGCTTGCTTCTCTATCTGGTGCTTTGTGAATGTATGGCTACATCTGTGCAGTAAATCATATCATTCTATATAGGTCATTGTTCAACGTACAGTATATAACTATTTCCAACGCCTGTAAAGCACGCCCATAGGGGGTCTATTTATCAAAGTCTCCCGCTGCAAAATTGGAGCAAAAACAGTAGAAACAAATGCACCAAATTTATCAAAGGAAAAGAAATCCAATAGCTTTAGTGCTTTTTGATCCAGTTATGGCTATTTTGAAAAAAAGGTTGCATAGTATTTTTATACCGAGCTATCATGTCTCTTCCGGCTGGTAACCTGTGCCCACTATCACAATGTGGTCCCTAAGGGACATTGCTACAGCTCATGGTCACTCGGTGCTAAGTTAGGAAACCTGGGATAGGTAGAACTGGTGATGTCCAAGATTGTATTAATATATATTTTTTCTCTTAACTACAGTAAATAATCTCTTGCAAATTACAACATAAAGATTCAATTACAAGGAATTAATGTATATAATATGCAGTATTAAAAACTATAATGCTGCTCTAGGGAAAGATATCATTGTCTTGAAACATTATGGATACTTGAGTATATACTGTACACCAAGTAATACATATTTAACACAAAACATGTATGTTTTTAAAAATCTGCATACAGTAGTTGCCTCTGTTTTGCAGTTTTATCAAACAATACATTTTACAACGTAGAAGTACTTTAATCCGATTAGTTTAACATATATGTTCTAAACATGTTTCTTCATGAAATTATATGGAGTGACAGCAAAATACAACAGAACAAAACTGAATATGGTTTATATCCTCATTTAAAACATTTGACATCTCACTAGGTTTACATAACGTTTGCTTGTAATCCAGTGCGTATGATGTGTAATACAACCTAAATATAAGATACACTTCATTTTAAAGTAATTATCAGCTACTGTAGTATTGACACCAAATGTAGGCGGAAGAAATATCCAACTTGCTTCGTGTAATTATCTTAATCAATACTGGGATAGTCAGCACATCTCTATGCGTGACCTGGCATAACTCAGTGCACTGTGACAAATTCAAAAAGGTTTCTTAATGTGTTTTCTGTTAGATCAAGTTGTTATTATTGATCAAAATACCTGATGCTCAGCAAAACTAATTAGCACTTTAACTACCCAAAAGCAAGGTACATTGTGTATTATAATTTGAGGCAACAGTGGGAAAAACGGACTGTCTGTTAACAAGTCATTTGCATTTGTGAAAGTTCCTGTACATGAAGAGCAATTGCTGGTGGTAGATTCAGTTTGAATTTATTCAGTGCTTTAGTCGAGGAATATGTAATATTTTCCTTGTGTTCCCAAATGTCTAGTTCATGCCTCGGTGGACTAATCATCCACCCGCAAGACTTTAGGAGAATCTCTTGTTATGCCATAGTAGAGGATATCTGAGCTGTTTAATTTATCTGGAAGCGGTACAAGCCTTGGGGCTGTACAGCTGAATCAGCTTCATCACAGAACTCATTGGACACCTGTAAGGCTATCAGTGATGGGGAAACGGAAGCTTAACAACTCCCAGATGACTCATGAATGCATACATTTTATTGTGATCACAATCTCACAGTGTGTTGCATTGCATCTGCTCTCTGATTGGTTTATGGAGTTCTTAAAGGCTTATTTAAATTATTTAAAGCAACTTTGTTCAGAACTCCCACTGGTGTAGCCGACAATTGACTTACTGTAGTCACATAAAGGTTTCAGTGCCTCACAATACAGAAACTTAGGGAGAAATGCAATTACTGTATACACTTTGCAGTAATAGTCAATGAATGGCTTATATAACTATTTTCTTTATAGTCCGATTTGGCTAATTTCTTAACTCCTCTGAGAGGCTACTATTACCTGTAATGTTCGGAAGGTTTAGGATCTGCAGAAGGTAAAACGTAATAATGTGTTGCACTAATTTATTAAATGCGTTGCAATATCTTGTCCTCTCTGCGCTCCTACTTTGTATGTTTTTTTGGACGGTAATTGCCGGCTGATCACCTGAGATTGGAGGAGCAGCGGGAGGAAGAAGCCAACCAGAGGAGAACAGATGAGCGCAGCCTCATATTTGTGGATCTACTACAGTAAAGCATCAGCTATATTGGCATTCAATGGAGGAGACCTGGGGACTTGAGAACGGGCACATATTGAGGTGTCTAAAAATGAATGCAAAACGTGTGCTAATAAACTTAAATGTCTGCTGTGAGCATCACACATTAATGTAGCTTGCACTACTCCGAGTGTAATACTTGTGACTACTTTAACCCAACATGGATGCTGCCAATGGCAGTAAACACACAGTGGCTGTCAAGTCACTTCTCAATGTTGGGAAAGAGTTCAGTTCCATTAAAAACAAAATGTTTTTGGATTAAAATCTTTTCTAGCACAGGAAATACATTTCCACAACATATTGAATAGTGACCACAACTGTATAGAAGCAAAAGCTGTCTATATGTGCAGTGTCACTATAAGGTCACAGGTTTACATGTCTAAATGAATGTATTAAAAAATGCAAATGGAGTATCCATACATAAGCTCATATATTTTCTTTGGAATTATTTCACTATTTTCCTGTCTGATATGTGACACACTTTGCAACCATATGTAACGGGTTTTCTGGCCTGGCCTGACCCACCCAATCTCATATTGGCCCCTGTGGTCTAACCAGCCCCCATTACAGTGTGATGTCTGGTGGTGCATCTGTTGGCAACAGGACTCCTGAGTCTCCCGCATGATGTTGTGTGGGGATTGCCAACCCAGACAGGCAGCTGAGGTAGTGTACTGAGTCCTACCTATTTCCAGTGCAGCGCCTCCACCTCATCAGGATACCAGCGTGAGCTTGTGGATGGTCCTGGTGAGGAACTCCTCTGTGGTGCAGCCCCCTGTGTAATCACTCCACACTTCAACACATGAGGGTTTCTTTTATCGAGTCATCTATTATTGGTACGGTGGGCCAGCTGCCCTCACAATGGGGTGTATTTAGTCCCTCCATTGTTCACCTTACTTCCCTTTGAAAGGTATTGTCTTCCTTGATTAGGGATTCCCTATCCCCCAGGGATATCTATCTCTGTGCCAGGTCCATCTGGTCACAGTCCCTTATTCAGCTACATATACCATAACCACTTCGTAACTACTCTTCCTTCTCCTCCTAATCACTTTGCAACTCCTAACTTTTGATCAGTGCTGTGCCTTATGTATCGTCTGGGGGGTGACAAACATTCTGAACATCACAACAACCAGGGAGTCAGAGCCTGTGACCACTCCCATCCATATATAGGGCACCTCACCAGGTGTGAGGGCAAACCCCTGATTACTGCTGGCATGCCCATAACTACACCAGGCTTACTGTCAGCAGGAGAGATACTGCAGCCATTGTTACAGACATGGTTACATACCTCCCCTCCCCTGGTGAATCCCCTCGTCCCCGGCTGGGACCTAAATTTGGCATTACCTTTCGTCATGAAGCATTAAAAATGGAACACACACAAATTATCAGAAAAATCATACATTAGATCGTATTATAACAAACACCATGTTCACATTTATGCTAGCACCAAGCCACACGCCCTGTCCATGGCAGAGCCACGAGCCGCGCGAAAGTGCTATCTAGTACCACCTCCTTAATAGATAGTGCCTTGGACAGGTTTTCTTTACATTCTTCCCTGATACCCCCCATGTCCAGAATCAGTTTACCAACATGTAGCTACACTGGCAAACCCCTCTCAAGGCCGTGCCTTTGGTATATCCACTTTCTATTCCAAACTTCTCCATAACCTCTAACTCTCAACCACGGTGCTCGAAAATCCTTTATTCTCAGCCTATACTACCCGTAATGCACTCCCCGTTGTTGACCCATGTCTACTCCTCTATTTCTCATACCCTTAACCACCTAACTCCCTATTCGCTCCTCAATCTTCCTCCTGAGGGGTTCAGGAACAATACGGGTACTACTTCTCTCATTTTACTTAACTTTTAGTTTCAAACGAAGTTTTTTTTTTTCTCCTTTCCCTTTTTCAATCGCTGATGATCTCTCCCGGAGCTTCTCCCCCCCCTTGGAGTACTTGTATTTTTGCAATTAAAAATTATCGAATCCATCGCCCTTTTCATCAATACGCTTTTGTTTATGGTTGAGTCATTCGTCTTGCATTAACTGTGACCTGTAAACTTTTTTCTTTTCCGCATTACCCTCAATGGCGTTATTTCGACTATAGGAAAGGAGGGTGTGTATGTCGGATTTTATCTTCCACTCATACGGTGTTATTCAGGTTCCTATCAAACCGTCAACGTCGCAGCAGCGATACCGCTCGCTAGTTCCCGGACGCGTCCTCGTCGAAAAAGGGTAGGCCATGGGCAGCGGAATTATGCCAGCGAAGGGAGAGATGGTCGAGGGGAAGGCTCTACACAGCTTATCAATCAAATTCCCAATTTAGATACACAAATATTTATCTCTCCCCACTCCACTCCTCCTCCCTCGCATCCACTCTATTTATCTAGTCCCATCCCCCGCCCTTTCCAGTCCAGCCCTACTGACCTAGCTAACTTCCTAGTTAGGTGGCGTTCCCTGCTCCTCTCCCTGGTAATACCCATGAATAGTGGCTCATTTTCGGAGATACGGGGTCGGACATTTGTCAGGGCCCATGGGTTTTTCAGTTCATTTTTTTCGGTCCTATCATGTGAGCCACCGATATGCATCTCTACATTCTTATTCTTCTCTCTTAATCACTTCGTCTTCCTCCTGATGTTTCCTCTATTTTTTTTTTTTAATTTTTACTCTCCGGCAAGTCCGTGGAACCTCATCCCCCCCTCTAGCACCACCGTGGTGAGTGGGTCATCTTTGATCTGTGATGGGGGAGGGAGGGGTCGTCGGTTTGTAACAATGAAACTAGCTCGGGCGTAGGGTCACCCCATCATCCAGCCCACGGACCCCCATCAAATAAGGGCTCCCACCAAACGGGTCTCCCTAAGGGCTTCTCGTTCCATTCTAGTAAGACAGTCCTCTCCCTTCCTCTGTACCCGTACCTCCCCATGAGCGTTACTCCCGAAGTCCCTACAGAATGGGGCCGGAGACCCACCCTCTCTCTCACTCATGCTTGAGGGGGCCCTTCCCCAAAGCAGGTATAATATTCCGCCGCCTCTTTAGCATAGGCACCCACCGGTACTTAGATTTAGAAGATACCTGTCTCCCAATTGTCTCCTCCTGGGAACGCCTCCCCGGAAAAACAATCAAAGTCTGCTCAGTCTTTTTTCCCTCTCCCCAGTCTGTTCTCAACGCAACCACCCCCAAACAAAGGCTATCCCTTTCTCCGACAGAACAAACCCCCAACATCCCCTCCCCATACACGCAGGCCCCACCCCCACCCAATTTTTTTCCACGTTTTTTCATGGCATCCAATCTTCCCTTTACAGCCCCTAGCCGCCCCCGCGCTAATACTAACCCCCCAAACGGAATTATTATCCCCGGTAACAGGTTCATGGTGACAGGGCATTAATCTAGTTCCCCTTTTTTTGGGCGTATGGATAGGCAGTTGGCAGCCCGCCATGTGGCACTGCCGAACCCTTCCGCCGTTGGGAAGATGTCACCGTACCAACCGGGGGACAATGGTCATCCGCGACCGGCATCTTGTCCACCCTTCTCAAGGTCTCCGCTACCTACTCCGGGTCTTGCTTGATCGAGTCTGGAGAACCATCACCCCACCCACCCGACTCAGCTGAAACTGCTTGTCCTCCTGCCTTTTGCTTCCCCTTTCCGCTGGTTATTCCCCCCGCCATCTCACCCACGAAACGCCGTCATCCTGAGGGTCGTGAAGGCGCGCCACTCTTGCGATGGACCCCCGCCATGCGGGATCTCTGACTTCTACCTCGTTCCCTACCTTTCGAATCAGGATCTCGTAATTCCGCTAAACTTACGCTCACGTTTCGTGCACGTCGGGCCTGGCACGAGCCTCTCCCCTCTGAAGCGAAACAAAGGGCTAAGCTTACATCAGTCCGCAGTTGGGCGGGGATTTGCCCGTTTGCCACTGGATTTCCGCCGGTCACCCCCGAGAACAGCTGGCGGCCCCGCCTCTTCCTCTCTCGGTTTGCTTTTATTAAATTTAAACCCGGGGACAACCCACTTATATCCGGCCACTGTCACTTCCTCCGGTAAGTTGTGCCTTTTTGATATTCCCGTTCCCTCCCACCGTCTACAAACCGCACAAGCAACCTGCGCAACCACCCAAACTAATTGGCGGGTTGTGTAAAGGCCAGACGCAGGGTTACTTGTGGTTCTTGGGGCCCTACTCGTCCGCGGGAATCCGCAACTTTAGGGTACTTGGGGGGGGCGCCAGAGCGCACGGCGAACCGCCCTCTTTCTCTATCTCTTCTCCATTCTTTCCTCTCGGTCATTGGCCGGACTCCTGTGGTCCCCCAAGACCCCCCGTCACATTCCTCGGTATCCGCAACCTCGTTTGTTCCCATAGTGCAAAAACGCGGGGGAACCTCGCGGACCAAATTTGGTCCTTATGTTCCGCGGCTCGCGTGGTATCCGAGTGTTCATGAATGGGCACGAAGGTTGTAGCAGGGGCACAGATATTTTTGCCACAAACTTGGGGGGTATAAGGTGTTTTTTACAATTTTTTTGTTCGAGCGAGGGCTATCCGAACCGATACTGCCTACGCTTTTCCACCACCCGCTCTGAGCTCTCCTGGTATAGGTCAAACCATCCCATAATTTCCCCTTTATATTTCTCTCCTCTGGTGTGTCATTCGTCTTTTTGCAGAGCTAGAGGCCCACTAACTCTGTCTCAACTCAGCGGGCCCCCTACACGATCATCATCCCAGTAAACCCCCCCCCCCAACCCCTCCCACCCCTTCTGCCGGTTGTTGACACTGTGTAGGGCTGAGGGTGCGAAAAAAAACCATTATCGCATCCTAAACCATATCCCTCGGTTCACCATCTGGGGGAGAGCATGGGGGCATGGTCTTATGGTGGAGACCACTCGTAACCTACTAAAACATTTTAACAAACTTTCCGTTAGTCCTGGAAGCTGGTTCCCCCGACCCGGAAGACAGAACCAACAGGGTTGAATGGTCAGCCACCTCCTTGTTTAGTTCCATCCCTCATTTGACAAACAATTGGAAATCCGCCCCCCAGTGGTAGCGATTATGGGCGGTGCCCACAATGGGATAGGATGGTCATCTTTAATTTGAGCCCAATTACCCCGCACCTCTTTCAGTCCTAGAGGGCGCGACCACCACAGTTTCGCGCGCTTTTTCTTCCCCAACAGGGTGGGGTTCCTCTTACTCTTTTGTGGTTTGTCCAACCGTAACTCCCAATCGCTTTTTCTTTTCCTTTCAGCTGCTTTGCGTGCAAAGTATCCTCTTTCTTGCACCACAAATACATTCAGCTGGCCCCGGAACTACTTCTACGTGTTTGCAACTTTCTGGGTAAATGGGGGCCGTCAGCGCACTCCACATCTCTCCTGTGCCCCCGCGGTAGTCATACCCACGGGGCATAGTTGGAAACAACTCCCCCTGATTGATATTAGGGGAGGGTCCCACAGACTAAGTGGTTGACTCAGCACTGGGGCTGAGTGAGTCACTGTCCATGAAGGCGCGGCCGCAGCTTTCGCGCCATACCCCCCATGCGGGCGGGGCTCTCCTGTTGGCGCCACTTCTGGCCAATTCTTGGGAACTTGTGCATTTGCAGAATAGTCTGTCATCAGCCCACGCAGTCTCCCAGGGAAGCGGGAGCCGCCATTTTGTAAGTCCTTTCCATCAGCCACAATTGCAATGTCCTCAACACAATCCTCCAGGGTGGCGCCTCGTTGTCCTAGACAGGACCAAAACGGTGCGGCCACAGCTTTCGCTCCACTCCAGAGCAGGCTTGTAAAAGACAGGTCAGCAACAGCTTGCTCTTCAGTGGGGCGCACGCCACGTGTGCTTTCCCCATCAACCTCCGGTCGCCATTTTGGATTATCCGCACCGCGCGGATCCTCCATTCTTGCGGTCGACAATCTCTCATAGCAGTTATCGTACATGGGGCTCCTCTCTGCGGGGCAGCCACCACACCGGTACAATAAAGATTTCTCTGATGCACCACCATGTGTACCTAATGTAGGCTGGACTCATGTATGCACTACCTCAGGCTAGGCTCACTCTCTCAGTGTCTGCTGTATCTCCTTCCTACCAGTCTGTGCTCCCTACGGTACGAGGTCTGGAATGGGCTAGAGTACTCTGGGGCTTCCATGCAGTACTGGGGTGTCTACCTGTCTTGGTTAGCCTAGCGCAGACCCTCTCCAGGATTCCTGACCACGTTAACAGGCTATCCCTTCTGGCATCCTACCAACTAGCACTACCTCAAGGTGACTAGGACAGCTATAGCCCGGCTCCAAACCCCCCACTCCTTTCAGGCCCCTAGGTCGTCCCTGTGAACTGACATACGCCATTAGCCCCCTGACTGCCCCTAGGTCCGTCCCAACGCAGCACAAAGTGGCAGCAGACACTTCTCCCTGTTTCCAAGTGACCTAGCAAAAGCCTGTCCTGTTGACAGGTCTACTTTATCTCAGCAGCGCCTCCAAATGTAACGGGTTTTCTGGCCTGGCCTGACCCATCCAATCTCATATTGGCCCCTGTGGTCTAACCGGCCCCCATTACAGTGTGATGTCTGGTGGTGCACCTGTTGGCAACAGGACTCCTGAGTCTCCCGCATGATGTTGTGTGGGGATTGCCAACCCAGACAGGCAGCTGAGGTAGTGTACTGAGTCCTACCTATATCCAGTGCAGCGCCTCCACCTCATCAGGATCCCAGCGTGAGCTTGTGGATGGTCCTGGTGAGGAACTCCCAGCCCCCTGTGTAATCACTCCACACTTACACATGAGGGTTTCTTTTATTCAGAGTCATCTTATTGGTACGGTGGGTGTATTTAGCCCTCCATTGTTCACCGTACTTCACTTTGAAAGGTATTGTCTTCCTTGATTAGGGATTCCCTATCCCCACAGGGATATCTATTCTGTGCCAGGTCCCTGGTCACAGTCTCCTTATTCAGCTACTATAACATAACCACTTCGCAAACTACTCCTTCTCCTCCTAATCACTTGGCAACTCCTAACTTTTGATCAGTGCTGTGCCTTATGTATCCTCCGGGGGCTGACACAATTCTGACATCACCAACCAGGGAGTCAGAGCCTGTGACCACTCCCATCCATACATAGGGCACCTCACCAGGGTGTGAGGGCAAACCTCCATGATTACTGCTGGCATGCCCATAACTTACCAGGCCTTACTGTCAGCAGGAGAGATGACTGCAGCCATTTTACAGCATGGTTACACATATATATATCCAGTCTTTGGAATTCACAGAGGCAATGACAGATATAATAAAAGTACAGTAGAATTACCTACAACATGCTCGGCACAAAAAATAATGTAGATAACAAATATTCTAACCGCAAAGGAGGAATAAAGCAACACAATTGTTAGAGATGTGAGACTATCCCCCGCAGTCACAAAAAGGGCAAACGGATATTGCAACATTTACAGGTCAGCGATTTAAATGGTTAATTTTACATTTTCAGTAAAAAAATGAATTATTTTTGTATTTCACAAAGTTTGGCAGTTTTGAAAAAGTTAGACTATGCTGTGCAAATTCAGCAATGAAATGAAAAAAGTGTGAAGAAACCTTTCCCAACATTCTAAACACATTTGCGCAAACATTTATGAAGCAAATCAGGACATCTGCTGTAACTCCATCAGTATGTCAGATTGTACGCTCTTCGGGGCTGGGATTTCCTTTCCTATTTTCTGAATTTGCTGCACTTATTGTATTATTATAATTCCCTGTACTGTATTCTTTGTGAAGTGCTGAGTACACTTTTGGCGCTATATAAATAAAGACATACAATACATACAATACAATGTCAGTCTGTAACCAGACTTAGGTTCCACGCTGAAAGGGGAGACCACGGGAATGCTGGCTTCCCCACCAGTGAGAGTTAACAGTGTGTGGGATTGGATACCGCAGCACAGACCATCATATAGCCAGTTGCGGCTTTACCTTCTCTGCTATTTTGCTTTTTTTCTAAAACTAATCAGATGTTTGTTGTTAGTGATGGGGGGTGAGGGGGAGGGGGGGGGGACGCTTCCTGAAATTTCCAGACCTTTCCATTCAAAATCCATTTCTCGTTGTAAAATCCATTGACTATCTGTTCCAGTTTCAATCCGTGCAGGCCGTTTCCTCAAATGGGAAATGGCGAGGCCTAATGGTTCTTGTCTGCTAGTGGTTCTGGAAACCCGCACCTTTTGTGAGAAGGGGAGTGCCTTAATCAAAGCTCCAGAATGAGGACTATCTGCCCTCAGAATGTAATTGTGAAAATATCAAAATAAAGCACAGCATTACCTGCAGATCCACGCATGTGGTGTATATTATTAAATGTCCTTGTGGGCTTTTATATGTTTGCAAAACGACTAGGATGCTTAAACAACGTTATATTGAACATAAGATCACAATGTGATTAAAAAAGGTTCTGATCCAATACAAGATACAATTTTGGTACAACACTGTGATCAATATAAACATCCAATTGCGGCTATGGGTATAGAAATAGGACCACCCTTTCAGGTGACCTAGATAGGGATACAGCCCTGCTTAGGAGGGAAGTTTACTGGATACATAGTTTGTGGACCAGTAATGGTGGTGGACTGAATGAACAACATAATTTAAAGTGTTTCCTTGACAGGAGATAATTTCTTGTTGCTGTATTGGACATGCGCTTCTTCATCTCCGTGATCTTTGATCTTTACTGGAAGTTTTAATTATGGCTCTTGGATAATTGTTTTTTTCAAATGCAAGCTCCATCCTGTTCTGCTTTCACTGTGTATTTGTTGTTAGTAATTATGTATGTCTTTTTTGTGTTGATTGTTTGTCTTTGCTTTGTATGGTTATTTTGTCATTTAGAATCTGTACTACCTAGTTTGCTTATATTATTTACTTTTGCAGTATTAATATGTTGTTTCTTTGGTTATTAATGTCAGGATTTTATACCTGTCCACTGGGGTATGTACACATTGTCACATTTGGTTTTGGTCCTCTTATTATGATTTCTTTCACACTGGGGTTTCTTCTCCACTTCACTGCATATTTGCTAGGACAGTTGTGCTGGGTGTCGCCGACGCTGTGACTTCACGGGAGTCTTATGTTCGCGCCATGGGACACCTGCAGTGAGGTGAGGTAGGTGATTGTATTAGGTATATATATATATCTATATATATATCACTTTATTTGTGATGTTGTGCGTCCTCCACCTTGAAAAAGACTGTGTGGCAGTCTAAATATTTTTTTTTTTTTTAATTGCTACTTGCTAAAGTTTGTGTGCCTAGATGTCCTCCTATTTCTCTTGTTCATGATGTCAACAGTAATTATACAGCACACTATGTTGCTTATTCAATAAGCCATGATTAGTGACGATTCCCTTCGATTTGAATGGAACCTACCGTGCGGTATCTCCAAATTGGCTCCATCGAATTTTTTGAATAAGTTCCTATGTTTCCGATTAGCTTATTTATTGCTTTCTCTTATCTTAAAAAAGAATTCCCCCTCTCCCCATTTCTGTTTTCATAAAGATGGGAAGCGTCTCCGGAGCTGAACCGTGTTTCCCCTGGAGACGATGATACCGGCAGCAATCTCCCCAGACAGTATCTCAGGAACCAGTCAACGACTGAGTCAACTGTGCTGAAACAATGATATCCTTAAAACCTGACGTTGTCCACCCCTGCTGAACATGTATCTTCTCACCCACTTCCAACCACCTTCTCAAAGACGCATTATAATGGTCTCCTCACACACTGTCATTATTACATTACCCTCTGTGCTATACTTAGTGCAACTATTCTGCTAAACCTAAAGGAATGTGCATAACACATGTGTCACGTCTTAAATCACTTGGATCCTAATGTTCCATGGCAGAGTTTACTCAATATACGCTTTAATCAATGTATACCACTAAATGGATTCCTTTTATGTGTCTCTATTGGACATTGCATAAATATGCTGACACTTTTTATCACATAGATTACAATATGCAAAGAGAAATCACTGTTGCTAGGAGTGCAATGACAAGAACAGTGTATTTTTAACACAATATTATAGTAGTGTAATTATTACTTTATGGTTTAGCCATTTATTTTAAAATATATATATTAACCCATACTATCCCATTGAGGTTCAAACCAGTAAACACCAATTCAACTGTTACAGTACGTGTTAGCACACAATATTTACAAAAAAAAAAGTTGTTCCTCTTAATTAAAAAATAAACTAACTATACAATCAATAATTGCTATTAGGATTAAAATGTGAATGCAATAAAATAGAAGAAAATGGTGAAGATAATTTTGTTGGTAGAAATTGACTTATTTCTATAGTACATTTTAATTAAGTAAATATTTTTTTTTTTATAATTAACTGCAAAGCATATGTATTCAGGGTGGACTTTCCATCCGGGGAACCAGGGAAATTTCAGGTGGGCCCACAGACTGAGCATGCCCCCTCCCCACCTAAGGCAGATATGTGGAGTTCCCACTCCCTTTCTGCCTTCTTCAGGGAAAAAATAAGGTCTTGCACTGCATTTATAGCACCATCAGAAATGTTCCTGATTTTTCTCATAAATATTTTATACTTATAAAAAATATCTAAATACTGTAGGTTAAGATTAATTTCTGTTTAAATTCACATATTTATGAATCTTCAATAAATCATTTATTCTTTCATATACAATGCTGACATTGTAAGATCCAACCTGAAAGATACCATAACTTCAAGGGGGAAGGGTTGCCTTTTATACCAAAACCTTCTGTATCTTCCCTTAAAGACCCCAAATCCCAATAGAGGCTACTACAGTTTTAGAGGTAACAGACAGAGCTTTAAAAATAACTAAATAATTATAACAAACAGATCCGAGCAGGCTTGTCAGGCTGCATTTTAGTCCACAGATACTTTGACTCTTTCCATAACTTACACCACTCCAGCCATTTAGTAACACACCACCCTCCACCCCCCCCCCCCCCCACTCAAACACACACACTTTGGTCTATATGAAGGTTAATGAAATGCAGAGAAAGTAACATGAGCTGGATATCATCCCCCAACAATCTGCCAGTTCCCCAATCCTTAAGGGCCCCAACAAATAACAACTTAAAGGCCACCCTCAACCACATAGCCTCAAAGTCAGAAAAACAAATAACCCCAGCTGTATTCATTTATCTCTACAACAGTGCTGAAGTCACTGGCCTCCCTGAATCTGCCTTTCCTGCCAGCCTCCCTCAACCCACTATGACTACTCACTAGAAAGGTTTTGAACACTCAGCTAGATCAAAGAGGTTACAGAAAAAGGAGATACCCAAAAAAGCGCACTCTGTTGCCCTGCCCACTCAACTGTTTTTTTCTCCACAGCAAGAATACCAACACTGCTCACTTCAAGTTCTATGGACTCAATACCTCTGTATGCCGTATAAAAATATTACCACACATTTCAGGCCTTTGGTATGCTAACCAAATCCCAAGGGCAAACAACCCCCTCATCATCTCCCAAAATCACATGCCCAAGTTTCCACAGCTGGCCTGGATAACAAACACTCTGCTCTTTTTCCTGAGGAGCAAAATACTAAAATAAGAGAACTGGAAGCATCCGCGATCAGATTATGAGACCCTGGGATGTGCCTGTCCCTAAAAATAATATTGCAGCACAAACTGTGGAGATCCAGCTACTGTAGAAGTCTCACCACTGAAGTAGAAATGAACAAAGGTAACAAGCTAAACTAAACTAAAAGAAATCAGCATTTATTGCAACATGTGCCAGTACAAAAATGGAAGAAAAACTCTGACGCTTTTTCCACTGTAGCTGGCACTTTATCAAAGAGTACTATCATCAGGTTAAAGTACTATCTTCAGGTACTATCTTCCCTTATATAGGGACACCTCCGGCAGAAGAGCCGCAATCAGCATCCCACCAGGTAAACTGACCGGTTTCAATTTTTGTACTGGCACCATGTTGCAATACATGTTGATTTTTTTGATCCTGCCTCCAGTTCGCTTTCATTTTTGCTGTGCTCCTTATTACCTTTGTTAATTTCTACGGATACTTATCTATGGGACTGTAGACGGACGTTCACAGAGGTACACAATTGGAGTCATTATAATGTGAAATTATAATAGGCTTTATTGTGCCTTGTCCTTTTCATCAGGACATTATCCAAACACGGGGGAACAAAGCTTCCATTCACTTGGGAGTATTTCTAGTGAAATCCTTGCAATTAGTTCACATCTCCATTAGTTAAGCATTTCTCCCATCCCAAACACATAGCATGAAAATAAGCAGATATAAGCAGTCTCTTAATAATGAAAGTCTTATCTGTTTATCAGCTTTAGAGTAAGCTTCTCTGCTCTCCTGGAACCGCACCCGTGCGTGCACAGAAAAATATCAGCATCCAGGTTTAGAAGTCTTATTAGGTGTCTTGCAATCAGCTCTGCTGTGTGGCTGGCAGAACTCAAGACATTGTGGTGTCTCCAAAGGTCAGCTCGCAGTCAGAGCTAAGGAGTCAGTCATTTCCTGTCTCAAAGGCAGGCTTTTTGTAAACAATCTAATCAGGCAGGTGGTGTTTAGTAATTAACTACCACACTGCTAGATTAAAGGAACATTACTGAACAGGGATAAGTCCCCTGTTACAATCGGGTTTTTGGTACACGGACTGCAGCGGTGCACTCATCTCGGAACTCTCAGGACAATAGAACACCAGACACTGCGCATTTAGTTTTTAATATGAAAAGCCTAAATTGATACATTATTGTAACTTCATCAGTACCAAGGTCAATTTTCAATAGACCACCCTGGTATTTTTTTAAACACCTACAAGTCAACACATTACTGAAGCGCATGCGCATTACAATTCATGAATATCTGCCACCTGGCGGATACGCGAAGAATTGCAACCAATTAAATCCGAACCATTGTCAATAAACACATCAACCGCGGGTGACGCCGGCATGAATGCAACATGAATGCAGCATGAACGCGGTGAAGTGCGTGGAATTCTGAAAAAATTCGGAGATGTCGGAGAATAAAAGGGGCCGCGGCTGTAGTTAAACTCTTTGGCCAAAGCGTCGTAAGCCTACATACCAAACGTCAAGGTATAACCAAAAATGCAGGTTGAAACGCGATTCATGTGGCGCCGCTGCATCATTTGACGCAAAAAGGTAAGGGAGGCACAGCACTGGGGAAGAGCAGTCATGGGGGCGCAGCACCAGAAGTTTGCGCACCTCTGTACTAAGGAACCCAAACATTCCCCCTGTAGCCACAGTGATCTGTGAGGTCATCATGAGATATAAGTATGGGAATATAGGAGGTTGAGCTGCTGGACCCCAGGAGTGCTCCAATACCATCAGGAGGATTCCATGAATAAGAACAGAGAAGGGGTCTTGCACGCTGTCTATGTGGTCTTTATAAGTGTGTTACATGTGCGGTCACCTTTCTTATTTTCTTAGTGAGGGAAAAGTGTCCCCATTAGAGAAGGCCTCTAATATCTTATGAAGAAGTAATATTTGTTATCTAGTTCTAAAGAAGGATGTGTGTGACAGTTCACAGCAAGGGATCCCTAAATCAAGGCTCCTAGGAACTGTCACAACTAAGGTTGCTCTAAGGCCAACCCTTAAGTATATGCACACCAGGTTGCTAAGGAAGACTGCTAGGATGTTGTAAGGATGATAGGTAGATGGGAACCTGGAATGAAGTACACCCCTAAGCTGATTCTAGGACAGTACCTGGGAGTAACTCCAGATCACTGAAGTTATAGAAAAGCCGCTTAACCGTGGGAAAAGGAAGGTGATTATAAAGCCGTGTGATCCTCTCTAAGGAGCTGTGTGGAGCCCCAGGGAAGATTTGTTTAAATGTGACTATATCCAAATAAACTTATCCTGTTTGTGAATAAAGATCCTGGCGCCCTTTCTTACTACCCTCAAGGGCTTACATCACCAGCCAGCCCAACAACAGCACCATAGGAGAAAGATGCAAGAGTCTGCACCTATTCACATCACAACCGCACACATTTGTGAGCCTCCTTGGTAAGATGAACAGCACAGGAAATATAGCGCACAGCCAAGAGTGGGTTAATAGATGCTTAGCTTTAAGGAAATGTAATTACTGTACCTAAGTTGCTGATTGATCCATTCTCCCACGATTGCTCGGCAAAGATCCTGCTTCCCCGGGTTCACGCTGTGGCTGCCTGTTTCAGACGAGGAAATATTGTGCTTTTGTATCTGGTTTCTGCAGCAACCCAAGGAAGGATAATACATTCCAACGTGTAAAAATGGCACAAATAGCTGTGGGGAAATTAAAAGAATGCAGTACAGTAAGTATTAACTAATACTACACAAATAAAACAGCATCTAGAGTGTGGCATAAAGAGCTGTGGGGAAATTAAAAAATGCAGTCTGTATTATCTATTATAGGCTAAAGCTGGTAAATTCCGGACATTATTGAAATCCCTGCTCTGATTGGTTAAAATTCCGGGAATTATCCAATCAGTAATGGCCCGGAATTTTGGGCACCCTGCCAAGTTTTTTAGCCATTCAGCTTTCATTCACAAAGAGTGAAATTTGCTCTTAGACAGGGGAGGTGATTGGGCAGAAGGCAGCAACAATCCACTGACTCCTCCCCCTCCCTGCCTGCAGAGAGCTCCGCACAGGAGAGTGAGGGGAAAGGTTTGTGTGTGCTGTGTGTATTGTGGGTGTAATGGGGGCCAGCAGAGTGTTTTATTAGTGTGTGTGTCTTCTGTTGGTGTGTGTCTTCTGTTGCTGTGTGTTTTGTGGGTGTAGAGGGGGCAGCAGAGTCTCGTTGGTGTGTTTCTGCTGTGTGTTTTGTTGGTGTAGAGGGGGAGCTGCAGTGTGTGTGTGTCTTCAGTGTGTGTTTTGTGGGTGGAGGAGAGGTGCAGAGTGTTTTGTTGGTGTGTGTGTCTGCAGCGTGTAGGTTTACAGGGGGCTGCTGTGGGTGTAGAGGGGGCTGCTGGTGTGTGTTTTGTGGATGCAGAGGTGGCAGAGTTTGTTTTGTTGATTTGTGTGCATCTCTACAGTATGTGTTTTGTAGGTGCAGAGGGGGGCTGCAGTGTGTGTTGTGTGGGTGGAGGAGGGGTGCAGAGTGTTTTGTGTGTTTTGTGGGTGTAGAGGAGGGGCTGCAGTGTGTGTGTGTGTCTTCACTGTGTGTTTGTGGGTGGAGGAGGGGTGCAGTGTTGTATGGGTGTGTGGGTTTGCACGGGGGCTGCAGTGGGTGTAGAGGGGGTCTGCTGGTGTGTGTTTTATGGATGTAGAGGGGACAGCAGTCTGTTTTGTTGGTGTGTGTGTCTGCAGTGTGTTTTGTGTGTGTAGAGGGGGGCTGCAGTGTGTGTATGTATGTATGTATGTATGTAGCGGGTGTACCCCTGGGGTACTACAACTACGTGTGCTGCTGTCACCTGTGAGGCTAACAGAAGGCCTGAACCTCCGCCACTGGGAGCCTGGGGTATACTTACACACGGTGCAGCGCCTCCACTGATGAGGGATCCCAACGTGGTGGGAGTGTGCCCTTACCAGAACAACCATACAGTAAATACACACACAGTTGGATAAAACAGTATTTACTGAGCATGTACTATAACTTCTGCATAACTCTCATTGCATAGACATCAATGCATAATTCATCATAATTATCATGGTACCACCCCCCATGTCAATCATGGCATTACTCCACATATTAGTCATTGCATTACCCTTTGTCCTTGGTGTACCAATGTGCCAGGGCACTTAACCCCTGGTAGATAGCAGATTCCTACTGGATGAACTGCACGCCCCTGATGTCTGGAATGCCCTCAGAAGTACACAGGTAAAGGGCCGCAGTGCCCTGTCATATATATGTATAGATTCCTGTACTACTTGTTTATCATTTGAATCACATAAACTGGCTGGGTGTTTATCAATGTGCCAAATCTGTGGTTGTCAAGTGGACACCACTAGACACATATCTCTCCCTATTGTGAGTTCATTCATTACTCCTGGACACTCCATTGTCATCTGGATTATTATGCTCATTATATGCTACAGATGGAACTCTTTCTGATTTTGGAGCATCACATTCTACCTCACTTAACCTCTGAGTGTCCACCAGCTATAATGTGAGTGTGAGGGATATCGCTTCCCTGTGTTGGGGCCCATTGGTGCACTTATACTACCTCCCTGGTCATAGTCCTGACCAGGATAATCCTTGATGATCAACAGCCCGGCAATGTGGTCACACGGCGCAACGTGCTGCTCTTTGCAGGAAGGATTGCACTGTCTGACTCCCCAGGGGAGGGACCCCCAGCCGGATGATCCTTTGAGAAGCAGTCTCTGCTATGGAGTCAGATACTCTTTCAGCTACACGCTGTACTGACAGTCAGGCACTGTACTTCAGCATCTCACGCTCTCTCTATGAGTATAGTGAAGGAGTCCCTATCTTAAGGCCTTTCCCTATACCATACAGTTATTCTACCGTGTCTCGGGGGCTAACTGGGCCCTGGGGGTTTACCACTGGCCTAGTCCCTGGAGCACTGCTCCGTGGACACTACCTGCACCTTCAGTGTCCATGTCTTGTCCCCTCACTTCCTGTCCCAGCAGGCAATAGTCTTTCCTTCAGAAGCAATCCAGCCATCCCATTGGCTATCGTGTGTCACCCGGCAGCCTCTCCCTAAGCATCATGGGAGTTGTAGTCTCTGCTGCACCATTAACATTGGGACTGCGTGCGCATAGGACACTGCGCATGCACAACATTGCCCTGCTCATTCGACACCTTTCAGGCTCTCTCAGCTCCTCGCCGCTTCTGCGCATGCATGACTCTGCACTCATGCGCACGCACGCCTAACATGGCGGCGCCCTGTGTCTGGAGCCACCGGTGACTCCGTCACCCTATCATACATACTGAGGTTTGGAGGGGGAAACCAGGAGTGCGGGGAGACCAGAGGGTACCTGGCTACATGTAGATTGGGGAGGAGGGCTGCAGAGTGTGTTTTGGTGTGTGTGTGTGTCTGCATTGTGTTTGTAGGTGTAGAGGGGGGGGGGCTGCTGTGTGTGTTTTGTGAGTGTAGAGGGTGGAGGAGGGCTGCAGTGTGTTTTGTGGGTGTAGAGGTATGGGTGCTGCACAGTGTGTAAGGGGGACTGCAGAGCCTGTTTATGTATATAGAGGGGGGTTGCAGAGTGTGTGTACAGTATATAGAGGGGTCTGTGTGTATGTACAATTTCCTTTTAATAAACTTGCAGTAAAAGCATAAGAATGTAGACAATCATGCTTATAAAAATCAATGTCTACAAAAATGTATCTTTTTTTATGAAAAATGTAAAAAAAAAATTAAAGCCTACATTTAGCCTATAATAGTAATAATCCCCTCAGAACAGGGCATTACTGGCCAATAATGCCCTGGCTGGGTTAAAGTCCCCCGGCTTCACCTCGGGCCTTCAACTCTTCCAGCCAGGGCCAGTATTGGCCAGTAGTAATGCCCTGTTCTTCAGGGATTATTACTTAAATACTACACTGTCATGGGAGACCAGGGTTATTAACACCTTTTATACCAGGATCATATGATTGAGCAAGACAAGGCAGTAAAATACATTGTAATTTATTCCACAAAAAGATATACACACAATGGATCACAATGTGCAATGACAAACACACTTACTGGGATCTGGGCTAACAAACTAAACTTTCCTAGAATGAAATGTTAACAACTGAAGTGTGTACGAGTCCTTTCCAATGACCGGGAGGTACTCACAAAAGTCCCGTAGCGCAATTCGGCATGCAAACAGCTATGTTCCGTTTTCAGAACTAGGCCCCTGAAAAGCGGGACTTAGAAAATCTCTTGAGTTGAAATCCTTGAAGCCGGCTCGCGTCTATTTCGTCCATAGCATCTTTAAATTTGCCATTGATGGTTTGGCGCTTGGAATCTGAGGTCCTGATTGGCTGCAAGGTTTCTTATAGGTTTGAGGTTTTGGAGTCCCATTCAGAAACCACTACAGCCAATCAGCACGTGGGAATTTCCCTGCCAGCCTATCACCAAGTTGCCGGTATTCTGATGCCGGATGGGTACCTTTTCCTATTCTGCTAAGGGGCATGCGCAAGCCTGGCACCTCTGCCTCTTAGCATATTGAGCCCCCTGCTGTCCCAGGCTCTGCAAAGTCTGGTGTTGGGCAAATGGTTGCAGGAAATCCCTTTGTTAGACCAGGACGTGGGTACTCCTCCTGTTCTAACACCTTGGCATCCCTGAGGCTTTCAACTCTGGGACCTGATCAGTCTCAGTGGCACCAAGCTTGGTAGCCATCTGGTCTCTTGGACCCACGAACTTAGAAATCCCACAGTTCATATACAATGCATCAAACATATATACCTGTAGTAAATGTACACTTTAATAAAATATACTTTTCCCCTGTATCATGTGCTAAAAATGTCTAAGTCCCCCTGCTGGTGTCAGGGATAGAATAAGATGATATACTTTCTACTCTTAGTAGCCTCATCCCTGCCACACAGTAGAAGCCTGACTTTAGACTTTACAAAAAAACCTTGCAGCTTTATCACATTGCTGGATCACCCCCTGAACCCCTTTATAAGGTTCAAGGTGACTGGACATCCCCCTTTATGCTAGGGACCCCTGTACCGTTCTGGTGATACCATGATCCCCTATGCCCTGTTTTTATCTTTCTGGTCTGTGCTGAAGCAGGGAACCCTGGCGGTGAGTTGCAAGAACGTTCCCAGGGTAGGATTATGCCCGGAGCACTGTGCTTCAATGTATCCGAGAATCTCACCTGATTCTCTAGTACATCTTTGGGGTATCCCGTAACCCGGGGACCCCGCTTCATAGCCACAATCTTACAAGACTCTCCACAAAACCCACTCTGAAACTCCCAGCCCTGCAATCTCTGCTTGCTAGCTCTCCTGAAAGGCAAAAATACTGTATTGTCGCATAATTTTGCACACAGTCACAGCAATGCATATACGACAGTCAGGTCCAAGAGCTGACACTCTTAAGACCTTAAAACACGGATCACGTGTAACCAAGTGGGCTTAATCTTTATTATTGAGCCTGGTTACTCCCTCACCGTCATACGCAACTGATTTTTTTTTTTAAACCACATAGGATTTTGAATTTATTGCTGCTCTAAAGGCTTAAGAAATACACATGAACTCTAAATTAGGGATATATTTTGGAATTCTAAGAGCATATTTGCGAGATTTATAAAATAAAATGTAGGAGCATAAATGTTGATCAGCACGTGCTGCCTATGATAGATTTTAACATGAGAAAATAATGTATCTACCCTCTTGATCTTGCCCTTTATCAATGAGCTCAAAGCACAAGCCCTTCCTGATTAAAACAGCAACCGCTCTCTTTTTTTTTCTATTAAATTAAAAATATAAATTAGATTGGGCCCAGCTTCATTTTAATTTGTCATGTTCCTCATCTGTTAGATGGATTTCTTATAGAAAAGCAATGTTGGATTTTAATCTTTTTAAATTAGTCAAAATTGTGTTGCCTTTTAATTGAGATTTGATTCACTCAACATTCCAATTTAAGATGTTAATTATGATAAATAAGAAGAAAAATATTTTCTGTGATAGTCCAACAGATCAAAACCCAAGTGGTACATTATTTTAGAGGGTGTGAGCCTGCTGCATAGGCACATAACTTTAAGGTTGTAAATAACAACATTGCATTGAAACACAAATACTATATATTTCTACAACAAACTGTTTTAAACAGCAGTAAGCTGTAAAGTACAATAGTAGAGAAAAGGTCAGGATTCCTCTCTCAACACTAAAGACTCTTCTCCAATTCATGACATGTGAGGTTCATCTTTGATTGGGACACCAAGAATTTTATCGTCTGAAACATTGAAAGACCTCAGAGCTTTTCTATTGGCTGCAGAGCCGTGTCCGTACCCCAACTGCCATATAGCTCACCTATGAATGCCGACTGGGCCCCTATTTTAAACAGGCTCACCGTTCTTGAACCAGGGCTCCCTCGACATCGGGGTACCACCGATAAGCTCCACAGTTCCCCCTGGTCTGGGTAAGAGTGTAAAAAAAAAAAATATGCCAAGGAATGCTTCTTTTAAATGTAAAAACAAAAGTGGCACGCCCTCGTCGATCCTTTACACAGGCCTAGTGGTGCACTAGGATGAAAGTGGACACCACTTCCAGTCATAAGAGAGAAAAGTAGCGCCAACCAACTACCAGGGTACAAGACAATTGCAGTAAAAGTTTAATATAAATATAAAATTTACTGTGTCTGGAGATACAGTACCTGCTGCTAGAGTCGAAGGAGGTAGTTCCAATCCCTCCAAAAAAGCAGCTTCTGTAGATAAGAGAAGCCCTCCAGCGCATAGATTCAGTTCTTCATCCCAAACAGGAATACGTGGGAAAAGACAGACAAAACACACAATAACAAACAAAAGGAAAGAGGTATGGTATCAATAAATATAAACTATAAACCTGAAATATCAATAGCTTGAAATAGCAAGATACTAAAAATCTCAAAATACTAACAGACACACACTTACATATGCTGAATCACACCGGGGATAGGGATTTGACCTTCCACAGCAACCAGTGAATAACTTTAAAAAAGGTATAGAAAAAGGAACATAGCATATTAAGTTTTAATATCAATAGGTAAATTAAAATAATTGATGCACTCCCAAATGGCTCATTCAAAAAGGCATTAGTGAATAGCCTTCCAGCCTTGTATTCATCCACTCCAGCTCTCCCATGTCTGTCTCTCTGCCTTGAAGCTGCGGGGTTACTCCGTGGTGCATGGCTCAGCTACTCCTGAATCCCTCTGTGTTCTCTGCTTGACGTTGGCTCCGTCAGGTTTGTGCACAGCCCGGGTTGAGCCCTCCGATCTCCGTGCCTACCAGGGTTCGTTTTGCGCAGCTCTACAAAGGTCTGTCAGGGTGTTAGCTGATTTGTCGATCGCCGATCGTACGGTGTCATACAATAGTCAAAATTCATCAAACGCGTTTTGCATCTTGCTTCCTCAGTGATGATACTTCGTAGGAGTATTCACCAAAAAATATAGTAGTCTCAGAAAATCCTTTAATTCGGTGGAGCTGCCAGATAAAATTTAGTCTGACAGCTTGCACAACACAAAATATATAGCCCCAAAATGCTGGCAGAGACTGGAAGACCTGCTAAATAAATGCTAATAACAGACCTAATGTTACAAACAAGTCTCTCCACAGCGAATAAGGTAAAATCATAGAATCACAAAATCTATCAATATAGAAAAAATCACACACACCTATGACTGTATAGTCCTGATATGTGGTCTAAAATACTTACTATAAATAAAATACAGGGAACTAAGAAAATTGGACTCAGTAATAATATATGCACCTGGATTGAAGACTGGATGAAGGACAGACAACAGAGGGTTGTCATAAATGGAACTTTTTCAGGTTGGGCTAAAGTCGTGAGTGGAGTACCTCAGGGATCGGTACTGGGACCCCTGCTTTTTAACTTATTTATTAATGACCTTGAGGTTGGGATCGAGAGCAAAGTCTCCATCTTTGCTGATGACACTAAATTGTGTAAGGTAGTAAAATCAGAGCAGGATGTAATTTCTCTCCAGAAGGACTTGGATAACTTGGGCAGGTAAATGGCAGATGAGGTTTAATACAGATAAATGTAAGGTTATGCATTTGGGATGCAAGAATAAACAGGCGACTTACAAATGAAATGGGGATAAATTGGGGGACTCCTTGATGGAGAAGTATTTAGGAGTGCTTGTAGACAGCAGGCTTAGCAATAGTGCCCAATGTCAGGCAGTAGCTGCAAAGGCAAACAAGATCTTATCTTGCATTAAACAGGCAATGGATGGAAGGGAAGTAAACATAATTATGTCCCTTTATAAATGTAACGCTGTACTGCCCGCAGACCAGACCAGTCCCCAGTACTGAGGTGGGTAAGGGTATAACACACACCCACAGCAGTGACGGCGTGCACGGAGTGTGGTAGGGTGCGTTGCCGGGTCTGGTAAGAGAGAGTTAGCCAGATACTTGCCGAGTCCGGGGCGCCAGAGGTCCGAGTAGTGAAGTCCAGAAGCCGTGGGTCGAGGATAGGAGAAAGCAGCGTAGACGTAGTCCAAAAGCCAGGGCTGGGGGTAGAGAGGTACACGTAGTCAAAATGGAAGCCGAGATCAAGTCCAGAGGTGGTATACGGGGGGGGTGGATACAGGAACGAGAGCTGAAACACAGACGAGAGCCAGGCATAGAACTCCGAACAGCAAGAGACACAAGAAACTATGCAGAGCGAGGACGGAGAGGGCAGACTGGGGACCTATAGAGGGTAGAGGTGGAGCGGAGGGGTGCCCAGGCAGGCCCTGAGATAGGCTCAGGGACCTAGAGGATGGGAAAGCCAGTTGAGTAGTAGAGAGTGTGATTAAGTCCTGCGGCCGGCGGGGGGCAGGGCCAGCCATGCGGGGGGCAGGCGGATAGGATCGGGTGCGCGCGCGCCCTGTAAGGCTCCTGCGCGCGCGACCCAGCAGCGTGGAGGCAGTGGCGGCGTGTGTCGCAGAGGAGAGCGGAGCGGCACCCGACCGGAGAAGGTAGGGACCCGACGGGCAGGGTGCACAGCGTGTGCGGCGGCACTCGGGGCCGGAGTGGGGGACACACGACGTGGGGAACGTGTCCCCCGACCCCTTACAATAAAGCATTAGTAAGACCACACCTTGAATATGGAGTACAATTTTGGGCGCCAATCCTAAGAAAAGACATTATGGAACTAGAGAGAGTTCAGAGAAGAGCCACCAAATTAATAAAGGGGATGGACATTCTAACTTATAAGGAGAGACTAGCTAAATTAGATTTATTTACATTAATAGAGGCGTCTAGCAGGGGATATGATAACTATATTACACACAGTTACACAGCTACACAGTTACATAGTAGATGAGGTTGAAAAAAGACGTACGTCCATCAAGTTCAACCTATGATAAATTTAGACAACAGATACTTTATCCTATATCTATACTTATTGATCCAGAGGAAGGCAAACACAAACCCCAGTGTCATATCATCCAATGATATCTCATAAGGGGAAAATAAATTCCTTCCTGACTCCAAGAATTGACAATCGGATTAATCCCTGGATCAATATCCTTCCCATGTATACTTATTTGGTATATCCCTGTATACCTTTCCCATCTAAAAAGATTTGCAACCTTTTTTTGAAGATATCTATTGTATCTGCCATCACAGTCTCCATGGGTAATGAATCCCACACTGTAACAGCCCTTACTGTAAAGAACCCTTTCCTTTGTTGCTGGTGAAATCTCCTTTCCTATATATATATATATTTTGTGGGGGTCAGGGGTTCCCAAAAAGAGCTTGTTGGGGTTTTGTGTTCTGTTAACCTATTCTCAGCTGTCTCTGCTGTTGGAGGTTAGTGGCTCCTCCTTCCCAGGTTTTAAGCCCGCCCCTCCCCACTTCCCAAGTTAGTAGGTCCTTTCATTCTACTGGATATAGATCCAATGTGGTTTTTCTCCCTCCTAATAGAGGTAAATGAGAATTTTAATCCTAATATGTCACTGAAATGTTCCAGCATGTACCCAGCATGTACCTAGCTCTTTTTGGTAGTTGCCACTGATTTGTTTTAAAATAAATGTTGGCACTACAGTAGGTGTGTGCGATTTTATCTATATTTACATCTTTTGTGATTCTATGATTTTACCTTATTCCCCGTGGAGAGACTTGTTTGTAACATTAGGTCTGTTATTAGCATTTTTTTTTTACTGTAGCTGGTCTACCAGTCTCTGCCAGCATTTTGGGACTATATATTTTGTGTTGTGCAAGCTGTCAGACTAAATTCTATCTGATAGCTGCACCGAATTAAAGGATCTTCTGAGACTAGTATATTTTTTGGTGAATACCCCTACGAAGTATCATCACTGAGGAAGCAACATGCGAAACGCATTTGATGAATTTTGACTATTGTAAGACACCGTACAACACTAAACCGGTGATCAACCAATCAGCTAACACAGTGACAGACCTCTGTAGAGCTGCGCAAACAGGACCCTGGTAGGCATGGAAATCGGAGGGCTCAACCTGGGCTGTGCACAAACCTGAGGGAGCCACCGTCAAGCAGAGAACTCAGGTGGGATTCAGGAGTAGCTGAGCCAAGCACCACAGAGTAACCCCGCAGCTTCAAGGCAGAGGGACAGACATGGGAGAGCTGGAGTGGATGAATACAAGGCTGGAAGGCTATTCACTAATGCCTTTTTGAATGAGCCGTTTGTGAGTGCATCCATTTTTTAAATGTACCTATTGTTATTAAAACTTTATTATGCTATGTTCCTATTTCTATACCTTTTTTAAAGTTATTCACTGGTTGCTGTGGAAGGTTACATCCCTATCCCCAGTGTGATTCAGCACATGTAAGTGTGTGTCTGTTAGTATTTTTAGATTTTTAGTATCTTGCTATTTCAAGCTATTTATATTTCTGGTTTATAGTTTATTTTTATTGATACCATACCTCGTTCCTTTTGTTTGTTCTTGTGTGTTTTGTCTGTCTCTTCCCACATATACCTGTTTGGGATGATGAACTGAGTCTATTCGTTGGAGGGCTTCTTTTTTTTCTACACAAACCACCTCTGGTCAAGAGCAAAAGAAAAGGAATTCCTCAGCTCTCCTGAGTAGTATAGAAAACAGGCAATTTATTACATGCTAAAAAACAAGGTTGACATTTCAGGCTGAAACAAAGCCCTTTATCCAACCTACTGTACGGGAAGGCTTCTTTAATAATTCTCTCAGGGCCGACTGTGAGCTCTTTTCTATAATAGTGGAAGTAAGACATCAGTAGAGAGAACTTTTGTTTTTCAAGCATAGATGATATGGATTGAGATAGAAATATGCATGCCATGTCCCAAATCATGCAGATTTTCTAGAGGGAAGATTGGAGGGATGGGGGTGGAGGGAGGGGGGGGGGAAGGCGCAGTCCCTTAATTTCCATATTTTCGCATTAAGAGTATATAAAATGTTTATTAGGGCTCTTAGGTACTTATCAAAAAGGAGTTCTGGATTACATAAAATGTAATTGAAAAATACATTGTAAATACATTTTCTAGGGCAGTGAAGGAGAGGTAGGAGTTTAGGAAGGCATTTGTTCCAGCACTTACTATAGATGCTTGGCACCAAAGAGAGTATAAAGGTTGTGATTACACAGGTAATCCATTGATACAATCCTGCTCTGCAGACTATCGGCTGTTCCTCTGTCTGCACAAAAATAATACATTCAATAAAGTTTCTGAAAATAATCTTCAAAAACTTGGAATGCACCAGAAGAATTAAATGATCACTAGTGCTTCTTCATTTCTGAATTCTTGTGAGATTCATTAGGTACTAACAAAAAGATTTTGTTTTTAGAGAGTTTCACTTGTCACCTCGGGGCTGAATGGAGCATCTGGGGTCCCAGATGGAGAGCACAATGCCCCAAGTATTCAGAGCAGAGTTGGCTAGGAGAGAGAGCTGTCTCGGGTCTAATCACTCTGCACAGCACACTATGGCCTGCATCCACGTGGTAACACAGCCCTCAGAAATATCTGGACCCACCGGGGGCATAGAAGTCAGGGCACAGCACAAATCCTCGCCTATAGTGGAAATGAATCAAAATAAAAAGAAAGAATGCTTCCTGCGTTTTAATTCCTGCACCTTCACAAGGTGATGCAGCCTATATGGCCCCATGAGAGTCTTCCAGGGATACAACAACTGAGCAAGTTAAACTGTAGAAATAGGGGGAGGCAAGAATAAAAGAATTACCGAAGCCCTTCGGTGTGATAGAGTATATTTTTCTGACAATGGACTTGATTTTGTGTGTTTAAAACACAAAATGGAAAAAAAATCTAGTTTAGGCATCAGCGGAGCTCTTTGCTTGGTGGACTTCTTAGGTGAATACCTCTCAGAAGTCCCAATCTCTTGTATTTTGTTTAAAGCCTTTATGTATTTTAAATGTTCTATCGTATCCCCCCTCTTCCCTCCAAGCTGTACATGCTACAGTTCTTAAGTCTTTCCTGATAACATTTATGGTATAGATCAAGCACTATTTGAGTAGCCCTTCTTCGTACCATTACTAATTTATTGAACACAGCACTGTAGGTTAGGTCTTACCCATGATCTATATGCTTATTTAGCATTAAATTGTAATTGCCACACTCTGAACATTCTTCTAACCAACCTACAGTAAATCATTATTATATAGCTGGGCATATGGCTCAACTCTCATTTAACATTTGAGTTGCATATTGATACTCTGACACCCAAAACCTATATCAAACTAGGTAGGTGTACTTTATAGGAACACATCCTGCCTAAGCTTGCTGGTCAGAAAGTGCATTGCACAACAGATGCGAATGCCCATTATAGACTATGGGGACATAGTATATGTACAGGACCCCAAACTTACCTTGGCAAACTAGACACCCTCTACAACTCAATATGCAGTTTTGTCCTACAATGTAACTACAACACAGATGACTGAAATGCTCAAATAACTAGATTTGCTACCCAGATGAAAAGAGAATTTTCCTGTCTGGCCTTCAAATACTTTGTGGGCATTCCACCCGCCTATCTGAAGCAACTTCTCCCCCTACCACACGCAGCACTTATCACCTGAGATCTGTTCAGCAAAAGACTGTTTATGTCTCAAGGTTCAACAAGGATTCTTGTTGCTCCTCTTATTACCATGCACCACACGACTAGAACAACCTACCAGAGACTCGAAACGGCCCCCAGTAATTTCAAAACATCAGCTATCTCACATTTTACTCTTGTCTGTAACTGTTTACATATGCCCATAATCATATATTATCTCTAACTGTCCATGACATGTCTGTAAATGGAATGTATAACCCCTGTTCATTTAATTTAACAATGTCATCATATAGTAACTGTGCCCAGGACATACTTGAAAAGGAGAGGTAACTCTCAGTGTATTATTTCCTGGTAAAACTTTCTATAAATAATTAAATATCCCCAAGAGTGTCAACCCTGTGGCAGATTTTGTGGTATCTGTGAAAAGGTATACTTTCGTGCCAGAAGACCATTTGTTATGTCACTGGTAAAGATATTCAAGAGCAACCGTCCCAGTACAGATATGCGGTACTGCACTGGTTACTGGTTACCTTCCCCTCCCCATTCACTGCAACTCTTTGTTGCCTATCCTTCAAGCAGTGTCATCCATGCAACCACCATAAAATCAAATTCGTAGCATTGAAACTTGCTCAGCGGTCTTGTATGTGGAGCAGAGTCAAAAGACTTACAAATATCTAGATAAGCTACAGTACATCTACTGATCCACCCTGATCTATCACAGTACCTTTGTCCCCCCCCAGCAAAAATAACATGAGGTTTTGTTTGACATTATCAGTTAAGCCACGTTGCCTGTGATCTTCTAAGTTGTTGGACTTTAAATATTTACACATTTTTTATTTTAGCAGTGTTTCTATTAATCTCCCCACTACTGATGTCGGACTCACTGGCCTGTAGTTACCTGCAACCTACCCGGCTTCCAGTTTTGTGAAGCTGGGCCAATTTGTGTTTCTTCAGTAATCTGGAAATACCCCTGATAACCAAATTAAAAAAGTATTAATAATAAATAATTACTTATCAATAATAAAATTAACTTTACAACATATTTTTCAGATAACCTTTTCACTTCACAGGGGCTATCCTGAATGTGTGATGCCATGTATGACTAGTGTACATGTAATTCACTGGTAATCACTCTGGTTTCTTCTTCATCAGTGATAGCACAAACCTATCTTTTTCTTGATGTTCTGATGGTTGTACAGTACTTTCACAGAAGAAGTGATACCAGTGCTCTGGAATAGGGAAGCATGCTTTAAACTTGTTTCATTCCTACCTATCAGGTAGATCCCAACATGTGTCCATCTCAGGCTCCAACTCCAACCCCTTGGATATCACCTGCGGTGTCCCAAAAGGCTCTGTTCTGGGGCCCCTACTGTTCTCAGTGTTCATTGATGATCTTCCTACAGCTTGTAAGGGAGCCACAATACACATGTACTGTATGCGGATGACACAATCTTATATGCACACAGCCCTAACCTCTCTGACCTTGGACATGTACTTCAATCTGACTTTTTGAGACTTGAAAATTGGATTTCCCAAAACAAACTGTTTCGAAACACTGATAAGACTGTAACAATGGTAATTGGAACCACAGCTACATTTCTAAAGCTTCTAATGAAGTAGCTACAGATCAGAACCAACGTTAATACTATCCTAGCCCCTGTTACTAGTTTCAAATATTTGGGCATACTGTATGGTTTGACTCCCATTTAACATTTGGGTTGCACATTGATACCCTAACATCCAAAACCTATGCCAAACTAGGTGTACATTATAGGAACAAATCCTCCCCAAGTGCGCGGTCAGAAAGCGCATCGCACAGCAGATGCTGATGCCAATTATAGACTATGGGGACATAGTTTATGAAACGGCATCCCAAACTCACCTTGGGAAACTTGATAACCTCTACAACATACAGAACACCTACTGCACCGACACACTTTATTCGAGCAAATACCCAGTATGTACCTGGCAGATACCTGGAATGCGCCGCTCCTCACCTCTGACAAGCCCCGTTGCGTTTGCCTTCCCAGCCTGGGTTCATGCCTGGCTGACGGGCGGCTGATCTGTTAAATGATAATGATTAGGATTTAATAGGCTGCAATGCTTCGCGTGTCTACCAGATGGCATAAATTCATGAATTGTAATGCAGTATATATATATATATACACTGGCGACACACTTTATTCGAGCTCGGCTAGTCCCACGAATTCGGGTATACCCGGGTGTATTGAGGTTTGTGACTGTTTTCTGCCCGAGTACATTGAGGTATTTTCTATGCAGGGATTGAAGCATTTTATTCCCACTGGCTGCAATACTGCACAGTATATATATATATACTGCATTACAATTCATGAATTTATGCCATCTGGTAGACACGCGAAGCATTGCAGCCTATTAAATCCTAATCATTATCATTTAACAGATCAGCCGCCCATCAGCCAGGCATGAACCCAGGCTGGGAAGGCAAACACAACGGGGCTTGTCAGAGGTGAGGAGCGGCGCATTCCAGGTATCTGCCAGGTACAAACTGGGCATTTGCTCGAATAAAGTGTGTCGGTGCAGTATACGGTGCAGTATTGCAGCCAGTGGGAATAAAATGCTTCAATCCCTGCCTGGAAAATAACCCAATGCACTCGGGCAGAAAACAGTCACAAACCTCAATACACCCGGGTATACCCGAATTCGTTTGACTAGCCGAGCTCGAATAAAGTGTGTCGCCAGTGTACAAGCTCATATTGAACCCCCAAAATAACCACAACATATATATAAGCATATAAGTTTCACAGAGGAGTGCTACTGAGCATGGCAATATATATATTTAAAACCAGAGACATAACATAAAACACAGACAAAGCTCAGTGCACATCCAGAAAAACTTATACACGGTACAGTGCCTAAATATACATGTATAAATAACTAATAAATAAAATGGTCTTTTAGTTTAACATTTTGGCCAAATTGTTGTAAGCCCTTGAGCCAAACTTCACGGCAGACCACGTTTCAAGGGTCCCTACACTAATATAGATTCTTAATAACCTGTGCATTGCCAGGAAGAATGATTTGCAACTAATTTTGACAGATTTATTACAAATCTTATATAAGTCTGTGTTTTATGTTATGTCTCTGGTTTTAAATAATCTCTACAACTCAATATGCTGCTTTGTCCTCCAATGCAATTACAACACTCATCACTGCAAAATGCTCAAATAACTAGATTGGTCATCACTTGAGTCTAGGCGCAAAGTTCATCTTTCCTGTCTTGCATTCAAATACTTTCTGGGCAAACTACCTGCCTATCTGAACATGCTCCTCGCCCCTACCACATGCAGCACTTATCATCTGAGATCTGACTGCAAAAGACTGTTCATAGTCCCAAGGTTCAGCAAAGTATCCGGCCGCTCCTCCTTCTCTTATCGTGCACCCCAAAACTGTAACAGTCTCCCGGAGACTCTCACTTCCACCACCAGTTTAAGTTCTTTCAAAACTAAAGCTGTCTAACATATTAATCTGGTCTATAACTGTATATATTATCTTTAACTGTGCATACAATGTTTTGTATATACTGTATAACCCATTTCACTCATTGTAACTATGTATTTGTAACCCTGTATTTGTCATATAACTCTGTGCCCAGGACATACATGAAAACGAGAGGTAACTCAATGTATTACTTCCTGGTAAAACATTCTATAAATAAATAAGTGAGAGTAGTAATGAATATTATAGCACATTTGCCTTCCAGTGTCATAAATGACATCACTAATCCAAGGTGGCAGCCTACAGACTCTTTGGTGTCTGAAATGGTGTAACAGTTACTCATTGCGATGTACTGTTGTCCCCTCTCCCAGTGGATGGGTTAAATAGATTGAACAGAAGATTAAATACAGAATTCCACTTACTCTATTTATGGGCTTTGCAAAAATAAAGCACAATTACCATAAATTAGATGTAACATGCCACTTTGCACCACATGCTGCTTAAAATAATATTGAGAAGCATTGAACCACCCATTGTGTTAAATCATTGCTAAATAATAAATAAACCAATCTAAAGTATGCGGTTTGCCATCAGAAAAGATTCATGCGGAGACCAGATTATCTCGTTGCTGCAAATGACATACGAGAGTATCAAAAACCTCTGGTTATTTAACTATGATCTTTTATGAGTTCTTCTGTTTCAATAACAATGCATGAATGTTTAATTCCCTCAAAGTAACATTATTTGTGTACATTTAAATAAACAGTTCATTTCCTGTAACATTATCCCATGGCAGTTACAGTAACTGTAAAGAAACACATTTTTAGGTGCTTTATTTCCTGGAAAACGACATTAAACGAAGTACTCTGGTACAGCTGGTTGTTTTTGCTTCAATGAAGTCCACATGGAAACCTTTATTTCAGGTGATACCCAATGTAAATAGTTATAGTTCCTTACACGGATTAGGTGGGCCAAAATCCGCCCTGCGTCTGGGCCCTGAGGAGAGGTGGGGAAACCCCTGCAGTATATAATAGCTAATACATGTGTATATACGGTATGTCTAACCAGCTAAAAAGTGCCCTATCGGTCTAGGACATTTGGTCGTGGCCGTTTTGAAGCGATCAAATAACCACCGGCGCTTGGCTGTGACTCACCCCGCTGCTTCGCCACTAAGGTAAGTCCCTAACCTTATCCTAAAAACCCCTAATGTTAACCACTAATACTACCCTATGAACATTAACACCTTACCCTAAAACCCTTTACCCCAAGCCCTTACAGTTATGCCCTTACCCTAACCATTAAAACACCATACAGTTAACCTCCTACCTTAAAACTAACCCTCTACCCTAAAACTCAAAATGAACCCATACCCTAAAACTTACCTTCTCATTGAAAGGACCGGCGGTAGAGCAGTTGCGGCGGAGGTTCCCCCTGAGGCAGGATGGCTGCGTCCAAATGTCTCATTCCGTGGGAACATAACTAGGGAAAGGAAGGAACAACCCCGTTGTCCCAGCTACAACAGGATGTACCACCTCCTGCCGTCACTCAAGTGCAGTACCAAAGGTGAGGGGGAAAAACACCCATACCAACTACTGGCAACCTGATAACACAAGGGTTAACTGCCAGCCCATTGGGTGGAATAGTAGCCAGGGGGTACCCAGCTACATTAGTTTGAGCCTGGTTGCATGATTCTACATAGTGGAGTTAGACCACTAATTCTGCTCCAGGGAAGAGATTTTTGTTTTATTAGACCGGGGTGTAGTACAATCTGAGTAGTATTTTATATGAATTTTCTGTAATTTTTGTTGATAGAGGACTTCCTAGCGCTATCCTGCATTCTATTCCATTCCTCAATAAGGAGTTTTTGTTCAAGTTCCCTTTCCCATAATTCTGTATCATTCGGTTTAGAGCAAAAATACGTGTCTAAAAGTACTTGATATACGGTGGATTGGACATGACCAGCGGAAAAATATAGATTTGAATGTTGTGGTACATCGTAGAACCGACTTTGTCTTTTTATGTGATAAAAATATTATGCTTTATTTCATTTTGTGATGGATCGGCCTGTAGACGAGGTCAGATCAGATTCCACACATGCAATCTTTAGGGTAAACCAAACTTTGGGAGATTTTATTGTCCACAAAACAGCAACCAAAAAGTAGGGCTACTACCCTTTTAAGGCAAAACACAAAATCATAAAACCAACACCTCCTCCTTTCAGGAGACTAACTCAACATTACTGTGGCCTTTTTCTAGTGACAACTGGCCAACTAAACTGGTTCCCAGCTTTAAATATGAAACAATATGATATAGAACTATTATATAATATATATTATATATAACTCTATTGGCTTATGTATGATTTTTTCATGTTGCCCCCACAGTTTGTGGTTCTCATTTGCATGCCAATCAAACAAGCTGCTTAGTTTAGTAGCCATGTTGTATATCTTAAAGTCAGGAACATATTGCCCCCAGAAACCTTTGGCCTTTTAAGAGTCCCTGCTTTTATCCTAGGCCTCTTTGGGTTGCTATATAAACGTGCTAACATCGTTTTGAAGGTTTTTAATGAATGAGAGGGTAATTTAATTGGGATGGTTTGAAATAAGTATAGAACTCTCAGGAGTATCTTTATTTTAATTAAATTAATTCTACCGATCCAAGATATAGTGAGATTGGTCCATTTGTTTGTCTCTCTTAATGGTCTCTAGGAGAGGGGGAGAGTTAAATAGGTATACATCTTCAAGTTCAGGCGTTAGGCATTCACATACAGTAAGTACTTACTGTAATTTTTTGCTTACTACATTTGAATGGGAAGCTATGTACTGTATCAGGATATTGACTTGCATTTGTGTAGGGAAATATTCAGGACTTCAGACTTGTTTAGGTTTACTTGAAAGTTGGAAATATGGTCAAAGATGTCCAGCTCTTGCAGTACATTAGGCATGGTAAAAATTGGGTTAGTTAAAGTTAGTAATATGTCATCAGTATACATAGCTAATTTATAATTATGACTATCTATCTATCACACATTTATCACACATACTCATATATATACACACACACACACATACGTACATACATATACATATATATATATATACACACACACACACACACACACGTGTATATGTATACGTACATACTGTATATGTAGCGGTGTTTTCCCCCCTCTCTGGGATATTCCCCTGTTACCAGGTGTGTAGTGAAGAGTGCCTGTTGGTTCACAGAAGCTCTGAGGTTCTGCCGTTCTTAGTGGGGAAGACAGGACAGGCTTTTGCGGTGAAAGTTGGTTCAGCACCTCCATCTCTTGCAGGCCCCAGGAGTGCTGGAGGCAATCCCTGCAGGAGCACCCTCTGATTCTCCCCCTGATAGATTTCAGACTCAGGCAGGAGTATATTTTATAACACAGGAACAGCTTCTATTTCCAACAGCACAGGATACAGCATACACAGCATAATCTGGGTTCCAGCCTTGTGATGGTCCCTGGACTCAACCCCCAAGCATGGGCCCCAAAAGTTGGTCCTTGCTCTTCTCCTACTCTCTGAAGGAGTAGGAGGTATAGTCCTCACTCCCCTAAGGGAAGGGATGGAAGGTGGCCAGAGCACTGCGCACACTCTTCCGTGGGTCAAGTCTCTCTCAGGGGAGAGGCAACTAAATACATTTAGGAAGTTCAGCCCCTTAAGTACCATAGGGAGGGGCTTAGGTCTGAGCCCCTGATAGGGCAGAACACAGGCCTCAGCCCGCCTCCTCCTTGTCACTCAAGGGTGCTGCCCACTGCAGGGGAAAACCCGAATTGTGCCTAACACTACCTGCACTGTACCACGACTTACATGACAGGCCGGGTAAATTAGTGCCAAAACCAGACATGGATATATATATATATATATATATCTATCAGGGTTCTCTCTTATCCTTTCCACAAAAGGTTCTTTTGTAATAGCGAACACCAGCGGAGAGAGAGGACAGCCGGTTGGCGGAGGAGCTTTTAGCGTGATGCAGCCCGGGGCAGAACAGAGCACCCACGTTTGTTTTTATGTGAGTTCATTGCAGTATTTATTTTGTATGTGTTGTGGTGTTCCCCTGCCCCCCCCCCCCCGTTGTACCTCCGTTGCGGGTGCTGTAGTGATGAGCGGCAGACCCGCTGGCAATTCAGGAGGGTGGGGGCAGAGCAGGGAGCGCTCCGGTGCTTCGGGGATGCTCCGCAGTGGCCCGGAAAGCATAGGCAGCCGCCATGTTTGATCGTTGCGCATGCGCAGTGCAGATGTGCGGCAGGGCGCTCCTGGTAGGTCGCGCATGCGCAGTGTAAGAGCGCAAACGACTGGCCAATAGATAGGAGGCTCTGAGGTGGGACTACAATTCCCATGAGCCTCAGCAGAGCCACATGACACCAGGGAACCAATAGGAGTGAAGGGATTGCTGGCAGGCAGGAAAGGGAAGTGTGGGGGAGAGACCATGCTAGCAGAGGGTCCTGGAGGAGCAAGGGGAGAGGAGGTGTGTGTTGTAGGGGGTCAGTGACCCACTGCATAGGCCAGAGATTCCCCTTAGGCCTTAGTGCAGACCCTGAGTCACCACCAGCCAATCACCTTAGTGCATCCCCATGCTAGTGTTTACATATTGCATGTGTAGCCAGGTACCCTCCGGTCTCCCGCGCTCCCATTTTCCCCCTCCTTACCCTCAGTATGTTGATGGCAGGGCGACGGAGTCGCCGATGGCTCCCGCAGCAGGGCGCCGCCATGTTGGGTGTGCACAAGCGCAGAGTCGCGCATGTGCAGAAGCGGAAAATGCAAGTTAAGGGGTCCTTGCTGGTTAAGGCAGGCAAAGTGTACCCTGTGGCGGCCATTAGAGTCGTGCCTGCGCAGTGTCCTATGCGCACGCGGTCCCAATGGTGATTGTGCAGCAGAGAGACTACAACTCCCATCATGCTTGGGGAAAAGCTGCCTGGTGACACACGATAGCCGATGGGATGGCTGGATTTCTTCTGAAGGCAGGAAAGACTACTGCCTGCTGGGACAGGAAGTAGGAGTCAAGACCTTGACATTGAAGGTGCAGGTAGTGTCCACGGAGCAGTGCTCCAGGGACTAGGCCAGAGGTAAACCCCCAGGGCCCAGTTAATCCCCAGAGACACGGTAGAATAAGTGTATTATATAGGGAAAGGCCTTAAGATAGGGACTCCTTCACTATACTTATAGAGAGAGAGAGAGATGCTGCAGGACAGTGCCTGACTGTCAGTATAGCGTGATAGCTGAAAGGATATCTGACTCCATAGCAGAGACTGTTCTCAAAGAATCATCCGGCTTGGGATCCCTCCCCTGAGGAGTCAGACGGTGTAATCATTCGTGCAAGGAGCAGCGCATAGCGCCGTGGGACCACGTTGCGGAGCTGCTGATTATCAAGGATTATCCTGGTCAGGACTATGACCAGGGAGGTAGTATAAGTTCACCACTGGGCCCCAACACAGGGAAGCGCTATCCCTCACACTCACCGTATTGTTTGTGGACACTCAGAGGTTAAGTGCCCAGGCACCTTGCTACGGAAGGACTGAGAGTATTGCACGATTGACATGTGGGGTGGTACCATGATGAACAAGGGAAGGGGACGCAATGATTGACACGTGTGATGTTGTAATGGTATTCATGCAGGGGGATGCAATGATGTAATGAGAGTTATGCAGAAGTTATAGTATATGCCTAGTAAATACTGTTTTATCTAACTGTGTGTATTTACTGTATTTGTTGGCCTGGTAAGGGAACACCCTCACCACGTTGGGATCCCTCATCAGTGGAGGCGCTGCACCGTGTGTAAGTATACCCAAGGCTCCCAGTGGCGGAGGTTCAGGCCTCTTGTTAGCCTCACAGGTGATAGCACACGTAGTTGTAGTACCCCCGGGGTACAAGGGCTACACTTTTTTAACCCTAGCTATATAGCAATTTTGGGTTGTTCCCAAGTGTTGCATTTCTGATTTTATTTTCCTTGATCTCCCCTATTTCTTTTCTATATACCATTCGAGGACCGTGGGACGAGCCTCTCTGGGTTAAGCTGCATCATTCTCGATTGGGCCAGTATTGTTTATTATTTTCGGACCTACTACGTGCGTTTATTTAACACGCAATACATTATTGTGAGTTACATTGGAGAGCCCTAGCTTTTTTCTTAATATAATGTACTGTTTAACCCTTTTCACGTAATCTAACTATGTATTTGTAAACATGTATTTGTCATTCTAACTCTGTGCCCAGGACATACTTGAAAACGAGGGTTAACTCTCAATGTATTACTTCCTGGTAAAACATTGTATAAATAAATAGTTCAATTCCTGATATCAAATTACTTAGAGAAGGAACTGTTCACTTTGACTTTGGCAGAGGGTGAAGCGTATAGTGCTTTTATGCAGTTCATTAAATACGTTTTTGTAAAAGTATCTAAATTCTTCTCCGATTGAATGTGAATTTTGTGTATTTATTCCATCCTTGGTTCTTGTACTATTGTACTGTATTGTATTGTACTGTACTGTACGAGTTGGGGGGGGGGTTGTTGGGGGTAGAGAGGGTGCCCATTCATTGCCATTGGGGTTATCTTTGCTCTCATTGAGGACATAGATAACCACACTAGCAATCAATGGCTGTATTGGCTTGTATTGTGTTTAAATGGTTATTGTGGGTAGCAGGGGTGGGTGAAGGTGGTATTTGGCCCATGGTGGGTGTTTAGGCCTGCAGGAGGGTTGTGGGAGGAGTTAACCCCTTCATTACCTTAGCGGTAACACGGAGGAAGTGTTTATGCCTATCTGGCCACCCAAAGCCAAAAAAAACTTTGAGGACCAAAAGCAGAGTCCAGAGGCACAGTGCAGTTGCAGGGAAAGGAAACAAGTTTTCCCAACAGAGAGGCACACATTTACCATCAGCCTGACTGATTACCAAAGGTAATGTTTTTGAGGGGCTACAGAGGCTGCAACTCTGAGACGCCAAGTCCTAACCATTCATAATTCTAGAACATGTAGGTAATATTAGAAGGAACACAGTGTTTCCAGGCACTTTGATCTTGTCAGGGTTCTGCTCGCCACAAACCAGGACCGGACCGCGAGGCTGAGGTGGGGTTGTAAAAGCACCGACCTGAGACCGCGCAGGCTGATCCGGATTGCGCAGTTCGTAGTCATATGTCGCAGGATCAGGATTGGAGAAGACAGCGTCGTCGTTGTAGAAGCCAGGGTCAGGACAGGAGACATCAGGATAAACATTGTTCAGGCAAGAGTTCGGCAACATGTAGTCAGGAGAACCCCGCTTCAGCTTAGGAGCGCGGGGTTGGGCTCTGCGCGAGCGACGGCCATGGCCCATGGTGCTGGTCACAGGAGATGGTAAGCAGACCAGAGTAGCACACCGCTTTGCTGCACGGGTGCACCAGTGCTACAGCGCAAGAGTCCTGAGCGGGCTAGGGAATCCTCTGTCTCAGCGCAGGAACCAGGACACGGCCTCTCTAGATTAGGGAAAGAGTAGGCCCCAGGAACCAGGAAGCTGAAGATACACAGGGAAACCTCCGCTACTGTGCAGGAATCCAGGAGGCTGAAGGACGCAGGGACGAAACCTCTGCTTCAGCACAGGAGAACAGGAGTGGACCGCTGCGTGAATATAGCAGCCGGTCCCAGGAACAAGGAGCTGAAGTGAACAAGAAGAGTACTCAGCTACAACACAGGAGACTGGAGCAGACCGCTGCGTGAATATAGCAGCCGGCCTTAGGAAACCTGGAGCTGCAGACAACAAGGAGAATACTCCGCTTCAGCATGAGGGACAGGAACAAGCGAGGGCTTGTGGCAGAACAGATAGTGACATCCAGGAAGGACTATGCTCGGCAGGGAGCATTATGGGAAGACAATACTTAAAGGCCAGCGGGCCAATCCCCGGAGGGGGGTGTGAAGGTACTGCTCCAATGAATGAATGCAAGTCTAGGTTGCAGTGATAGGCTGCACAGCTGCAGTAGATACCAGAGGGAGTGTGTATTGCTTTGGTGAGTGAATCCAGGCTGCAGCAAACATCAGGAGAGGTGCTCCAGGACTGCACAAGTCTGCAAGGTAAGGCAACCAGTAAACCACGGAGCGGATTCCTTACAGATCTGCATCATGGATCCAACCACCAAGGGCTTTGTTTTAAAGGTGTTGAACATGTTTCTTCCCATTGGAGGGGTGGTGATAGGACCCTGGATCTATCCAAGAGAGAGACCTTCTGCATACATAGACTTGGTACTGTGTGTCCAGCAGGTCTGAATGTAGATATTGATATTGGTGCCTTTCTCACTTGAATATTTTGTGCAATGGGATGCACCGTTCTATTTCTATTAGTAGCTTTGTATATACTGTATGTTGATTTCAATATGAAATTATAATTATTACTTTTTATCTCTTTTATCTTTGTATTATATATTCCCTCCAGATTATCACCTGAGCTCCTTTAGTACTTTTGTTTTATAGGATTATTAGGTTTTATTATATACAGTTTATTTATAATTTTAATATGTTCCATTGCATTCTGTATCTACAGTAGTGTGACAATTTAGTATGCAGACTTAGTGTATCTTATACCTTATTTTAGGGATGTTATGTTAGCTTTTATTTTTAGTACACATCATGTTTTGCATGTCTTATGTTTAACGTATTAAATATTTTTATGTTATGTGTATAATATTTGTATTTAGTGACATAGCTTTGAGGATTCTATGTAATGCAGCTAAACGCCGTTATAACGCTATCCGTTACAACGCGAATCCGCTTATAATGCGATGCAAGGGTGGCTCCCAATTTTCGTATTTATGAATACTTTACAACACGATTATTGGTATCTTAAATACTTTATTGTACAATGCATACAATTGTACATTATTTATAACCCGATCCACTTATAACGCGATGGGATTCTTTGCACAGCGTTATAAGGGGGTTGAGCTGTACGTTATATGCATAAACTTGATATATATGTATGCATTACATTCAAATGTTTTTTTTTTAAAGGAGATTGCCTTTCCACTGCCCTAAGTTTATTCACCTGTTAGCACTTTAATTAGATTAGGATGGGAGGTATATAAGGTTATACCCTAGACCACCTCCCCATATGAGACTCCTGAGGAAGCTAATGCAGCAAAATGCGTGGGTGCAGACCTTGTTTCCTGCTGCCCCATGCTGACGCAGCTACACTTATCTCCCAGAATCAGAGCTGTGTCCTGCTGTTCTTAGGCTTGTTGCTGATGTTTCACAAATACTATTTGTATTGAGTATACCTTTTGTTATTTTTGCTGTACTTGTGATCTATTCACTTGCTGAAGAGATCTTTACTTTGCACTTTTTCCATCGCACTGGCTTGTCATTTAATCTGTTTGCGCTAACTTTTTCTGTTTCACTTTAGGTACAATATGTAAAGGCATATTTTATCAAATGTTTGGCCTTGTGACTTATTGATGGTCATTGAAAAGACCAATCATATGGGAAATTGTTTTCGTTTGAAACTGAAAGGTAAATTACCGTCTGTCTCTGGGTGAGTGACAGGCCTTTCAACCTATCACTGAAGGGGAGAGATGTGCAGCGAACATTAATTAGAATATTAATACCTGTCACTCTCCATCTGCACCCCACTTCCATTAAAATTCCTTACACATAGGGGAAAGATGTGTAATCTTATTGGCAGTCTCTGGGTGAGTGATAGGCCGCTCAGTCTATCACAGAGTGGGAGTAACGTGTATCCTCACTGGCTGTCTGGGTGAGTGACAGGCCATTAAGCTTATCACAGAGAGATGTGCAGATATCCTTAGAAAAATAGATAGATAGATAATAGCTAATAGCATTCCCATGAAAGTGCTAGGAGATCATAGATCATGCAATTTTCCCCCATGTATTTTGGTACACGTTATGTATATGTTTTCTGTACATACATGGCATTACACAGCTCCATACAGATTCAGGAAGTAGGTGAGTGACAAGGAATTCAGAAGATACTATGAGACTATAACTTTTTCTTATTGAAGAATTGAAAGACACTCCCAATGAGGCTTGGGGGTGTGTGAACTTTTTCATCCACCCTTGCCTTCAGGCAATATCTGTTCATTGCTAATTATTTTTAAGACTACTCACTTATAAGTGTAACACCCCCCCCCCCCCACACACATGAGGGAGATTTGCAGGTACCTGGTGTTTGTGTTGTATGCGCGCAGGAGGCCGGCCGGGTGGCGTCATCGCTTCAGTGGCGCGAAACAGAACCCCAGGTGATGTACATAAAATGGATGTTTGTGGGTGTATTAAGATACTCCTTGATAAAGTGCAACAGCATGAAAAATGTAGGAGGTTTCTACACCTCCGTTTCTTAATGGACGCATAAAGATTGATTTTTTTATCCAATTGTGACCCACTCTCTTGGCTGTGCGCTACATCTCTCTGGATGCTGATCTTGACTTTCTACCAGTAGCAGCATGCTTCATGGCAAGCACAGGATGGGGACATTCCAGTGATGTGAGTAGAAATCTTCATTGGATATTACATTATCTTTGTGGCTCAATAGAGATCCAGGGATCATCCCAATGAGGTCCTGAGAAGTGGGTTTTTACCCCCTGTCTCCGTTCCTTCAGGGAATATTGGCCCCTTTAAGGATTCCATACCACTAGACAATTGTCTCAAGATTACTCTAACCCCTTAACCTGTGCAGTGGATTAAATTTGATGATTATAATCATATGTATTACACGGATCCGGCGCTAGAGCGCACGTACCACATAAAAATGTTCTTGTTTGTGGTGCTAACCTGTTGGTTCCCAGGAGGAACTGCAGGCAAATGGGGAACTGCTGCAAAAGAGACAAGCTTAAAACCTGTCCTGTTTATGCGGTATCTGCTGGTGTGCAATAAAAGCAAGCATCCTGTTTCAAAGTTCCTGGCGCCTTGTTCTACTTATTCTACATCCACTCCTCACTACTGTAACGCTTGCGCTCACCACGAACAAGGCAGGACCCACAGCAGCGGAGGCACGTCTGGAGAGTGGATAGTCAAGGTTTGCCGAGTCAGGGTTGGAGAGAGTAGAATGGTCTTGATACTTGCCGAGGTCAGAGGTTGGAGCCGGGAGAGTAGTCGGTAGCCGGGTGCCGTGGTCAAGGGGCTGGAGCCAGTAGGATAGTCATTGTTCGTGTGCCGTGGTCAGGGATGGAGAGATACAGAAGGTCAGAGGCAAGCTGGGGTCGGTATCCAAAGAAGGGTCCAAAGTCTAGCCAGGTCAGTACACAGGAGATCAAACACAGAGACAGGCAAAGCAAGGCAAGGACAGGCAATAAAGCAGGAACAGGGAAGTGGGAACAGCAAGGCACAATGAACTATGCTCAGCCAAAGAAGGAGTGAGAGCTGAGCATATATGAGAATAGGCGGCCAATGAGACAGTGGGTTGAGCGGAGTAGCGGGTCCTGTGGAGACAGGGATAGGCTGTGAGGTACAGGAGACAGGTGGGAGAGATCAGAAGTGTTTCCACGCAGCTGGGGAGCGGTGTGCGCGCACCATGCGGTCGCAAGCGGGGGGCGAGCCAATCTCCGTGGAAGCATTGAAAGCCCTCCGTGGGCACGCGCGCTCTGTAAGCTGCACTGGAGTATGCAAAGCATCAGGTAAGGAGGAAGCATGCCACGGGGGACGTGCTCCCTTCGATTCCTTACAACTACAGCCTTGGCCTGGATCCACCAGAGAAGCCCTGAGATCAGAGGTAAAACTGACTGAGTTACACTACGCTGAAGCAGGTAGAAATCCTGTCAGCAGAGTAGAAAGAGACTGATTTTGTGTAAATCCTATCTCCTGCGGCCGGGGGGGGGGGGGGGAGGGAGGGAATAGGGTTGCAAGACTCACTCATAAGGGTCATATTGACCTAATCATCCGTTTCTCAATTGAATACTGTCTATATTGATTCATATTTCTAAATGTTGGTCTGATACTTGAGAAGCCATAACCACCTTGCGCTGAACCATTACAAAAGCCACCTGACACAGTAGGAAGACCAGAGGAGCTACATATCTTATAATTCTATTGTCTGACTTTGGTTGTTGCAGCTATTGTACGATAATCCTCAGTATTCTAAATATACATAGATATGCCTGGGGCTTGCTATTAAGAATTTTGCCCGATATGACTGTGATTCAAATGCTGACTGCCGTGCACAGGATAACAGAAGCATTTGGTTAATTCTTGCTGCTTCTGCAGCGTAATCCCTCCACCCCATGTTGTGCTAGGACGTTTATGGTGTTATTTTGCTGTGCTCTCTGTACTTCACAGTGGCAAACTTCCCTTTGCAACACTCCAGCTCCTGCAATTGGTACCTCACCTGGAACTGTATCAGCACAGAAATCATTCACATAAAGGAGTGGGTCCCACAGGTTGGTCAGTCTGATTGACAGCCACCAGGCAGCAAAAAAAACACAACCCAGGACCTAATGAAGACTGCTGTGCTCCAGCATGCAGAAAATCCATGCTCTTCAACCAGCTCAATATCGTGTTGATTGCAATAAATTTGCGAGAGCTGGAAATACTGATTTGAAAACTGCCATTGCTGGTGGCGTTATAATTTGGAGTATATAAAAATGCCACTTATGGTGCAGACCAATCTGAGAGCTGCAAATGCACCAGAAGTGTTCATAAGAATAATTGCGCAATGCAACGTACAGTACTGTAAAACAGTAGTGATGATGACAGTACTGTACAATGTAAAAAAAAAGAATTGAATATTTAAACAGCAGCATACAGTACTGTACTGTATCAGGTTCGGCAAACAATGCGCAAGCAACTTTTTAAAAAAAGCGATATTAGAGGTCCATCCAAATCCCTTCTTTTGTCTTTTTCCGCTTGATGTCAAAGTTTTGTTTCTGGGGAAAAACAAACAAATATGCTATTATTACCGGTATTGCGCAGGCGTCAAGTCGCGTCATTGGAAATTAAAGCAGCCGTTCAAGTAACTTCTGATTGGCTCTGACTCTTGAGCCCCACCCTCTCCCTACATTTTTAAGCTGCAGCAGCGTCACGTATTTCAGCGGCCAATCAAATCATTCTTCAAAGTGCACTCAACAGAGAAACATCCCCTTAACTCGCATACAGTACAGTATTGTATTGATGCACATACAGTACAGTACTGTACTGTAAAGTACATACAGTATTGTTTAAAAAAATATTTTGACACACGGCAGCTTGAACTGCAGCTCCAAACTTAAGACTACAGTATCGTGTAATACAGTGTAGTACATAAATGTATACTGTATTTACCTTCATTATAAACTTTGTCAAACGGGTGGTGATGACTCACTGTGACTCCTCAAGTCTGCATTATAGTTGACAGGTGACAGCTGGCCAACTACACTTATAGTTGACAGCTGATGAAGCTGGTAATCTTGTTGGTACTGGTAAATGCAAGCTTGCTGGTACGCGAAATCATGCTCAGGCTGGAAATTTTCCTGGTATTCTGGAGGGGACAGGTACAAAGGATTTCCGTTCACCAGGTTACCACTGATGGTCGGACCGGCCAGTGCTGGTGCTATTGCCGGCACATTGCTGGATTGGGATTGACGAATTTTATATGGGTTAAAACCGACCTTTCTTCTTTTGAAATTGCCATGGTCAAACATACTGTGAAATTCTGGCATGACACCCCAATACCCGCAAATCTCTCCAGCAGGAGGGGCAATGCGAAAAAAACACTGATCGATACTTAAGGTTTTTCTTATCGCACGCTTCCACCCATGAACGTCAAATGAAAACTTGTAAAAATCGTAGTTCGTAATTAAATATTCATATATTTCAGATACAGTCGCCATCTTTTCTGCTGCAGCATTAATTGCTAAATATATTAAAAACGCATAACTACAGTCAGGTTTTTTTATACGTCTGTGGTGTAGCCATAATGTCCACTCAGCAATTGTGCGGGGAAAGAATGTTAAAAAAAAGGCACACATTGAGTATTTTAATGCTTTTTATTAAGAACGCCTAATTTGATAACGTCTTCGAAAAAACAAGGTCAATTCACAATGGGCCACTGTAAGTATGTACACCAGTATAGACGTGGGTGCTACTGGTATCTGTTTTAAACACCTGCACCCTTACAAAGTAGCAAAGTACTGTATACGTTCCAATTAAATCCAATTCATTAATTTAATTCATTTCTGCCACCTGGCGGATACGCAAAGAATAGCACCCAAAGTATAATTCATTAACTCTGCCACATGGCGGATACGCGAAGAATTGCATCCAAAGGAACAAGAAGCCATTAAATTAAACAGATCAACCGCGTCCGGTTGCCCAGTGCCGGATTGCGCGAACGCGGCATGAATAGTGATAAAATGCGAAAATACCGAATGGAATTCAGCGGTCAACACGAAAACTGATTTGAGGCGCATTCGAATAACGGCCGCTGCATCAGTATCTGTTATTTAATATTCACTTCAATAAACATGTCTTGCTTATAGATTTTCAGTGAGAAGGCATAGCCAGATAATTCAATATCTAAATGAAGGTCTGAACTTCATTTTATAAGATTGACAAATTAATTACCCAATCTGCTTTTTTACCTAAATAAATGTGGCGTTATTTTTAAGAGTTCGCTATTCCTTATCTGAAACACTTCTGCATTCCTTTTACTGTATTAACGTACAGTATATGGCCTGTGATAAGAGAGACTGTTGATGAGATGCATTGATTACTTTTTTAGTGTAGAAGGGAAACTTTGTGTTGGAGATTTTTCTACTGTCGAATACATTTTTTTTTTAAACAGAATTCATTCTCATATCAAGATTCATAACACAATTGTTCTGTGTCAATATCTATTCCCTTGCAATTGTCTCAGATCTCTCATAGGGTTCATGTATTACATTCTCATCACATCCCTTTCTTTCTTGGAATATATTCTTTAACACTGAGATTGCATTCTATTGAAATCATGCCAATAGGTATATTTTGACAGGACTAACATCAGTTTTCAGGCTGTCTAATTAAAAAAAAAAAAAAAGGGTTAAAATAAAAAAGAATACATTTTTATTAGTAATTCTAAATTATAGAGCAGGTGTCTTCAAGTAGTTTTCCAGAGGGGCTGGATCAGAACAAAAATTATGAATAGGAGAGCCACCAGAGCACTGTAATGTAATTTTAGTGCAACCTTCCTTACGCCTGTATGCCCGCAGACCTGGCCAGTCCCCAGTACTGAGGTGGGTAAGGTTTTAACACGCACCCACAGCAGTGAGGGCGTGCCCGGAGTGTGGTAATGCGTTGCCGGGCCTGTAGAGAAAAGGTTAGCAGATACTTGCAAAGTCCAGGGTATGAGAGTTTGGATAGTAATGTCCATGTGCCATAGTTCAGGGACTATAGAGATCAGCGTAATCAAGTCCATAAGCCAGTGTTCGAGGATAGGAGAAGGCAGCGTAAACGTATCCGAATGCAGGGTCCAAGGGCAGGAGAAAGCAGGGTAATCCAATACAAAGCAGAGTTCAAGCCAGGGAGATCCAAAGGTAAACAGGGACAGGAAACAGCACTGAAAGAGACAAGAGAGCCAAGCATAGAGACTGCACCCACAGGGGTCACAAGAAGCTATGCAGAGCAATGAGCTAGAGGACAGACAGGGGTTATAAAAGGAGGGAGCACCAATGGGAGAGAGAGGAGGAGTGAGGGGTTGAGCACCAATGGGAGAGAGAGGAGGAGCAGAGGGTAAAGTGAGGGGTTGCAGAGATAGGTCAGAAGGAGTGAGGGAGGAGACAAGTAAATCAGACAGGGAAATAGCTTGCACACTATGAGGGGCGGAACCAGGGCTCAGAGAAGACCTACAAGTGAAGCGTGTGCGCGCGCCTTCTGTAAGTGCTGGATGCGCGCGCACAGTGTGTGCCAGGGAGTGCGTGGAGCATCACGCCGTGGAGGCGCTCGCCAAGGATGGCGAGAGGGCAGGAGGGGCTGCTGAAGAAGGTAACATGACGGGAGAGGGAATAGAGTGGCGCCCCGAGCGCTGAGTCCCACGGGGGAGATCGGGAGTTTGGGGATAAGCGCGCACCTTGCGGGGAACGCGCGTGACAGCGTCCAGACAGGGCGCGGGAGGAGGAAGGGAGAGGTGAACGAGGAGGCGGAGGAGGAAGGTCAGAGGCAGGGATAACAGGGGTGACGGGGACACATTGGGAAGCAGGAATCCCCTGAACTGTCACAGTACCCCCCCTTGAGGATCGGTCTCTGGTCTATCCTGCCATGGTTTCTGGGGAAATTTTCGATGAAATTGCCAGAGGAGTTTGGGGGTGTGGATATGACGAGAGGAAATCCAAGACCGCTCCTCTGGGACATACCCCTTCCAATGAAGGAGGAACTGTAAGTTGTTTCTGGACCAAAGGGGGTCGATTATGGAATGAACCTCGTATTCCTGTTGTCCGTGAATGGTCACAGGGTTAGGTTTGCGAGAACAGTCCGGAAAGTGGGAGTTTTGGATGAAAGGTTTAAGCAGAGACACATGGGAAAATGGAAGGAATCCTCATGGTGGGAGGAAGTGCCAAACGGTAGGCAACAGTATCTTGAAGGGACCCAAGAATCTCGGGGACAATTTCGGAGACGGGGTCTTGAGCCTTATATTTTTTGAAGACAACCACACTCTATCCCCGGGTGTAAATGAAGGACCCGGTTGACGACGACGATCTGCCTTAGTTTTTTGTCTTGAGACGGCAGTTTGTAGAGTATTCAGAATTTTCCTCCAAGAGTTTTGAAGAGTAGAAACATGAGAATCCGCTGCGGGAACACCAGAAGGAGAAGAGGAGAGGGGAAGACTGCTGGGGTGGAATCCAAAATTAATGAAGAAAGGGGATTCTTGCGTAGATTCATTTTTCAGAGAGTTAATTGCAAACTAGGCCCATGGTAAAAGATCCACCAAGTTGTCTTGAGACTCAAAGACGAAACATCTGAGATACTGCTCTAAGGTCTGATTCATTCTTTCCGTTGGACCGTTTGTCTGAGGGTGATATCCAGAAGAAAATAGAAGGGAAATCCCAAGTCTCTGAGAAAACGCACGCCAAAATTTAGAGATGAATTGAGAACCTCAGTCAGAAACAATTGAAATAGGCACACCGTGTAATCTGAAAATTTCTTTAGAAAAAATATCAGCCAAAGTAGCAGAATTAGGGATGCCCTTGAGGGGAATAAAGTGTGAATGCTTGGAAAATTTATCTACAACAACAAGAATGGTATTCATCCCTTTAGAATTGGGGAGCTCAACAATAAAGTCTATAGAAATATGTTTCCAAGGTTGCTCCGGGATGGGAAGAGGCATGAGAAGACCAGAAGGTTTGTGATGAGCGGATTTACTCTGAGCACAGACCGGACAAGCTTTGGTGAAATCAAAAATGTCTTTGTTCATCCCAGGCCACCAAAAGGTCCTTTTAATAAGATCCGCAGTTCTCTGGAAGCCTGGATGGCCGGCAGATCTAGAAGAATGTCCCCAAAGAAGAATTTTGTGGCGAAAACGTGGAGCTGCGTATAAGCATCCCTCAGACACCTTAAGTCTCCTGGGAATGTGAACATGGGCTTTGTTGATTTCATCCAAAATATCAAAATTGTTAGCAGAAATTATGCACTTGGCGGGGAGAATAGATTCAGCGGACTCATTGGAGTCGTTCTCCGTGGCGAACTGGCGAGAGAGAGCATCTGCTTTGACATTTTTGGTACCAGGAATATAAGAAATGGTATAGTTGAAACGGGAGAAAAACAGAGACCAACGAGCCTGACGAGACCCTAATCGTCGAGCCCCTTCAAAATACAATAAATTTTTGTGATCGGTGAGGATGGTAATGGGCTCCTTGGTACCCTCGAGAAGATGCCTCCATTCCTGAAGAGCCAATTTTATGGCCAGTAGCGCACGATTCCCAACATAATAATTTCTCTCGGCAGACGAGAATTTTTGAGAAAAAAAAACGCAGGGATGGAGTTTCTCCTGGGGAGAGGATCTCTGAGAGAGTACTGCACCGGCTCCTACATCAGAGGCGTCAACTTCTAACGTGAAGGGAAGTGAAGTATCAGGATGTCGTAGGATGGGTGCAGAGACAAAGGCCTTTTTGAGAAACTCAAAGGCGTCAATGGCTTCAGGAGACCAAGTCGTAGGGTCAGCACCCTTTTAATCAGGGCGGTGATGGGTAGAGCAATAGAAGAAAAATTACGAATGAACTTCCGGTAATTGGCAAAGCCAAGAAAGTGCTGCACGGCCTTGAGAGAATTTGGCAGCGGCCAGTCGAGAACAGATTTCAATTTTTCTGGGTCCATAGAAAAACCCTGGTTAGAGATAATATAGCCTAGGAAGGCTGTGGATGTTTGGTGGAACAAACATTTCTCCATCTTGGCATATAAGCGATTAGCACGAAGCCTAGAGAGTGCCAGATTGGTATGGCAAATGTGCTCTTCTAAATCCTTAGAGAAAATGAGAATGTCATCCAAATATACGATAACAAACGTTCCTAACACGTCCCGGAATATATCGTTCATGAACTCTTGGAAAACGGCCAGAGCATTGCATAGCCCGAAAGGCATCACTAGATACTCATAATGTCCAGATCGCGTATTAAACGCGGGTTTCCATTCATCCCCTTCTCTTATACGGATGAGATTATATGCCCCTCATAAATCGAGTTTGGAGAAGATAGAGGCTCCTTGTAGACGGTCGAAAAGTTTAGAAATTAGGGGAAGAGGATATCGTTTTTTTACCGTAATTTTGTTGAGTCCGCGAAAGTCGATACAGGGTCTTAGGGATCCATCCTTCTTCACGAAAAAGAAGCCTGCCCCAGCGGGGGAGGTTGATTTGCGGATGAATCCTTTCTCCAAATTTTCTTGGATGTAAGACGTCATAGCCTCAGTTTCAGGAACGGATAAAGGATGTGACTTCGACTTCGGGAGAATGGTTCCTGGAATTAAATCAATCGGACAATCGTAGGGACGATGGGGAGGCAGTACCTCAGCTTGAACTTTGTTGAAAACATCCAGGAACTCGTGATACACCTTCGGCAGAATAGAAATATTGGAAGGAACGGAATCCACACCAGCGAGCACAGCAGCAGGAGGTGGAGTGGTAGCCAGAGGCTCAGGAGAAGAAGACCATTGGATAGTAAAGGTGTCAGTCCAATCTATGCGTGGATTGTGGAGCTGCATCCAAGGCAATCCTAAAATGACCTGAACCGTGGGAGAATGGAAGATATCAAAAACTATTACCACCTTATGGCCATCTGCCGTGGTCAACGTAAGAGGAATGGACTCCCAGATGATGAATAGATGTAAAGACTGACGCTCAATATAAGTGTTTAGACTCACAAAAACACTGTATTTTTGGCATAAGAATAGATGGGAACTTTCATAAATCCTTTAAACATGTATGTAATATAAAATTAAAGGAGGGCATCAACATGGGATCTAGCGGTCAGTCAGCACGACTACCGCAGATACGGTCCCACCGCCTACCCCACTTAACACACACTTCCCCAAATAAGGACCCAGGTAAACATATAAGGGCTATTGCCCATTACCTGTCCAGGGGGTACATTGGAATCCAGAGTCCATCATCAGAGTAGTTTCACCGTGTGCAATCCTGACAAGGTAAAAAGCAAAATTGAAGAGAGCTAAGGAGCACTGCTGGTATAAGGATCCATAGGAAAAAATCCTATAGAAAAAATGAAGGGCACAACTCCAGGCTAAAACTGAGGGTAATTTTAATGTATAAGTACACAGGGACAGAAACACAGCCCACACACCAACGTGTTTCGTCCCGGGGGACTTTATCAAGGTGTAATACATAAACATACCTCCTCACACTTATAATCCCCATTTCGCGCCAAAAACGTCCGTGTAAGCACACACTGGCTATCTATGGGTTTGTGATTGCTTTAACATCCTTTTACATTACTTTGTATCTTATTTATCAATGGATTTATAATTATTTTTTCTATTCTTTTGTGTTTTTATATGTCTTGACTTTAGTATAAGTATTTTTTGTGCATTTTATGGATTTTTTTAGCTATATGTGAGTTTGTCCGTTTTTTAATACTAATAAAGTTGTTGAATAAAAAAATATTTTTTAACTCCCCTCCGCCTCTACCGGATGGGAGTATCACTGCCGTGCGTTCCAGGTTGGAAGCGGGCGTGTGAGAGTGACGTCGCCTCAGGTGTGCAGGAGACTGGTTGGCTATGAGGCGGTGTCACAATGATGCGACGCGTCACTGGCGCGCATGCGCAGTGTGCTTACACGGACGTTTTTGGTGCGAAATGGGGATTATAAGTGTGAGGAGGTATGTTTATGTATTACACCTTGATAAAGTCCCCCGGGACGAAACGCGTTGGTGTGTGGGCTGTGTTTCTGTCCCTGTGCACGTATACATTAAAACTACCCTCAGTTTTAGCCTGGAGTTGTGCCCTTCATTTTTTCTATAGGATTTTTTCCTGTGGATCCTTATACAGTACCAGCAGTGCTCCTTTGCTCTCTTCAATTTTCCCAGATGATGAAGGCTGGCTGAAGCGGGCGTCCGTCGATAGCTACAAGTCCAATAGGCGCCTTTCTCTTGACCAGAGGGATTTGATTCTCAGAGGCAAAGGTGTGATCCAAGAAGTTGCCGCCACACCCGGAGTCAATGAAAGCTTTAACTTCTAATAAAAGGTTAGGGCCTGCCAGCGTCACAGGAGTGTCCCAGGCCAGGAAGGTCGAAGCAGGAGACCTGTGAGAGACAGAGGAGGGAGGAAGAGAACGGGAACAGTGTCGCTCGTGATGTCATTCTTGGGTACGTTGATCGATACGTATGCTGAGAGTAATCAGTTGTTCCAGGGAGGTCGGCCGGGCGTGAGTTGCGAGATCATCTTTTAACGTATCAGACAGACCGTGCCAGTATGCTGCAGCAAGTGCCTCGTCTTTCCATTGAGTCTCTGCAGCGAGAGTGCGGAACTCTATAGCATATTTAGCAGCTGATCTTCGTGCCTGTGAGATGTGAAACAGAGAAAAGGCGGCCGTCTCCCGGCGTGCGGGAGTGTCAAACACTTGTTGGAATGCATGCCTAAATTTAGGGTAATCTTGGGTCAACTCAGGTTTGCGCTCCCAGAGGGGGGAAGCCCAAGCGAGGGCGTCGCCGGTTAATAAGGTGTAAATGTAGGCCACCTTGGTACGGCCGGTATGAAAAAGAGAGGGGGACATTTCAAATTGCACCTCGCATTGGTTTAGAAATCCACGGCAAGCGAGAGGGTCCCCATCGTACCAGTTGGGAGGTGGTATACGTGGTCCTGAGTTACCGTAGGTCACTGAGATACACAGGCGGCACACTTTATCCGAGTGCGGCTCATTGCGCAAGCCGGGAAATGTCCCGGCTGTGATGCGCGGTCACGCATCATCAGGTGCCTGTGCCGCCTGTACGCATGCCCAGGGCTCCCCGAGGGAGCCCTGGTGCCGCGTGGATGTCACGACGGCGGCGGGACGTTCCGGGGGACCCGGCGGACCCGGTAAGGAGAGGGGGAAGCCCCGATCGGCGGGCCTCTCCTCCGAGGCTTCGGCGCGCGCCCGGCAACCTCCGGCGCGCGCCAGGTTACTGCTGCGGCCGAGAACGGGCAAATGCTCGAATAAACTCGGCCGCAGCAGTAGGAGGTGACGCAGCCACTGGGGTTTCCTGGACAGACAGGTTAGCAAGCTGTTGCGAAACAGTGGTTAACTGGCTACTGACAAATTGTAAATGTTCCAAGGAAACACCTTGGCCCACCTCAGGGGGGTCTGCATTTGTTGGGCTCTGCATAATGTAACGCCTGTATGCCTGCAGACCTGGCCAGTCCCCAGTACTGAGGTGGGTAAGGCTTTAACATGCACCCACAGCAGTGAGGGCGTGCCCGGAGTGTGGTAATGCGTTGCCGGGCCTGTAGAGAAAAGGTTATCAGATACTTGCAAAGTCCAGGGTATGAGAGTTTGGATAGTAATGTCCATGTGCCTGAGTTCAGAGGCTATAGAGATCAGCGTAATCAAGTCCATAAGCCAGTGTTCGAGGATAGGAGAAGGCAGCGTAAACATATCCGAATGCAGGATCCAAGGGCAGGAGAAAGCAGGGTAATCCAATACAAAGCACAGTTCAAGCCAGGGAGATCCAAAGGTAAACAGGGAGAGGAAACAGCACTGAAAGAGACAAGAGAGCCAAGCATAGAGACTGCACACACAGGAGTCACAAGAAGCTATGCAGAGCAATGAGCTAGAGGACAGACAGGGGTTATAAAAGGAGGGAGCACCAATGGGAGAGAGGAGGAGTGAGGGGTTGAGAACCAATGGGAGAGAGAGGAGGAGCAGAGGGTAGAGTGAGGGGTTGCAGAGATAGGACAGAAGGAGTGAGGGAGGAGACAGGTAAATCAGACAGGGAAATAGCTTGCACACTATGAGGGGCGGAACCAGGGCTCAGAGAAGACCTACAAGTGGAGCGTGTGCGCGCGCCTTCTGTAAGGGCTGGATGTGCGCGCACAGTGTGTGCCAGGGAGCGCGCGGAGTGTTGCACCGCGGGGGCGCTCGCCACGGAGAAAGGAGATAGGAGAAAGGAAGAGGCACACAACAGGTGTTTGGTCTGAGGAAGGGACTGCTTGTCCTGAAACGTTACCATTGTTAGCTCTGATGTATTAACACATTTGAAATCATTTGATTCCACTACAATTTGTGTGCCTCTTCCTTTCTCCAATCTTGCTATTACTTTGGATCCAGCTTTGGGACGCCAGGATCAACAGAAGGGGAGCAGCAAATATAAACACCTTGAGAAATTATTTCTTTAAACAGTGGTGTGCCACTTATTATCTCTTTTGTATTGCTATGGGAGAGGGAATAGAGCGGCGCCGTGAGCGCTGAGTGCCGCGGGGGAGATCGAGAGTTTGGGGATAAGCGCGCACCTTGCGGGGAATGCGCGTGACAGCCGGACGCGCGTCCGGACAGGGCACAGAGGAACAGGTGCGGGAAGAGGAAGGGAGAGGTGAACGAGGAGGTGGAGGAGGAAGGTCAGAGGCAGGGAGAACAGGGTTGACGGGGACACATTGGGAAGCAGGAATCCCCTGAACCGTCACACCCTGGTCTTTAGGAGGTCACATCAGATTAACCACAGTATACACTGTACACATTGGCATTGCTTAGTCTCTCAAGCCTTTGCAGGGTGCTGGGTAGGTGCAGGCTGGGTGTGAAAGGGCTCGCAGGGAGGATGTGATGCAATGAGAATCTGTGGGATAGGCAGGTTGTAAGTGAATACAAGCTGCAGTGTCGTTAACTCTATGAGGACAGTGGTGGTCAGGCTCCAGTAGGGGAAACTCTACAAGACTTGGACAAGTGGCATCCCTCTCTCACAACTTAGGGTCTCCGTTTCTCTAACAGATGTTATCTTAAAAGAGTAACAAGCATTTTAAAACTCACATACTGTATAATATTGAATGAACTGGCCCACACAAAGTCTTCATCGTGAATCCATGGCGTCTGGCTGGCACAATGTCTATTGGTGGTGGCAGAACTCCCAAAAGGAAAGTAACAGACACCGCATCACTCAGTATGATGGTAGGATGGATCATTCAGTAGCCTCGCTGAGACACTCAGGATATGACATCACAGTGTGATAAAACGCCAACCGCTACGCGTTTTGTATCATTACACTTCATCAGGGGGTTGGCTAATGGGCATATTAGGAAACCTTAAGTAAAGGCTAGCTACGTAATGCCATCTGTGACTACTCTATACCCAGATCAATGGGACAGATATGGGGACTCGCTTTGACCCTAATTACGCTGGACTTTTAAGGCTAGCTACATAACGCCACCTATGATTACTCTAGTGTGATTAACTCTATAGGTACGGGAAAAGGAGGGAAGGGGGAGCAGACATATACATTGTAAGAAAAAAAGTATATATACACCGAAAAAAATAAAACAATTAACAACAATTGATAAGATAATGATATAAGATACATAATTATATAAACAATTACAATATTAAAATGAAAAACAAAATTAAATAAAATGCTATAACACATCCTGGGTTTAATCAATGTATTGATTGACCCATAATATTACTATAAAATAAGTGAGTATGACAAAAAATTGGCAGTAATAACATGACACACATAATTTCAGAAAAGGACCTAATTCAACCATCTCATTTGAAAAGTAAAAATCCCGTACTGTTTCCAACTTTGTTGTAGCTTTAAATCTCGATGGCCCCAACTAGGATCTATGGGGACAACTTCTAGACCTTTAAAACGTAGATCATTAGGGTTCCCTGCATGGTAATTGGCAAAATGTTGTGCTCAACCATGCCATTTTTTCCCTTCGCAATAAACGATTCACATTTTTAATGCCATTGATATGTTCACGCATGCGTATTTTCAATGTTTTTGTTGTTTTTCCACCATATTGTATATTGCAAAGGCAAGTGATTTACATATGCCACAAAGTTGGACAGGCAATTAATAAAACTAGAAACTTTATATTCTTTCCCAGTAGTCTCTCATTTAACCATCTTATCACATGACATACATTTACAAACCACACAATGTTCACAAGAGAAATTGCCCAGTGGTCTTGGAAGAAACGAACTAGCAGGGTGATTTCTATTGGACCCTTTGAGGGCACTAGGAACCAGAATGTTTTTCAAATTACACGTCTTCTAAAGACTACTGTACCTTAGGTTTAAATATGGGGTCAAAAAGTAGAAATTCCAATGTTTAACAATCCTTCTGATTAGAGAATCTTGTTTCTAAAAATTTGTTACAAATATCAGTGCTATGTTCTTGTTTAATTCCATATTGTTAGCATCTGGTATAAGAAGAGATTTGCATGTTACTTTTTTACTTCTCTCAAATGCAGATTGCACCAAAATGGGATCATATCCCTTCTCTAACAATCTGTGGCTAACAATATCGGACTGTTCAACAAAATCCTCCATTCTTGAGCAATTTCGCCTCATTGTTAAGAATTGCCCATAGGGTATGTTGTCGAGCCACTTACTGGAATGATTAGTCTTGGGATTTAGATAAGAATTAACATCAACTGGCTTGAAGAAAGTTTTACGAATCACCTGATTATTATCAATCTGAAGACAGAAATAAAAAAATTAATTTCACTGTTATTATTTTCCCCACTTAGAACTATACTGTATGTCTATCATTTGAAGTGGAGAAAGAAAGGTTTCCAAGCCTCTCATAAGACCCAAAACGAACAATGAGAATATAATCAATGTATCTTTTGTAATATTTTACTTATTCTTTGAAAGTGTTGTTATCCAAAATGTAATTATTTTTCCAGAGCCTCATAAAAAGTCCAGCGTAATTAAGGGCAAAATGAGAACCCAAAGTCGTCCCATTTATCTAGATGTAGAGTAGTCACAGGTGGCATTATGTACCTAGTCTCTATTTAAGTCTTCCTAATATGCAAAATAGCCAACCCCATGACGAAGTGTAATGATGTGAAACGCGTAGTGGTTGGTGTTTTATCACACTGTGATGTCATATCCTGAGTGTCTCAGCGAGGCTGCTGAATGATCCATCCTATGAAAAAATTGCACGTGACTGCATTTAATTAGCAGGGGAAGTCAGTCCAAGTGCTACTCCAGGACCCTTTGCAGACTGGATTTGGCCATGGGGCTGCAAGTTGAAGAGCCCTGTCACAGAGTGTGGGCAGACCTCTCTCTCAATGATTGAATGTGGCGCTGTGTTCTCCCAAGTTACCCCCGGCAATATATACAAGTATGGGGTAGGGAGTCCGCACTCACAATGAAAACTTTGCACAAACATCTGTACTGAAGAACGGATCATTGGACAATTGTCATATGATACAAGCAACGTGTTTCTACACAACATGTCACTTCTTTCAGGTAGACAATTGTTCACTGAGCTGTTCTTCAATAAACATATTTTTGCAACGTCAGTGTGTGTTTTTTCAAATCTTTTTGTTGCCAGGGCTGACTTTCTTCCCTATACTTGTATACTAATAATTATAAACCAGTTCAATTCAGTAGAGAATAAATATCTAATCAATTCAGACAGTTTTATACCTATGAGACCAGCACATAACACAGTGAAGATTGATATTTTTCAGGTGCAAGAAGCTGTATCTGATGTTTATTTAAAAACAGCGGGAGGCTAGAAAAGCATTGTGCTGTAAGTAACGTCTAGGGCTAAAAATAATGCTCGAGACTCAGGCTAAAACCCCCCCAAACTATACATGGTTTTGGGGAAAAAAATCTGTAGAGATGTCAGCTTGTGCTTATGTCAGTATTGTAACAGATCCTGTGTATTACTTGTGTCAGGCAACAGAGAAAGAAAATAGAAGCAGGAGACTGGAGTAGAACTTTTTCCTCTCTGTGCCTCTATTTATCAGTCTTATAAAGCGCTTCTGTGGGAAGGAGCCAAAGGGTAGCTGCATGGAAAGATCTTATAATATATTGTGACATAGTCCCAGGATATTAGGCAGCTTTCTGCCCGATTTAGGTCAGAAAGTGCAGGAATAGTGCAAAAGGATCTATGCCACAGCTTCACATTTACTCGGGCTGGTGGATGGGAAGTCCAGGCCACAGTTTATAATGGGTCTAGTTCTCCCTCACCTGCTCTCCTAATTAAGGAACAGGTATTTACTGTATGACAGCTAGGTTTGCTGCTTCACTCTCTCTCCTAGAGCCTGGAGGTTGGCGGCACGCTTCTCCCCTGTATCCAGTTCAAGGAGGACGTCCCCTTCATGAATTGTAGTGTCCGGAAGAATTGCCTGGACTCTTGGGACGCTGTCCCCATCTATTAGATCAGAACACAATGTATTTTGCTGTGTCTAAAGACTGTGAATATTATTATGCATATGGTAACCCTAAACAGGAGAGTGTTATTTAAGCTGGGAACCAGGTTAGTTGGTCCTCAACAAGTGAGAAAGACTTATTTATTAATAAAATATTTTACAAGAAAGTAATACATTGAGAGTTACCTCTCGTTTTCAAGTATGTCCTGGGTGCAGAGTTAAGACAAATAATACATGGTTACAAATACAGTTACATAAATGAACAGGGTATACATTATATACAAGACATTGCATGCACAGTTAAAGAAAATATATGTTATGCGCGAATTAAACAGTTACACACCAGATTAAAATGTGAGACAGCCTTAGATTTGAAAGAACTTAAACTGGTGGTGGATGTGAGAGTCTCTGGTAGGTTATTTCAGTTTTTTGGGGTGCACGGTAAGAGGAGAGATAGGCTTTACTTTTATGGTTTCGTTTTCTTAAAGTGACAGACTGTATAAAATATTGTGTCACTGATATAAGAAATAACCACTGAAGGTTAATTGCTTAGTGCCTCCAACTGTATCTGTTGAAACTACAGTCCTCTACTGGAACGAAATAAAACAGGCAGAAGCCTGAGTTACGCACAATAATTCTAAGTCTTATTCTTGTGTTTCTCTAAATGAACCATAGAAGACCGTGTCGGGAAGACCAGAGGCAGACGTCATCGCTACGCAAGGGTGGTGTTTGTCACTTTATACTTATATATTTGTTTTCCAAATCCTCACACATTAAATGGTTCAGCTCATCTTAAATTCATCTCTATGTATATTGAAAAAAGAAGGGGTGCAACAAGGGCCAGTGCAAGGGTATTCTGCACCCTAGGTGAACCTTCATCCCTGCGCCCCCCCCTCTCCTCCAACACTGAATGGTCGGATTAAAAAAAAAACCACTATAGCCCTATTCTCACTCACTCTCCTTAGCTCCCCTCTCATCCTCCCTCTCTCACCGCCTTCCTCAGCCTCTCTCCTTCCTCCTCCTCATGTCCTTACTCACACTCCCTCTTGCTCCCCCATCTCCCCTTCCCCTTTCTCCCCCCCACATCTCCTTCCCCTTTCTCCCCCCCACATCTCCTTCCCCTTTCTCCCCCCCACCTGCCTTTCCCCTTTGTCCCCACACCTCCTCTTTACCATTGCCCCTATCATCCTCCTCTCACCCCCCCCCCTCGCCTCTCACCGGGTGCAATGTGGGGCCTGCGGACACCTGTCGGGCCCACCGGGGACCCCCGTTGGCCTGTGGTATTAATCCTGTATGTAAAAAAACTAATCATTTTTTTATGTGGGGGCCAAGGGGTGGGTGGGTTGTGTATTGGTGTTTATTAAATATGGTAATGTTTATTAGGGGCCTAAGAAGTGGGTAGTGGGGCTGTTGTGTGTATTTTTTTTATTGGGTGTAGCGGGGGTGGGTGAAGGTGGTATTATCCCCAAGGATGGGTGGTTAGGCCTACTGGGTAGGTTGCGGGACAGGGTGGGTTAACCCCTTAATTACTATAGCGATTACTAACTGCTAAGGTGATTAGGGTGTTAAGGGACATTAGATTGTCTTTTTTTTCTTGTTCTGTATTGTTTGCAGCACCGGAGGACATAGACGGGATGAGGATGAAGACGGCCTTCATCCTGGCAGCCTGGCAGGGGTGAGTGCAACATTTATTTACTTTATGCTGCTTATTGTATTTTTAATGGACAAATGCACTATTATCCATATCTGAATAATAATAATTTTGCCCATTACTGTAGTGTATGTGTTAGGGGGTGGGGGGAGTGGGGTGTATTTATTTAAAAGTATTTATGTATTTTTTTGGGGCAGGCAGATGATTGGTACCGCAGGCAAGTGGGGACCCCCGGACACCTGCGGGGACCACCTGGGGACCCCTGTGGGACCCCCGGACACCCGCGGGGACCACCCTATAGTATAATTATTGTGCATAAAAAAAAATTAAGATATTTTATGTATGTTAGGGGGTATAGGGTTATTTGGGGCACAGGGGGTTGGTGTGTTGTATATTGCAATGTTTATTGGGGGCAATTGTCCCCAATAAACATGCTATTGTGCCTTAACCACTTCATTGCCTTAGCGGATAGCCGCTAAGGCAATGAAGCTGCTTTAATGTTTTTTTTTTAATTGTGTGCGGGTCCAGGGGGTCTCCTGAGCTGAACCGCTTTGATTTCTGGCTCAGGGACCCCCTGCTTCCCGAGTTACAGGCCCCAGTATGGGGCATCGGACGCCAGTGTCGCTACAATCTTTATAGCGTCCACGTCAAGTGACATGTAAATAATGGAGATACCGTCACCCCATATCTGGGCCTGTAACTCAGGAAGCAGGGGGTCCCCGAGGCTGAAATCAATGCGGTTCAGCTCAGGAGACCCCCTGCTCCCGCACAGTATTAATAAAAATTACATTAATGCAGCTTCATTACCATAGCGGCTATACGCTACGGTAATGAATTATTGTTTATTGATATGTGTGTTTTGATACTAGTGTACATGAGCAGGGGTTCTCCTGAGCTGAGCTGCATTGGTTTCAGCCTTGGGGACCCCCTACTTCATGAGATACAGGCCCCGTTATGGGGTGCCGGTATCCCCCTGCAGAATTTAAATCTACCGGTCACGTGACGCGGGAGCTTTAAAAATACAGGAGAATACCGGCACCCCATCACTTGTTATGGAATAAACTATTTTTTAACCCCTTTTTCTGGTTTGTGGCCCCACTCCTTGCTACTGCTGTGCTCCGTTTTGGACCTTTTGGGACATCCATTCAACTTACTGTTTGAGTATAATAATTGTGGCCAGGACTCCATTCTGGGCATCCCCCGCGGCCCCCCCATTGGTTCCCTGCTTACTTCCGCACAGCGGGGGAACCACGATAGGATCAGGGAGGTTGCGCCAGGCGATCGAGTCACCGGAGGCTCCCTTTGCTGGGCGCCGCCATGGTACTATGTTTGCGCATGTGCATGGAGTCGCGCATGGGCAGAGAGGCTCGGAAGCCGGCGGCCTTTACCAGAAGGTGTATGCATGTGCAGTGCAAGGCGGCCATCTAGGGAAGGTGCTCCACAGGGACAACAACCCCCAGCAGCCCAAGGGGCTGAAGTCACATGCCGCGCAACAGCCAATTGGGCTGTGAAGATCTCCTGCTCTGCAATAGATACATTTGGTGCACTGAGGAGACCACGCCAGTCGCAGATGGGACAAGGAGAGGGTAGGGTGTATGTGTAGGGTGTCTGTGGCTCCTGTACTAGGCCAGATACCCCCATAGGCCCCAGCTAGGCCCCGACTCCCCTGTAAAGTTTGTGGCTGCTACAGGGACAGGCCCTTAGATAGGGACACTGCCCCATTATCTCATTAGTGTCAGGGACAGCAAAGAACGTCGCGCTGCAGATGCGGCCTGTGGTCTGGGACCCGACCACCAATGCATACAGAGACTGTTAAGGTGGGACCCTCCAGCTGGATACCACCCCACATGGAGACTTGTATGAGGCCCAGAGCATTCATCGTGCAGACAAGGTCTGGATCACATTGTAAGTTTTTATCATCAAGCCAGACCTTGAAATCCTTAAACATAAGCCTTCCGGGGTGCTCCAGCAATGAGATCTACAATTTAGTGCAAAATATCTTCCCATCTCTAGGGGATGGTAGATGACAAAGACTCTGGGCAGCAATATAGTACACTCAATGATTGAAACTTAGGGCCCTCTCACTGGGGTTAACTCAAAGATGTTTTAAAACAGATTGCCATACCTGTTCCAACAGCTGTCTTCAACAGTGTACAATAGAATCAGTTGTTGGGACAGGAGCTTCTAAAATACGGGCTGCGTTTTCAACTAGCCAGTGATACATGCTACGGTACATCTGATGATTCAACAAGGTCAACGATTATAGCTGTCTTGTTCCAGAAAGATCTGACGTTACATAAGACCGTTCTGATAAGACAGACCCGGAGGCCTAAAATAGTGTTCTACTCAGTGTAAAATCAGTGAAAATAGGGAAAATCCATAATTATTTTTCTTCGTAACCTAATTTGTATACGGTACATCATTTCTATTTATCTCCTCTCTGGCTGTGCGGGTAAGCAGGAGGGTAAATGTATGAGAGAGACAGGTGGTTTTCAGTATGGTTGCCTACCACGGCAGACCTGGTGAATTATTATTATTTTTAAATGCCAAGGTATTGAAGGATATTAGCATGCAACGGTTTAATAGAAATGGTAGCGATACAAAAATACTATCCAAAGTCATGGAACAATGTGTTCACTCCAAATTAAGTGATTACTATACCAAGACATTTCCCTAGCCAATTCCAATCTGGCTTTCGCCCCGACACTCCATGGTAACTACCCTCCTAAAAGTTTGCAATGAGATCCAGTGTGAAATGGAACTGGGACAACTTACTGGTGCAATATTCCTAGATTTTGCAAAGGCTTTTGATACTGTTGATCGTGTTATCTTGATAAACAAACTCCAGTGCTCTGGAATAGGGAAGCATGCTTTAAACTGGTTTCAGTCCTACCTATCAGGTAGACCCCAACATGTGTCTCTCGGGCACTAACTCCAACCCCTTGGATATCATTTGCGGTGTCCCGCAAGGCTCTGTTCTGGGGCCCCTACTCTTCAGTGTTTATTAATGATCTTCCTACAGCTTGTAAGGAAGCTTCAATACACATGTATGTGTATGACACAATATTATATGCACACTGCCCTAACCTCTCTGACCTTGGACATGTACTTCAATCTGACATTTTGAGACTTGAAAATTGGATTTCCCAAAACAAACTGTTTCTAAACACTGACAAGACTGTAACAATGGTATTTGGGTCCAAGGCTAAATTTCTAAAGCTTCCAATGAAGGAGCTACAGATCAGAACCAACTCTAATACTATCCTAGCCCCTGTTACTAGTTTCAAATATTTGGGCATATGGTTTGACTCCAATTTAACATTCGGGTTGTACATTGATAACCTAACATCCAAAACCTATTCCAAACTTGGTGTACTATTTACAGTAGGAACAAATCCTCCCTAAGTATGCTGGTCAGGAAGCGCATCGCAAAGCAGATGCTGATGCCAATTATAGACTATGGGGACATAGTATATGGCACAGCACCTAAACTCACCTTGGCAAACTTGATTCCATCTACAACTCAAAATGCTGCTTTGTCCTCCAATACAATTACAATACACATCACTGCAAAATGCTTAAAGAACTAGATTGGTCATCACTTGAGTCTAGGCGCAAAGTTCATCTTTCCTGTCTTGCCTTCAAATACTTTCTGGGCAAGCTACCTGTGTATCTGAACAAGCTCATCATCCCTCCACATGCAGCACTTGTCATCTGAGATCTGACTCCAAACGACTGTTTATGTTTAGTGTCCCAAGGTTCAACAAAGTATCCGGTCGCTCCTTCTCCTACCGTGCACCCCACAACTGGAACAGTCTACCAGAGACTCTCACTGCCGCCACCAGTCTAAATTCTTTCAAAACTAAAGCTGTCTCACATTTGAATCTGGTCTGAAAATATATTATAGGCGTATATAAGATTTAATCTTCAACTGCGCATACAATGCCTTTTCACTCATTGTAACTATGTATTTGTCATTATAACTCTGTGCCCAGGAGATACTTGATACTTAAATAAAAGCACTGCATTCAAACCATTAACACCTACTGTTTAAGACCGACTGCTGATGGTAAAAATCAGTGAGACTGACTCCAAATCAGTGACACAGAGTGTCCTTGAGAATTGACAGAATAACTGATGGTTGGGGGATGGAGGTTGCATATCAGCCACAAGTATTCTATATTTGACCAAGATATAGAAAGTCGACAACCATTGAATGATAATAGAAAAGGCTTCGAAAAACAAATGGATACAGCTGTTCCAAGAATAATTATTCCTCATTAAACAGGCTTTATTTAAAAGCAGTTACATACAGTATACTGTAATAAAGCAACAGCTGTTTAGTGAGGAAGCCACATGCTTCTTATCATTCCAGCTTTCCAGGATCACTTATTTAATCTGCCTCTAGCTGATGATGAGCTCATGCATTGTACCAAGCATATTCTGTGTACACACTTTGATCCCTTCAGAGCTATCTCATTATTAACGTCTTGTTTCTCAGTACAGGCAATGTGTACTGTATGTCTTCCAACGTTCCCGTAGGAGAAAAAAAAAAGTGTGAGTTAATGTTACTTAAAATAATGAGTTCAAACTGCTTTCTCGAAAAAACATCTCGCAAGGGCAAATTTCTCCTGGCATCATGCAGTCACCTCCTTTACTGAATGCCAGTGTTTTGAATTCTCAGTGCAAATGATGAGGCTGTATATATTTTTAATGGCATCTAGAAAACAAATAGTTTACATTCCGAGACATGTAGTAAGAGTTGCTGTTCCCCCTGACCGCACGAAACAAAGTGTCAAGCCCCGGCACTTCATTGCATGTTGTGGCCCTTATGACCGCCTTAGGACTTTGCAGTAATGATCGACAGTGATAGTGTGTCAGTACGGATTAAAGGCAAACATTTGGGGAGGTGGGGGGGGGGGGGAGTTACATTACACGTTCTAAGGCCTGGGACATAGTAATCGCTTAGGTGCTGCTGCTCGCTCTTGCTTGCTGCCGCTCGCTCTACCAGGAGCTTTTTGCTGTCCTGACAGAGGAGACAGCAAGCACTTGGGAGGCGGGTATCACTGTGTGTGTTGTGTCACGTGGTAGCTGTCAGTGTGTGTGTGTCCACTTTGAAGTGTTCGTGTGTTTGTGGTCACTGGGGAACCTGTGTGGGTGTGTGTGTGTTGTGTGGTGTGTGTTTGGTGTGTTGTTTGTGTTGTGTGTGTGTTTTGTGTGTGTGTGTGTGTGTGTTGTGTGTGTGTGTGTGTGTGTGTTTCTCTTCTATTTACATCCAAACTGTGCGGAATATATTCTTTAACCTTGGGCAACTTTGATAAATCTTCTTACCCGCACGCCCGACCCCCGCCGCCTGCACTCCCCACCCCACACCACCCACACACAACGGCACACACCCCCACACACCAGCACCACTCCACACCCCCCCACCCCACCCCCCCACCACCCCCCCCAGCCCCACCCACCCCAACCCCCCACACACACACACACACACACACACACCCACACACACACACACAACACACACACACACACACCCACACACACACACACAACCCCACATACCCCACACATACACATCATACACCATACACATTCACCACATACACATATACCACCCCCACCACACACACCACACACACACACACACCACACCCCCCACACACACACACACACACACCACCCCAACACACAACACACACACATTCATACAACATACCATGGCATACACATGCATACACACACACACACATGCATACACATACACATGCATACACCACAAAGGCACACACACACACACACACACACACGCACACACACACATGCACACACAGGCATACATGCACAAACACACACACACACACACACATACACACACACATACACACACACATACAGACACACACACACAGGAGACATGGATCGGTGTAGAAGGGGGACAGACCGTCAGGGGGCGGGCCGGGGGCAGGCGCGTCACTGGCCGGGGGCGGGCCAGTGATGTCACGGAGCTGGTTCGCCCTCATTGGGCGAACCGCTCACGTGACCGGCCTGTCTCGCCGGCAAGCGGGGGAATTTTAAATTCCCCTAAGACCTGCGCTTCCGCAAGCGCGCGGAAGCGCAGGTGAGCCCCTACTAAAGCCACTCTAATTGTGGCTGTAGGGGCTCAGTGCTGAGCGGGAGCACGCGTCAGCACGCTTCCGCCAGCAAGCGCTAAACATGGCCAAGGCCTAACCAGTGTTAAGCAATAGTGTTAAACCCTGTAATGTTCCCATGCACAGCTGCAATCACACTTGAATATTATTTACCTTGAAATTTAAGAAACTACTACAGTATCTCACCTGATGCAATAAATATTTCTTGTTCTACTTCCACTGTTTTTTTTGGGTCACACATCCAGTAAAATGCTGGAGCTTTCTCCTCCTCCCCCACGAACACAATAATATGCCAAGTAATTACTTTTAATTGAGAATATACATGGCAGAGGTTGAGGAGTTGGGTTTTAGTCTTTTAAATGTGTGCTGACACGCATGCATAGAAAACTTTAAACTGGCTTGACACTTTCATGTTGCATTCGCAACATTGTAGTGAATCTTATTATACACAAAGGTTAAGAGAACAGGTAAAGATCAATATCCATCCGCTCCGTGAAAGAATTGTAGAACTCACCAGCAAAGAGGTTAAAAACTAATTTATTAAACTACATAAAAAACAAAAACAAACAAACAGCACAAAGTACTCTCCCACGCGTTTCACACCCACAATGGCGCTTTTTCAAGGAGTAGTGAGATGGGGGAGGTCCTGAGTATTTAACACACATCCCCGTCATACAAGACAGCTGTTTGAAATAATTAATTAATCTTGTCTTGCAGAAAAAATAGAAACGAGACACAGAGATGTAAGAAAAAGAAAAAATAAAGAGGAAAAGAAAAAGATAAAGAGGAAACCTTTCCTGCAGAAGAACAGACAACAGGAATAACATGTATAACAATAAAAGAGTGGAATAAATAAATAAATCAAATGAAATAAACATATGATATGCTTACCAGTGATTACAACTAATGTTTGAAAAAGGATGGCAATTTGAAATGATGACACCAACTTGACCAATAAACATTATTCAGATGTAAACAAAAAGGTGTTACATCAAAATATTGACCAATGTGCCACTAATTAGAATTGAGTAAGAAAACATACCATCCTAAATCCTACATATACACTAATCTAAATAAATAAAAAAAGTAAAGCAGTTAAAGTTGAATGGCATATAAGCCATCCCAACAGTAATGACAATATTAAAACATCAAATACGGGCGAAAAATATTCATAACTAACTAAATTGGGATCTATGAAGGACACCATATAACAGAGGTTAAGAGGTGAGAAAAATGCATCGATTGGGATTTGGAAAAAAACAAAATAATAAATATAACGATGACATTTGATAAATTTGATGAATAGTTTAATGCTGTAATAGGAAATAATAAAAAATTTAATATTACTAAATTTCATAACAGCTGTCTTGTATGACGGGGATGTGTGTTAAATACTCAGGACCTCCCCATCTCATTACTCCTTGAAAAAGTGCCATAGTGGGAGTGAAACGCGTGGGAGAGTACTTTGTACTGTTTGTTTTTTTTGTTTTTTATGTATTTTAATAAATTAGTTTTTAACCTCTTTGCTGGTGAGTTCTACAATTCTTTCACGGAGCGGATGGATATTGATCTTTACTTGTTTTCTTTGCTACCGCGAGAGGATCTGCATTCACCACCGGATGTTCCAGGGAGACGCTTCTGAATGTCAGGGTTGCATTTGGACTTCTAGGGAGCCAGGCGGTGGTTGATCGTGAGTAGTGCGTACTCCACACCGGGCACAGCCGGGGCTAACCGAGGGAGACTGAGTGAGTTACCATCTCATGTATTGTCCCCACAGTGTTTTCTACAAAAGCCATCCTTGCCTCCCCTGTCATTCCATATTGACTGTTCACCCTATTAACCCGCATGTTCCGGTGTCAAACTCCTTGAAATGAATGAAAATGTATCACTTATGGCTGCTTCTTTTTAGCAGCATTGACCGTTACTCTTGGAGCTTTTACACGTTTTTTTTTCAGTTTATACACAAAGATTGTGTGTAAAAACAATATTTGTACTGTTTAGTACTTGTGCCATTTAATAGCCACACTGTGGCCATAGATAGAGATATTCACTGTGCCGTCCGCTTGATACACTGAAAAAAAACAAAAAAAAAACCCACCAAACCACACAATGTGATTCTGTTGGCTTCCTGTGATTGGATTGATATGCAATCCGCGGGTGGAATCTCATTCCTTATCATAGTACTGTACCAAGGACAGTTCAGGGCCTATTCTAGTAGCTTCGAAGACTTTGCTGACATCTCAATACGGTTTGGCATGACCCCATCGAACAGGTTATCATTTGTGTTATCACAGTATTCAGAAAGAATCTGAAAATATTTCCATAAGTCTCAAACCGTGAGGTAGGAAAATGTCAATACCTATTGGGACTGCAGCGATGTGATATCAGCCTCTCACAAAGTTCTTCCCAGTGTGATCTGGCCGCAGTCTGTAAGAGCTGCACAGAGAGAGACGCCTCTCCCTGCACAACTCTTAGGCCTCGGACATAGTGCACTGAGGGTCGCTGAGCAGTGCTCTCGCTTGCTGACGCTCGCGCTACCAGGAGCTTTTTGCTGTCCTGACAGAGGAGACAGCAAGCGCGCTTGGGAGGCGGGTATCACTGTGTGTGTGTGTCACTTGGTAGCTGTCAGTGTGTGTGTGTGTCACTTTGAAGTGTTCTGTGTGTTTGTGTGTCACTGGGGAACGTGTGTGTGTATATTATATAATATTTTAAAAATTAAAAAAAAAGACATGTGGTGAGAATAAATTATTTATTAACATTGTGCAACTTTGATAAATATATTCACGCACGCACGCAAACACACACATACACACACACATGCACACACATGCATACACACATTATATATATATACACACACACACAATGCGCACACACACACACTATATATATATATACACACACACACACACACACACACACACACACACGATGCGTGCTCTCCCGGTCAGCTTGTCCGCTTCATGCGCCACTCTCCGAATCGGCTACCGTCCGCTGCTCCCGATGACGTCACTCCACTGTGTCTCCACATGGTGTCCTTGCTGTGCCACAATCCATATGGCACAGCAAGGACACCGTATGGGAGCACAGTGAGTGACGTCATCGGGGAGCAGCAGTCGATTCGGAGGAAGTGGGCCGCCACGAAGTGACGGAGAGCACCATCACCAGACGGGAGGAAAAAGAAAGATCCTTATGCGTGTGTGAATTGTCCACATTAAGGGCTTGAGGACCTAGCACTGATGCGAGTAGGTTTTCAATTTTTACCCACGGCGGAGGGGGTATGACGGAAGGTGCCAAGGTCATCACCATTTTTAATGTCAGTTGTGAGCAACGCTGTATGTGCATACAGCGTGATTTTATAATTTATTTTATTCATACCGTTTTATTAAATTGTTATCTCTGCCTTATACACCTAGTTTATCAGTTCGTACCTGGATCATGCACTTAGGTTAGTGTGTATGTTATTTTGTTCCCTTTCCTGAGGTCTACCACATCGCAAAGATCCAAGCTTTTCAGACAGGGAAGGCAACAGGCCAAAAAAGAACAGCCAAGCTTGGGAGGATTGTCAACAGCTGTTATGTGAGTAATTGAGGGTCCTAAGAGATCTCACTTATCTCAACTGAAAAGACACACCCCATTCCAAAAAGACTAGTACAAGCCTCTGCTCTGGGATAACCTTTGTAGACTCCTAAAGTAAAAGTGCCCTCCTCAGCTTGTTGAGGCTTATGAATCACCTGGGAGAGGATTATATGCTGTAACAAAACCCTGTGTGTTGTTAAAGACATTTTATTTTTATTTACAAAAAAGTCTGGCGCCCATTTTTACATCCTCGCCCTGCATCAAGAGCAATGTAGCCAATTAACGGTTTCCCAAGATAAGCACCAAATGTCGGACCGCTGAAAAAAACTAAACTCCTTTAGTTGCCCAGAAGTTCTGTGGAGCCATAGAACCGCGGCCCCTCTGGCACTCACATCATGTGACCACTCTCCAAGGCGGTCAAGTGATCGTGCAGTCACATGAGGGGAACAGAAGGAAAGGATTCATTCCCCCCCTTCTGTCCACCATCACTTCAAATCGTGACACTCCCCTAACAAATTTAGCTTTTGGGGGATAGTGACTGCGTCATGGAGCATCAAGGGTGCCAGAACCCATGACGTAGTACCTCTGTTCCAGGGCACAGACAAGGGTAACATAACAATTGTGTACATTTAATCACGCTGGAGGTTGATAAGCTTCTCCTGAAACATGTCAACTGCCAAATGGAGTCTGAACTAAAACCTCTTGAAAAAATTTAGTTTTCTACAATCTAAAGTCTCAATTGTTATTGTGAGTTGATGAGTTTTATAATTATTTAACAAAAATGTCTTTAGAGATTTGTTTCAGAACTGCAGGTCCAAAAAAATTGATCTAGAAAAGTCGGGGGAAATACCCTTTCTCGTGACATTTGAGTGTTTGATAACGGTGGGTGTTTATCCTAAAAAAAAAAAAAAAAAGAGGTGTTAAGTTGAAAAAAAGATGTTGCCAAACTTCAATGAAACCGTCCAAATGAGTTTTTATTGGATGCAACACGTTCTTGGATTTGTTTTATTTCTAACAATACATTTTAGGCTGTCTATCCAGACCTTATACGAACACACGGGAGCTGCTTATCTGTGACAGAGAACAACGTATTGCTATTAAAATGAGCTTAGATTCTCCAGCCCAGGGAAACTGTTCACAGCATAATATCAGCCTAAATCAGTGGGTCTCAATTCATTGGGGATTACAGGCCCTCAACTACAATTGCAAATAAACAGAATGTTGATGGTTGCTCAAAAAGCCTTGTACTGCTCAGGACACTTAAAAGAGGTTTGGAACAATGGTCTAAATGACATGGATGTCTTCTAACAAACTGAAACAAAAGGCTAAGAAGCAAATACGTAGATGCCCTGCCCGCACTGGCATAATTAAAAACACATTGTCAGTTCGCAAAAATACATATATTCCTACTACTGTATAACCAACATTCTATTGGCTGTCTATTGAATATGATACGTGCAAAGACAGAAGTTAAATCAGTCATTAGATAGACTAGTACACTAAATGTTATTTAAACTGTAAGAAGGTTATATTATATACAGCACAGTTGCATTACCAGTTACAATAGGACATTTAGAGAGAATACACAAAGTTACACAAGGTGAAAACATGAAGTTAAAAAAAAAATAAGATCAGGCAGTTTCCTGCATGTACAGTTTACAATCTAAATGGACTACATAAGAGATGTAATAAATAGAGCATGTGCAGAAGAGACACATTCTTTAAAGCAACAGTCCAAGCTGCCGTTATTATTTTTTCCCTTAATAGTGCATCAATACAATCCACACAATGATAATTAGCTTAAAACTGTCGATCAAACCGTTCTCCTGTGATCGATCGGCGAAGATTGGCTCGGGGGTTCACTAAATGGCTGTCAGGCCGCAAAAAGAGGACCAAAGATGCAAAGTTCTTGGGGGGAAGATTACTTGACCAGGCAGTCACTAGATACAATTGGTGCACTGCTAGAGAGAGGGCAAGGCTCAAAAAAGGATGCACAGAGCTGTTTCAGAGAGGGAAAGGGGATGTGACTTGAATGGTTTGCTATATAACAAAACATGTAGTTACATTACAATACATTAAAAAATCTATTATGGTTTTGTTTTTTTAAATACTACAAGTATTTTTCATAGTACAGAACTGATTTAAAAAAAAAAAAAAAAAAAAATTTATGATATTGCTTGTCTGGCAGCTTTGAAAGGAAGTGTATCGAATGGAGACTTGGGCTTAACCAAGTGCTTAATTGGGACGTGAGATATTAGGCGTGACTTAAAGGTGGGAAGGACGTGAATTGGCGAATGCTGGATAGAGAAAGGCGTTATACAGGTAGGAAGCCCAGAAATTAAAAAGGCTAGAGTACAGCAGTTAAAAAAAAAAAGGAGAATAGACATCAATCCATTGTCCATTCCAAATCGTCTGTAAGGATCCCCCAAAAATAACTAATTCTAATCAGCAAATGAAGTGCTAACATTAAATTTGATACACGGACAATTTAGTAGATCGTAATAAAAATAATGAATGGTGCAATGGTTCGCTCTTCCAAAAAGAACTTCATTAATATATTGTTGTACCATAATAAGATGATGAATGTTGACTTATTTGTTTGCTCTATTGTCTTTTCCCCACATGCTCCCCCGGATTGTACGAAAACATTAACCATAATAAGATGATACAGGAAGAAGAACCAAACAGTTTTGTCTATCTGTATAGCTACTATGACGTATATGGATGATTGGTTTTAGAATTTTTTCATTATGTAGCCGCCGTTTCTCCCACCTATGGGAGATGTGGTGGCGTATAACCTGAAGTATTGGGGCTTTACCTGAGACCTCATCGCAAAGAAAGACGACCTGATTCCACTGCAGCAAAGGATTCTGGGAAATTGCATGCAAATGAGCACACAATGTGTCACCTTAAATATATATATATATATATATATGTGTATTTCTATATGGTTTGTAATTATGTGTATTGTGAAGCACTGTGCTGCTTTAACCATTTTTGGTGTGACCAGATATTAAACATTGATTTTTATGCTAATCTGTGGTGCGTTTGTGTGCATTGTTTTTCTTTGTTGTGTGGAGGGCACTCTAGGGAACTCTCCTTATTAGGAGTAAGTGAGAAGTGGCTCCTGACAGCTGCAAATGGATTACAGTCAATTTTAGAGGACAGCACGAGCACAGAAACCTTATTTTTAACCTTCAGTTTCAAGATGTACATGTTTCAAGGAGAGTACAGAAATCTAGAGAAGAGGTGAGGACTAACAGTGGAAAAGAGTGCAGTTGTTAAAGCGCCTCTCTTCGTCAGGACCAGTTACTACGAGTCTAGAAACGCGTTTTATTGTGGCACAGCAAGGATACCGTAGTAGGCGCACAGTGAGTGACGTCACCGGTCTCAGCAGAGCGACAGCCGATTCGGAGCAGTTGACGCCACAAAGCTGACAGAGGGCACCATCTACAGACGGGAGAAGATCCTTATGCGTGTGAAATTGTCCACATTAAGGCTTGAGACCTAGCCACTTGATGCGAGTAGGTTTTCAATTTTTACCCACGGCGGAGGAGGGTATGACGGAAGTGACCAAGGTCATCACCATTTTTAATGTCAAGTTGTGAGCACGCTGTATGTGCATACAGCGTGTATTTTATAATTTATTTTATTTTCATACCGTTTTATTAAATTGTTATCCTCTGCCTTATACACCTAGTTTATCAGTTCTTTACCCTGGATCATGCACTATGGTAGTGTGTATGTATTTTGTCTCCCTTTCCTGAGGTCTACCACATCGCAAAGATCCAAGCTTATTTCAGACAGGGCAACAGGCCAAAAGACTTCACAAGCATTGGGAGGATTGTCAACAGCTGTCATGTGAGTAATTGAGGGTCCTAAGAGATCTCACTTATCTCAACTGAAAAGACACACCCCATTCCAAGACTAGTACAAGCCTGCTCTGGGATAACCTTTGTAAGATCCTAAAGTAAAGTGCCTCCCCTCAGCTTGAGGCTTATGAATCACCTGGGAGAGGTTATTAATGCTGTAACAAACCCTTGTTGTTGTTAAAGACATTTTATTTTTATTTACAAAAAAAGTCTGGCGCCCATTTTTCATCCTCGCCCTGCTCTAAGAGCATGTAGCCAATTAACTGGTTTCCCCAAGATAAGCACCAACTGTCGGACCGCTGAAAAACTAAGCTCCTTTTAGTGCCAGAAGTTCTGTGGAGCCATAGAACCGCGGCCCCTCTGGCACTCACAATCATGTGACCACTCTCCAAAGCGGTCACGTGATCGTGCAGTCACTGATGATGGAACAGAAGGAAAGGATTCATCCCCCCTTCTGTCCACCATCACTTCAAATCGTGACCTCCCCTAACAAATTTAGCCTTTTTGGGGGACATAGTGACTGCGTCATGGAGCATCCAGGGTGCCAGAACCCATGACGTAGTACCTCTGTTCCAGGGCACAGACAAGGTTAACATAACAATTGTGTACATTTAATCACGCTGGAGGTTGATAAGCTTCTCCTGAAACATGTCAACTGCCAAATGGGAGTCTGAACTAAAACCTCTTGAAAGAAATTTAGTTTCTACAATCTAAATGTCTCAATTGTATTTGGAGTTGATGAGTTTTATAATTATTTAACAAAATGTCTTTAGAGATTTTGTTTCAGAACTGCAGGTCCAAAAATTGATCTAGAAAAGTCGGGGGGAAATTACCTCTTTCTCGTACATTTGATGTCTTGATAAAGGTGGGTAGTTTATCCTAAAAAAAAAAAAAAAAGAGAGTGTTAAGTTGAAAAAAAGATGTTGCAAACTTCAATGAAACCCGTACAATGAGTTTTTATTGGATGCAACAGTTCTTGGATTTTTTATTTATTTCTAACAATACATTTTAGGCTGTCTATCCAAGACCCTTATTCGAAACACTGAGGAGCTGCTTATCTGTGACAGAGAACAACGTATTGCTATTAAAATGGAGCTTAGATTCTCCAGCCCAGGGAAACTGCTTCACAGCATATTGAATATCAGCCTAAATCAGTGGTTCTCAATCTCTCATTGGGGATTACAGGCCTCAACTACAATTTGCAAATAAACAGAATGTTGATTGGTTGCTCAAAAAGCCTTGTACTGCTCAGGACCCTTAAAAGAGGTTTGTGAACAACTGGTCTAAATGACATGTAATGTCTTCTAACACTGAAACAAAATGCTAAGCAGCAAATACTGTAGATGCCATGCCCGCACTGGCATAAAACACATTGTCAGTTCGCAAAATACATAATTATTCCTACTACTGTATAACCAACATTCTATTGGCTGTCTATTGACATATGATACGTGCAAAGACAGAAGTAAATCAGTCATTAGATAGACTAGTACACTAAATGTTATTTAACTGTAAGAAGGTTATATTTATATACAGCACAGTTGCATTACCAAGTTACAATATGGACATTTTAGAGAGATAATACACAAAGTTACACAAGTGTGAAACATGAAGTTAAAAAAAAAAATAAGATTCAGGCAGTTCCTGCCCTGTACAGTTTACAATCTAAATGGACTAATAAGAGATGTAATAAATAGTAGCATGTGCAGAAGAGAACACATTTAAAGCAACAGTCCAAGCTGCCGTTATTAATTTATTTTCCCTTTAATATGTGCATCAATACAATCCACACAATGATAATTAGCTAAACTGTCGATCAAACCGTTCTCCTGTGATCGATCGGCGAAGATTTGGCTCGGGGGTTCACTAAATGGCTGTCAGTGCAGCAAAAGAGGACCAAAGATGCAAAGTTCTGTGGGGAAGATTATCTGACCAGGCAGTCACTAGATACAATTGGTGCACTGCTAGAGAGAGGGCAAGGCTCAAAAAAGGATGCACCAGAGCCTGTTTCAGAAGAGGAAGGGGATGTGACTTTGTAAATGGTTGCTATATAAACAAAACATGCTAGTTACATTACAATACATTAAAAATCTAATTTATGGTTTTGTTTTTTAAATACTACAAGTATTTTCTCATAGTACAGAACTGATTTAAAAAAAAAAAAAAAAAAAACATTTATGATATTGCTTGGTCTGCAGCTTTGAAAGGAGTGTATCAGAATTGTGAGACTTGGGCTTAACCAAGTGCTTAATTGAGGACGTGAGATATTAGGCGTGACTTAAAGGTGGGAAGGAACGTGAATTGGCGAATGCTGGATAGAGAAGGGCGTTATACAGGTAGGAAGCCAGAAATTAAAAAGGCTAGAGTACAGCGTTAAAAAAAAAAAGGGAGAATAGCATCAATCCATTGTCCATTCAAATCTGCTGTAAGGATCCCCCCAAAAATAACTAATTCTAATCAGCAAATGAATGCTAACATTCAATTTTGATACACGCAAATAATTAGTAGATCGTAATATAAATAATACTGGTGCAATGGTTCGCTCTCTTCCAAAAAGAACTTCATTAATATATTTGTGTACCATAATAAAGATGATGAATGTCTGCACTTATATTGTTTGCTCTATTGTCTTTTTTCCCCACATGCTCCCCCTGGATTGTACGAAAACATTAACCATAATAAAGATGATACAGGAAGAAACCAAACAGTTTTGTCTATACTGTATATGCTACTATGACTGCTATATGGATGATTGGTTTAGAATTTTTCTTTATGTAGCGCCGTTTCTCCCACCCTATGGGAGATGTGGTGGCTACTGAATGTATGTGGTGCTTTACCTGTGACTCACAAAAGGCCTGAACCACCGCTGCTGGGAGCCTGGGGTGTACCTGGACCGTCTGGTGACAGCGCCTCCACCTGTGAGGAATCCTGACAGCGCCGGATAACCCCTTCACAGGACCCAATGCAATAAGTACACACAGCGTATATAATAACAGGTTTACTGACATGCAAATGGTAACACATATAACTCAGGCGTCGCATGGCCTTACCCACACACTGTATTCCACTGTCTAACTACTTGGTCCACAACCCGGTGGGAGTGTCCGCAATGTACTGAGGTGCCCTGGGCACCTACCCAACCTGGTGTTCACAGTAGCCAACCCACCCAGAAGTGTGTGTCAGTGCTGCCCACAATAAGTGTTATAGTTGGTGCACTTGTAGGTGGTGCTCCAACACCCGGTACCACCAGCTGATGATAGAACCGTCTGATCCAGTGCCGTCAGTGATTGCGTCCGCTTCCAAGTGGGGTGGTATCTGTTCTCGGACAACAGGCGCAAAATCTGTGCGGCGTCGCTGCTGTGGCCCTGATACTGATCAGCTAATGGGGCAGTGTCCCTGTCTAAGGGCCTGTCCCTGTAGCAGCCACAAGCTTACAGGGGAGTCAGGGCCTAGCTTGGGCCTATTGGGGGCCACAGACACCCTGCACATACACCTTCACCCTACCGTGTCCCAGCTCCGACTGACTCGTGGTGCAGACATGCCAAATGTATCAATGTTGTTGCAGGAGAAATGCTGTAGCCCCATTGGCTGTTTCCCCATCTGACTAGCAGCCCCATGGGCTGCTGGGATACAGTGGCGACACTGTTTATCCTCATGCGGCCGTCACCGCAGTTAAAAAAAAAACGCGGGTGCCGCGCAGCCAGTACCCCGCCGCGAACCGGGAAGGTTCGCGGCCGCTTTCCAGCACCTCGGGCGCTTTCAATAGAAAGCGCCATAGCGCTTTCTATTGAGCCGCGGGAAAGTCAGGGGAACGTGCGGGGAGCGCGCACGCAACTTTCCCCGACTTGCCCGTCACGTGCCCGGCCAGCTCCCGTCTTTTGTTAGACTAAGCTGTGCCGGTGTAGAATGTAGTCCAGATAATGGCCGCCGCTCCCCCAGGCCAGCCTGTGCATACGCAACGTGTAGTCTGCGCGTGCGCGCGCAATCCAACATGGCAGCCCCCGCTGTCGGGTGCGCCGCGGACCTCCGGCGACCCGCTCGCCATCCTGACATCTCCCTGCACACGCCAATGGTTCCCCCGCTCTAACGGTAGTAAGCGGGGAACCAAGGGGAAGCCCAGAGGGAGACCTGGCCATATTTATAAAGCTTACAGTAAGTCATGTTTGTATAGTACATAGGATCAAACACTCTCACTCACCCACCCACGTGCAAACCTCCAGGATTATTCGCCCTTCCTAAAGTGTTATTTGCTCTCATCTGATAGAGAATCAGAGACGCTGTGAGACCAGAGAATAGCTGGACTGTTCAAGGACAAACTACAACAAAACGATCAGCAGCTTCCTTTCATGAACTAATTCACATGCAGTCTGATCCAAAACGTGTCTGCTGCATTATTCTTTCTCAGGGACCATAACGAAAAGAAAAGCTTTGGAGTGCCATCCCTTGGCTACTATATGCACATTTTACTCACGTTCACTATATTGTACAATATTACAAATTAGGTCAACAGCAGCAATTCCACATTCTAATTTCTGAAGTAGAAGTTTCCCAGGTTTACAGAACGGGATATGAACAAGACTGATATTAATCAGGTGGTAAAAACTAATGTTTTGTGGGGCTGTTTTAAATTCAAGGCAACATTGTGGCTGGTAAGTCTGGTAGAAGGCCATGTGATCTAGTTAACAGACAACACAATTTGTTAAAAGTGTTATGTAATCTGCACAAAAGTTATTTCCTTTTCCCTATGGCTTAATACACGTTTTTAATTTGTTACTGCACACAGTGTAAAGATTTGAAATTACCATGAAATCGCATGTGATATACAAACCTTTTGTGGCACTGAAGCATTTACACAATGCAAGACACCAATATTTTCATAGAAAAAGTGCATACTGTATACAGGGACACAGGAATTAGAGACACTCCAGAACGGAATATGCAGGTCAGTTGTACTGATCGGTATGGTTTCCCAACTCCAGTCCTCAGGGAACCCAAACAGGTCAGGTCTTAAGGATATGGAAGAAAAGAGTTCCGGTGCTACTGTCCGTGACAAACTTGAAGGTACTTCCGGGTTAGTAGAAAAAACTTTATTGAAGCCTCACAGACACACGGCTACACCACGATCTCCCCCTCAACGTGTTTCACGCTAGGAACAGCATGAAACGCGTAGGGTCAAAGGTCACGGCGCCTTGGAGAAAGCTGGCTGTGTGTAGCGTTCCTGACCACCGTAGCAGGATACGACATCATCGCGAGAGAGGCTGTATCAGACGAGTGCAGCTGTGTGCATCTTCCCTTCCCCTGCATCCATCTTGGGAACTTCCTAAAGTCGGAGGGAATAGAGACATACACTACACATCTGAGAGTCCACAGAGGACCCTCTGCATCTGGCATCCGTCCCTGCTTGGTTTTCACACGCTCACTAATTCCGGTCCTGCTGTAAGTAGGGTTTTAACTCCTTGATGACCCGCTGCAGCAGGCTCCTTTGTTTTAATAAATAGTTATTTTATTTCAGCTTTAGTGTTTTATGTGTATGTATTCTGTTGTTTGTTTAATGTCCCCTTTTTGTTTTTGTGCAGTGTTTTATCCATTAACTGATACAGTATACACTATGGATTTTCTTTTTTCTCTCTGACCACATGTCACGGACCCCCTGATTGGAGTACTTTCCCTCATTGGACCCTTTGGACTCTCCCCCTATTTGGATTTAATGGACTCAATGGACATATATTACTACGGGCGCTGGTTTGTATCTGTTCCCAATCTTCAACGGTGGGGACAAAAACAGTCTCAAACTACTCTCTTCTCCCAATACTATCCAAAGTCAGGGAAAAATGTGTTCACTCCCAATTAAGTGATCACAATACCAAGACAAATTTCCCTAGCCAATTCCAATCTGGCTTTCGCACCAAACGCTCCATGGTAACTACCATCCTAAAAGTTTGCAATGAGATCCAGTGTAGAATGGAACTGGGACAACTTACTGGTACAATATTCCTAGAATTTGCAAAGGCTTTTGATATTGTTGATCATGTTATCTAGCTAAACAAACTCCAGCGCTCTGGAATAGGGGAGCATGCTTTAACCTGGTTTAATTCCTACATCTCAGGTAGATCCCAACGTGTCTATCTCAGGCGCAAACTCCAACCCCTTGGATATCACTTGCAGTGTCCCTCAAGGCTCTGTTCTGGGGCCCCTACTCTTCTCAGTGTTCATGAATGATCTTCCCACAGCTTATAAGGGAGCCACAATACACATGTATGCGGATGACACAATCTTATATGCACACAGCCCTAACCTCTCTGACCTTGGACACATACTTCAATCTGACTTTTTGAGACTTGAAAATTGGATTTCTCAAAACAAACTGTTTCTAAACACTGACAAGACTGTAACAATGGTATTTGGGACCAAGGCTACATTTCTAAAGCTTCCAATGAAGGAGCTACAGATCAGAACCAACTCTAATACTATCCAAGCCCCTGCTACTAGTTTAAAATATTTGGGCATATGGCTTGACTCCCATTTAACATTTGGGTTGCAGATTGATACCCTGACATCCAAAACCTATGCCAAACTTGGTGTACTATATAGGAACAAATCCTCCCTAAGTCTGCTGGTCAGAAAGCACATTGCACAGCAGATGCTGATGCCAATTATAGACTATGGGGACATAGTATATGGCACAACACCCCAAACTCACCTCAGTAAACTTGATACCCTCTTTAACTCAATGCCGCTTTGTCCTCCAATGCAATTACAATACACATCACTGCAAAATGCTCAAAGAACTAGATTGGTCATCACTTGAGTTTAGGCGCAAAGTTCATCTCTCCTGTCTTGCCTTCAAATACTTTCTAGGCAAGCTACAGTACCCGCCTATCTGAACAAGCTCTTCACCCCTACCACATGCAGCACTTATCATCTGAGATGTACTGTAACTCCAAAAGACTGTTCATGGTCCCACGGTTCAACAAAGTATCCGGCCGCTCCTCCTTCTCTTAACGTTTACCCCACAACTGGAATAGTCTACCGGAGACACTCACTTCCACCACCAGTCTAAGTTATTTCAAAACTAAAGCTGTCTTACATTTTAATCTGGTCTGTAACTGTTATAATCGCCTATAATTTATATTATCTTTAACTGTGCATACAATGTCTTGTATATTATGTACTGTATAACCATTTTCACACAATGTAACTATGTATTTGTCATTATAACTGTGCCCAGGACATACTTGAAAACAAGAGGTAACTCAATGTATTACTTCCTGGTAAAACATTTTATAAATAAATAATGTTTAGGTGACAAGGGACAGATATCCACTTGCCGCTCAAATACAGGAGCAAGCCGGTTAAAATTAGGTATTACATTCAGCAAACACGCCTGAACCTATTGATATGACTCCCGAGAATAATGGTACATAAGTCTTGGCAAGAAGTTATTACAATCAGAATTCAACAGGTGTGTTTTGAAATCAGAACACGTTAATTTTCTTCTTCTCATGTGACCTCAATGACCTTCAGTGAGGGAAATACCTACATTATGACATATGGTAACGTACTCTATAGCAGCGGTGCGCAAACTGGGGGGCACAGGATTATTTAGGGGGGGCTGTGCGCGGGGCCTTGCTGTGGGTGCGGGGCCTTGCTGCTTCTCTGCACTCATCGGAGCCTTCCCTGCACACAGACAGCCCCACCTCCTCCTGTCTGTTTCCCCCACACGGGGGACGGAAGCATGCAGAGTACTATACCCCCTCCCCCCCAGGTAAAAGTGTGTGTAAGTGAGTGTGTGTGTGTAGAGTCTGAGAGTGTGAGTGTGTGTGTGTGCGCAGTGTCTGAGTGTGCTGTGATTGAGTATGTGTACTGTGTCTGTGAGAGTTGTGATTGAGTATGTGTGAGTGTTGTGATTAAATGCAGCGGTTCGCAAAATGGTGGGGGGTGGCGCAGGTGGCAAAACCTGGTGTGCGCGGGCCGGCAGACCCTGTGCGCGGGAGGGCAAAAAAGCTGTACGCAGGCAGCCGAACAGGATAGTGCAGGTGGCGGCCACGTGATTGTGTGCACACGCATGGGGGCTTCGGAGGTACAGGGGAGGAGCACGCCCCAGCGCTGTGATATCAAACACGCCTCCTTACGGTGTCTGCCCCACAATAGCGCTGTGTTCCTGCTATCCTCTGCTGGCAACCTGCTTCGTTGCGATCCTCTGCAAGTGAAAGGGTAGGCTGCCACTGTATCAATCATACTATGAACGTACAGAAATAATTAAAAAAAAAGTGAAAACACAACATTGAAAACGGAAAAAATTAAATAATAAATAATACGGTAAGAGAGGCTCAGGGAGTAATGACACTGACTGGCACTGAGTTTGAAGCAGGGGAGCCTGGTTCAATTCCCGGTGTCGGCTCCTTGTGACCTTGGGCAAGTCACTTTATCTCCCTGTGCCTCAGGCACCAAAAACATAGATTGTAAGCTCTACGGGGCAGGGACCTGTGCCTGCAAAAATGTCTCTGTAAAGCGCTGCGTACAATTAGCAGCGCTATACAAAAACATGCTATTATTATTATTACTGTGGGTAGGAGTGTGGATGACACTCGGTACAGCAAGCCAAAGAGCAGGGAGAATAGAAAGGCGAATGGGAGAAGGAAAAAGGGAGGGGGAAGGGGAAAAAAAAGGGGGGGGAGTGAGAGGGAAGGGAAGTAGCAAAGAGGTAGATGAATGCCCCCCCAAAAAGATTACCTTTGTGCACGTACGCTCTCCCAAGCTTGGCGAGACAAACAAAATTGACGTTGAAGCATGCTCGGCAGCAGTCAATGCACGCGCACACGCGCACACGCGCACACGCACACGCACACACCCACGATCCAATACACCCACGATCCAATCCCCCCACGTCCGTGCTTGCAAAATTATGCAGGACACCATGTGCTCATGCTTGGAGAGTTTGTGATGTCACCGCTCTCAGCGGCAGCGTGGACGCTGCCTAATTTTGCAATTGCAAGCTCTTGAAATATGTGAGTATTTAGACATATTAGTATTTACATTGTATACCGTTTAAAAAAGTTTTTATTTTTTATTTTTCATGTGATTTTGATGGCATCAGGCAGGGGGGGCCCCCGAGAAATTTCATGGATGAAAAGGGGGGCTCGGCATATAAAGTTTGCTCACCCCTGCTGAGTCTATAGAGATTTCTGTTTATGTTTTATCCTTTTATTTTAAGAAACTGGTCTACATTTATTGTAACTATATGTTTCTGTAACCTTTTTCTATAACCGAAGCACTGTATTTTTATATATTAATACAAAACTTTAATAAGCGTTGCTTTGGGCTCTGAATGAACGGTTTGCACGCTTTGCATGTAAAGTACATTTTTGGACACATTTTGCTACAACAGATAGAAGATCGATACATATTTTATTTGCATATTTCTTGGGTGATGGCAGCGATTAGATATGATTGCAATAGAGTAAGGGGTAAATATTAACTACTGGTAATTGAAAGTTCTCTCATTACTGAAATGGAAAGCAGCAGTCATCCTTGTTTTTCTTAGACCTGAACTGAGTGGTACCCTGGAGCCGATCCACAGCTACCCAATCTCCGGGAACCAGTGGGGCCCCTGAGATATTTGGAGTTTGCGTCGGTGCGAAACACAAAAAAAAAAATGGAATCTACAAAATATGGCAGCGGTATCACCGATAGAAAGACGCAGAGCACGTCTGAATGATGGAGACTTTCTATTGGTCTCCAGAGCGAGGCGGGCGTATTGCCCCCTCCCCCCCGATTCAAGTAATATGAAATAAAATATCCAAACCCCCGCTACCCCCCCCCCCCCAAAAAAAAAAAATAAAAGTAGCACGGACTGCAGCTTAAAAATGAAGAAATAGAAGGAAAATGTCTACGTGTTCATGTATATAATATAAATAATATTTATTACTTTTAAGGGTAAATCTCACTGCAAACCTGAAACACATATCCCTATGGCATGTGCATTGGATCATTTTAGATTAGCCTGCTCTAATACATTTCAATATGTATTATAAAAATACATTTCATTCTTAAAATATATATTTTTTTTTTACAAATAATGCTGACATATCAGATACATTTCCTTTAATTTTTCATGTACTGCAGATTGTTTTTAGCATTACTAAGCGTATTAGTGACAAGGAAACCGCAAGAGAAAATGAAGAATGTGCAAACTATACACAAGGACATAAACCATTATGGCATCGGGATAATTTGCATCTGGAGAATCACATACTGTAACATGCAACCTTTCCAACATTCCATATTTCTAAACAGACAGTAACATCAAATGATAAAATACTGCTCTTACTTAGCACACCTTATGAATGATGGAGCAGATTCTGACACTAATGTACCACATAACAAAGAGAATGATTGTACAACTGTTGTATAAAATAAGGTAGTTTGATTAATTTTGCATCATGCAAAGTCACCTCTGAAACATAGCAATATTTCATATGTAAATTAGACTTACCACATTAATACATTCATTGCTATGTGTTTTGGTACAGTTTCTTATGGATTTTGTTTTTTACAATTCTGTTAACTCTTACTTTTTCTTTGTATCTTCTCTTGTATGTAATTTGGAAGCACCTTTTAATACCATTATATGGCGAATGAAAAGCTACCCAATCAAGTAGGACAAGGATTAGAAAGGAAAGAAAATTAATTAGAATATATTTTCGGTGGTGGATTTGTTTTATAATAATATAGATGCAGAGGTATTATTAGTGCTGGTTTAACTTTATGAAATCTGTACAGTATCAAAGCAAAAGTGGTACAATTTGGGGGCAAAAAAAGCTGCACCTTATATACTGAATCAAATAAAAAAATTCCATTGAAAGTAACCGATTTTATTTTATACTGTATATCTGGAGCATTCTAAATGTATAACCGCTAATATCCATAATTTGACGGTCGTTGATACCTTTTTAACCATTTACATTTCGGCCCTCATTACTAATCTATTTGCTTACTCCAACTCCCAAAACTCATTTGAAGGGCATTTATCCGTCTATCTACAATACTGCATTAGACAAAAATGTAATTTTCCGAAAGATGAAGTAACAATTTCATCTAATATAAAACATATCCCTAGACATAGAATCAATAGATAGGGTTTTTGATATTGAAGTACATTTTTCTGATGTGGGGTGTTTAGATACAATTCAAGACAAAGATAGAGGAACTATACTGAATCTACAAAGTTTGCAGCATGGAAATTAGTTGATCATTAATTCTGGTGTTACAAACCGTTTTGTGTACAATGATTTGACACCTTTCGCCACATTGTATCTGTCAGGGTCTCCCAGACATCCTGCTCCTAGCCATAGTTCCTTTCTCTGTCCACCAGGTGTGCTGCTGGTGTCTGTCTGTCTCCTCTTGTTGCACCTGTCCTCTGTCCTTATTGTTCCTGTTTCCTGTTCCTCCCTTGCTTTTGTTTTGTTGTCAGACTCTTTATGCCAATGCCCGTGCTTCTGTTCCGTGTTGGAGTCCTGTACATTATTAATGGCCCTTTCTGGTAATCTAGCTTGTCCCTGTTTGTTCCCAGGTCTCAGTCCCTATTCCATAGTCTAAGTCCCCGCTCCCTAGTCTCAGTTCCTGCTCCCCTGCTCCTGCCTTCCTGTTGCCAGACCACTGTTTGCCCACGACGATCCTGCTTGCTGTCTGCCACCGACATCAGCCTGTGATCCCAACAATCCTTGCCTCTCCTGCAGTTCCGGCCACCGAGGTCCTACCCGGTCTAGGAGTCCCCCGTGACAGTATCCTTGCTCTAGATACAGTGGTGCGCAAACTGGTGGGGGGGGGCGCGAGATATTTTAAGGAGGACACAGAGGGCCACAAGAGCGGTGGCGGGAGAAGAGGATGGAGGACCGCCAGAGCAGAGCAGGGCCCAGAAGAGGACTGCGGCTGGGGAGATGCATGCCCCAGCGGCCAAACCAGAAGTCTTCACTGACTTCCGGCGTCTGCTGCTGCCATAGCACAGCTCCTACTACATAGATTTAAAAATAAAAAACATAACTTGTCATGTTTTGCGGTTTTAAAAATGTTGAAAGATATTTTTACGTATTTGTATTAACATTTATATATTTATATATTCAACCCTGCTCTAGAAGACCCTTTTAAAATAATTTTAAAGAAGGCAAAAAAAGGATTTGAAAACATTACATGAACAGCCAACATTTTACATTCACCTTCTAAAAATATTATTTAAATTAGCAATTGGTCTGGATTTAGTTTTTCCTAGAATATATATTTTTGCATAGTGTTCAGATTTTCAGACAGAGTCCAGGATATTATCGTTTATTTGTCAAGCGCCAATCAACGTCAAATGGCTCTGTGTTACCATGAAAGTATTCTACTTATACTGTTACTCTCTTTAGCAGGGGATATTGAACTTATCCCAGGCCCTCCCTTTCCAACTCTGTCCCATACCCCTGAGAATACCCTCTTCAAATTCCAAAAAGGCCTATCTGTCACCCCCATATAAATATCTGGAGCCTGCTTCCCAAACTGGATGAACTAAGGGCATGGTGCCTTATGCATAAACCCAAAGACATGTTGATGGGATTTTCAGGGGGAGATGCCAGAGTATGCCGCCTCTGCCCCTCGGAGATTTACCAGGTAAACCCATAGTCCGGAGATACGTGGCAGAAACCGGTAGTCTCCGGGTCAAACCCGGAGTGGTGGCAACCCTGGACGGAGTATGCGAGAGGATAGCCTCTGTTGGTTTAATGACTGACTGTAGATAGCCATTTTAAAATGGAAACATCAAGTCTTTATTGCAATTACAATAAAGTAATACAATGACTGTATGACAAGCAGTATAATCTTGCTCTAAAGAGACAATCGGATAACATTTAATTATAGGGTAGGATGATGAAGGAGCTCCTCATACTTCCTCCCAAGTCTGGCCCTACTGCCCCTTCTAAATTACTGTTGGCAGCACAATCATTATCACCCAGTACCATAAGCACGCTGTCTGGGTGTCACATTTGGCTCCACCCTCACATCCTCAATGTATCTAAAACCTGTTGTTAGCCACTAAGGCCACTTTTCCATCTGCGCCCCTTGCCTGCTCTCCCCCCTCCTCACGCCCCGCCCCCTTACCTGTTCACCGGCATTTTCTGACGTGATGTTGCAATGGGAACAAGGTCCTGTGACCCCGCGGCAGCCGGAGACCAGGTAAGTGAGTTAAAGGCCTCCTGACTTTTAATTTAAATGCTTTGGGGAAGAGCACAGAGCATCTATATCCGCTGCACTCCCCAGAAAATTTTGCGCCCTGCAGTTTGCGCACCCCTTTACTAAGGTAGTCAAGGGGAATAAGTACTGTATTTAAAAATGGTAAATTTCATATATTTTTTTTATAAAGCTTACCATTGATTGCCAATGTTTATACCTAGGCCCCAATTGAGGACCTAGGTAGCCACAATTACAATCAATGGATTCCAATGATTTTTTTAAAAATGTTTTTGCTGTAATGCATTTTAATGGTGAAAAGCCCTTTTAACCACCTTTAACATACAACATAACATGGGTAGTGCAGTAGTTAGGGTCTTTGCATTAACCCCTTGTTTGCATTAGAGGCTATGACTTTATGGCAACTATGGCTTCCAATGGGTTAATCTATGCATTTTTATTGGGAAGGAAGATGCCTGGTATATACTGTATTGCAATATATACCTGGCATCTTCCTTAGCATATGGCCAATGCGAGCTAGCCAGTTAGTGCCTATCCCAAGGTTAGCTGGCTAATGCGGAGTTAGCCATATGCAAATGAGTGGCCTAACAAGGTTTGTTTTGCATAAAATTAGCATTGTGAATACCCATTACACCGAGAAACACCAATTGACGTAACCTAATTAGGTAACGTCACATTAGTAGCCCAGATTTAACAAAGCTTTGAGTATTTACCCAGAGAATGCGAATAGCAAAGGTTTGGCTACTTTCATTTTTCGGGGAAATAAGTTAAAAAAAGTTTTATTTCTTCGGGTTCTTCCCTTTTTTGGGTGATGTGACGTCAACATAAAAAGGGAGGAAAGCACAACTAATCAGGTACCATATGCTTCTCTCCCTTTAAAGGTGACATCACGCCATCACCCAAAAAAGGGTAGGAATCACATAGTACATCCACTAATAAGATAGGTGGAGGTACTACAGTATGTGATTCCATCAAGTTTTGTTGAGAGATTATTCTCAGCCAAACTTGATGGCTGTTCACATGGTACATCCATGAAAATTGTATTGGTGGATATACCATGTGTCTGCCAAATGTGACGTCACAGGGCCTTATATAAAGCCTGTCACGTCTTATTTGACAGGAAGGAGATGATGCATCAACACCTGCAAGAAAAAAAAATGTGTGTGCCAAGCACGTACATTTTAAGTGAAACTTCTTTGACTTTCGTCACTGTTTTGTCACAGAAATTGTACTTGTGATGGTTTTAATTAAAAATCAAAACACAATTTCAGTGCCAAAACGCAAAGAAGTTTGACTTAGAACATGTGGGTGCTGGCAATACTGACCTCACTAATGGCCTCTTCTGCCAGCAGTGACGTCACTTCCTGCACTGTACTTCCGTCACCATCAAGGCAATTTACTGTCAGAGAAATTTTCATGTGGTAGATGCCGCTAAAGTTTCACTTCAAAAGAAGAAATCTTTAAAAGAAATAAAGAAAAGACTTACTAAAAATAAAGAAAAGACTGGTCTTCAAGGTCAACTTCAGGTCAACTTGAGGACGCATCCAGATTGGATTTATTTTACCCGATGTGTTTGGGGCTTTTGTGGACATCAGACATGGATTGCTTTTTATGGTTTTTTGTTTTAAAAAAAAAATTGTGGTCATTGTGCAGGGATACATTTTTATGTTTTATTTTAAAGCTGCAGTTCAAGCAATATCCTTCGTGGGTTTTTTTTCTCTTCAATAATCTGTACTTTGTGAAAATACTTGTAGCATTTAAAAAATAATAAATAAAACAATTTTAAAGAAATTTTTAATGTTTTTAATGTAGGAAACATTTTTGTTTCTATAGAAACCATTTACAAAGTCACACCCCCTTCCACTTCTGAAAGTCTCTGGCTTTTGAGCCCTGCCCTCTCTCTAGCAGTGCACCAATTGTATCTAGGAACAGCCTGGTCACATGATCTTCTACATAAAACTTTGCATTGTGGGTAATGTAGTCGAGTAATAACTGAATTATATAACCCAGAGTAAAGCAATCGATTACAGGAGAACGAATCGATCTGAAATTTAGCAGATGTTTTTTTTTTTTAAACAGCAGTTTGAACTGCAGCTTTAATTTCAGGATGCATTGCTTTGGGGGCCGAATTGAGGTGATTGGTGCCATAGAGGAGGATAAGCCTTCATCACGGCAAGGGTAACATTTATTTATTCTAGTGTGTCCAATTTGGGTAATCTATGCCCCCCGTGAGGGTATACTGTAGGTAACCACAGTGACAATCAATGGATACAATGGCTAGTGTTTATTCTTATTGTAATGTGTATTTTATATGCTTTTGAATGGCCAAAAGCACTATTACCAATATTTGGTGGTTAGGCCTCCTGGGGTGGGGGTGGGCCAGAGGGGTGTGTGTTTTGCAGGAGAGTTAACCCTTTAATTGCCTTTGTGGCTACTGTCCAATATATGGTGTTTTAATGGTTGGGCATCAGCCATTTATTGGATGTTGGTGCCTGTGACAGGGTGCTCATAATTATCTCTGGGAAACATACATACAGTTGTGTGAAAAAGAAAATACACCCTCTTTGAATTCTATGGTTTTACATATCAGGACATAATAACAATCAGTTCCATAGCAGGTCTTAAAATTAGGTAAATACAACCTCAGATGAACAGCAACACATGACATATTACACCGTGTCACGATATATTTAACAAAAATAAAGCCAAAATGGAGAAGCCATGTGTGAAAAACTAAGTCTACCTTATGATTCAATAGCTTGTAGAACCACCTTTAGCAGCAATAACCTGAAGTAACCGTTTTCTGTATGACTTTATCAGTCTCTCACATCGTTGTGGGGGAATTTTGGCCCACTCTTCTTTACAACGTTGCTTCAGTTAATTGAGGTTTGCGGGCATTTGTTTATGCACAGCTCTCTTAAGGTCCAGCCACAGCATTTCAATCAGGTTGAGGTCTGGACTTTGACTGGGTCATTGCAACACCTTGATTCTTTTCTTTTCCAGCCATTCTGTTGTAGATTTGCTGGTGTGCTTGGGATCATTGTCCTGTTGCATGACCCAATTTCGGCCAAGCTTTAGCTGTCGGACAGATGGCCTCACATTTGACTCTAGAATACTTTGGTATACAGAGGAGTTCATGGTCGACTCAATGACTGCAAGGTTCCCAGGTCCTGTGGCTGCAAAACAAGCCCAAATCATCACCCCTCCACCACTGTGCTTGACAGTTGGTATGAGGTGTTTGTGCTGATATGCTGTGTTTGGTTTTCGCCAAACGTGGCGCTGTGCATTATGGCCAAACATCTCCACTTTGGTCTCGTCTGTGTAACGGATCGGGGGACTCGCGGTTCCCAGCGTGTCCCCGTTACCTACGTCCCCAATCTCTATCTCCCTCCCTGAACCGTTCCTCCACGGCACGGTCCGCATGCCCAGGCTCACGCTCTCGCACGCGCGCGGTCCCCTCAACAACCGCGGGCGCTCCCGATCGCGGGTTCCCTATTGCGGTACACGAGCCCCTCGGCGTGCCTCCGTCATCCCTGGCCTTTCCCTACCTGGTTCCTCCCCTCCGTCTCCTGTGCCGAGCGCCTCCTCCGCTGTACTTCCCCCACGCTCTGGTGCACGCGCATAACAGGGTTACAGAAGGTGCGCGCATCCGCTCCGGTTACCTGCCGCCCCCACTCTCTGGCTCCGCCCCCCGTCAGTTGCAGGCAATAACGCTCGATTACCTCCCTGTCTCCTCCCCTGCTCTCACAGACCTATCCCTGCAAGTACCCACTCAAACCTATGCTCCTCCCTTCATCCCTATTGGCCCTTCTTCCCATATAACCCCACTCTGTCCTCTCAGTCCTTGCTCTGCATAGCTCTCCTGTAGCTCCTGTGTGTGCGCAGTGTCTATGCCTAGCTCCCTTGTCTGTTTCCGCCCTGGTTCCTGTCCCTTCCCCTGTTTGGATTCCTTTGGCTTGAACTCTGCTCTGGACTTGACTACGCTGCCTTCTCCTGCCCTTGAACCCTGGCTTTCGGACATCACTACGCTGCTCTCTCCAACCCCTGAACTCTGGCACTTGGACATTACACTCCGACCTCTGGCACCCCGTACTCAGCAAGTATTACGTTAACCCTTACTCACCAGGCCCGGCAACGCTATTACCACACTCCGGGCACACCCTCACTGCTGTGGGTGCGTGTTATACCCTTACCCACCTTAGTACTGGGGACTGGCCAGGTCTGCGGGCATACAGGCGTTAGTCTGTCCAAAGGACATTGTTCCAGAAATCTTGTGGTTCGTTCAGATGCAACGATGCAAACCTAAGCCGTGTTGTCATCTTCTTTTTAGAGAGAAGAGGCTTTCTCCTGGCAACCCTTCCAAACAATCCATACTTGTTCAGTCTATTTCTAAGTGTACTAAGTGTACTGTCATGAACTTTAACATTTGACATGCTGAGGCCTGTAGAGTCTGAGATGTAACTCTTGGGCTTTTTGCAATTTCTCTGAGCATTGCACAGTCTGACCTTGGGGTGAATTTGCTGGGACGTTCACTCCTGGGAAGATTGGCAACTGTCTTGAATGTTTTCCACTTTTGAATAATCTTTCTCACTGTAGAATGATGGACTTTAAATTGTTTGGAAATGGCCTTATAACCCTTCCCAGATTGACGGGCAGCAACAACTGCTTCTCTAAGATCATTGCTGATGTCTTTCCTCCTTGGCATTGTTTTAACACACACCTGAATGCTCCAGACCAGCACACTGCTAAAACGTCAGCTTTTATAGAGGTGGTCACACTTGCTGATGATTAATTAATCAAGGGCATTTGATTAGCAGCACCTGTCTGCTACTTAGCACTTTAATTCCTATGGAAGCAGTAAGTTTGTACTTAGTTTTTCACACATAGCGTCTCCATTTTGGCTTTATTTTTGTTAAATAAATCATGACATGGTGTAATATGTCATGTGTTGTTGTTCATCTGAGGTTGCATTTACCTAATTTTAAGACCTGCTCAGGAACAGATGATTGTTATTATGTCCTGATAAGTAAAACCAAAGAATTCTAAGAGGGTGTACTTTCTTTTTCACACAACTGTACATACACCTGAGTCCTGCATCCAGCAGTCATAAGGTTAACCCAGTCAGAATTACCTGGGCAATTAGTTGGTAAGCTGATACATCTGACAGGCAGCTTGATAAAGGGGCTACTGCTTACAGTAGGTGGCTGACTCAGACTACAAAGCTGTCCTGTGCAAGCTCCTATCCAGAAGGATTTCCTGAACTCGCACTAGGGACAGAGCTTCCCAAACACAGGTACAATAAGGACTTTAATATTGTTCCCTAAATATTGCGGTATATGTTTAGCGGTTAAGAACTGGAAAAGTCAGCCAGCCCGATAGATAGGGAGATCTTACTAAACATTCCAGGCCCTATGTGGAGTAGGCTTTCTTTTATGTGTTGTTTTGCCTTAAAGGTACAGTATGCCTAAAAATGTGAGTGTGGAAAATAAACCACTGAAGTTAATCCCTTACCCACTGTCTGGGACTCTTACTGACCTCACCCAGAGGTCGACCTGCCCAAGTGCTGCAGAGGATGAGGAGGACTGTATTCTCGCAGGGTAACTACTATTTTTACTTACTATAGTGTGTCTATTAGTTGCCAATGTGGGTATCTGTGTGCCCCCGCCAAGGGCAGAGGTAACCAGTGAAAATCAGTAGAAAAATAGGGGTACCCCCTGTGCCGATGCTCTGGATAGGAGATTAATGATGACTATGAATAAGACCTTGTTAATAGTCCATGGTGTGGAACTTGATGTAATACGAAGGGAGATAGAGGCAGTTTGTATGGTGCCGACACCGAGTCTGTCCGTGCATGAATCAGACACACATGTAGGTAGAAGACAGGGGGATGAGGGGCAGAAAGAATCCTGCAGCTGTACAGCGAGAGCCTGCGCTAGATGGATAAATCAACCCCACACCACCACCCGTCATAACAGTAATCCTGCTGTCCCACGGGCACCGGGGATGGAGTAAATAAAGACTCGCGTTCTTGATTCTCTCCGTTTGATCCCTTGATGGTAGAGCAGCCTCATAAAGGACTCCCGTCAGATGCGTGCTCCAGCCTGAAGCCAATGATAGAGCGAGAAAAAAAAAGCGGAGCACTGCATGTATCAGCAGTGAGGAAGCTGGATAACTAAAGCTGGTTTGAAAAGATAATTTATTGAAAATACCACATCCCTGCAGTCACTGACACTTTCGTACCCGTCAGTACCTTGTTAAAGAGTGACTAAAGGCAGATCTAGACATTTTGTAGCTGCTTCAGGGAGAAATTTATGATTGCATTAAACAACTCCTGGTGAAAAATACACCTGAGCCGACTTACAATTAATATAAAAAAAAAATGTTTTTTTTAGACATATTTTTTTTTATATATGTTTTTTTTAGATAGATAGATATATCTATCCTATAGGGCAGGGGGGCGCAAACTTTTTTCCCTGCGCCCCCCTGCCGGCTGTCCCCTCACTCCCGCGCCCCCCCCCCCAACCCCAACTTACCCGCGCTCCGGCGTAATGACGTCACGTTGCCATAGCAACGTCACGTCACATGACCTCGCAGCGTCATTTTGATGCCGCGTTGCCATGGTGACGCAGGAGGAAGCCGCCGGAGCCACGGTAAGTTAGGTTTGCAGAGGCCCTGCAGCTCCCCCGGCACTTAATTTAAGTGCCTTCGGGAAGCGCGCGGGGCCTCTGTAAACCCCGCGCCCCCCGTCGGTAGTCTTGCGCCCCCCCTGGGGGTCGCGCCCCACAGTTTGCGCACCGCTGCTATAGGGAACCATGTATAAAATGGTTTTTGAAGCAAAAAGTGGCACTGTGTGCTCATTTGCATGTCATTTCCCAGAATCCCTTGCTGCAGTGGAAGTGCTGTTTGCTGGGTGATAATGGTGAAAGGCGGGGTTGCAGACCTGCCTAACACATGCAAAAAAAAAAAAAAAAAAAAAAAAAAGTCCTTTGTCTTATAAAATAACTGTTCTCCTTGTAATGTTAAATACATGTGTCGTTGTACCTCCAGTATCATAGAAACACAGATCATTGTCTCTTAATACAATTAAATACATTTCTTTTGACTCTCCTTCTGCACAAATTAGCTGCTATACTACCTTAAAATATATTTTTTGGTCTTTAATAATATATTTACAAAATGTGTGTGTATTTGTATGTATGTATGTGGTGTATATGTGGAGGGTTTTTGTCACTTTTTTTACTCACCATAACTTAACTCAGTATTATGGTGTGTATATATATATTAATTTTTTTTACTGGCTATGCATCTTAACACTGGCTGTGCTTAAAGCTGTGACCATGCAGCAAGCTTAAGCCTATAGGGAACCATGTTTAAAATGGTTTTGAAGCAAAAAGTGGCACTGTGTGCTCATTTGCATGTCATTTCCCAGAATCCCTTGCTGCAGTGGAAGTGCTGTTTGCTGGGTGATAGTGGTGAAAGACAGGGTTGCAGACCTGTCTAAGACATGCAAATGAATATACAGGAATATTTACAGTTGATATATATACATACATACATACATACATACATATACATACATATACACATATACATACACATACATATATACAGTGTTCGACAAACCTATACATTTGCTCGCCCCGGGCGAGTGGATTTAACCCCCGGGCGAGTAAATATTGGCCCAAGCAGCACACGTTTGGTACTAGGTGGCGAGTAGATTTTTTGGTGATTTGTCAACCACTGTGTATATATATATATATATATATATATATATACAGGCATACCCCGCATTAACGTACGCAATGGGACCGGAGCATGTATGTAAAGCGAAAATGTACTTAAAGTGAAGCATGACCTTTTCCCACTTATCGATGTATGTACTGTACTGCAATCGTCATATACGTGCATAACTGATGTAAATAACGCATTTGTAACAGGCTCTACAATCTCCCCGCTTGCGCACAGCTTCGGTACAGGTAGGGAGCCGGTATTGCTGTTCAGGACGTGCTGACAGGCGCATGCGTGAGCTGCCGTTTGCCTATTGGGCGATATGTACTTACTCGCGAGTGTACTTAAAGTGAGTGTCCTTAAACCGGGGTATGCCTGTATGTATATCAAACACACAGAGTTGGTGCCGCAATCAAAACCATCCCCCATACAGTAGATCAAAATAAATCACTAGGCCAGATGTAGGGGTTAAAAACCCAATATGATATACGAACACAAAAAGAAAAAGAGGGTTTGTTGAAAGCACACGAGAAATATGTGAAAGTACAAAATGGATTTTATTAGCAATACAAAACACAAAAATAATATTAACATATACCTAAACACATACTAAATGAACACTGCTGAACCAAAGAATACACAATAAAAATGTAGAGACCCAAAATATGTAACATGCAAAATACATAGGTATGATAATGCAAATCCAGGGGAAAATAATTTCCCCTGGAAATGCAATGGAGATCGGCCGATCAGCAACACATGATAATACAAATGACTGAAAAAAACCAATATCTACACAAACCCAAGTAAACACAGAAAAAAGAGCAACAATGAAAATATAATGAATGAATACCCTAGATGCTGTGTAGCCAGAAGGTAGTGGCTAAACCCTGGCAGTTATAATAAAGAGCCAGAGAAAGACAGAAAATAAATGTCTAAAATATGCAGAGGTGTATTCTTTGGTTCAGCAGTGTTCATTTAGTATGTGTTTAGGTATATTTTAATATTATTTTTGTGTTTTGTATAATTATGTCAATTGCTAATGATTTAGCAATTGACATAATTGAACTAAACTACATGCTGGGATGTTAATAGTTAATAGGGATTATGGCTAATGACATGTTATATATTGTTGCTGTTTCAATTAGTTTTTTTTTATCCAGCAGGAAAGGATACAATGTTTATTATTGTGCTTTTTAATGTTTGTTTTCTGTTCAAGCTGCTTCCTATGCAAATTCCAGCCAATTGTAAGGCTGCTCAGGTGTATTTTATTGTATGTTTAATGTTTTATTTTTTTTTTCCTTCTGTATTCAATTTATGCAAGGGGTCTCCGGAGACGAACCCCATTAATTTCAGCTCTGGGGACCCTCTGCTTCTGGGGATACAGAAGTCCGTTGGGGGTGCCAAAAGCTGGTGCAGTTAAGCACACGTGGCGTGGCAGTTTTAAAACCCAGCTGGACTGGCTACTGGCACCGCCTACGGAGGTGTACATCGTCAGAAGCAGGGTATCCCCAGAGCTGACATTATTGGTGTTCAGATTCGGAGACCCCTTACTTCAATCGTGTGTGTATGTATGAATATATGTATGTATATATGTGTATATACAGTTAGGTCCGGAAATAATTGGACACTGACAATTTTCATAATTTTGGCTCTGTACGCCACCACAATGGATTTGAAATGAAACAACTGAGATGCAATAGAAGTATAGACTTTCAGCTTTAATTCAAGGGGTTGAACAAAAATATTGTATGAAACGTTTAGGAATTGCAACCATTTTCATACACAGTCCCCTTATTTCAGGGGCTCAAATGTAATTGGACAAATTAACACAAATCATAAATAAAATGTTCATTTTTAATACTTTGTCGAGAATCCTTTACAGGCAATGACTGCTTGAAGTCTGGAACGCATGGACATCACCAAACGCTGGGTTTCCTCCTTTGTGATGCTTTGCTAGGCCTTTACTGCAGCTGTCTTCAGTTGTTGTTTGTTTGTGGGTCTTTCTGCCTTAATTTTTGTCTTCAGCAAGTGAAATGCATGCTTGATTGGGTTGAGATCAGGCGATTGACTCGGCCATTGCAGAATATTCCACTTCTTTGCCTTAAAAAAACTCCTGTGTTACTTTCACATTTTGTGTCATTGTCCATCTGTAAAGTGAAGCTCCGTCCAAACAACTTCGCTGAATTTGGCTGAATCTGAGCAGATAATATATCCCTATATGCTTCAGAATTCATCCGGCTGCTTCTGTCTTCTGTCACATCATCAATAAACACTAGTGACCCCGTGCCATTGTAAGCCATGCATGCCCATGCCATCACACTGCCTCCACCGTGTTTTACAGATGATGTGGTATGCTTCGGATCATGATCCGTTCCAAGCCTTCTCCATACTTTTTTCTTCCCATTATTATGGTACAGGTTGATCTTAGTTTCATCTGTCCAAAGAATGCTGTTCTAGAACTGGGCTGGCTTTTTTAGATATTATTTGGCAAAGTCTAATCTGGCCTTTCAATTCTTGAGGCTTATGAATGGTTTACACCTTGTGGTGAACCCTCTGTATTTGCTCTTGTGAAGTCTTCTCTTTATGGTAGACTTGGATAATGATATGCCTACCTCCTGATGAGTGTTCTTCACTTGGCTGGATGTTGTGAAGGAGTTTTTCTTTACCATGGAAAGGATCCTAAGATCATCCACCACTGTTGTCTTCCGTGGACGTCCAAGCCATTTTGTGTTTTATAGCTCACCAGTGCATTCTTTTTTTTTCTCAGAATGTACCAAACTGTTGATTTGGCCACTCCTAATGTTCCTGCTATCTCTCTGATGGGTTTTTTTTTTTTTTTTTGCAGCCTAGGGATGCCCTGTTTCACTTACATTGAGAGCTCCTTTGACCGCATGTTGTGGGTTCACAGCAACAGCTTCCAAATGTGAATGTCACACCTGGAATCAACTCCAGACCTTTTACCTGCTTAATTGATTATGAAATAACGAAGGAATAGCCCACACCTGTCCATGAAACAGCTTTTGAGTCAATTGTCCAATTACTTTTGGTCCCTTGAAAAAGAGGGGGCTACGTATTAAAGAGATGTAATTCCTAAACCCTTTCTTCAATTTGGATGTGAATACCTTTGTAACGCCTGTATGCCTGCAGACCTGGCCAGTCCCCAGTACTGAGGTGGATAAGGGTATAACACGCACCCACAGCAGTGAGGGCGTGCCCGTAGTGTGGTAAGTTGCGTTGCCGGGCCTGGTGAGGAAAGGGTTAACTATATACTTGCAGAGTCCGGGGTGCCAGAAGTAGACGGGTAAATGTCCAAGAGCCAAGGGTCATGGGCAGGAGAAAGCAGCGTAGTGAGGTCCAAATCAGAGTCCAGAGGGGTAGAGAGCAGAGGGGTAGAGAGGTACACGTAGTCAAGCAAAGCCGAGATCAAACCAGGGAAATCCAAACAGAGGCAGGGTCAGGAACAAGGAGCTGGAACAGAGAGCTAAGCACAAGTTACTGCACACAGGAGCCACAGAGAAGCTATGCTGAGCGACGACGGAGAGGCAGACTGTGGTAATAAAGGGCAGAGAACCAATGGTAGCAAGGGGTGGAGCGGAGGCTTGGCTGAGTGGCTGCAGTGATAGGTCCAGGTAAGCAGGAAGGGAGACAGGGGAGTGATACCTGGTAATAGCCTGCAGCTGATGAGGGGAGGAGCCAGTAGCACGGGAGGGCATGTAAGAGGATCGGGTGCGCGCGCCTTCTGTAAGGGTTACAACCTTCAAATTAAAGCTGATAGACTGCACTTTAAGCCCATATTCATTATTTAACTGTAATTTTAATTTATTTTGGTACACAGCTGAAATAACAAAACTTGCATCAGTGTCCAATTATGTCCGGACCTACAGTAACTGTATATATACTGTATATATATTATTTTAATTATATAAAATGTCCTGTCCTTTGATGACCGAATATGGTCCTCTAGTGTTTCCCCTCATGACATTAAGGCCCATATTCAGGCATCTACATCATCAAGGGGAAGAACAGAACGGAGTCTGAAAAAGATGCTCTGGAGATACAGAGTTTCTCTCTGGGATTCCTCTGCACAACCAGTACAAACTCTCTGGCCCAGGACGATAAACACTGCTTTAATCCTTCTGGGTAGCAAAATGTACTGCTTTCAGGGGCTGCGGACCAACACACTGCAGATTTAAGCCCGTTGGTCCACGGTCACGGAGGCAGTAAATCTTACTACAGTACATCTGTAGGTGTCAGATGTTAAATAGATACCTTAAAAAAAAAAAATTCTCACCCAGCTGTTATCCAGTAAACATGTCACTGCCATTAGTACACATCCGTCCTAGGAGGGATAGACCCTTCTGCTGATCGCAACGCTGTACAGTATTTAACAGGGCTCTTCAACTAGTTTTCCAAGGGGGCCGGATTGGGAAAAACAAATTGTAGTAGAAGCGCAGCAAGAATGTCGTTTTGCATACATTGAAAGACTTACAAAAATTGTTATACTTCAACACCTTTCAAGCATTTACAAAATCTGTGCCATATATATTCACATTACTTTAGCTTACAAGGGATTCTTGGTGTTAAAGAGACACTTTGCTACCTAGGCAACTGCATTAAAATAAGCAGAAGCAGACAGGGCCCACCGGCCGCAAGTTGAAGAGCCCTGGTATAATGTATACATTCCTTGACCTGTCGTTTTTCTGAATAAGTACTGATGAAAATATGATTAAAAAAAACCACTCTTGATTTTTTTTCTCTGTAGTAATGAAATCTTTTAGCACTTCTGATAACATGCACACTATTCTATAACAAGCTTGATAGTATGGCTTGAAAAAGAAACAGCATTATGCATTTAACTGAAAGACATTTGTTTCCCCTATTGTAATTAAATAAAAAGAAAGCGAACAGTTTCCAAAGTTCTGTTTCTGAGCAATAGCTAGAGATAGGATAGCTATTTTTATTTAGTCTGTGCATATTTTCCCTTTCTTTGATCTTAAGAATTGAGATGGATTAAAACTTGCTTTGCATTTTGTTCTTTAAACGAACAAATAATTTTAAGTAATTTTCAAGGTTCAAACTTTTAGCAAAATTGGCCAATTTACTTTTTTATTGTTTTAATTCAGGTGACACATGGCACATGGCACCAAACCCTGCATACTTAAAAATGTACAAATGAAGCAATCAAAACATGGGTACCATGTCATTGTAATGCACATTTAGAAAATGTTAAATAAATATTAAGTCATCACAACAATAGCGAAACCACTGGTGATTTTGTAATGTTTATCCCTCTGTAGTGTTGTCTTTGTGTAGCATCCTCTTGGTTTCTCGATTACAAGCATATCAAAGTCATGCTACAGGCGGCACCCTATGAGAGTCTCCCCAATATGTCATCACGGCTCCTTTCCAGCATGGACATGGTTAACATTATGAAAGAAAGAGAGCTCATTAAACAGCCTGAGGGTAGTCAGTCCCCTCACCCCTGCCCGCTGTGAGGAGGGATCTGTTTGCAATGCAGCTGAAGTCACTCTTCTGCAAACATTCTTTAACATAACATGAGAGTTGCGCCAAAGGCGGTACTGTATGTAGCCTTTGATGGCAGCCAAAGGGTCTTAGCCATTAGGTGATATTACAGCTGTTCTGTAATAGGTCTTAGGTAAAATATTTTATCCCGCTGCACAATACAGTATGTTTCCACTTACCATTCCTTGTAGATTGTAAGCTCCTTGGGGCAGGGCCTGCCTTGCCTACTGTAACAATGTATGTTAATGCTGGTTATTTTACAGTTTTCGTCCTCCAACCCTATCGTACTGTGCTAAGGAATATGTTGGCGACTTATAAACAAATTATAATATTTAGATATTTTACAGTAGAAAATGGGCTTTCCGGACTCCGATTTGACATCATTGCATTGCACCCCCTACTCTTCTTTTCACATACTGACATCATGAATGCTCATGTGAATTATCACTGCTAAATGTATGTTCTTTTTAATAGGCCAAGCAACATGCATCAGCAAAATTAATATGAAATCAAGATCATAACCTAGCAAAGCTTCACTTTTAAAACTTAAAAATGAGGGGTTGTTAAATGTCCAACATTAATATCCTTATTTTGGTAGTGCAAATGAACAACCAAATTAAGATACAATTGTGATCATGCCAATCCCCAACTTCACAATTGCTCTGTATACAAGAATCCACATCTTATACTATATTAGTGAAAGCACTGTATGCCTGCCTGCCTGGATGTCCGGTGTCCATAGAGGAAATCTCATTGGTCCCTTGGCCCGCCCCCGCACACCTCTCATTGGCCTGAGGCGGAGTGACGGGCCAAAGGACACACAGGGACACACACACACACAGGGACACACACGGACACGGACGGGGACACACACACACAATCCCCTCCCGGTGCCCCTCACTCTCCCCCGTCAGCTGGACCGCACCTCAACTTCCACACCCCCCCCCCCACCCTCCCTGTGCCCGAACTTACCGGAGTACCGTGTACACCACACAACATTCCCACCCCCCCCAATCACACCACCCTCAACACTCCCCCCCAAGCTACCCCCCCAAGCTAACACCCCCCCCAAGCTCACACCCCGGCGCCGCTACAGTCAGCGGGGGAGCGGAGCGAGCGCCCGGGACACGCGGGGGAGCGGCCACAACACGCGGCCTCCCGCCTCACATCCACGTGGGAGCTGCCGGATGAGTGAGGCAGTGGCCGGATGAGTGAGGCAGCGGCCGGATGAGTGAGGCAGCGGCCGGATGAGTGAGGCAGCGGCCGGATGAGTGAGGCAGCGGCAGGATGAGTGAGGCAGCGGCAGGATGAGTGAGACAGCGGCAGGACAGGTGAGCTCCCCCCCCCTCCACATGCTACGTGCTGCTCTTGCCCCTCCGCTCCCGGCTCCCCCTGTCACCGCGTGACAGGCCGCGGGACGTAAGATGGGAGGGGGGATGCCCCTCCGGTCCCGGCTCCCACCTGTCACCGCGTGACAGGCCGCGGGACGTGAGATGGGAGGGGGGATGCCCCTCCGGTCCCGGCTCGCCCCTGTCACCGCGTGACAGGCCGCGGGACGTGAGATGGGAGGGGGGATGCCCCTCCGCTCCCCGCTTCACCTTCTCCCCACCATTGTCCCCGCTGCCTGCGCAGGAGGAGGGGGGGGGAGCGGGTGTTGGTGCTGGTGTGTGTAATTGTGTGAGACTGTGTGTGAGTGTCTGTGACTGTGTGTAAGTGTCTGTGACTGTGTGAAACTGTGTGTAAGTGTCTGTGTCTGTGTGTGACTGTGTGTGACAGTGTGTGTAAGTGTTTCACAGTGTGAGAGTGTGAGAGTGTGTGTAAGTCTGTGTAAGTGTCTATGACTGTTTGAAACTGTGAAAGTCTGTGTAAGTCTGTGTAAGTGTGTGTGACTGTGTGTGAGTGTGTGTAACTGTCTGTGATTGTCTGTAACTGTGTGTGTGTGTGTGTGTGTGTGTGTGTGTGTGTGTGTGTGTGTGTGTGTGTGTGGTGCACTGTGCAGTGTGAGCAATGAGCAGTGTGTCAGTGTGTGCAGTGTGAGCAATGACCACTGTGTGTGCAGTGTGTGTGTAGTGTGCAGTGTGTGTCAGTGTGAGCAGTGTGTGTGCAGTGTGAGCAATGAGCAGTGTGTGCAGTGTGACCAATGAGCAGTGTGTGTGCAGTATGCAGTGTGTGTCAGTCTGAGCATTGTGTGTGCAGTGTGCAGTGTGACCATTGAGCAGTGTGTGTGCAGTATGCAGTGTGTGTCAGTGTGTGCAGTGTGAGCAATGACCACTGTGTGTGCAATGTGACCAGTGTGTGTGCAGTGTGTCAGTGTGAGCAATGAGCTGTGTATGTGTGTGTGTGCAGTGTGATCAGTGAGCAGTGTGTGTGCAGTGTGCAGTGTGTATGCAGTGTGTGTCACTGTGAGCTGTGTGTGCGCAGTGTGCGTCAGTGCGACCAATGAGCAGTGTGTGTGCAGTGTGCGGTGTGCAGTGTGCAGTGTGTAGTGTGAACAATGAGCAGTGTGTGTCAGTGTGAGCAATGCCGGGTCTCTCAGCTAGTCCTAACTATAAAACAAGCTGTAATCCTAAATTTATGAGAGACAAAAACCTTAAACAAAGGAAAACATAAAACATAAAACCCATAATCCTAAATGAACACACAAACTATAACTCTACAAAAAACATACACCATGACATTACCCCAGAACATTATTCTTAATCCTAACCCCAATATATGAACTGTAGACGTACCCCAAAAAACAAAACCACAACGCACCACCCCCTTAACCCCATCACACATTCTAACCGGATTATAAACCTTAACTGTAATTCTAACCATAAACTACTTATACTGCTACTCTAACCCTCATTCTAACCCTAATTTGGTTGAAGGATAGGCAGCAGAGAGTTATCATAAATGGAACCTTTTCAGGTTGGGATAAAGTTGTAAGTAGAGTATCTCAAAGTTCAGTACCGGGACCACTGCTGTTTAACTTTTTCATGACCTTGAAGTTAGTATACAGTAGAGAGCAAAGTCTCCATCTTTGTTGACACAAAATTAAATAAGGTAGGCTAGACTCCAAACTTGATCAGGTAAATTGCAGATGAGGTTAAATAGAGATAAATGTAAGCTTAATCATTGGCAAGCAAGGATAAGCAGGCTACATACAAACTAGATGGGACACACGTCGGTAAATATTTGAAGGATTTAGGGTCTGGATACATCAAACTACATTAAAAAAAAAAAAAAAACGCATTACCACCGCCCAAGAAAATGCGTTATTTTTATAGTGCAATACACCACAAAAAATAACGCATTTTTTATCTGATCCAATATTTTTTAACAGATCCGACAAGATATGGCTAATACCACTTTTATGGTATCAACATCCCATATATCACATTCTGAGGATCGAGGGTTTTGTGGCAAATTGAAATTCCAACGGGCATGGATTTAATTTTTTTACTTTGTTTATGTTTTGCCTTGGCCTTGATGTGTAGTTTGGTTTGGAGTTTTTTTTTTTTTTTCTTTAAATATCGATTTTGCTACTAGCCTTGCATTTATTTTTTAGGTTTTTTGATGGGGTTCTTTGTTCCCATTGGGCTTGGATTGTTTTTATTTTTTATGGTTGGCCATCACCCTTATTGGGTTTTCTCTTAGTGGCCTTCAGCCATGAAGAGGAGGACGGCTTTGATCCTGGCTTGGGAAGTAATCCAATTGATTTTTTAAGATCAACATTGATTGCCAATGCAGCTGTCTAGGTCCCCATTGAGGGCCAAAGTAGCTACAGTGTCAATCATGGATTTAAAGGCTTTTTTTTTTTTTTTTTTTATAATACTGTGATATACATAACACATACAATATTATAATATATATATATATATATATATATAATTAATATATATTATTATTATATATATATACATACATACTACTATACAATATACATCTATACTATATATATATACACACATATACACATACAATATATATGTAACCTATGTTCCCCCCCCCCCCCCCCCCCCAGCACACGATGCCATATCTAGTGTGTGTGGGGCTGGCTACATTTATGTTGGTGGTGCATACCTGCCGGTAACCAGAGGGCCTGATTCTCCCCGGTGATGTCGGGGATACCAGGACCAGCTTCTGGGGTATATGCCTCCATCTTCTCCTTAGCACGGTGCAGGCGCCTCCATCCTCTATAGCTTCCCAGAGTGTGGGGTAGGACCCTTTTAGAGAAATAACCCTTGTCCCAGGGTGAATGCTCCAGAACACACACCACAGGGCCTATGCAGAGAGCAGCGAATTTTAAAATTGGCGAATTTATTAAAAAGTAGCTTTTTTGGAGAGTTTATTCTCCATATGCAGAAAAGTGCGAATTCTGCTATGTTTACCATGGATGCGTGTGGCGAGTTTAAAATTGGCGATATGCGCGCTTCAGAAACTTGTAAAAACAGATTCGCGCCCTTTTTTTTCCCTTTGCAATGGCCGCGAGCGGCAGCTTCTTGCCAGTTTTTTCTGGCGAGGCAAAATGAGACAATCGCGCCTTTTTTGGCGCGAACAGCCGCTAGATGCCGTTCGCCGCCTCTCTGCATACATATTTTTAAAACTGGCGAGATTGAGGTTCTCGCCAGCCGCGAGGCGAGTTTTACAAATAGAAAGAAAAATTGGCGCGTTTTTTCGGAACTCGCCATTTTCTACTGCATTCTGCGCGCTTTTCTCCAAAAAATGGCGAATTTCGAAATAGCGCTGCTCTCTGCATAGGCCCTTAGTCTGATGTAAAACCCGCAATGTCTCTTATGTCTCTTATCACAGCACCACACCACAGTAACCGCAGTTCAGATACAGCACCAAGTCCGGGCGCAGGCTTTCAAATGTAATGGTATTCCTCCTCTCCTTCCCTCCAGTAATGTCTCCAGACAGGATGGTCTGGATGGGCCTCAATATCCCCTGCCCCACCTCAACCAGGTAGCCCTGTGAGTGTGGCTAAGATCTCCTTCCCCCTCACCCCCTGACGGGTGAGGGCATTGGTCCACCTCTATATAGGTCTGTCCTTATCTCCTCTCGGTCCTACACAAGCACTTCAGACCGCACACTCTCCTCAGCTCCCCATCTGATGCTCCCAGACTGACCAGCTACCACCCCGCAGCTGTCACGGGGTCATCTCTCCTTCTCTGGTTCAGCAACACACTGCTGTTCAGAGACTCCAAACTCTCACAGGCCTGCAGCAAGCCTCAACTCCATGCAGAACTGACTCTCCAACAGACTGAACTCTCCAACAGACTGAACTCACACACACACAGGCCGCCTACTAAATAGACTCAGCCCGCCCCCTATGATGTCAGCAGGACCTCCCCTCTGTTCTAGCCTGCACGAGCTTAGAGCGCCTGCCTCCACCACAAGGCGGGCTTGGTGAGGGGGAAAAACCCATGGTCACTACTGCCCTGACCTTACCAGGGGCTTACTCCCATTATAGTAGGATAAGTAGCCCGTTCTTTTACAGGGGGCTACATATACATACTATATACATTATATATACATTAAATATTATATATATAATATATATTAATATAGAATATATAATAGCAACTGTAAAATTACTGTATTTTCATTTGCATGTCTTAGACGAGTCTGCAACCCTGTCTAAGAGACTACAAATGAACATACAGTATTTTACAGTTGCTTTATGCTTTTCTGTGGAGGGTTTTGTGTCACTTTTTTACTCTCTAACATACATATATATATATATATATATTACATATATATTATATTATAACATATATTATATATATATATAATATAATAACATATATACAGTGTTCGACAAACCTAACATTTGCTCGCCCCGGGCGAGTGGATTTAACCCCCGGGCGAGTAATATGGCCCAAGCAGCACACGTTTGGTACTAGGTGGCGAGTAGATTTTTTTGTGTGGCGAGTAGGTTTTTTGTTGATTTGTCAACCACTGCATATATATATATATACAATACATACATATATATATATATATATAATATATACATATACATATACATATATATGCACTCATACACCACAACCACCACACCACACACACACACACACACACCCAAACACCACACACACACACACCCCACACACAGTATCATATGTTTAATGTGTACTGTTTATTACGTATTTTTAGTATGCTTTCAATCACATTTTCAATCACACAACCCACAAAATCTTTCTACCACTAACAGAGAAATGTTGGTGTTCAGAGGGGTTTTCATTCCACAAATCAAAGGTACCACCATTGCCACCCCACAACATACAACTGGCCTCTTAGTAAAAGCACTCTCCATTACCTTCTTTTTGACAGAATTACGTATGCAACCGCAGGGGATTATTGCTACACAGCAGGAGAGAGCATATGGTCTTAAGGGGGTTACCCCCCTTCATGTTAGTGGTTACCACACAGCTGTTTGAGCCAACAACACCGGGAAAGTGAAACTTGATGCAGTTCCTACTTTGGCCTCATTCCTGGCTTGCAGCCCATCATAAGATTTAGTAACCTTGCACTGAAGGGGTAAAACAAGTCATACATTAGATTAATCAGGGAGGCGTAAGGAGATTTTAACGCACTCATTTTACGGAACATTGCGTCAAATTTTCATACCTCATAACATGCTTTGCTACCTTCTCTACTATAACTAGTTTAACATTTTGCAAGCTCAAATGTACATGGGGCAAAAAGGTGAAAACTTCCTTGAACACTACTGACACTTTCAGACACGTCAAGTCTCGTAGGAAGTGTCAGTTTTATAGGAAAACACCCCGCTGCCTCCATTTTCACAAACTTCCTTATCTCTTGCTATATCAGATGACTAAATCATTATGTGGTTAAGAGCAACTGTTTAGTTATAGTCTAGTTTGTCCTAATCTTCACCAGGAGCCATTTGGTCAAGTGTCTGAAATTTCAGTGTCAAAAACACATTGGCCATTAAAACCTAGCACCACTCTTTAAATAGGTATGAAGGTGAATAAGAGGTTAGTTCTAAATTAAGTGCAACGCCCGTCTATTGCCAAGATCAGTTTCAGTTCCTGTCTATCAGTATAGTATTCTGACATTTTGTAACGAAATAAATTAATTAATTGAATTCTCTTTGTAATATTCAAACCAGAAAATCACATATTTTGCTTGAACTGAACAAGTTTAGTGACAACTGTTTCATTGTAAAAAATAAAATAAAAAAGTTCACTATTTCGCCGTGGTACAGTTCTAACCTTTTTAACCTGGCGGAGTATATTTTCAGACACACCCATCAATAGAAGTACACAATTTATGAGGTTGGTATCTTGTATTGCAGTTACTTTCCGATAGTGCACAGGTCATCGACTGTTGAAGCTTTATTAGGACACGTCTGCAGCTTTGGAAGTTTCCATACTGTGTGTGGTTAACGTACAGTAATATGAACCACACCAAAATCTAGTCCTCATTCCAAAATGTAGTTAGGTGCGTCGAATGTGAAACAGAATAGGAAGTTTGAGTGAATACAGATTTCAATTGAGCTTTTGTTTAATAGCAACCAATTTAAAATGTTTATAAACATGAGGCAGAAATCTTGAGCGCCAGTGTATATATTTTAGAATTACTTCTACTCTACAACAGTAAATCATCCTAATTACATTGCCCAGTCGAGTTGTCTCTCCATTATTAATTCCCTTGTTTACTATACTTACCAAAACCTTCACTTGAAAATTATATGTACTGTATCTCGTGACCAAACGTTTTTATGAAAAATAATATACTAAATAATATATAATGGTTTATATGGGGTGCTATGTTCTTATCTAGATCATAATACTGCATTTGTATTATGCATTATAGCACTGATAGGTTATACACTACAGTATATGTAAATGCATGGATACCTAAATTGGATGAAGTGACGTTGTACACAAGAGATCCATTTCAAGCTAGGCTCTATCTGCAGATCAGAAAAATAGTTACCTACTAATTTTTTCATTTGTACATTTTCACACCTAATAATTTTTATCCCAAAATATCACCATATTATCTCAAAGTGTTCATAGTTACCTTTTCACCCACACCTCGAAAAAACACTTTAAAAGTTCTTTCCAAGTTCTCCCTCCAGCTCTGCCTCAGCAACACCCTAGGGAAAAAAACAATCCATATCTGAGCCTTGTACATAAGTAACTATTATTATTTTTTCTTCACAAAATTAGACATATGGATAAGACCATTGATGTACAATCGTATGGGGGAGTTCTAAAGTGTAACAGCACAGCAAAATAAATTAATGTTCAGAGACGAGTGACAAATGGTTTTATTAAGAATTCACTGCACTATCTTCTGCTTTGCTAATAGCTTTCATTCTTTTCGCACTGGTAGCCCCATCACACAGCTGGCTAATTACAGAGGAAACCATAAAGCCATAGGGGGCGGAGGGGGGAGCCAAGATAAGCCAATAGTGAGCAACGTGGCTCCCCCGTAGCTCTCCCCTTCCCTGGAGCCACGGGAAAATGCTTATTTTCCTGCATTGGTGGGAAAAGTTAGCCTGGCTACATCTGTAGTGGTCAGCATTATCTTCTGAAATCAACTGTCATTTGCCATGTCTCATGGCCTGAAGCATGGCAGTTTTAGGCTGCGGTCCCAGTACAGCCTGTGCGCACGGCACGGCGTGCACTGTGCGTGTAAGCACCGCCCCTCAATGGGGCTGGGCCCACTACGCACCGTCACGCAGAAGGTGCAGCCGCGCTGTGCTGCACGGTTTTTCCCAACTCAATAAAATTGAGTTTACTCCTAGCGACGGAGGCGTGGCCACGCCCCCACCGGCGGTTCACCGAATGAGGGCGAACCAGCCGCGTGACGCAATGGCCACGCCCCCGCAAATCCCCGACCACGCCCTCGCCCGTCACAAGATTCTCCTCACAGACCGCAGATTGCGGTTAGCGCTGTGACAAGCGCCGCCCCCCCCGCCGGGCGCGCGTGTCACAGACATTACTGGGACCGCAGCCTTACCATGTGGAAGGATCCAGAAGGAAAATAGGTAGCATGAAAGCCAGTACTTACTAACTGTATACATTTTGATTGCATGCTTATTACATTTCTCAGTCTCGGGCTAATGTCACTGGCGTGACAACAAGCAGTTTCTTATAATGTAGGAATATGTGAAAATAAGAGACTATTTTTACACCCTTTCAACTAAGGAGACCTGTCAATTAATTTGGGACATGCATTTTACTTTGAACATTGAAAAGCCATTATTTTATTTTACCTACAGTACTGAAGATTTCTTGAGCAGTATTTGAGCAGTATTTTCACCCATTTCATGAAACACAGAAATTAATGTACATGTATAACAAACCAGTATGAGCTTAATGCCAGAATTATGGATGAGACCACATTTTAGACTGATTTCATATTTAGAGTAGTCGATATAAGAACACAAAGCATAAAAATAGTTGTTACTTCTGTTTATAAGACAACTATTTCATGAGATCTGTAATCCAGAACATGAAAAACTTAAACAAGCTTTTATCATGGATTCTGGAACTGGCTTCATTTAAAACTGTGCTCCGATATCAATATCTTTATACAGCTCAACCCCCTTATAACGCTGTGCTTGGGGTCCAAATAATCATATCGCGCTATAAGTGGATCGCGTTAGAAATAATGTACAATTGTATGCATTGTACAATAAAGTATTTAAGATACCAATAATCGTGTTGTAAAGTATTCATAAATACAAAAATTGGGAGCCACGCTTGCATTGCGTTATAAGCAGAGTCGCGTTGTAACGGATTGCGTTATAACAGGGTTGAGCTGTATTTCTGTATTTGGAAAATAAGTGACAAATTGTATTATATATCCAAATTTACTTCCTCAGCTGACGTAGTTTATCTTTATAGTAGTTTTACATTTACAAGCATCAGAGGACCACAGGGTTAGCAATTTTCATGTTTATAACGTTCAAAGTCTGTATGTGAATGCCAAATTGAAGATCGCGAAGGAATCCTATTCATTTTAAATAATTACCAGCAAAACAAATTATAGGAAAAGCATAACCTTGGAGGTTTATTTTAATAATTCACTGCTCTAATGAAAACCACTCGTATGTTCACACATTGCAAGAACAGTTAATCTATTTGTATACATGAATATGGAAGCAGATACTTGAAACAGATACCTATTCTATCTGACGTATTGCTTCTGGGGCAAAAAATGTAAACTTTCCCCAATTTCCAGAGATATCATGGAGACAAAGGCCAAGGACAGAACACATACTATCGAGGTGGGGGCTGGAAAGACTTATGTGCTACATAGCAGGTGTTACACAACTTCTTGCTGATCACTTCAATTTCAAATCATTTCTGTAGAGTATTAACAAATATACTTACTGTAGACGGCTTCACAATATTATTAAATACAGAGAACATAAATATTCAGTATATATCCATTTCTATTGGAAATTATGGAGCTTTTCATTCTGATAACATGCACATTTCAATACCAAGGATGTCTAAACATGTGGAGTTTGATATTGGGCGGTAGTACCTGTAGGTAAAACTTCAATTTTTAAAAGTGGTCAAGTGTGTAAAGCTCTTATCCAAAGATAAAAACAGAAATTGAAAGTTTACAAATTACAATCACATACTTTAAGGTAACCTTGATTCAAATGTTTGTCTTCCAAAGTTCAACAAACAAATATCGGTTGTACAGTGGATTTGTATACCTTTATCACAGTCTGAAAAAGCAGAGGTGCCATTACACAGCATGGAGTCCATCTGACTCCATTTGTAAAACAGTTCACTTTATACAACATACAATTATGAAAAATCTAAAAACCTGCACAAAAGTAAAAAAGAATAAAATAAAAATAGGATACAATGAACAAAAAAGGTGAGATTTAAAAAGCTGCAGACACAAAACTTCCATCTAGAATCACTTGAAGCTGTAACACAGAGCACCTCAGCCACTCACAGGCATAATGCAATGTAAGGAGTACAAGTCAGTTGGCTGGCAGAAATATCTCAGCATCCTAGGCAACTGACCAATATTTTGTTGTTATGTGTGAATGCTAATTTTTAGACTTTTTAAAAATATAGTTTTCAGAAAACAAAGACACATTATGGACTATTTGAATTCTGTATATTCTTTTGCTCTCTTCAGATTCACCCACTCTCATCTTAGGGGACTTTAATTACTACCCATCATTCCTCAGGTATCTCACTTCCTAGGTCTCCCACTTCCTCCTTTGGTTTCCACTAATAGACTGCTTCCAGCACTCCTAAGACCAGCCACTACTTTCACCTCGTCTTTTCACAAAAACAATGTCCTTATCAGACTTCTCAATCACTCCTTTCTCGCTCTCTTAACATAACCTCATCTTATTTTCCCTCTCTCACATTCCTCACACAATCTCCAGTATCTCCATGCTATACTCGCAACCTGCAATCCATTCACCACAGTCCTTGAGATCCAGCCCCAAATCCAAGCTTTCTTTACAACCACTCTTCACAGACCCAAACAGCATTGTCAAAACTTACCACACGGCCGTCCTTGCCTTGTCACTTGATAAGTATGCTCCTCCTGTACGCTGACACTCATGGCACTCCAACCCTCAACCCTGGCTAAAAACACACAGACCCACTTTGTGGTCTTGCAGTCGTTCTGCTGAATGCTTCTGGAGGAAGTCTCTCACACTGGCTGATTTCCTTCCCTATAAATGTATTCTGTCCTGCTTTAATTCTGCTCTTTTTGAAGTGAAACTTCTTTGCTGACACCTAAGAGTTTTGATGGGGAAACTGTAATTTGTGGTAATGAAAACACATAATGGAAGTGACACCCTTTTTTGCCTCCAGTTACTTCACCTCTCTTATAAAAAGGCATAAATTCAAAACCACGCCCCCACTTCTCTGTCTGACACCCTTCTTTGACCTCCAGCTTAAACAGTCTCCACTCCTTCCATTACAACCTAAGACTTTGCCGATTATTTCAAGTGCAAAGTGTAAACTAACAGCAAATAAATTCCAACTGTCCCTTCCACACACCTGCTTCCTAATCCTCCTCCATCTGCAATTGACTTCTCTCCAGTTACAGAGGAAGAAACATCTCTCCTGCAATTCTCCTCAACCAGAGGAGACACATGCAACCTCAACCTTATTGCCTCCCATCTCCTGAAATTTCTTGCTTCTACTATGGTCACCAGCCTCACAAACATCTTCAACTCATCACTTTGTTCTGGCACGTTACTTCTCTTTTTAAACAACCTATTGTTCAATTTTTTCTTAAGAATAAAACCCTAGACTCCAACTACCCTTCAACTATTGCCCTGTCTCACTCTTGCCTTTTGATTCTAAACTTCAGGAACAAATTGATTCTTTACCTATACTTCCCTTTCTCAACTCCCATAACTTATTTGACCCTCTCCAATCAGGCTTCTGCACAACATACAAAACAGAAACTACACTCTCCAAGATAGCTAATGACCTTCATATTGTCAAATCTCAAGGAAACTTCTCCACTCCGAATCTTCTTGAACTCTCTTCAGCTTTTGATACTGTTGACCACCCTCTCCTGGTTTTCCTCCTACCTCACTTACCGTTCTTTTAGTGTCTCTTATGCCAACTCCTCCTTGACATTTATGGAACTCTGCAAGTGTACCTCAAGGCTGTTTTATATCCGTCTCCCTGCGATTTACATATCATCTCTGTACTGATACACAAATATATTGATACACACCTGCAATCCAGTAAAAAAAAAAAAAAGTACAGAGTGCCTATTGGCAATCTCGGCCTGGATTGCCCTTAGTCACCTCAAACTTAACATAGAGAAGACAGCTTTCATATTCCCTTCCAAACCAGGTCCCATTGTTCCCTTCTCCATTAGTCAATAACACCACTATCCACTCAGTCTCACAAGTACGCTGCCATGGGGTTGCATTTCACTTGTCTCTTCCCGACATTTTGTTACTAAATCTTGCAATGTCTTCTTTCGCAACATTGCCAATTTAGGTCCCTTCCTACGTTCAACTACCACTAAAACACTAAATACATGCACTTGTTCTCTCTCGTATTGCTTACTGAACATGATTTTATCTCCCCTCCCTGCCACACTCCCCGCTCCTTTAAAACCCATTCAAAATGCTGCTGCCTGAATCATCTCCTGCTCTCCCAGGCACATGTCTGCTTCTGCTTTCTTCTACTCTCTCTGCTGGCTTTCTATTAAGTTTCTATATCAACTACAAAAGTCTCCTTTCTCGTCTCTTACGCTCAACCCAGGGTTGACTCATCTGTGCCCCGTTTACATCTATAGCCCTCTCCTGTATGAAACATTTTTTTTAAACAAATCTCTCCCCACGTATGAAACCTTTTTCCACTCAATATTCATCAGACAGCTTTACTTTCCACATTCAAAGCCCAGCTGAAAATTCATCTCTTAACAAACATCTGATTAAACTTTCTATGCCTCTACTAATAACTCCAGGTGCACTTGACCTCCCCTAACTGCATTTTAATAAAGTACTTTTACTCCCTACTGTGTCTGTAATCGTCCCAACACACTGCATTAATTAGATTGCAAGCTTTCCGAGACAGTGTCTCCCTTTGCCTTATACTCTCATTTACCTATTGCACTTATCCCCATTGTTTATATAAATAACAATACAAAGTAAACAAATTACAAAGCGCTTTGTGCGCGCTATAGAAATAAAATTATACATACATATATAGATCATTAATTATCAACAGATTGACAATAAACCTTGGAACTTTTAAAATGTATTTTTGTATACATATTTAGACTCTCGCTTTAAAAAGGCCAATAACTAGAACATGTGGAGTCATTTTGGGCACTGACTACTGCAAGTGCTTTGTGTGATTTACCAGACCCTTTCTTTTTAGGTAGGCAAGAATTGTGTCATAGGCACATGTACTTTTCATACTTACGGGCTCTTGAAAATAAAGTTGATAGTCAAAGAGGGGGTTGGCTTTTACTTTTTCAGCTGTTTTCACCTTCGGATCACAAGGAAAGAATGGAGTATTCAAAGATGCAACTCCCCTGAAAAAAAAACAAAATATAGAGGCTTTGATTTCTTCTTCTGTCCCCAGAATTGGTTGATTTTTCATAAAATAGATGTTCATCATCGTCTTATTCAATTATAACAGATATTACCATCAAAGAAAGGAGAAAATGTAACCAACTTACAGTAATTTTCTTTTCCTGGAACCATGGCACTGGACAACGTAGGGTTAAGTCTACCCCCAGCTGATTAGGGCAAGAAATTGCATTCTTGCAGGTAGGCCATAAAAGCCCCCTCCCCACTACCTACAGATAGTCTTTGGAATCTCCCAGAGCAGAAAAATACAACTGATACATATTAGGCATACATAGGGAGGGTAACTATGTGCTCACTGCCATGGTCCCAGGAAAAGAAAATTACGGTAAGTTGGTTACCTTTTCTCCTTTCCTGTTCACCATGGCAGTGGGCAACATTGGGACATACCCCAGCACTATTATTGACGGAGGGAAAAGCAAAAACCAAATGCCAATATCAGTTTCAACCACTTTATTACAGTCTTCCACTTTATTTTATTACAGACTGTGGTTCTTTTCGACCAAAGCTTGTGACAAAGGCCTGATAGGCTGAAACGCGTCAGAGAATCCGCTTGCACCTTGTGCAAATAAAGCTTTTTCTACTGCCACAAATCAGCCTGCATTGATTTATTGCGGCTGTGCGGCGTCTATACCCCCTTCGGGAGGATTTCTACAGTGCTGTTGACCATCGCCAGCACGCCGAGCTGCTACTGGTATCCTGCTGCTCCTGTGACTGAACCCGGAAGTCTCGTTGTTGCCACCGGTCAGGTGACCACCCACCGCGATGGAGCGGGTGCAGGGTTGGCGGTGAAGAGGATATCGGCTATCCGTGATGCTGGGGCGCCACATCTATCCCATACTTACTCAGCGCTAAGACGAGTTCTGATAGCAGGAGAAGCGACATCTTTCAAGAAGGAGGACCCGGCAGGCACGGTGTCAGCAACCCCAGAATCAATAAGTGAGTCTTTTTATCTCAACTCTATGGTGCTTGAAGCAAGCCAGTTGCTGGAAAAGATATCATATATGTTATACCTATTTCATCTGGGGTTGACCTTCGCCTAGGTCCCGGGATTACATCAATTATATTAACTATACCAACAAGCAGGACTATGTTATTTCTGAGCTCCTGGTGGGTTAATCACTGATTCACCCGTTATATACATCTGGAATGATAAACAGCCTGACTTTATGTAGTTCACGCTATCGATATAGGTTTTCAAGCACCTCATTTCGTCAAGATTATGCAATCTTTTTTCCTTCTTATTACCCGGTTTTGGGTAAAATGAGGGAATAACTATTTCTTGGTTTATATGAAATTGAGAAACTACTTTCGGTAAGAAATGGTACACACCTTTTTTTTCTTGGTCGATGACCAGAAACGGTTCTTTACAAGACAAAGCTTGTAATTCTCCCACTCTCCTTGCTGATGTAATTGCTATTATGTATTATTTGTACATGTACATGTATTATTTGTCTTAACTCTGTGCCCAGGACATACTTGAAAACGAGAGGTAACTCTCAATGTATTACTTCCTGGTAAAGTATTTTATAAATAAATAAATAAATAAGGAATGCAACCTTCCATGATAAAAACGTCAAGGGTATTTGATCTATAGGTTCACATGGCTGCATTTTGAGGACATCCAGTACTAGTGATAGGTCCCATGCTGGCACTCTATTCTTGATTTGCGGTCTTAACCTCTTGACCTCTTGCAAAAAACGAATAACGAGCTTTTTAGTTGCTTGATTATTCTCCAACAGTGCTGACAATACAGAAAATTGCACCTTCAATGAACTGAGGCTGAGTCCTCTATCAAACCGTTCTTGTAGGAATTCTACAGTGTCACAGTATTTGGAAAAAACACTTCTGGTTTTGCTTAACACATCAGTCTTTGAAGCATAATCAAATTCGGTAGTATACCGTGGAGGTAGATTTCTTTCTTGCTTCCAACAGGGTTTTTATTGTTCTATCTGAACATCCCTTTTTTCTTAAGACCTTCAACTCAATCTCCAAGCCGTCAAGGCCAATTGTTTGGGCTCTGGGTGATATACTGGTCATTGTTGTATAAGTCCCCGGATATTTGGTAGATGCCACGGTGGGTCTATTGCCCTGTTTATGAGATGGGCAAACCATGGTCCCTTGGCTAATATGGTACCACCAGTATCACCTCTGCTTGATCGCTCCTGATCTTCGGCACTATCTTTGAAATGAGAGGAATTGGAGGGAAAGATATGCCAGTTTGAACTGCCACTTGAAACTGAGGGCATCTGTGTGCCTTGCACTGGGATGAAAGTGCCTTGCACAATAATTTTCCACCTTTCTATTTTTGTGAGTAGCCATCAGATCTATTTCTGGTTGCCCCCAACGTTTTACCAATTTGCAGAATACTTGGTTGTCTAATGACCATTCTCCTGGGTGAATTAGGTTTCGACTGAACATCTGCGGTAATATTTTCTGGTAGAAAGTGAGTAATAACTCCATAAGATGTAAAATATCTCTAACAAATGGTCTATGATCAGAGACTAACCATCAGCTGACAAATATGTATTATATATGTCCACATAGGACTAAAAGTGAGAAAAAAAAATAAAGTTTTAATAAACGTATGAAATAAACAATGAACATATAATGTGTGGTGTAATAAAATCCTCTTAGGAAGTGGGCGCCTTATATAGAGCAGTTGACAGGTGAATATAGTGCATATATTTCAGGACTATCTCTGAATGTAGTGGGGTTTTTCCTGAAATATATACACTATATTTATTTGTTTGCTGCACTATTTTCTCCTGGTTTTATGTTGATATATTTACTATTCCACCTACATCTACCTCTAACAAGGGGATTACACGTGTTAATATGAGGTATATGTCAACTGCTCTATATATGGCGCCCACGTCCTAAGAGGATTTTATTACACCACACATATGTTCATTTCATATGTTTATTAAAACTTTATTGTTTTTTTTTTTCTCACTTTTAGTCCTATGTGGACATATATGTATTATATATGTCAGCTGATGGTTAGGCTCTGGTCATAGACCATTTGTTAGAGATATTTTACATCATGGAGTAATTACTCACTTTCTATCTTCCACAGCGAGTGCTTGATATAGGAACTTTTTTTGGGTTCTGTTGCAGGGTACATGCAACCACTCACGCGGGTTCTCTTGATAAGGCTTCTTTATTGAGCCTTAAAAACATACAGCACTGTTGCAGGGTACATGCAACTACACACGTGGGTTTCTTGACAAGGCTGTTTTATTTTGCCTTGAAAAATATAAAGCACACAAAACAAAAATAGCTCTTTTTCAGCAACAAACAAAAATGGTTTTTCCTTCAGCAAACAGACAAAAAAAGTTTCACTTTAGCAGACAGTGTATATGGCAGTTGCCCTTTTCTATGCAGGGGACATACAGTTCACAATTCATCTACTTTTCTAATCAGACCTTGTATCAGGAAATCTCTCAGCAGCTTACTCCTCTCTCATCAACAGCAAGCTTCATGTGTCTACAACCTGGGTTTTAACACACCTTGATTAGGCAGCTGGGATACCACTAATTGTCCTGAGGTTCCCAGCTGAAGTTAACCTAGTCAGTGCTGCACTGCAGACTAGACATAGGTTTTCCAGGCATATAACTGGTGGCTTGTATTTACCCTGTCACATTCCTCCCCTGTTAGTGTTCTTACTGGGGGGGCACTCTTTCTCAATCAGTGAGTAATTTTTTTCCCTTGGGAACAATTTTCTACTCAGGAAAAGGATAGGATGTTCAACTCCCTCAAACTGTTGTGACAGCATTGCCCCTAGCCCTATCTCTGATGCATCTGTTTGCACTATAAAAGGGCTGTTGAAGTCTGGGCTTCTAAGGATGGGACCCTGTGATAGACACCTTTTTATGTCCTCAAAGGCTCTCTGCCAATCCCTTGACCACACCACTTGTGTAGGGGCACACTTTTTTGTGAGGTCCGTTAAAGGGGATGCCACTTCCGAATAGTTGGGGATGAACCGCCGGTAGTACCCTGCTAAACCCAGCAGAGAGCGTACCTGCGTTTTTGATTGGGGGGTCGGAACTTCTTTCAGGGCAGCTACCTTGTCAGCTAGTGGCCTTACTTTTCCACCTCCCACTGCATACTCTAAATATTTGGTTTCCGCTTTACCCAAGGCACATTTCTTAGGGTTGGCTGTGAGCCCTGCCTCTCTTAGAGATTTGAGGACCGCTTTCAGCCTATTCAGATGGGCCCGCCAGTGTTTACTATAAATGACAATGTCATCTAGGTAGGCTGCGGCATAAGTCCTATGGGGCCTCAGTACCTTATCCATGAGTCTCTGAAATGTGGCTGGGGCTCCATGCAGTCCAAATGGCATTGTCACAAACTGGTATAAACCCATGGGAGTGGCAAAGGCTGTTTTGCATTTGGACTTTTCCTCTAAGGGTATTTGCCAGTACCCTTTTGTCAAGTCCAACGTGGATATATATTCCGCGTTACCAAGGGCGTCAATTAATTCGTCCACCCTTGGCATCGGATATGCGTCAAACTTGGATACCGCATTGACCTTTCGGAGGTACACACAAAATCTTACCTTCCCATCGGGTTTAGGGACCATAACTAGTGGACTACACCACTCGCTGCATGATTCCTCAATCACTCCTAAGTGTAACATTTCTTGTACCTCCTTCTCTACCAGAGCCCTACGACTTTCAGGCAACCTATAAGGACGGGAACTTTTACCCCAGGTGCTGTCTCGATTGCATGGGAAATTAAGTTAGTTTGTCCTGGTAAGTCAGAAAAAACATCCTGGAATTGTGTAATTATTGCTAACAAGTCCCCTTTTTGTTCAGAGGACAACTGTTTACCCATTGGGATTTTATCGTCACTCACAATGTTCTCCCGTGGAGGCTGAGGACCCAAGTCCGTTTCCTCCTCCACCGGGTGGATGAATAGAGACCGCTGCATCTTCCAGGGTTTCAGCAAGTTCACATGGTAAATTTGTTTACCCTTCCTGGACCCTGGTTGAGCGATCTCGTAATCCACATCACCCGTACGGCAGAGTACTTCGAATGGGTCCTGCCATTTGGCCAGGAGTTTACTCTCGCAACTGGGTAACAATAACATCACCTGGTCTCCTGGGTGAAACACTCTCATGCGAGCATTCTGATTGTAATGTCTCTCCTGACTGTCCTGGGCTGATCTAAGATTCTCCCTGGCAAAATGGCCGACCACATCTAGGCGCTTCCTAAGGTCCAATACATATTGCAGGGTATTCTTAGAAGGGGACTGCTGTTCCTCCCAGGACTCCTTTAGGAGGTCTAGGATACCCCGGGGTTGGCGGCCATAGAGCAATTCAAATGGAGAGAATCCCGTGGAGGCCTGGGGAACTTCCCGCACTGCAAACAGCAGAAAAGGGAGAAGTTCATCCCAGGCTCTCTTCTCTGAGTCTACAAATTTCCTCAGCATCCCTTTTAGAGTTCGGTTAAATCTTTCCACCAATCCGTCAGTCTGTGGATGGTAGACCGATGTCCGAACAGACATGACCTCTAGTAACTTTAAGACATCCTGCATCAGTTTAGCCATGAAATTTGTACCTTGGTCTGTCAACATAACCTGGGGAAGTCCAACCTGTGAGAACAGTTCCAACAACTTGTTGGCTACTTGCTTCGCTGTTGCTGTTCTCAGGGGGAACGCCTCAGGATATCTTGTCGCATAATCAACTATTACAAAGATAAACCTGTGTCCTTTCGCAGAAGGTTCTAGAGGTCCTACCAAGTCTACCCCAATCCTCTAAAAGGGAACTGACACCAAGGGTAGAGGAACCAAAGGGGCTGGTTTTTGTCCTTTTGGACTAGTTAGCTGGCACTCCGGACATGCTGCACATAGCTTAGCAATATCACTATGCATCCCTGGCCAATAGAATCGGGATGAAATACGGTCCAATGTTTTATCCCTGCCCAGGTGACCACCCCAAGGGACAGTGTGGGCTAGAGTGAACACAGATTTAACAAACGCCTTGGGAACCAATATCTGCCTGGTGACCTCCCCTGTTTGTGTCTGCCTATTCACCCTATATATGATATCCTTTGATAGCTCAAAATGGGGGAATACTATCACCCCCTGTGCATCTAAAATCTGTTCATCAATTTTCACCACCTTGTCATACTGTCTAGCAAGGACTGGGTCTTCCCTTTGCTTCTGGCGAAAGTCAGGGAGGTACAGGTCTGGTAAATCTCCAGGGCCCATATCCCCCTCCCTTTGGCCATCCCCAGCCATCACTTGTGACCTCTGACTACTAGAATGGTCACCTTGAGACCCAGATTTCTGCAACCAGTCCTGTTTGTCCAAGCGTCTTTGCTTCCGAGTCTTTTGAACCACGGTGTCTCTGGGAAAAAGGTCTGCTGAGAAGGGGAAACAGTTTGCCAGGGTCTCTTGAGCCCTAGAAGGAGGCTCCTCGTGAAAACCTGGGGTCCATTAGGTCTGAAAGAAAGGCCAGTCCCGACCGACAGCACGGGCCGGGAGCCTAGGAGCGACTCCTACTTCGAGGTAAGCATCCTGACCTTTTAGCTGTAGCCGGATTTTGGCCGTCGGATAGCGTTTTACATCGCCGTGTATTACTTCTATGCTGTCCATGATAGTCAAAAGAACACCGTTAGGCGGTAACAGTTCCTGGATAGGCTCAGAGTTTTCCCAGAGCCCGAATCTACAAGGGCCTGGACGGTTTTTCCCCCAATCAGGGCTGGAAGTAGCCAGGGCTTGTAATTTTCCCCAGTATAAGCCGAGGCGACGGTTCTGCTGAATGAACAATCCATCAGTGGACAGTCCACATACCGGTGGCCTTGTTCTCTGCAGGTGGAACATGGAGAGGGTTCCCTCGCAGGAGGGGGCTGTGGGTAGCGCTCTGCTGGACCGGTTACTGGAGACCAGGCATCTGGTGGGTCCTGTGGGCGACGTCCTCGGAAGTTCCTCTCATTTTGCGACGAGCCGACATCTCCTTCCGGATGAGGGTCTCTGCGGGGACCAGCGTTTGGACTCCGTTCTTGCTGTAATGACTGCTCCTTCCGTTGGACTTGGCGGTTCCGTGACGGGCCGTAGGTTCCCCATTGATCCGACCTCCCTCTTTGGGCGTCCGCAAGTGCCGGTGGAGTTGGGTCCAGGACACTCGCCTGCTGCTCAGCCCCAAGGAAGTTCTCCACGAGTCGGACCGCCAAAGCTAGGGTTTCAGCAGCGTGGCGTTTTACCCATGAGCGTGCGGAAGGGGGTATTATTTGTAAAAATTGTTCCAAAATCACCTGCTCCAGAATTGCCTCCTTAGTGCATTCCTCAGGTTGTATCCAGCGTGTACACAAGTCCAATAATTGCTGAGCGAGGACCCGGGGTCTCATCTTAGCGGTGTACTTCTTGTTCCGGAACTGCTGCCGGTAGGTCTCTGGGGTCAGACCTAAGCGATCCAGTATGGCGGCTTTTACTTGGCGTTAGTCCATTGCCTGATCTGCTGGGAGACCCTGATATGAGGCCTGGGCTTCTCCTATGAGGAGCGGGGCCAAAGCAGTTGCCCAGCGATCTGTAGCCCAGCCCTGAGCTTCGGCAACTCTTTCAAAAGTCAGTAAAAAAGCCTCTGGATCCTCGTTCGGAGCCATTTTCCTCAGGAGTATCGGGGGTTTGCTTGCAGGTTCTGTACTGGCAGACCCCTGGAATTGGGTCAGCAGCTTGGCCATTTGCTCCTCCTGTGCTGCCTGCTGCTGGGCTATGAGCTGGGTTTGCTGCTGCCAAAGTCTTTCATCTCTCTCTGCTTGCAGCCGGGCCTGCTCGCACAGAAACGCTTTCAACATTTCTTCCATTCTTGTGTGTGTGTGTGGCCCTTTGACTGCAGGAACCTTTTTGAAAAAAATCAAATCTCACTTCTTGACAACCATATGTTGCAGGGTACATGCAACTACACATGTGGGTTTCTTGACAAGGCTGTTTTATTTTGCCTTGAAAAATATACAGCACACAAAACAAAAATAGCTTTTTTTCAGCAACAAACGAAAATGGCTTTTCCTTCAGCAAACAGACAAAAACAGTTTCACTTTAGCAAACAGTGTATATGGCAGTTGCCCTTTTCTATGCAGGGGACATACAGTTCACAATTCATCTACTTTTCTAATCAGACCTTGTATCAGGAAATCTCTCAGCAACTTACTCCTCTCTCATCAACAGCAAGTTTCATGTGTCTACAACCTGGGTTTTAACACACCTTGATTAGGCAGCTGGGATACCACTAATTGTCCTGAGGTTCCCAGCTGAAGTTAACCTAGTCAGTGCTGCACTGCAGACTAGACATAGGTTTTCCAGGCATATAACTGGTGGCTTGTATTTACCCTGTCACAAGCACACAACACGAAATATCTTCTCTTCAGCAGACAAAAACAAAATAGCTTCTCTTCAGCATAGAAAACAAGGCAGCTTCTCTTCAGCATGCAGGACACAGACAGTTCATCACACATATACTTTGAAAAATAGACCTTATAGCAGTAATCTCTTCAGTATTTCAGTCCTGTCTCCTGACCTGCTAGCTTGTATGTGTGTACAGCCTGGGGGTTTTAAAACACCTTGATTATGCAGCTGGGGTCAGACCAATTAAGCAGCCCTTCTCAACTGAAACTTAACCTCGTCACTGCTGCACTGCAAGCCTAAACATAGGTTTGCCAGGTATATGGCTGGTGACGTTCATTCACCCTGTCACAGATTCTCTTTGGACCCACCTTTTTAAAATGACGATTGTTTGTCCTATAGTACCCTGTTATAATTTAGTATTGATATTAGTATTAGGCTGAGCGATACGGTCACCATAAATGTAATATTTTCTGTCCCTAGAATATGTGTGGCTGTTATATCTCTAATATAGCCTTCTGCCAATGATAGAAATTCTGGTGTTAGTTTTATCAGTCTTTTGCTCCTTGTTCCTCCTGGTTTCGCTATATATTTTACCATGGCCCTGTTGTCAGATTTTAATTTGTATATTTACATTCTTTACCTGGCTTTGGAATGCTTCCAGTGCTTTCTGCACTGCCTTAAGTTCCAGCAGGTTTGATGGTAAATGCTGTTCTTTGGTTGTCCAAGTACCTTGTACCAGTAGGTCTCCCACCTGAGCTCCCCAAACTGCTCTGCTTGCGTCTGTGGTGATTCTTACCCATTTTACCTGGTGTAACGCATGTCCTTTTAATGTGTTTTGGGCATTTTCCCACCATCTTAGTTCTTTCTTTGTATGTGCGTATATGTATATTTCTTGTTTTACATCCTTGGGATCTTCGATCCACTTCTGTAAGAAATTTTGTAGTAATGGTCTCGTGTAGACCTGCCCATTTTACTACATTTAGCGTTGATGCAAAATTTCCCAGGTGTCTCATACAGTTTGCTGTTGAAGAGATGTTCTCTGTTCTGAGCGTTCTTGTCTGGACTCCAATGTCTTGAACCCTATACTATGGTAATCGCACCGCTCCTTCTGCCTTGTGAAATTCTACTCCCAATTTTTAAAACTGTGTTAGTAGTAAGTGTAGTTGTTTTTTGTCTATGTTTACAATCCAGCCATCATGATCTAGAAAAGATACCACTATGTTTCTGTCTTGTAGCAGTTTTTCTTGTTTTTGTGATTTTATCAGAATATCGTCTAGATATGGATACATTTCTACACCCCTTTATCTTAATTCTGCTATGCTAATACCTTTGCAAACGATCTGGGTGATATTGCCAGTCCAAACGACAGCACCGTATATTGGTACAGTAGTATTCCTGATTTATTGCAAACCTGGGGAATTTTTGATGTCTCTTTGCTATAGGGATGTGTAAATAGGCATCTTTTAAATCTATTGATATAATCTAATCACTTGGTTTTACTACTTGGATGATGATGTTTAGTGAAATCATTTTGAACTTTACCTGTAAGTAGGTATTTACGTTTCTTAGATCCAATACTGCTCTACAAACTACTGATTTTTTTTCCCTCTGGAGCCACGAAAAAGCTTATTTTGTCCGCCTCCCCATGACATATTTCTTGAGAACGGCCTTTCAGGACGATATGTTCTTGCTTCCCTATACTGTGTTCTTTCCGTCTGATGGTATGTAGGGACATATCGTCTATTTCTACTTTCTTGCGGTAAAAATGTGCTTTTACTTCCTGATGCTTTGGTTATAATTGCATCTAATTTATTCCCAAATAGAAATTCTCCTTCAAAGGGCAAATTACACAAAATGTTTTTGGATGCTGTGTCTGCGCCATAGCGCTTTTCTTGCTGTTACAGCATAGGCCATTGATCTGGCTACCAGTCTTACCGCATCCAGCGATGCTTCAGCTACGTAGTCGTCTGCCCATTTGATTTCTGACAATGCTTTTAGAATACAAGTTCTCAACTCCTTTTTCCAATGCTTCATCTATATTGGCAATCCATATCCGCATTCCTCGATACTGATGTCGTTTATCGTCGGTTTGCATGCTCTACCTGCTGACACATATGTTCTTCAAAACACTATCCATTTTCCTATCCATTACATCTTTGAGTGATGCTTCATCTTCGACTGGAATGGTTGTTTTTCTTGAAACTTTGGAACTTGCTGCATCAATTTTAGGATTGACTACCCAGTATTTTACCTCCTCTTGTACAAAAGGATACATCATGTTACATTTTCTGGGAATATTTTGTTTTCTATCCGGCTGTGACAATTCCATTTGATTCATAGCTTTGATTACTTGATGAATTGGAAAAAATCTGGTTCTCTTTCTTCGGCCTTGTCCCAAATAATTAATCCGATTTCTGAGTAACTTCTTCTGTATCCTCTAATTCCAATGTTTTTCTCCCATTGCCTTATAAGAGGACCCACCATTTCTAAATTAAATTCTGATTCTTCAGCCTGCATTTCTTGTGTCTGATGAGGAGTCTCTCACTATATCCAGGCTGGTCTGAGATCTTGCTCTCTTTTGCGCTGGTTTCACTGCTTGTTTCACCACAGACTCCACCCTCTGCTTTACTGTATATTTCAGCCATGATAGGAAAGTATTCATCTGTTCATTTGACTCTCCCTGCTGCCTGCTTTAAGGCAGTCTGCACAAAGCTTTTTAGCTTCTAACGCTATTTTTTCACATGCTGCACACCATTTAGTTTTTTTAGCGGCTTTCTTCTTTTGATGCGGGGACTCTACCACCCCCTTAGAAGTTCCTTCTTCCGGTTGTATAACCATAGCACTACGGTGAAAAAATATTTATTTCAGTTCCATGATATCAACTCTCTTTGATTTTCTTCCTCTCTCTTCAAAACTAAGGACTCACCTAGTTTTTGTAAGCAACCCTTTACTTTCCCCCCGCTTCCATACTGGCTACGAAACGTTTTCCAGCTTCTTGCAGCGGATTTCTCCTGTCTGCCGAGTGTTCCATGCTGCGGCTGCTTCCAGGACACTTTCATACAGCTCTGTATGCTATCGCTCTGATATCACATGCATGCGCCCGCCTGGTGAATTATAGCGCGTGCGTTCGAATGTGCACGTGCTAGGCACTTACATGGGACGCCTTACTTGTCTGTCTACCCCACTCCTCTGCGTCTAAGACGCCTCAGCGGTAAATATTATCTGAGCCTGCAATCTGCTCTACAGCCCTGCTGTCTGCCTGCCACGTTCAATGACTCATCCGCGGTTCTGCATGGTTGCACGGGCCTGCGTCTTGCTACCACCCACAGTGCGTTGACGGACCTTCAGGGGAAGAGAGGCTAAGAACCCGCTGGCTTTATTGCCGTAACTATCGTCCGGCGAGTCCTTTAAAAAATAAAACAAGCTGTACGACAGGAAAAGACTGTCTGCAGGTCGTGGGAGGGGCCTTTTATGGCCTACCTGCAAGAATTCAATCTCCTGTCCTACTCAGTTGGGGTTAGACTTAACCCTACTGCCATGGTGAACAGGAAATATACATTTACACTTATGTAAATTTGTTTATAATAAAATTGCACATCAGTTTATCAGTCAGGGTACATTGTAATAGATAAAAAGTAACATTAGAAATGAGCAAACTTACCTAAATTCAGTTAGCGTTTAATTTTTTTTAATTTTCAGAATTGTTCAAAAAATTGCGAACGTTTAAACCAAAAGTTCATACAAAAATTGTTACATTTTGCCAGGTTTTCTTGAGTGGCGAAATCGTTAAAAATAATATTTATTTTTTTAAATGGACCACATCTGTACTGTATATCATTCGTGGAATTTTTCATAAAATTATGCATCTTTTCCTTAGAATCAATATGTAACTAATTTACCATGTGAGAATGACATTTTTTTATAGGTGTGCTTCTCAACATCTCACTTATTCAATTTCACTGATGTGCTTTTGAGAGTTATATGCACGTTTCACTTTTGGTTTGGATGCAACATTGTAGTTCTCAAGTGGCCTTCTCAGACTGTCCATCAATGGGAAGAGATTCTGAATAAAAGCATACTGTATGCTTCAGGCACTCTGGGATAAAAGGAAGCTTACAGAAAAGCAATGCATCTGCACATTCTAAATTGAGAAAAGGCAATTTCTCCGTTAGTTACTGTATGCTGAAAAGCCCTTTTTAGCACATACTGTAGAGAATGTACGCCAGGTTTGACTTTAGTAGTCTATAAAACATAAAGCAAACTTTGATTTTGAAAAAGGACACTGCCAAAGATGTATGGTCATGTAGTAATGCTGCAACTTTATATTGGGGTTGAGCGATTTATGTTTTAATTATTACATGAACCATACAAAATCAAACTAGTGACACGTTCAAAAGAAAAGGCAAATACAATTTATAAAATATATATAAGTATTTGTAAAAATGTATTCTTTAAAACAGGGGGCACCGAAAGTAACAGTAAGGCCACGCTTATAGTGCCGGCTACAGCTACGGCTACAGATGACGTCTCCTGTCTCCCAAGCAAAAGTTGTAATTTGAGTTTGCGAGATGTCTCTTGTTACAAGGGTAGTGACGGAAGGCAGAGGGGCTGGGACAAGAGCAAAGGGGAGGGCTGAAATGGAGAGGAGTTGTAATTTCTGTTTGCATGCTGAATTTACAGTACTTTTACTTTAAATTACAGGAGAATTTACTATTTTAAAGTTGTTCATATAGTGTGTTTCACTTGACTGACACAGAGACACACAAACACACACACACACAATCAGGGCCGCCAACAGAAATCATGCGGCACAGGACAAACGAAAGGAGCAGGGGCCCACCCCCCAACACGAACGTTTTTTTGAAGGTTATATGCTAGAAAAGATCCCCATTTTCAATTTAAAAAAAAAATACATGAAAATAAAAAAAAACACACAGATCTCCATTTAACACTTTTCATACCAAAGGGTAAAAGCGGTGACTCAATTTTGGGCTCCCAAACACAAGATGCATGACTTGCTTCTAACCCACTCTCTCCTCACCAATAGAGGATCCTCTACTCTTTCAAGTCCTGTGGAAGAACGTAGAGAGCTCTGGGCTGAGTGAGCTGCCTAAACTCACATGATCGTCACTAAAAGTCATAGGGGCCAGAACTATGTTTTTTTGTGTGACATTACAGTAGTAGATCGTCACAAAGCCAAGTAAAAGATTAAAATCCCTCTCAAAACAGTTTATTTTCCCCAGCCTTACTTATTGATAGAAAACTATTGTACGTTTCTGAAAAGAAGTAGAAGTGGACAGGCAAGGTGATCTGCCTAGGGAAATGGTTACAAGTCAACTTTCACGATTAATGTCGAATGGAGTGTGACGTACGGCCAAAATAGCTGCTAATCTGGTCTCTCTACTTATTGATAAAGCATATTTCTCCCATGCAGTGGAGCAGTTTTGCATCAACAAACATATGTATACAAAAAGTTAAATATCAGGGTTGTCATCCGCACCTCTAGGGGGAGCTGATGCAGCTCCTCGGACTCTAAGCAGAGGCCATGTTGGCACTCCCAAAGGACTAGATAAAGGATAACTCCTGGAGGAACAGGGTATCTTCTGGAGACTGGGGACAGCATGTCAGAACTGTTGGAGACCGCGGAGGAGAAGGTTGTGTCCGGGAGGCCAGTTAGGCTGCCCAGGACTTGGTCAGAGAACCACGTAGGCCCGAGTTAGGCCCTGAGCCACCCTAGCTGAGTACTGTAGGGACGGCCATACCTCAGGGACATTCCTGGTAGCCGAGTACCAGCGGAGCGACGAAGCTGAATCGCCAAAGAGGATTACCCAGGCTAAGGAATACTACCACGCAGCTGCCGGAAGTAAGGAGTGAGGGAAATATTGTTGGGAGGCCCCACTACGTGGGATCACGGATGCGGCTCCTGCTATCCAAGGCGGATTCCCTGGCTACTCCATTGGAACCAGGAAGGTACCCACGTACATCACCAAATACACAAGGAAGGGTAGCGCTGCCCTCACATACATTCGGGGTTGCCTTGCTGGATACCTAGCCTTCTGAACGGGTATTTGGCGGTGTGTGTATACTGTTCCTATTGTTTTGCTGTATATGTATCAGGAGTGACCTGCTGGTAAAAAGTATTGCTCATCACTGCTGTGTGTTGTGGTTATTTGCTGTATATATTCCCGTGAGGAGCCATCCCGCCTATGCTGGGATCCCAGTGGGTGGAGGCACTGCACCCGCACCCCCAAGCTCCCTATGAGCAGAGGCCCAGGCCTTCTGTGAGCCTGCAGGTTAGCACCATAATGTACGTAGCATGCAAATTTCCCTTAGGCTGTGATTATACCAAAAATCCCGTGAACAAACAAATAAGAGTGCACATACCAAGCGCAACATAAGTGACGCGACGTACTGCAAAGCGTTTGTCTCCTCAAGTGATTTTGAGATTTTGTTATTCACACACGACGGCTGCATCACGTGATTTGCATGGCCTATCACAGTGCATCATCAACCAACCAATCTGGCCATGTCTCCCTGCAGTAGCTTCTAACCTTTCACATGTACCGCAGCGACATCACTACGATGACGTCACCGGACCGGGAGGGGTGGGAGTGCTACAGATATAACATTTTATATTGCACCAACGACTAACTAAATACAGGCATACCCCGCATTAACGTACGCAATGGGACCGGAGCATGTATGTAAAGTGAAAATGTACTTAAAGTGAAGCACTACCTTTTCCCCACTTATCGATGCATGTACTGTACTGCAATCGTCATATACGTGCATAACTGATGTAAATAACGCATTTGTAACAGGCTCTATAGTCTCCCCGCTTGCGCACAGCTTCGGTACAGGTAGGGAGCCGGTATTGCTGTTCAGGACGTGCTGGCATGTGCATGCGTGAGCTGCTGTTTTCCTATTGAGCGATATGTACTTACTCGCGAGTGTACTTAAAGTGAGTGTCCTTAAAGCGGGGTATGCCTGTAGTTAATGTTATAACAAAATGTTATAATAGTGTGTAGCAGAGTTGTTCCACTCACATCTGGGAAGAACTGAGGCAGCTCCTCGGCCTATTCTGCGGAAGTGCTCTGGCCATCTTGGTACACCCAACCAGACTTAAAACAGAGGAACAGGATATCCTCTGCAGAAATAGAATATCCTGTGTGACTGAGGACCGCATGGTCAGAGTTGCCAGAGACTAAGCAGGGGAAGATTGTGTCCCGAGAGCCAGTAGGCCGCCTGGGACTAGGCCAGAAATGCCACATAGGCCCGATCTAGGCCCCGAACAACCCTAGCTGAGTATTGTAGGGACGGCCATAATTCAGGGACTTGCGTGTTCGCTCCGCTGGCGCTCAGGCTACTGAGCAGGACAAGCTACAGGGGAAGATTCCCCAGGCCTGGGAGGTACTACCGCGCGGCTGCTGGAAGTAAGTAGAGAGGGGATTGTGTTGGAGGCCCTTTATCGTGAGATCACGGATGCTGTTTATCCCGAGAGAAATTCCCTGGTGTACACAAGCACCCAGGAAGGTACCCTCGGGCACCACCAATACACAAGGGGGAGGAGGGATAGCACTGCCCTCACACTGGGTAACTCAGGCTGTATTAGGTGCCCCAGGGATATAGTGCCAGAAGGGGGGATGGTGTGCTATTGTTATGGTGTATGTTATGTTGTGTTCTGCATTACCCTGTTGGTAAAAGTTATTCTGCTTATGCTATTGTGTGCGTATTTATTTACAAAGTATATGTTCTCATGAGGAGCCATCCCGCCTACGCTGGGATCCTCACGGGTAGAGGTGCTGCATCAGACACACCCCAAGCTCCCAATCAGCGGAGGCCCAGGCCTCCTGTGAACCTACAAGTAGAACCAGAACACTAACTGCCTGCTATTTCTCTTAGCGGTAGGGAAGTGGTGTTACAATTGGTTGTGAGAAAGCAAAGAAAAAAAACAACAACTAAACTTACCTAACTCTTTCTGGGTAGAAAAGAGCTACATTCCACACGACAGCACCACCCCAGTCGTGGCCGATAAATGTAGCGTGGGGAATACCCTATGGGAAAAAAGAAATATCAATAGTCAAAGAAACAATTGAAAAGGGAAGGGCTGTTTATTATAGAAAGGGTACTAGAACAATACCTAAACAAACTATGACTAATACCTAATAATCAAAAAGAAGCACTCATGCAGTGCAGTGAATGATAGGAAACATGACAGCTATCGAGCTCAACTTTCTTAAACAGCATGCAGTCAACTCACCCAATTTTCTACTGCCAAATACAGTTTGTCATACATAGCAGGTCTATGCATTGTACTGAATGTATAACTATACTTCATTATCTAGTGCAATATGCACTCAACTTTCCAGAAGACACTTAGTAGCTACAGAAAATCAAATGATATAAAGGTCACAATCCTTCAATTCATAACTCTGAAGCCATCAATTTTATACATGCTAAGTAGTGCAAAAATAATTCTTTATACAGCCAAAGGCCTTTTTGCATCTTTAAAAACATTAAAAGATCAAGCACAATTCCAGGGGGAGTCAGATGATTGTGTGCACACCACCTGTTCTGTAGTATGTTTGAAATAGACAGAGCATTAACCAAACACCTTCATTTTAGAACACATTTTAAATGATTAAGATGCAAAAAAAAAAAAAAAAAAAAAAAAACAATGCACACCACGGATTAGATTTAAAATATAGCAACTTTTATATATGGTCACAATAACCAATGTATCACAATAAATAATATCCACAACACATTAATTAACTGAATAACATCAAAAATTACATATGACAATTACATAAAATACATGGACATTCCCACATAAGGGGATACTGACCCAGTACTAGCTTCTGTGCAGCATAACATAAAAAAAAAAACAAGTTAATCAAATCAAAAAATCGCTATGGATGTTCTATGAATAAACAAAACACAGAACCCCAGCAAGCTCTTTTTGGGAACCCCTGAGCCCCCACAAAATATATATATATATGTATATGTGTCAAAATGGAGTGCTATTGAGCGTGGCATATGTATACAACAAACGACAGAGAAGCCCAATGCTACATCCAACATGACAGAAATACACAGTAAAATACTTATATATTCTCTTGAAATAGGGTGATTTAGTTTAACCCTTTGGCCAAAGCGTTGTAAGCTTGCGAACCACGTCAAGGCAGACACCTGTTCGCAAGGCTGGTGGAGGTTAGTGGCTCCTCCTTCCCAGGTTTTAAGCCCGCCCCTCCCCACTTCCCTAGTTCCCTAGTTTGCAAGTGCCTCATTCTGCTGGATATAGACCCACTGTGGTCTTTCTCCCTCCTAATAGAGGTAAATGAGAATTTTAATCCTAATAGAGGTATATTAGTATTTTATCTGGTAGTGTTAGGGCCTGCGAACAGGTGTCTGCCTTGACGTGGCTCGCAAGCTTACAACGCTTTGTCCAAAGGGTTAAACTAAATGACCCTATTTCAAGAGAATATATAAGTATTTTACTGTGTATTTCTGTCATGTTGGATGTACTGTAGCATTGGGCTTCTCTGTTGTAAGTTCTATGAATAACCTGATTAGTGACCACAATGAGATGAACAGATACTAACCACAAGCGGCAGCAGGTAGCCGGTTTAAGTGCAAAAAAATTCGGCTGGCACGAACACACGGCATAGCTTTCTTCCGCTGGCGCTTTCTGGTTGCTCCGTTCCAGCCAATGGGTATGTGCGCAGAGCAGCCTCTCGTGACCTCTACGCGTTTCGCAACTGCGTGCTTCGTCAGGAAGTCTTGTTAGAGGCTGCTAATGTGCATTAAATATCGCACAACCAATGAAATCAGGCTGCCAATAGACCTAAGCTACAAAGATTGCCAAAATATGAAACAATGTGATAAAATAAGTGAATGAACTCCCCAGTGTCTGCACATAAGAAATTATTAATGTGCAATAGTGAAAAACAAATAATAAACCCTAATATACATAAACCTTTACAAGTAGTCCTTGCTATCCAATGTTTCACTTTACAACGAATGGCATATCCAAAGCTTTACAATGCAACTCTATGGGCTGTTTTTTCGACGCCGGAATGCCTTTCCGAAGCCGGAATGTTTTATCCAACACTTACCGCCTCTGATTAACATGGGACTCACTTTACAACGGTTTCACTATCCAACGCTACTTCCAAAACGGATTCCGTTGGATAACTGAGAACTGCCTATACTACAAAAAGTGAAAATATATATGTATAAACCTTTAAATTGATAAGTGAATATTAATTCCTAAACTTATTATCCTAAATGTGAGTTTGAAAACCTCCATTTTGCCGCGCGAGGACTTACCGGCATCTAGATCTCTCTCCTCTTTGCTGTCAGCTCTCTCCTCACTTCATAGGGCTTTGTCCACGTGCTCTCCTCTCTGCAGCTGACAGCAAAGAGGAGAGAAATCTAGATGCTGGTAAATCCTCGTGCGCCGAAATTTTAATGCAATTCTGGTTATAACGCTGTCTCATTCTGTGGCCCCCAAGGACAATGTTATAACGGGGTTCAGCTGTATATATATTTAAAAAATCAATTGACAAATGTTTATAAATGCGAAAACAACAACAAATGCTGAACAACATATTTTGGGGCTGGGGGTGGGACTGGGAGTGGGGGCGGGGCTAGGTGGTGAGTAGATTTTATGGTTCGGCAAGTAGATTTTTGGGTGATTTGTCAAGCATTGTGTATATATATATATTATATATACACATATATATACACACACACACACACATTTTATACATACACACACACACTAATGTTTTAGGAGAGATTATTTCTCTAGACCAGGGGCCCATCTTCACACAAGTGCATCGCTGTACTATTTATACGAATTGCATGCCGAGCTATTAAACAAAATCTACTTTAACTATGTTTGTAACAGATTGACCTTTCCTTCAGATACTGTATGTGTATAGTACTTAAAAGCCTTTAGGAGATATTTATAATGTATATGAAATTCTACTTTGGTAAGGATTCATTGGTATGAATTATTTTGTTCGACCCTTTTATAATTTGTAACCCCTTCCCACTTAAAACTGTAGTAACAGAAGAAAATAATTAAGCGCTTGGAATGGCATCAAAGAACAATAAAATATTTAAATTAACATAAATGTGTCAGCACATGAGGACAACATAGCCTGCTCATATTCTTAAACTGCTGTAAATCGTCAGGCTCCTACATTTCTGGCTTTTCTCCATACTTCTTCAGCAATCCCAAGCAGTTTTCATTCAATTACTATATTAACTTTTACCACCAAAATAGTTCAGACTGAAGTTATATAGTGCTGTCACATTATTGGAATTGTAACAAATCTTGCTAAGGAGAGCTGCATATTTAAAATTGAATAAAGCCACAGAGAACATGAATTTTTAACAATAAAAAAAGGAGCCAATTGTAATTAATATATAAAATATCACATGGAAAACTCTGCAGAATAGTAGTGCACATTGATTCATGTAAATATACATTTTTTTTTAAATTTAAACCGAATGAAGGCTATAAGTTGGCACTATAAACAACTATTTATACACTTTAAATCCAGCTGCAAAAAACAGTACATGTAAATAAAATTTACATATGTCTGCTAAGATTCATTTATGCACACTGCACTAAAGTGCATCCCAAGTGACAGAAATACAGTAAAGGAGTGGTGTGAGGCAGTACACTGACCTAATTTGTTAGGGAGGTAGAGGTTTGACAAACATGACTAAATGCATTTCACTTCAGCATTTAGACTTGGCACTTAGGCTTGAAGCAGAAATGTACAGACAGTCCTCGGTTATCCGACACAATGCGTTACTCAAAATGGCGTTGTAAAGCGAAACACGTTTTCCCATAGGAACACTGTTTAAATCAAAGGTTCCGTTCCTGAAGGCATTTTTATCACTAAAATACACCAAATATTTTATGCAGACAATAAGATATTCAGCACACACATACATTATATAGTGTATATACTGTATTATATATATATTATAACATAATAAATAATATATTACTGTATATAGTATAATATAATATTATATAGTATATTATATATATACGCTCTTAAGACGCTTTGCAACGTTGTTTATGTGAATGTGTATATATATATATATATACACACACATACACAACGTTGCAAAGCATTGTAAGAGCGTTGGATAAGCCATTTTGGCGTTGTAAAAATTAATATAGGTATGCATTGCATAGCGTTGGATAAGCCATTCGTTGTAAAGCGAAGCGTTGTAAAACGAGGACTGCCTGTACTCACCCAAAATATGTGGATTCACAGTTTTGTTTGTTTTTGATTCGTTTTATACATATGATTATTAAACAATTACACGGTTTAAATGACTATCCTAAACATATTGTAATGTTAAATAGATACAACATTGTAATGTAATACAGAAATCTTATTAAAAACCCCATCAATGATTCATTTGGCCCTGAGCGGGCCTAAAAAAAGGAAAATCTTCCTACCCTCTTTTTCATGAATTAGACGAATGTGTTCCGTTTCTCATTGCTGTATGCCTATTTGATACTACCCTCAGTCAAAAGAATGCAAAGGACACTAAAGCTTTTTTGGATCTTATGTCTCATGTGTGAAGCCGTTTTATCGCCAAAAGGATATAATACCACATGCATTTAAAAAGTAAAGAATATAGATGATTTTTGAGGATAAATCTATCAGACAATGTCTTGGCCCTTTTTCACTAGTACCAACAGATCCAATCAATCATGCCGTTAAATTTACTATGCAGTGCTACTTCGCACATCGTGGTAAATACGGTAATATATGGTCCATTCCAGTGAATGGGCTGCAAATCGTCTTCCAGGACGGAAGGGGTCTGTAGTAACGTTAGGAAATACGGCCCTTGACCCTTTGGGGTCCCAAGACGTAGCCACCATGTTATAGAGTCTGGCACTGCATGCGTCATAGAGTGAAGATTTTCTAGGAGAGATCGTGTCCAACGCTCCAGGCGATCTGTACTGCAGAAAAATGGAAGAGCATTCCCCCTCTTCCTTTTTTCGGGTTAAGGAATGAAGAAGTCACAGGATCACGTGGTGCAGGAGAGCTGTGAAACTCTGGTGCCACAGCCCCTGTGGTACCCAAAGGCTTAATGGCAACTTAATGTGTCACCCAGCATGCAACATGTCTTATGTAATAGCATTCCTTAATAAAAATAGCCCATTGTCTCCACAGAGTACAGTATTAATATTTTAAAAAGGCAACTACAAAATCAACCATCATTCATTCTACAGGAAAAATACCAAACAACAACAATTGTGTACATTTTAGAATCTAGGGGAAAAAACACCTCCTGAGGCAAGGTATGGATAAAGTTGTCGACAAAGTTCCTTTCTGGACGGATTCCCTCAAGAAAAAAAGAAGAAAAAACAAGCATACACACTGCAATAGTGCATTATCCAGGGACAACAAGGATATATAAAGAGAGCACTTTAATACATATTAAAAAACACATTATAAAATACAATGAATTACACTAAAAAAGCTATCTGTGCCTCTGCATTAGAACCAGAAGTCTTGAAACTTGCTCCGCTTTGGTAAAATTGGAAACCTACTCACCAAAAGTGACTAGGACATAAGCATTAGTATAATGGTCTTGTCAGCAGGTCAGAGAGCCCTGACGAAGAAACCCACCATTTGGAGTTTCGAAACGCGTAGGAGGTCTTTTGGCATCGCAGGGACACCGTAGCTGTGGAATTCAAGCGGTGACGTCACAGGAAGAGTCGTTCGACCGGACTCTGGGAGAAAGCAGCAAGCAGACTCCTGAGTAAAGAAGGGGATCCTCCCTCGTCGACTGACGCAAATTCACCCCACGGCAAGCGGTTTACCTGCTGACAAGACCATTATACTAATGCTTATGTCCTAGTCACTTTTGGTGAGTAGGTTTCCAATTTTACCAAAGCGGAGCAAGTTTCAAGACTTCTGGTTCTAATGCAGAGGCACAGATAGCATTTTAGTGCAATTCATTGTATTTTATAATGTGTTTTTTTAATATGTATTAAAGTGCTCTCTTTATATATCCTTGTTGTCCCTGGATAATGCACTATTGCAGTGTGTATGCTTGTTTTTTCTTCTTTTTTTCTTGAGGGAATCCATCCAGAAAAGAACCTTGTCTACAACCTTATCCATACCTTGCCTCAGCGCCACAGGAGGTGTTTTTTCCCCTACGTTACCAAATCTGGGTAGGAGATACCAGATCCACTTCTTTGGGCAGCTCCAGGACTACCTTTTTGTACTATATATCACAGGTTTTAAATTATCATTGTTTGCATGAGCGCTATTGTTCACCTATATTTCCACCACAGTTTAGAATCTGCTTTATGGATGAAGGTCAAACCCTTAGTAGTCATAGGGGTCTATTCTAGTAGCTGATGACTTTGCTGCTATCTCGAACGATGTTGTATGATCCCATCGAACAGTTTGTCATTGGTGTTATCATGGTATTCAGAAATAATCTGAAACCATCTCAAACCGTGAGTTAGGTAAATGCCAATACTGCTCTGCGCAGCAGCAATGTGATCTCAGGTTATTGCCAAGTTCTCCCCCTGCGATCTTCTCGCAATCTGTGCTGCATAAAGAGCTGCACAGAGATGCCATTCCCTGCACAGCTCTCACAGGCGATCACAGTATTTTTATTTAAATTTTAATACTAGTGTGCAGGAGCAGGGTGCTCCGGAGCTGAACCGCATTAATTTCAGGTTCGGGGACCCCCTTCTTCCCGAGATACAGGCCCTGGTATCTCCAACACATTTAAATGTCCCGGTCACGTGATGCGAGATTTAAACATTGCAGAGGGATACGGGCACTGTAACTCGGGTAGCAGGGGGTCCCCCGGATCTGAAATCAATGTGGTTCAACTCCGGAGACCCCCTGCTCCCGCACACTAGTATTAAAATTTAAATAAAAATACTGCTTGGGTGGGCAGTTTTACACTCTCCCACCTCAGTACCGGGGTCCTGCCTTGTTCATGGTGAGCGCATGCGTTACATGATATTAATGTGCATCAGCTCCAGAGACTCCCGGCTTCAATCCGATGCAGGAAAAATAATAAGTCCCACTTTCAAATCCCTTCTCGCCACAGATGAAATCTGTGATAAGTTCGCTATTTCAAAGCCCCGATGAGATTCGAGGCTACTAAAATAGCATGATCTTACCGAAATGGCGCTATTTTGCCGTTTATCACCTCCTGCTCGATGTGTTTGGCCACGAGCGAGAACTCTCATGAAAATGCACTCCCCGTACGAGTTTGGCAAGTCATCGGAGCCAAATCGTACGTGAACTGCTCAAAATCCTCGATGAGTTTGTTATCAAAGCTACTAGAATAGGCCCCCATAATATGCTATCCAATGACAAAGCTGGGTAACAGGCTAAACTTGCTGCAGAAAATACAGTCGTTATATCTGCTTTCCTGTAAAATGATACATGTTTCTTTAATGCCAAAGCATCCTCAACCACAATTGTTCTTTTCCCTAAAGAACCCACTATTACTGCATTCCTCGAGTTTCCTATATGAACGACCTCTCAAATCTTTCTAGGTGCTTTTCAATTAGGGTTTTGATGTTTGAGTTTCAGGAAGTGCTTTTTATGTGGATCATAGATGAGCCTTTGCATCCTCAATTTCTAATACTAATCTTTAGAAGTTTGCCACTTTATCCAGAGAGTTCAAAGTTGCTGGGGATGTCAATGTCTTCCTATAGAAGATACTGTAACAAATCTCCTTAGACAGACTCTGAAAAGATTTCCTGCTCAACTGTATCTTATTCAACTTCCCTTGCGATTGGGATGCTACCTTCCATGTTTCCTCTTGATTTCAGATGTCTTTAAGTGCAAGATACAAAAGCAGTTGAAGCGATCTGATATATACTGTATAAAGCTTTTCAAAACGACTGTCCGCAACAAAGTAGAGAATAGTGTAATAGAATACTGGAAATAACCCACACTGCGTAATAACCCAAATACACCAGAAACGACCTTGTCATATGGATTTAAAAAAAAAAAAAATCCAGCTTGTTAGCCAATTTGGACAGGAACAAAATTGAAAAAAATTAAACTGCCACTTACTGTACAGATCTCCAAAAACGACATACTGAAGCAATACCTGCCTCCTTCACTCAATTGCTGGTAAACCCCCATACAGGATGTGTATTGATGTCTCCAGCTTAACTGCAGACCACATACAACTCACCACAAAACTCCTTGTGCCCATTGAAGAGGTTATCCTGTTGTGGTTTGCCCACCATCATTTCTCCTCCCCCACTAAAATTCCACCCTAAATGCTGTATGAGACCACCAACGAGTGCATGTTACTGAAGCGGAGTTGGCTGAATTACCAGCCAGGATACAACTGCCATGTTTGAGGTGACCAAATGAATGACGGATAATTATATATGTATCCTTTTCTAGGACATTGTGTGATCCACTTTGGAAAGAATCACAAATTCTTTAATAAACTATGTAAACTGTATATGCCCATTTACATTAAGAAATGCAAGAGTAAAGTGAGGGTTGTACAGTATCTCAACTGTTTGGGTTCCAACAACATTAAAGGATCATATATTTCCTTCTAACATTACACTACTGAAACTAAATGGAAGGCCCAATGTAAACCACAGTACTTTAATGTCTCTATTTACTTAAATGCATAAACTAGCATAACAATACTGATTACTGATGTTATACAAACTATATAGCTATTGTCCAAATTTCATTTGTACATACTGTAACACAAAAGCATTTAAGTTGTGCATCATGCCCACCCTGTAATAGGAAAGATTTAAGCAAGCCCAAAATCAATATAGACACGTTTTGATGTATTTTCCATCCGAGTTATTTTTGTCTTCTTTTTTTTGCATCTGTCAGTGTCTCCCACCTACTGTATATGATGCCCTTCCTTTTTACCAGTAACTGCAGCTTTGGAACTAATTACATTACGAGACGTTACTGGAGTCTATAAATTATTATTTCAGTCTAGTTGGAACTCCTTGCGCTCTTCGTTTCAGATACTGAAAGTAGTTTGAGCCTGTCCTCTTCAATTCCACCAACGTGTAAAGGAAATTTAGTCTGTATAAAGTTCTCAGTTTATTTTTCAGTTAACCCAAATTAAAATAGTTTGACCTACATGTCTAATGCATGTACATCAGGGATGGGAAACTCTAATCCTCATGGGCCACCACCCGGTCAGGTTTTTGGGATATCCCTGCTTCAGCACAGGTGGCTCAATCAGAGGCTCAGTCTTCGATAGAGCCATTAAGCTTCCAGTGCTGAAGCAGGAAAATCATGAAAACCTGACCTGTTGGTGGCCCTTGAGGATATAGAGTTGCCCACCCCTGATCTATATAGTTTACTTACAGTATTATACTGCAAGTTAACAGACTAGAAAGCCATTTTATGCAATTTTAAAAGTATGTCCCTTTAAACTGCCAGCTATTGCTCTCTCCTCCCTTTGTTCCTGCTACAGCATAAAAAACAGGATTACACGGAGAAATGTAGTACAACAATCTGGAGGAAAGGGTAAGAAGTCAAGCAGAGAAACACGAGAAAGATAGAATATAAAACACAGCAAAGGGCACAGCATTTGAGATGTGAAGTATTCTGGTCAGAGATGCATTTTTAGAAAAAGGCATTATTAGAGCTGTTATTCAAACGTTGATTTTATTTTGTAAAAAATATATTTTATTACTACAATGTTCAAATTGCTTACCAGCTTGTCAAGAAAAACCACCAAGTCCTATGAAGAAATTAAACAAAAGTAAATTAAAACAACCACTTTTACATTTAGAGAAAGACAAACATCTGTTATAGCATAATAAAGTATTATTTTTATTATAGCATCAAGGTATAGATGGCAGAAAGAATTAAACATTGTATACCTTGCATATTTCTTCTTGGCAATATTCTTCTATATCTATAATAGAACAGAAATACATTGTTATTTCTATTACAGAAGCACCTTTTCACTGATTTACATGCTGCTTTCACAGTGAATATTTTATACCCAACCAAATATTAAACAAGATGGTTTATAAAAAAAAAAAAATTAAACCGTATATTTTAGTTATTTTTACACAGGCGTTGAACAGTTTTTAACTGCCAAGTTATAATTTTAACTGAAAATATTATTTAAAAGCTCTCTTATGGAAGAGCCTGATATTACTTGATAATGTTAGTAGATACGCTTTCTACTTATAGATGTATCAGTAAGATAATGGAGAGGACTGTCCAATAGCACAGTAAAATTGGTTAGAAAATGTATCTTTAAAGACAATAGATTCTATGTAAGTCAATTTCATTGAGAAGTTGTTTAGCGTGCTGTGTGATTGACCCCTTAAATTAATTGTCAATGAAAGTTAAATTGAAAAAGAGTGATGTTTATCTGGCGTATCACTTATGGCTTTAGTACCATAAATGAAAGATGCACAGTTGATAGCTCTTACTTTTTTGAGTTTGCTAGTACAATATACAAAGATGGTTTAAAAATAGTGCCTTTTCCAGATATGTAAACATACAGTAGCACATATCCCAATGAGCATCTAGTATTAGCGCAATAAGAATTTGATGATAAAAAAAAATGACATTTCATATATCCTTCACACTATGTGAATATTTTGGTAATGGTCTGTACAGAAAAAAAAAGTGGCACTTTGTGTTCTATTCATTAAAGTGTGATAGTAATACGCTATCATTCACTTGAATAGAGATTAATAATTGATTATGGCCAGCCTATTTTAATAGACACATTAGTCAGCTTGCAAATTCTGCTGTTTTATGTTCCAGTATTGCATTTAATCCAACTTCATTGGAAAAGTTTTAAATAAATATATGGTCTTGTTAGGACAATCTAACCCTATTCAATTTCCTGGTCTTTTCTCTGAACACAACAATGAATATAATAATAATAATAATAGCATGTTCTTGTATAGCGCTGTGAGTTGTACGCAGCGCTTTACAGAGACATTTTTGCAGGCACAGGTCCCTGCCCCGTGGAGCTTACAATCTATGTTTTTGGTGCCTGAGGCACAGGGAGATAAAGTGACTTGCCCAAGGTCACAAGGAGACGAGACCGGGAATTGAACCAGGCTCCCCTGTTTCAAACTCTCAGTGCCAGTCAGTGTCTTTACTCACTGAGCCACATTACCGTATATAAACAGCCCAACTGCTTAATTTTCTGTCAATAAAACTAGAAACTCCTCCTACTCTCACATTCACGCTGTTGCTAAATCTTGCTGATTATTCCTCCATCACATTTCCAGAATCCACCTTAACTTTCCTTTGTCACTCTACAAATTTTTATTTTTAAATAAACTCATGTATGCCCTCATCTCCTGAGTTGGCTATTGCAACCTTCTGCTCTCTGGCCTTCCTGCCTCCAAACTCCATACTCTAGAGCAGAGGTGGCCAACTCCAATCCTCAAGGGCCAACAACAGATCAGATTTGCAGGATATCACTGCTTAGGCACAGGCGGCCCAATCAGTGGCTCAGGATGGAACTACTTGTTCTGAATCAGAGATATCCTGAAAACCTGACATGTTTGTGGCTCTTGAGGACTGGAGTTGGCCACCCTTGCTCTAGAATATTTTTTTAAATGCCACTCTTTTAGGCCTGTCTCTACATTCAAAGTGGAAATCTGCATACAGCTCCCAAATTCACCTGTTGGAGCAGAGGAATCTCCATATCCTTTCATATCAAGGGCAATGACCCTGAATCCTGCATCAACCAGAGCAGGTATCTAGAGAGAAAAAAAGAATGAAAAATAAGATTAATCTCCAGTTTTAAAATCAAAATTCAAACATTCAAGCTCCTTATGAGTACATGAAGGTGCTAAACATCAATATTAACATTTTCCGTGCTAAAGGTCTGGAGGCACCAGTGTGCAACCAAACCTCTGGCATTTGTGGATATACAGTAGGATAGCATGAGCAGCAGTCACATGACCACCCGGGTGTTGGATAGTTGGATCGGTCTGCACGATCAGCCCCTTGAAAACTAGCGATCGGTCCACTGGTGTACCAGAGCCAATGACATTACCAATTACACCATAAAGACACGGAAAAGGTCAACATTAAATCAAGTACTCACAGCATATTTTATTAAGAAATGTATTTTCCCCAGTAAAAAAAGTCTTCAAAATATTCAACACTGATCATATAAACAGTCCTTATACATTTTTTTTAATACGTATGCAACTAAACACACTTCTTATAAGAAAAAACAAAAAAATAATTTGTTGCATTCCGGAGAAGGAAAATAAATACAAGCAGATGTCCCTGGAGTGCTACATCTCAAACCAGGGGTGGCCAACCTGTGGCCGTGATGGTATATGGAATGGCTGTCTTGATGAAGGAGCACAAAAGTAAAAAAAAAAAACATTAGGGGGAAATGTATGAATAGTAACAAAGTTATTAAAACGGTATTCATTTTCAAAAAGTAACAATTAAAAACATAAAATAAATCAATTGAAATAAATTACATTTAAATTTAAGTTATGCCCTATATTTGTTTTGTGAGCAGATTTTTCAGCAATTAACTTTGCCAATACAGATCTATACTTCTTTTAAACAGATGCTCACATGGGCAGTCTGCTTCTGTTATAAACCTCCGCATGCAATCCTAATCTTGAGAAAATTACTGAAATCACATGCAGACATTTTACATAGTGGCCTCAAGTTTTCTCCTCAAAAAAGGTTCATAATATTTTAATGTTTTTATTATCCTTTTCTACTTTTGGTGTTATTTAGTTTAGGTTTAGATATTAATTTGAACCAGATGTAGGGGGTAGTAGGATAGTGGGCTGCCAAAACATTTGTGACCATTTAATGACACTTTAAATTGACCACCAAAGCTTGGTCACCCCTGTTCGACTAAATAAAAGAAACTCTGTAGTGAGCACAAAAACATTAAAAATTTAATACTTTATTTGCGGATGACGTATTTCTGACCCTCTCACCCCGCTGATCTCTCTCCCAAATTTATACCAATCCCTTTAGGATTTCGGAAGCAGGTCGGGGCTTCAAAATCAATCACACCAAATCTGTGGCATTGGCGGTTAACTTGGCCAGCGATACAGTCAAGCTCCTTAAACTCAACTTCGATTTCTCTTGGCAGACTTATTATATTCCCTATCTCGGAATCAATATAACTAAATGTTATGACACTCTTTACAAATTCAATTACCCCAAACTAATCAAAAGCCTGAAGAAGGACTTAGAAACATGGGGGAAATATATTATCTCATGAATAGGCAAAATTGCATTGGTTAAAATGAATCTCCTTTTCTGTACTCTCCCCATTAAGGTTCCGATAGGTGATCTTGAGGACCTCCAATCCAGCATCACAACATTTATATGGAATAAAAAGCGCTCAAGAGTCAAGAGAGGTGTGCTATATAGACCCACGATAAGGGGTGGGGGGGCTAGGCCTTCCCAGCCCGTTAAGATACTATCAAGCCTCCCAACTAAGCCAAATTCTGCTCTGGAACTCTGAGCCACAAACAAGAGGCTGGGTGGATATAGAGAATGTTATGTCCGACCCAGTTGACATTACAATGCTCTTATGGTTAACCAAATCTAACAGGCCGCCAAGCTCTATCTCCCACCCAGTAATTAGACATTCCTTAACACTCTGGGACTGCTTGAAATTCAAACTTACAAAAACCTGCTTCCTCATGATCCCGCTTTTTGGTAACACAGATTTTGACCCAGGCAGACCTTTAAGTGCATTCCAAGCGTGGCAGGCAGCTGGGATTACCAGAGTAGGAGACCTACTCAGATACTGGGAAAATGCCCTTCCCAGAACTACAAAAAAAAAAACAAGGAACCTTCCACCCGCAGAGATATTCAGGTATCTACAGGTTAAACATTTTGTCACTCAGTTCTCTACACACACCTACTTTGAATCTTTATTTATGTACAGATCACAATAGAGGGGAATGAACCTCTGCCATATATTATTGTCTAATTAACTCGGGGACAGATAAGAAATATTTTAATATGCTGAAGTGGGAGGAGGAGCTCAGGGGGGGTCCTGGACGAGAAGGATTGGGCTGATATATGGGAGGCTGCGGCAAAAAGTTTGATCTGCACTGTGGTTAAAGAGAACTCCTATAAACTATTATTTCGCTGGTATATGACCCCAGTCAGACTCCATGCAATACACAATGCCCATTCACCGGCCTGTTTTAGAGGGTGTGGACAAAATGGCTCACGGTCACATATCTGGTGGAATTGCCTGAAACTAGTTCCCCTATGGACACAGGTTTACCTGTTTATCAATAGACTTCTGAATACGGACATAAGACCTGACCTTTGGTCTGCTCTACTAGGCAGACCAGTTCAAGACCTGTCTTGAGCCTCAACCAAACTAATGTCCCATATCATGTCAGCCACAAGATGCTGTATAGCTGTGTCCTAGAAAAAACAGGAACGCCCCTCTCTGCCAATGGTAAAACGCAGAATATGGCATATTGCTATGATGGAGACACTCACAGCTTACCTAAGAGAGAGCTGTGACAGGTTTTCCCAGATTTGGGACCCATGGTTTGCCAGGGAGGGGGGGCAGAGAGATATTAGAGAATTAGCTTGGGTGTAGATGGAAGACGACTCTCCCTCCGAGTGGATCTAGCACAGAAGCATGCTTCTAATAAACCAAAGTAATGGGTATGACAGGGAGCATACATGTAAAACAAACTTAGACCTATGCTGACACTGGTATCACACGCCCCCCCCCCCCCCTCACTTCCCCTCGTGTTTGGTCCATTTTGTTACGTCTAATTTTGTTCATTATGTTCGTCCAATATTATTTAATCACAGAGATAGTAGGGGATGTTAGTGAGGCCGCCAGCAATTAGGACAAACATAATATTTGAATATATGGGCCTGAAATATCTATTATGGTTCTGTTGTACAACATCCCCACTGTACCTATTTTATCTTCTGTATCCCAATTGAAAAATGACAATAAAATTTTAAGCTGAAAAAAAAAAAAAATACATTTAACGCTAACCTTTATTTAAGCAGCTATTATAGGTTATACCTTTAAGCAGCAGTCCAAGCTGCCGTTTTAAATTATTATATATTTTTTCCCCTTTAAAATGTGCAGCAATGCAATACACACAATGATAAGTAATTACCTAAGTTGCTGATCGATCCGTTTTCCTGTGATCGATCAGTGACAATTCGGTTCGGGGATTAAATGGCTGTCAGCGCAGCATAAGACGACCAAAGATGCATAGTTCTGTGGGGAAGATCATTTGGCCAGGCAGTCACTAGATACAATTGGTGCACTACTAGAGAGAGGACAGGGCTCAAAAAGGGTTGGTCCTTTCAGAAGAGGAAGGGGATGTGACTTTGTAAATGGTTGCTGTAATTCTGTATGTTGTTCAAGTTTTTAGTAGTGAAAGAGTCAAAGGCACAACAAGATCAACTTGCTATGTGGAGCAGCTAATTAACCTACTTCTAGTCACTCACCTAGTAGTACACCCACTCCATAGATAAGCCATACCTTTATTATTCACTTATGGATAAGAAGAAAATAATTCCAGGATTGTTGGAGCACAAACTACCTACATATGTTGAACTGTCTTCCCTAACTGCTCATGGAAGAAGGAATTTATTAATTCTATCAGATGTATGTGTTTTCTAACCACCCACTGAAGTCAAGGCGGAGAGGGTTAAGAAAGTTATTTTTTGATCATATTGTCTATCTTTGGATATTTTTCTTCTCAAATATCTGTGGCCATGTCAGATATAGAAGAAACATATCAATCACAGGACGAACCAGCTTTATATGCTTTTAATTGTTTTGATGACTCGTCAAGGAAAAAAATAGCTTTGCAGGTTTATGAACACTTTTTGGACTCTGATTCCAAAGATATCTCTGATTTAAAAATGCATTTTCAAAGATTAGAAAAATTGCTAATCCAGAATACAAGAGCTTGGTGGGACTTGGTGTCATTAGAAAATTACATCCAAAAGAATCCCGAGAGGACTCTATATTAAAAAAGCCCCCACTTTTGGGTTCCAAGACAAAACCTTTGAACAGCAATGGATTGCAACTTTAGATCATTGTTCGTTCAAATAAATGGAGTTAATTGTGGAATAGAAAGTGAAGGAAAGACAAATTTTGCAAGCACAAGTAAAAGAATTACAATCACAGTTAGAACAGTTTCAGGAGATGGAGGGCTTTAAGAGCTTTGATACAATATTGTCTACCACAATTGACAAAATTGAGAAAGAAATTATGGCTAAAAAACAAAGTAAATACGATAGATATCGCATTGATTATGAAAAGAAACAAATTTATAGTTGCCAGCGGATCATCAATGGGCAGTCCCACCAAGCAGCACATTTATTGGCAGTGGCATGATGTCTTGTATATAATGTATACCCTGTTCATTTATGTAACTGTACTTGTAACCATGTATTATTTGTTTTACTCTGTGCCCAGGACATACTTGAAAACGAGAGGTAACTCTCAATGTATTACTTCCTGGTAAAATATTTTATAAATAAATAAAATGAAGGTGCTGTTATTGCGTGAGCATGTATTTATTTATTTTATGGAGTTCTTCCCAATAGTGTGTCTGTTTTTGGTCTAAGACTTGCCACAGCCACTCCTACGGAGCCAACTCACCACGAACAACCGCCAAGTACAGCTCGCCACTAGCTCTCTCGCTACAAAGATAATCCCCTAATCTTTCCCCTAACGTTAAGTCCTTAACCTAACCCACTAACCTGAACCTCTAATGCCAACGCTAATCTTCACCCTAAAAATCTTGGCCTCTTACCCTAAAACCACTCTAGCCTTAACCCCATACTCTAAAAAAGCTAAACCTTAACCTCTTAACTGAAATCCCACAATCGTAGCCCTTGGCCTAAAAAGCTTAAGCCTTTAACCTACAACCCCTAAAGGTAACCCTTAATAAAACGTACTTTTGGGGCGAGATGCCCTCCTTTGTTTTATTAAACAGCAAAATGTAATCCAAAAGAATGACCACAAAACAAATAAGGCTGCTAAACCCCTCTCAGTAGGACAAACTTTACTTTAAGGAGCATCAGATGGGCCTCACTTTCAAAATAGGTAATATTGGACTTAACAGCACCTTTACAGGTTATTAAATACATGTAATGTTTCCCCTGTGCAATTTCATCATCTTTTTGGATATTTTAAAAACTGTAATGTTACATGGTGGCATAATCTTTCGTGACTGATAAGACTGCTTTCTGGATCCTAAAATGTTAAGACGATAAAAAGGGGCTACTCACGGTTAAATAGAACAATTGTCTGGGTGCGACAGACAGACAGACAATCTAAACAGAAGTTTTTCAAAGGGGCAATGCACTCTCGGGTCTTTAAAGCTGCAGTTCAGTCTTTTTTTTTTTTACATTTATTTTTTTACTTCAATAGTTTCATGTGTGCAATCTTTAATTAGCTAAAGAACTGTATAGCTGCAGCTCAATTCGTTTTCCATGTATTGATAGGTCGAAATTTGGTGACATATTAAAAGCTGGGATTTGTTTATAATCTGCTTGACTGGCAGTGGAAGCTCATGAATGTTCATGAGCATTCCTGCACTAACAAGTGCTAGAGGGAGGGCAGGGCTGACAAAGGGGTGTGCCAGAGCTTGTGACAGGACTTGAAGGGGCAGTGTCTTAGCAAATGGCTTTTAAAATAGAATACAAGAAAGTTGGTCTTTCAAAGTTGTTTTTTTAAAAACAGAAAATGCTAAAAGTATTTTTTCTTACTACAGAACTGATTTATTAAAAAAAAAAAAACATGCAGGATATTGACTGAACTGCAGCTTTAAGTGTTTACAGTATGTACATTTATTGCTGCAAAACATGATCGAAGTTTTGATCCAAGCCTAGACCTTTATCTTGAAAGGTCAAAGCTTGGACCAAAACATTAATCATTGTTTGCATCAATCAATGTAAACACTTTGGATGACGTGTGCGCGTGCACACATGCACGCAGACCATCTTCAGCCCTTGTTAATCAACCACAGGATGGATGCCTCCCCAATGATCTTTCAGGTGTTGCTGCTGCAAGCCTTTTCTCCATATTGCTCCAACTAATTTCCCAATTTCATCCTCCCATCTTCCTTTTGCTCATCGTCTTGGACTTTTGAGATCCCTTGGAAATCAGTCGAGTACCATCTTTGTCCAGCAACGGTCATTTCTTCTTGCGATATGTTCAGCCCACTGCCTTTCAATTTCTTCACCCTTGTGATGTTTGCTTTTGAACCCATTCATTCTTTTTCTTCTCTCTTCCTTTAATACCTAGCATACATCTTTCCATACGTCTTGGAGTTGTCTAAAGCTTCTGAATCATCTTCGCATTTAGGGTCCACATTTTTCATCCATTCTTAAGCACAGGTAAAATACACTGGTCGAACACTTTCCTCTTGAGGAAAAGAGAATGTTTCCTGTGAAAGAAAGATTGTCTTTTTTCTTCCATATGCCCTGTATCCCATTTTTATTCTAATGATCTGGCCAAGCTACTCAGTTTTTACTTCTATTTCAATGGCATCTATTTTGATCTTTATAGCGTTTACATTTATTAAACATCATTTTGGCGTTGCCGAGATACACATGAAGGCCGATCTTATTTGCTTTGAGGAATTCTTAAACTAATTTCTGAAGGTCTTCTGGACTCGAGGCAAAATTAACAATATCTTAAAATCGTAGGTGACTTAAGCATTCACTGTTGATTTTAATTGCTTTGTTTTGATTATTCAAGTGTTGCTGTGAAAAGCTTTGGCGACAAGGTCCCCCTGACGTACACCCTTGCTTGTATTTTCATGTAATGAAATGGTTGACGTGGCACTCAGGCAAAATGGGATGTTTGGCTACGACTAAACTGCCACCCCACCACGACAACTCGCCGTCGGGAACCTCGCCGCACGCATTCCGATCCCATCTTTAAATATCGGAGTCCTGCAAGGATTTCCTGAACGCGCCCTCGTCAATGTCCCTTGCAGCCATCGCTCCAGGTCCACACGCCCGCCGCAGGATTCTGAGCGGCGGCCACAAGGGACATTGACTAGGGTGCGCAGGACTCTGACATTTAAATATGGTGCCAGTGTTGGAATGCGCAAGGCAAATAGTCAAGCAGTGAGGTGCCTGGCGGAGAGTTGTCGTGGTAGCACAGTGCCGGTGGCGATTTGGTCGCGGCCAAATGTCCTAGACCGCTTCTAGATGTTCCTTATAATATCAATGTACTCTTCAACATTGTCTTCTTGATCCATTTAAAACACTGGTTATTTTAAAGGCATCAACCATGTAGATTTAACTTATTTATTCATATTACTACCATTTGTTCTCTCTGGTCATATGCATAATGTACTGACCTCTTCATAAAAGTGGTTACACTTTTCCTTCATCTTTCACGGTCCTACTCTTCTACAGCAAACTGTTTCTCTGTACAGTCTTTTCTAAACTTATGAATGTAACAAATCTAGCAGCTTTGCTGAATATGTAAGCAGCATGTTAAAGCAGCAATAATACATTCCTCCATTTTTTACCAGGCTGGGGTCACAATTATGAACCTCTTTGAAATGCTTTTGAAGCGGAGTCAAGGGGAAACCCTTTGCCAACAGTTTGGGAATGTTTTTTATGTTCCTCAGGTGTTCCAACATACAAATTTTAAAGACCCCTTTTGTCTTACCAATGTATTGTAATTTACAAGGACATTGTAAGACATAAACCACATGTGTGGTGAGGCAATTAATGAAGTTCTTTAGTGTGAATATTTTATTCGTAGTGGATGATATAACTTTTTTTATCCACCGTAACATGATTACACGCTTTGCACCTCCCACATTTGAAGTTACCAACTATTCCCAAGCGTGACCCTATAGTGCCCCCTTTCTTTCCCCTCAGTGGTACTTGGCTAGGGGCTAACATCCCTTTTAGGTTTTGAGCCCGTCTGAAGACAATATTAAGTCTGGGTTTCAATAGAGGGCCCAATATGGGATCTAATTTGAGGACCCCCCAATGTTTGGATAGAACACGTCTTATGGAGCTATGTGCCCCATTAAACTGTGTTATAAACAGCGGTATTTTTGTATTAGTTGTAGCCACCTCCTTCCCTTCTGTTCCAATAGTTACACTTCTGGGTTTGGTTTTACATTTAATCAATGTTTCACGTTTGATCTTTTTAACCTTTCTTATTGCATCCTCTATAATTTTGCCATCATAGTTTTTATCAAGGAACCTACTCTTAAGAAACAGGGCCTGTTGGTCATAGTCCTGCTCTTTGGTATTGTTCCTTTTTAGCCTTAAAAACTGGTTGAATGGGATGTTGTTAATCCACCTAATATCATGGCAACTCATGGGGTGCAGATGGAGTTAACATTGGTAGCTTTAAAATACGTTTTTGTTTGGATGGAGTTTTCAATGTATATTTCTAATTCTGGGAAACGACATGCAAATGAGCACACAGTAATATTTCCATTTGCTGTATGCTTTGCTGTGGAGGGTTTTTGTCACTTTTTTTACCCACCATAACCTTAATAAGTGTGGTGAATACCTACTCTTAGTCTCAAACCAGCATAGCCAGCACAACCAGCCTCACACTGATGATACCCATCAAGGTTGAAACATGTCTGTGAGTGGGTTTACTGGCTTTGCATCTCACCCCAGCCTATGCTTAAAAGCTGTGTTTAAAACAGCATGCATTGGCTTAAGAGTTGCTCGTGTAATATGAGCTTGAGACAAAAGGTGGCACTGAGTGCTCATTTGCATGTCATTTCCCAGAATCCCTTGCTGCAGTGGAAGTGCTGGGCAATAATGGTGAAAGACATGGTTGCAGACCTGTCTAAGAAATGCAAATGAACATACAGTAATATTTCCATTTGTTGTATGCTTTGCTGTGGAGGGTTTTTTATATATATATATAAATATGTAACGGTTTTTCTGACCTGGCCTGACCCACCCAATCTCATATTGGCCCCTGTGGTCTAACCAGTCCCCATTACAGTGTGATGTCTGGTGGTGCATCTGTTGGCAACAGGACTCCTGAGTCTCCCGCATGATGGTGTGTGGGGATTTGCCAACCCAGACAGGCAGCTGAGGTAGTGTGCTGAGTCCTACCTAGATCCAGTGCAGCGCCTCCACCTCATCAGGATCCCAGCGTGAGCTTGTGGATGGTCCTGGTGAGGAACTCCTCTGTGGTGCAGCTCCCTGTGTAATCACTCCACACTTACACACGAGGGTTTCTTTTATCAGCAACATCTTTATTGCACGGTGGGCCAGCTGCCCTCCACAATGGGGTGTAATCAGCCCTCCATCGTTCACCGCACTTCCCTTTGAAAGGTATTGCTCTCCTTGATTAGGGATTCCCTATCCCCGCAGGGATATCTATTCTGTGCCAGGTCCCTGGTCACAGTCTCATAATCAGCAGCTTGTCATGCTACTATGAGCTTAGCAACAACTTCTACTAATCACACACTCTAAGTCCTCTAACTCCTAACTTTTGATCAGTGCTGTGCCTTATGTATCCTCTGGGGGCTGGCACACCTCTGACATCACTAACCATGGAGTCAGAGCCTGTGACCACTCCCATCCATACATAGGGCACCTCACCAGGGTGTGAGGGCAAACCTCCATAATTACTGCTGGCATGCCCATAACTTACCAGGCCTTACTGTCAGCAGGAGAGATGACTGCAGCCATTTTACAGCATGGTTACATTCTCCCCATGGTGAATCCCACCGTCCCCTGGTGAATCCCACCGTCCCCGGCTGGGACCTAAATTTGAAGTACCATTCTTCAGGAAGCACTGTAAAATGGAACACACATAATTAGTGAACATATAACATCAGTGAAATCACATTGCGCCAAGCACGCCCCATCCAGCAGCCGCGAACTCGCACAACAATGTGTCCTGTACCACCTAATAATAGTGACTAGGTTCAGGCTTCTTAACTTCCCGACCACCCATGTCCAGGACAGTAATATAGTAGTGGCGTGCAATCCCCTCTCGGGTCTATATGTTACTCGGTGTTTGTGAATATTCTGGCCAATACTCCAAACCCTCATAAGGTGATCTATTCTATCCTCGGCCTTACGACCCGTTATCGCACCCCCCTTATTCACCATGTACATCTCAATGGTTTCCCGTAGCCACCTATCCCTATTCTCCTCAATCTCCTCCATGAGGGGTTCAGGGACATACGGGTACTCCAACCCGTGGGACGCTTTGTATTTGGCAATAATGGCCCTCTCTGCCCGACTACACCTGGTCAATTCTGCATTCCCTGCCCGTCCGGGCAACACCCATGATAGGGGCTCATCAGGGTCTACGGGGTCTGATAAGATATCAGGGCCCATCGGTTCTATCTCCTTTCGCTCAATTTGGAACCACCTCTCGTTTAGCTCCCTCTTCCTTTGAGCAGATGTAAACTCCCCTACTGCCCACCAGTAGTCTACTATATCCTCCCGCTGTATCAGGAACCGCGTACAGTCCATCCACCCTACATACCCCTCAAATAAAGGAGCCCACCATCGGGTCTCCTTGAGTTTTTCAGACCACTCCAGCGAATCACCTTCCTCTGTATCCCCCCAGGAAAATACCCCCGAGGTTCTCTCTGATCGAGGCTTGGACCACTGGTATGACCCCATTTCCTTTTCTTCGGATGCACCGGGCACGTTAGGCACCCATCGGTTCTCCGAGACCTTTCCCAATTGCCCCCCACCCCTCGAACCACCCTCGGAGGCAAAACTGCCTAGTCTCTCCCCAGTCCGTTCCTCACCCACCCCCAAGGACACCTCCGATACTTCCAAACTAGGCGGGGATCCCCGGGGACAGGTGACTGGGACAGGGGCATTAGCTAGGGCGTGGGGTTGGGCGTAGGGGCAAGCGATGGGACGCCACGGGGTTACGACCCGTTCTGAGTTATCCGACTGTCCTGTGGACTGGGCCTCACCCTTCTCGGTCCGCCGCTCGGCCTGCCAGCTCTTGGTCTTTCTTGGTGATCGGGTACCTCCACCCGATCGCCGAAGCGTAGAATTTCCTCTTCCGGCTGCTCCGCTGTCTTTGCCGGAAACAACGTTCTCACCGGATCCGGATGTGCCGCCATCTTGGGTTGGACCCCCATGCGGGATCTCTTCCTCCACGACAACATCTGGAAGCTCTCCCGGTTTTCTTCCACGCACCGTCTGGGCCTGGCACGGCCCCTCCTTGGCAACACCTGCGATCGCCGCCAAGCAAGTGCAAGGACTGTTCTTGCCGCTCCGCAGTGGGGTGGCCGTATCTCGCCCGTTACCGCTGGACCCGCCGATCCCCAGAACGGAAGGGCTCCGCCTCTCGCCCCACCGATCCACAGGTGACACCCGGTTCCTCTCACCGCTACTCACGGTAAGAGGTGTCTTCCTTCCCTTCTCCTCACAGGATGCCGCCTTGGTCACAGCCTGGGACCCAGATACTTCCCCGAGATCCTCATCGGAGAGATCCGCTTTCCCTTGCTTAGGGGTCACCGATCGTGGTGACCGCCTTCTGCTCTCTCGGTCGGTGTACTGACCGACCACTTCCTTTTCTCCTGACCCAGCCGATGGAATCGGCTCCGATCCACATTCTTTGGGATCCGCACTGTAGAGCCACAGCGCGCCAGGGGACTCGGCGGGCAGCCTAGCCGTATCCCCAGGGGGGTCACTTACTTGTATTGGCACGAAAGTAGGCATCGGCCACAGATATTGAGTCCCGCATTGGGGGAAGCGCGCCGCCGTACCCACAGTGCCTCCGGGCATCCTGCATTGCAGGCAGAGCCCCACCACTGTCTCAGTGTTTGCCACCCTGATCACCAGTACCCCGCCGGGCACCGCATAGGGCTGCGTGGATACCATTGTGGTCACAGTCGAGGAGCAGGCCATGGTTTTAGTGGGAGCCACTTTTAGCACTGGTCTGTCCTTGGAGCTGGTTCCTCGCGAGTGACCAACAGGAGTTGAATGGCCAGCCACTCCCTGGTTCAGCTCCTTCTTTCTCTGACACAACTGGAACCCGCCCCCAGTGATAGCAATTATGGGCGGGTCCCACAAGGGAATAGGATGTCCTTTAATTAAGGCCGCACCCCTCTCAGTCCTAGAGGGCGCGGTCAGAGTTTTCGCGCCCTTATCCCCAACAGGGTGGGGTTCTTCTTTTGCCACCAATTCCAGCCTTTTCCTTTCAGCGGCCTTGCGTGCAAAATATCCCTCCTTTTTGCACGCCACTCCAGCGGCCGGAACTACTTCAGGTAGTTGCGCCGCCAGTGCTCCAGTTCCTTGGTTCATCAAGTTCAGGCCCACAGGCCATAATTGGAAACCACTCCCCCTGGTTGAGATTAGGGGAGGGTCCCACAGACTAATCGGTTGGCTCAACACTGGGGCTGAGTGAGTCACTGTCCATGAAGGCGCGGCCGCAGCTTTCGCGCCATACCCCCCATCAGGGCGGGGCTCTCCTGTTTGCACCGCTCCCGGCCAACTCCCTGCAAATTTTGCATTTGCAGAATTTTCTGCAACTGGCCCACGCGGTCTCCCAGGGAAGCGGGAGCCGCCATTTTGTAAGTCATGTCCAGATACAATCGCAATGTCCTCGCTACTATCATCCAGGGTAGCACCCCGCGGTCCTAGGCAGGACCAAAACGGAGCAGCCACAGCTTTCGCTCCACTCCATAGCAGGCTGGTAAAAGACATTTCAGCAACAGCTTGTTCTTCAGTGGGGCGTACGCTTCGTGTGCTTTCCCCGTCAGCCTCCGGTTGCCATTTTGGACTATCCGCACCGCGCAGACCCTCCATTCTTTCGTAGCAGTTTTCGTACCAGTTTTCGTACATGGGGCTCTGCGGGGCAGCCACCACACGAGTACAATAAAGATTGCCCTGATGCACCACCTTGTGTACTTAATGTAGGCTGGACTCATGTATGCACTACCTCAGGCTAGGCTCACTCTCTCAGTGTCTGCTGTATCTCCTTCCTCCCAGTCTGTGCTCCCTACGGTAAGTGGTCTGGAATGGGCTAGAGTACTCTGGGGCTTCCATGCAGTACTTGGGCGTCTACCTATCTTGGTCAGCCTAGCGCAGACCCTCTCCAGGATTCCTGACCACGTTAACAGGCTATCCCTTTAGGCATCCTACCAACTAGCACTACCTCAAGGTGACTAGGACAGCTATAGCCCGGCTCCAAACCCCCTTACTCCTTACTCCTTTCAGGCCACTAGGTCGTCCCTGCGAACTGACAAACTCCATCAGCCCCCTGACTACCCCTAGGTCCGTCCCAACGCAGCACAAAGTGGCAGCAGACACTTCTCCCTGTTTCCCAGTGACCTAGCAAAAAGCCTGTCCTGTTGACAGGTCATCTCAGCAGCGCCTCCAAATGTAACAGTTTTTCTGACCTGGCCTGACCCACCCAATCTCATATTGGCCCCTGTGGTCTAACCAGTCCCCATTACAGTGTGATGTCTGGTGGTGCACCTGTTGGCAACAGGACTCCTGAGTCTCCTGCATGATGGTGTGTGGGGATTTGCCAACCCAGACAGGCAGCTGAGGTGGGGGCGTGACAGTGGACAGGAGGGGGGACAGTGGACAGGAGGGGAGGAACAGTGGACAGGAGGGGGGGACAGTTGACAGGAGGGGGGCAGTGGACAGGAGGGGGGACAGTGGACAGGAGGGGGGGGCAGTGGACAGGTGGGGGGGACAGTGGACAGGTGGGGGGGACAGTGGACAGGGGGGGTGGACAGTGGACAGGAGGGGGTGACACAGTGTCACACACAGTATCACACACACACACACTGTCACACACACACACAGACTGTCAGACACACACAGAGACTGTCACACACACACAGACTGTCACACACACACACAGTCACATACACACACAGTCACACACACACACAGTCACACACACACACAGTCACACACACACACGACTCAGTCCTGTGCGGTGCTCAGCTGCTCCTTTCTTGGCGCAGGCCCCGCCCCCCCGCAGTTCCGTGCGGTGCCTTTCTTGGGCGCAGGCCCCACCCCCCGAAGTTCGGTGCGGCGCCTTTCTCGGGTGCAGGCCCCGCCCCTCACAGTCCCGTGCGGCGCCTTTCTAGGGCGCAGGCCTAGCCCCCCCACCCCCCCGCAGTTCCGTGCGGTGCCTTTCTCGGGTGCAGGCACCGCCCCCGCAGTTCCGTGCAGCGCCTTTCTCGGGCGCAGGCCTCGCCCCCCGCAGTTCCGTGCGGTGCCGCAACCTACGGGTGAGGGGGGTGGTGTGGTACGGGTGAGTGGTACGGGTGTGGGGGGGTGGGCTGCCCCCTCCCGGCCGTCCGTTCTGCTGCTTGGTCCCGGCCGGTTGCGGCGGGAGGCACCGGGGTGAGGGAGGGGAGGCGGGAGGTGGTGTGTGTGGTGCTGTGTGGAGGGGAGGCTTGAGGCGCAGGGGTGTGAGGCGGCGGTTTGGGCGGGAGGTGGTGTGTGTGTGGTGGTGTGTGTGCGTGTGTGTGTGGCAGTTGGGTGAGGCGGCAGTTGGGTGATGTCATAGAGCCTCCAATCTGATTGGCCAGAGGCTGGACCAATCAGATTTACCACATGTCGTTTCAACCCAATCTGATTGGCCAGATGTCATTTCAACCCCACAACTTTCGAATTTATATATTAAGACTCACACCAGAGATTTTGTGCGCCCTCAGTTTACCTCTATATTAAGGTAACTATGATACTGGCTCATCTCGTGAGAAGTCCTGATAGAGGGAGATCGGGACCTTCAAGATGGTGACGGAACCGGACGGAACAGGAGGAGCTACAGCGGATGCCGGGAAAGATCTCACATGAGCAATGGTTGCTCTCCGACGCGGAAGAAGAGATCCAGGGGAGAAACAGAAGACCATAAAGAGATTGTACGAGCTGACAGTGACTCATGATGGGGAAGGGGGGCTCCAAACAAGATGCAGGGGGCATTGCTAGATGCAGCTTTAATAATAAAGAAACAAAGGGAGGAATAAAAATATAAGAAAAACATAGAAGGGATATATAAATAATAAAAGGAAGGGGGACAAAAGGAGGGAGGGGGGGAAAGGAGTTAAAAAAAAAAGTGGCCCCTTTCTGGGAGAAGCATTCAGACATAGCCTATTTGCTGCGGAACCAAGAAGTCCATCTCAACAATGTGGCAGGGTGCTGTAGGTGCATGTCAATTATTACTGGTAGGGAGGCTGTGTCTGAACAGAATGTGGGCACACCAATACAGTTATATACGCACCCACACATGCACACACATACACAGAGCAGAACACTCCCTCCGCTTGGGGATTGGACCCGCATATCATAGCGGGAACCCTCGTGACCTCCAAATAAAAGCAGGCACACAGTCTTACTCAAAAGGAGGTTTAATATGCCATAAAGTCCAACGTTTCGGCAGTCAAATACTGCCTCTCTCAAGGTGAAGGCTACCAAACACAAGAAAACGGTCAAAATATATACCACCCCCCTGATACTCACCCCTCCCCGCTCTGCCACATAACCAGGATGTTGACGCCCACCTGATGACGTCAGAGCGACCATATGGCGCCCCCTAGTGACGTCAGACATCTAGGTCTAAATCCCTGGCAATACAGCATAGAGCTGTCTTGGAGGACTGCAGCCACAGCCACACCTCTCCGCAGACTGAACACTCACCCATGATGACGTCAGCGTGACCCGGCCGTCAAGGGGGCGTGCACCAATCAAGACTGTACTCACAGGGCTGGACAAAGATGTATCCGTCGCCATGGGATCAGTACCGGGGATAGAAAGGTCCAAGATATGGCAATAATAGAAAGAAATGCGCTCTCCTCTGGGGAAGTAGCAAGGAAATAGGTGTACAAGACAAACTAGAAATATCGGAGTTGTACTAAACTAAGTCTCATGAAGGAGAAAAGGGTGCCGCATGGGGATACATCTGGCCCCTCAGGAAGCGATGGGCCGGAAGACGCAGAGATCCCAGCGTTGCCACGGTGGAAGGTCCCCCCCCCCCCCCCCGATACCCCTACCATCCCCTGCCCCTCAGGTTTGTGATGTGTGTCTGTTGGTTTGTCTTCCCAGTATGTCCTGTTGTCTTCTGTTGAAAGTAATAATGCATGGAAGACGGACACTGTTTTGCATATGTTTTATAATGATAAGGTATGAAATGTCTGTATAACATGTAAAATTTTCAATAAAATACAAGTGCAAAAAAAAAAACAAGTACAGGCGGTCCTCGGTTATCCGATGCAACATGTTACTCAAAATGGCGTCGGAGAGCGAAGCGTCATAAAGCGAATCACATTTTCCCATTGGAACACTGTTTAAATCAAACGGTCCGTTCCTGAAGGCATGTTTAATGCTAAAATACACAAAATATTTTACACAAGCAATAAGATATGCAGCACACACAGATTATGATGTAAACATTATATTTATTGAATCCAGAACTTTAAAATAAAAACTATATTCTGTACAGTAATATACATTATGAGCAACAAAAAAAATACATCAATTATTGGAAGAAGATGATTGGAGGAGGGGGGGGAATCTTCAACAGATAACGGACTTCTTGGAGGTGATGTAGGTGGATGAAAACAAAAAGAATAAAGCGCAAATAACACCACTTTAGGAGATAAAACAAATATACTGTCCTTAAAGTGCAGCTCCCGAAATAGGACTCAATCTCAATCCAAACAGCAAACGATGAAGAACAGCAGGTGCGCAAATTTCATCAGGACATGGAAGAAAATAAATACAAACAAACCACAACACCCAATAGAACTATACAATATATTGCACTTTGGTGTTTTATTTTCTTCCATGTCCTGATGAAATTTGCGCACCTGCTGTTCTTCATCAGGTGTGGTAGGTGGAATTGAAGGTTTGGGCCTCTTGAAGAAGCTCTTCAAATGATGTCTGGACAGATCCTTTCCTTTTCTGCTTGTAGATCTCTCTATAGCAGCTGATTTGGTTGGACACCCCGCGACTGACTGTTGAACTTTTTTCAATGTTGGGGTCATTTTCCTCAAATATGGCCAGTGCGCTTTCAATGTGCTTGAATGCCACTGTCAACATTTTGGTTGATAAAGAACTACGTGGCTGTGCCATTTCAGCAGATTGGTGGGCCTTCTCTTCAGCAATTTTTTGCTCTTCTAATTGCATCGGGTCTTCATTGCTCAACTTGTTAGAATGTGAGGCGAGCAACTCTTCAATATCCTAGGTTTCCACCTCCAAGTTGAGATCTCTGGCCATTTGCAGAACAGTTTCTGTAACCTCTGCAACAGTCTCTGTAATGCCTTGGACATCTGCCACAAAATAAGGACACAAATTACGCCAAACTCCATTCAAATTGGATTGTCTGACCTCATTCCATGCCTCTCCGATGTTTCTTACTGTATGAAGAATGTTGTAACCCTTCCAAAATTCTTTCAAGGTTGAACCTCCTTCCACATCAGTTGCTCTGATGGCCTGGGCAAATGTTCATCTAAGATAGTAGGCCTTGAAGGAAGCGATAACCCCCTGGTCCATTGGCTGTATCAATGAGGTGGTGTTGGGGGGCATGAACGTTGGATGGTGGTCATCCAGGTACACGAGTTGGTCAGGAGCATTGTCCACAAGCAGCAATGCATTAAAATCAACGTTCTGCCTTGTGCAATATAATTGCACAGCTGGAGTAAAATGATGCTGGAACCAGCCCTCAAAAAGGCTCCCTGTTACCAATGCCTTATGGTTGGACTTCCAAATCACTGTAAGTGTGCTCTTTGCATACCCCTTGAATGCCTTAGGGTTTCTGCATAATAAACAAGCAAAGGTTTTAGCTTGAAATCACCTTGATCCAAGCAGAAGAGTCAGCCTGTCTTTTGCAACTTTAAAACCAGGCATAGATTTTTCCTCTTTTGCAATGTAGCTTCTACTGGCATTTCTTCCAGTAAAGCCCAGTCTCGCTGCATTGAATACTGATGAGCGAAATAGCCACCATCCTATAATTTTGGCTAATGTAACAGGCAAGGTTTTAGCTGCCTCCTCATCAGCACTAGCAGCTTCAGCGGGCACTTTAATGTTATGCAAGTTTCCCCTCTCCTGAAACCGCATAAACCAGCCCCTACTTTCAGTGAACATTTCAGCAGTGGACCCTTCTCGATGCTGGTGCTTAATGTCCTCATAAAGACTCAAAGCCTTTGCCTGAATTAAGGCTAAACTAATGGGCACATGACGCTGGGATTGATCTTCCAGCCATATGATGAGGAGTTTTTCTTCCTCAGCAATATGCCCAACACGTTTCCTTATTGTTGTACCTTGCATAGGAGCTGAGCCCTTAATCTGTTCCAAGATTCTTGCCTTATCTTTTATTACTGTCACAATAGTTGTGCGAGGTATATCCATGGCACGTCCAATTTCTGTGTTCATCTCTCCTTTCTCAGAGCGCTTTATTATTATGTTTTGTTTGGACTCTAAAGTAATAGATTTTCTAATCCTTTTTGGAGCAACTCCCTTTTGCTTTTTTCAAGACATGGTTAAGGGCCTAAAATAAACCACTAAATCTTCACACGGACTGTTCAGAATGATTTCCCTGACCTGCAGCCTTCTGATTGGGCAATTGTAGCAATTTTGCAAAGTGTCGTAAGAGCATCGGGTAAGCCGTTCAGGTTTCGTAAAAACAGCAATAGGGATGCATTGAGTAGCGTCGGATAAGCCGTTCGCCGTAAAACGAGGACTGACTGTACAAAACTTCGCTAACAGAGTGAGACACACAATACATAACAGCAGATATATGTCAGTGGGAGTGATATATATATATATATATATACACATATACACACAAACACACACACACACACACCGGTAGTACAGTGTATACAAACAAAGGCCTGTTGCTACAGTAATCCCATAAATAAATGCAGAAAATTTGTTACCATCCGGAAGAACGGCAAAGAAGAGACAGCACTCAGTAAGTAATGATCAAAAATGTATTTGAACAGAAACCGACGTAGAGGAATCTTATTCAGGGGGGGGGGGGGGTGCAATGAGACCAGGACCGTGAGTGACTTTATACCTACTCCCCAGTGCACGAATCAACAATTTAAAAAAACAAAAAAACAAAGCCCATGAAAAATCCTTCCAGGTGTCCCCGATCCTAAGTGGGCGCCCATTTTGGACAGTGGTCAAGCAGTTAAACAATGTGGATCTCCATTTCTGCCTCTGAATTTTGGGCTGAAATGATTGCCTTGTAAATTTGTCCTTACTCCCAGAACGTCAGAAGACCATTGAGAGAATAGAAGTATATGCTACATATTAACATCTATATGTGTTTTAATAAAGTTAAAGTATTCTCCTATGGAACGCCACTACATTCCTTTCATTAACTGGTTTCTTTACAGTTGTGAACCAAACCCTAAGGTTTCAAAATGCCTAAATGTTCTGTATATTATGCTTTGTTACCTTGCAAGTGTAACGGGTATTCCACCCCACCCAATCTCATATGTAGTGTGGGTGAGTAGAACATGCGGTGTTACCGGTGTGGTGCGTATACCTGCAGGCTCACAGGAGGTCTGAGCCTCCGCTAGTGAGAGCCTGGGGTGAATCCTCTGGAACGAATCTTCTTTCAGCGCCTCCACCTATGTAGGATTCTATGGAAGTGTAGAATGACCCTACATAGGAACCCAATCAGAAACCACACACACAGTGATTATATAACTAAGGACTTTACTAACGAATAATAATGATAACCTGTGTCTCTCTCACGGTGAGACACTAACAGTGACGTCTCGCAGGACGATTCCCAAACACTAGGTGATCCCACCCAGTGTCCCAAGAACCCCACCCAATGTCCCGTACTCCTACAGAGATAGTCAATGGGTGACTGCGCAGTCACTAAGAACCTAGAGGCCTGTTGGTGCACATGTGATGGTATAATACCTGCCGAGCACTCCGGTGCTCGGGTCAGCAACAAACTTCTCAAAGGGTCAGACGTGTGATGAGTCCGTCTGATCCTCCAACCGAACTCCTTGCACGTGCAGACCGCTAGGACGGTCCCACTCTGGAATCGTCTCTGAGGACCCCAACGTGGGTCCAACCGCTTCCACAGGAACAGCAGCAGCCGCTGTGTCCCTATCTATCTAAATGGTACTAACGTGACAGGAACCCTAACCTAGGGCCTGTCCCTGTAGTACAGCAACCTGTAGTGGCTTGGGGAACTCCTAGGGCCTGCAGGGGGTAATGACCTGTCCCACTCCCCTTACTACCCAAGTCCCTTCGGTAAGTGATCTGGAATGGACTAGAGTACTCTTCCATGCAGTACTTGGGCGTCTACCTACTGTTGGCCAGCCTAGTGCAGATCCTCTCCAGAATTCCTGACCTCGTTAACAGGCTATCCCTTCAGGCATCCTACCCCTAGCGCTACCTCAAGGTGACTAGAACAGCTATAGCCCTTCTCCAGACCCACTACTCTCTGACTAGTCCCAGCGCCTACCGCAGCAAGCTGTAACTCACTGGAGGCTGCAGCCAACGTGCTGCGCAACAAGGTGCCTGCCTATCAGACCTCACAGCACTGCTCGCTGTGACCCTGACAATGCAGCACTCTAACAACACTAAGGGCAGCGTCCCTATCTTGGGCCTCCCTAAGTACTTAACCCACTACGCTAGCGGGGGGAGTTGGGGCCTACCTGGGGTGTGGGTACCTATGGGGTGCAGGAGCTGCTCTCACTCCCCGCACCCTTCTTCCCTCACAGCTCCCTAGCTCCAACTCTCTATCACCTTCCTCAACAGTTACCCACCCAACTAGTGGGGAGTTGGGGTCTACCTGGAGTGTAGGTACCTATATGGGGCAGAAGCTGCACTCGCTCCCTACACCCAACTTCCCTAACAGCTCCCTGACTCCAACTCTCTAACTGCAACACTTCCTTCTCTCAGCTCCCACTAATGTAAGTGGCAGGGTCCCTAACCTGAGGGCTGCCCCTGGCAACACTCACCTTACTGGGGAGCTGAGCTATCCTGGACCAAAGGGGTGCTGGCCTAATACAGGGGAGTCCCTCTCTCCTGTACCCTACCTCCTTCCTTCACAGGGTCCCTCCGCTGACTGACTAGCGTGGTGCAAGCCCGCGAAATGTATCCTTTCCTCCAGGGCAGTCCTGCAGCCCTATTGGCTCCTATGAAGCACCTGATGCCTTCCTCGCTATGCCCCATGGGAATTGTAGTCCCGAGGCCCCTACAATAACATTGAGGCCGCGTGCGTGCCTTCCCTCTGCCTACACAAACCTGTAATGGCCGCCGCAACCTCTCACTAACTTCCCCTACTCTCGCGCGACTCTCCTGCGCCTTCCCTGCCCTCACGCAACTGTTCCCTGGCGCTAGGGTTCTCCCTGCGCATGCGCGAGCTAACTGGACCTCTCCTGCCCTCGCGCGATCACTGCGCATGCGCGAGTCTCTCCGTAATGGCGGCGCTCTCCTCGCCGGCCGCCGGGACCTTAGAGACGCGACCGCGGCCTTAGCAACGGCCCGATCGCGTCCCCGGCAACCGGCCTGCTCGCGGAGACAGCGCACCGCTCCCTGCAACGGCCCCCACCCTTGGGGTGGCCGTCGGGTCTGCCGCTGGCCTCCGGCAGTACCCGGCATCACTTGTGCCCACGGAGGCTCCCGAGGGGGTCGCAGGGGGCAAAGGGTGACCTGGCTACACAAGTAACAGTGCAGACACACCACAATGTCTTGTTCAGTGTGCGATATCTCCCTCTGTTTAGCATGATATATATATATATATATATACACTGTATGTATATTTTTATTTATATAGTGCCATTTGAGTACATAGCGCTTTAAAGCTGTAATACACGTGACAATCATATAAATAACAAAATACAAATCACACAATGGGAAGAAGTGCTTTCAGACATACAGTAAGTGACATTTAGGATCCGCATTGTGACATCAGTACCCATATTTTAAATCACATGAACAACAAGTAATTTTCCATTACTACATAGCCTTAGATTCCAAATGTAAAATAAATGTTCACACGGTTATGTGCTAACAAAACAACATGTGCAGCAGTGTATTTTCTAATGTGTAAAACAGCTGCCTGCATGGTTTACTGAAAACAGAGATATACATATAAATGAAATAAGAAATTACTTCCAGACTACAAACTGTATTAAGTACAAATTAGCCCTACATGCTCACAACTGTATGGAATAACTTGCAAAATATTTGTTTTGAACTTCCACTCAAGCTCATAATCAGGGGTAGATAAAAATAATAAAAATATATTTAAAAAAAAAAAATAGTTGTGCCCCGAGCACGCGCATTTTAAGTGAAACTTTTGTTACAGATATTGTGTTTGTGATGGTGACGTTTTTAATTAAAACACAATTTCAGAGACAAAACGCAAAGAAGTTTGACTTAGAAAGCGCATGCTAGGCACACACCCCGTTTTAGCTATTTGCACTTTTATATTTATACTAAGTGTGAATTCCTAGAGTGTGTGGCTCTGTCTGTCTCCGTCTCCCAAGTGTGGCAGGCTGGTTGCTGCGCATGCGCGCCGATCTTGTGGCTGGTACGCATATGCTGCGCATGCGTGGGACAATCTCTGCTTCTGCCTCTTCTTCTGTGCATGCGCTGCAGTCAATCTCTGGGCGGCCTGAAACATTGAGGCGCGCTGGCTCGAGGACCCTTCTGTGCATGCGCCGAGGACCGCAAACATTTGTGTGCATGACGGCACTTCAGTCATGCTGTTTTGAGACAACAAATTAAATTTGCCCCATCAAAACTCTGTAGGCGTCAGCAAAGAAGTTTCACTTCAAAAAGAAGCCAGCCCTATTAGCTAGAAACCTAGCCATGCAAATGTCTAACCTGTGATTGGATACCAAGTAAAAGCCTAACCATTCCCCCAGAAGACATGATGACTAGTGATGTCAATAAAGGGTATATATAGTGAGGGTAGAACATTCTGGGTTCAGATACTAGGAGCAGACACAGGGTATCAATGCCATAGAAAAAATGATCTCAAGGGACAAAATCAATGAAGAAAAAGGCTAAATTTCTGATCACGAGTATAGAATATATTTTGACTAAAAATAAATTTGGTTTAATGATTTATATTACCCCCAAATAGGTGGTACAGCCATCTGCACCAGGTTCGAACAGAGCAATGCAAATCTGCAAATCTTTTCATGGGAGTATGGGAGGAGGAACATGTCTTGATGAGCAGTGAATTCGTTGCTGGTTGGTCGTTTGGTACAGATACATAGATGACATCTTTAAATGGCAAGGAGTGAGGAGGAAACTTTGGACTTTAGTAATACCCTAAATTTCAAATGATCTCAATTTGAGGTTCTCTCATAGTATGACTAGGACCGAGATACAATTCTTGGATTGACTTGTGTGGATGAAGGTAATATTAATTCTAAAACGTATTTTAAAGCAGTAGACTGCAACACTTATCTGTACAGAAACAGCTGTCACTACAAAAATTGGTTAACGAACATTTCATACGGGCAGATGAGAAGAATCAGTAGGAACTGTACATCAGATCATCACATTTATAACGAAAAAGCCAATCTACTAAAACAGAGGTTTTAAGAGATGGACTATGACCCGATGCTGTTGGACAATGTGTTGATTAAAGTTAGTAAGATTAAAAGGAAAGAACTCCTGACTGTGAGAAAAAGAGAATGGCTTTGATAAGACTACTAATTTAATTCCTTTTATCATCAAGCAGTATAACAAAGAATTTAACAATATTATAAGAATTATTGGACACCATTGGCCAATCCTTCAACAGGATACAGTTCTAATAATTTTTTTTCCTGCAAGACCCCAGTTTGTTTTGACGAAGGCACCATATCTTATGAACAAATTGGCACAAAGTGCCTAACAGAACATGAACAAAAATGATACGTGTAAAAATGATTAAGAGAAAATTTGTCTAAATTGCAATTCCAAAGGATTTTTTTTACGTGCAATAATTGTGGAGCTTATGTTTTGGGCATGAACAAAGCCAAAAAGGTTCTCTTCTAATGTTACAGGTGAATCATTTACGATTTCAAATATGATTAATTACAATAGGGAGGAGTGGCTCAGTGAGTAAAAACTGGCATTGAGTTTGAAGCAGGGGAACCTGGTTCAATTCCTGGTGTTGGCCAGTTATGACTGTGGGCAAGTCCCTTTACCTCCCTGTGCCCCAGGCACCAAAAAATAGACTGTAAGCTCCACAGGGCTGGGACCTGTGCCTGCAAAATGTCTCTGGAAAGCGCTACGTAAAACTAGCAGCACTATACAAGAACATGCAAAAAATATCGACTATGTGATCTATTTGTTGGAAAGTCCTTTTGGCCTGCAATATGTAGGCCGCACTACTGTACATACATTCGTGTGCTGCATTTTCCAGTGTGGCAGCAAATTTGCAATGTTGTACTATAATGTTGCTTCTTTTTAGCCATCAACAACAAGGTTATGCACCAGTGCGATTTATGCAGACTTAAAGTGACTAATTACAGCATTAGTGAGTGCATCTACTGCAGCTGCTACAGTCCCTAAATATGACATTCATGCAGCCATACCTTAACTGTTACAAATCCACGAGTTACATTTTCAGGGTTGGCTGGAGTTGGCATCATTTTGTCATTTTCAGTAAGCTAAAAGCAAAAATAAAAATAATTTTAATTATTTTTCTTTTCATTATTTACTTTCAACAAGTAACTTAACATATAAGACATACAATATTTAGAAAAATACACGTGAAAAAAGTGTTCTTGTCGCCGTGTCGGTCTAGTTGAAATTGTGCAAAAATGAACACGTCAGTAGTAGTGTGGTAGCATCTGGACTGACTGAATATATTTTAAAGAATCTTTCGAAAGGTTGCACTTGAAGACTTGAAAGATTGTCTTTCCAAAAATTATCACATATAAATGTGAACTTCAGTACTATTAGAAGAAAAAAAAAAAAAAGGAAATATGTATCGAATAGAAGATTAAAAAATATATAAAATAATTCGTTTTTACATGGAAATCTACTGCATAAAGGGTGCACCACAAAATGTATTGGATGCAAAAAGGACAGTAGTGAAGGGAGAGGCAATACCCAGGCACAGCATGGAGAGTGACGCGAGGCCACAGTGTGCACTTAAAGACCTGAAGCGGCATTCCTGTTCAAGTGTCCCGGTATCCACCCCGGCAAGAATGGCAACTGCATCAGTGCCAACCACTTATGCGAGTGCATTTTTATTTATACTAAAAGCAACAATTACAATATACGACACTAGAAAGTCTTTCCCTCTCGGCGCTACCATTTTTTGTTCAGTTTCCTGCATTAAAGCTCAAGCGTGGAGGCCGCTTTTTGAAGTAGCACATGAAGACTTTAAGAGCTTCTCAACTATCCCTCTATGGGGCTTATTCTGAGGTGTGATAAGCACAGGTGACGACCGATCACAGAAAAGCCTCATTAAAGTCAATGGGGCTTTCATGCAATAGCATGTCATATGCGCTTATCACACCTTACAGAATAAGGACCTACGACTGATTATTGGACATTATTTCACATACATTATCTAAATATTTAATATACAGCACATATCATTTGAACCCATTCTACACTATCCTCAGCAGAGGAGTGTCCTTTTAATCAAAAGGTTTTTATAATCCGTAAATGTTACTTTTGTAACATGTGAATATATTTGTATACATATTTATATTCTTTTAGAGTTCTATATTTTGATTTTTAAAATCAAGGAAACAAAATTCATTGACATTCATCCCTTAGGCTGCGATTATAGTAAGCGCGATGGCGCATGCGACATGAACAAATTGCAGCAGCTCTATCTCGGGCCGGACATAATGCGTGCGAGCGATGAAGAGAGACCGCACAGCAGATTTTTGAAAAGACAAATGTCGTTTTTTCGCGCGGCGGCCGCACCACCACAGCCACATCACGTGAGCGGTTCAGCCAATGAGGGCGAACCAGCTGGCTGACGCCTCCCTATAGCCTCCATCTCAATAGCACACATTGCTCGAGCGATAGGCATGTGACGCCATGTGCTCCGTCGTACGCCTACTATAAAACGCAGCCTTAGGCTGCGTCCCCGCTAGCACGGAGCATGCAGTGTTTGCGGCGGTTACTTACATATATAGACATAGGCAAGTCCCCGCTCACGCTGTGCGCGCGCTCGTGCGCGGGCACATACTCTCACCCGCGCTTAAACAAAAAAAATTATATTTTCCCGTGCTCTCAACTACCCGCAATGCCCCCCCACCCCCCGCAGGGGTACATGCAGGACACCCAGCGCCAAGCATTCTCCAAGCATGAGCGCGCTCAGGACCAGCGGGGACTCCACCTTAGAGTGCACCAAAGCTTCTACTTTTATTTGTGAAAACACCAAAGTAACCTTTTATTTATCTTTGTTTTCCCCCCCAAGCCTAAAAATATTAGGAAGATGAAATACAGTCTAGATCTGATACACACACACACACACCTCGCGGGATTTGGATGGGGATTGCCAGTTGAGTTACACTGAGCTTCCGAAGCTCTGAGCTTACAGAGGTGACAGCTAAAAATCTTCTCCTATGTGAACACACCCTACGCGTTTCTCCTTGCAGCTCCTCAGGGTTTGAGGAAGCCGCATGAGAAACCGTAGGGTGTGCGTTCACATTGGAGAGGATTTTCAGCTGTCACCTCTGTAAGCTTCGGAAGCTCAGTGTAACTCAACTGGCAATTCCCATCCAAATCCCGCGAGAAGAGATCTCATCACATCACGTGACACGGAAGTGGAAAGTGAGGATAGGAGAAGCCGGCTGCAGGACTGAGACGTAGGTGTGGAGACGCCGAGCGAGACGGAGGTGAGAGACCCGTTCTTTAGGGACATATCCTTTGCCTTGATACGCAGGAATTGTTTGATAGAAATGTGTAAGTGAGATACTTACCATTCTATTATATAATTTTATAATAAAAACAGAATTACACTATATATGTGTTATTTCCACTTCAACTTATAAATCCATATACCTACAGTACCACTGGATGCTGAGTGCCCAAAGAAATCTGAAAGAGCTTCAGTACAGAGAATCTTGGAGTGGGGATTCCAGTAGGCATTGAGAGTATCCAGACTGCTGTGGAATTCCTTTATTTTATATCCAGTTACAACATGTGTGGAGAAATGCACTTTTTTATCATCTAAAATGTGAGTTTGTTACCTACCACATATCAATCTTTGCAATTGTGCAGACATACTACCCTACGTTTATTCTTCTTTTTGTCTCCTGGTTTGCGCCTAGGTCGTTCTGTCCTTGTATGCATATATGTATTGTGATACAATCACTGTCTCTAGGTGCTAGAATAGGGCAGCTATGGGACTTTCCAGCGTACAGAGAGTTTATTCCCCTAGAGAAGCCAGCAGCAGCTGCAAACCAATTGAGCAAGCTGAACTCCTGATTGCTCATGGAGTTTTAAAAGTCAGGAAGTGACTACACACAGAGACTGCTGTTCCCAGAGAAGGGGGACAAAGAAAAGTTGTCCCCAGCTGTGGAAGCTGACACAGTCCCCTAGGCTCGCTCGACTTTGGTCGCGGAACCTGCTGGGACTGCCTGGGTTGTTAATCCCAGGAAGGATGGACGCAAGACCGTGCTGAAGCAAGGAATGTTCGGTCCATAGTAATGGAACTACAGAGGAGAGAGTTTCTGAGCTCTCGTGGGGCTGAGCTCCCCTAGGAAGGAAGGACGGGAGACCGTGCTAAAGCGGGGACGTCTGCTCCATAACCTTTGAGTAACAGATAAGAGAAACACTATATTGCTGTGTGCAGAGACTGTATATGTTTAGCTACAACAGTACCTGGTTTGAGGTGGTAACCAGCTTAGCTATTCATCCAGTTAGTAAGGGATGAAACTACATGTATAGTTAGTCTCCTAAGAGGAGTAGGCGTTTATTTTATTATTTGTTTTGACTTAAAGGGAAGGTGGGCATTGTAGTGTATTGTTTACCCTGTAGATAAACCCCATATAGAGAAATACAGCCTTTAGTAATGATATTTTGGTATGTCCCTGATCTGCAAGTCCTGTTTTAAAAAAATTACGCAGCAGCCTTTAGTAATGATATTTTGGTATGTGTGAATATCAAAAGGTGTTTTTTTTTTTTAATTGTGTGCTGCTAATTGACCAACTGGAACAAGCTGATTTATTGGGGAGGGGGAGGGTCATGGGACTGCTATAGCTGTATAAAACCAATACCCCCCTGCATTACCATTATATAGGGAGGCATTTTTAAAATGAGCTTTTTAAGTCAGAATATATAGTTAGACTATAGTTGGACTAGAGGTGACTTGGGACTGCATCCTTCTGCAAACTTCTACACAAGCAACAAACGGTGAGCTATTCTGACCACACTATGATCCCTGCTGTTTGTCTGCACAATTTAACCTACACCCCTTTATAACTTATTTCACTACAGCCTCTCCCAACACTGACTACACACAACTACCTCCTGCACTACTACTAACTCAGCCCACTGCATAGACCCAAGCATTGCAATTCAGAAAAACATTTGACAAGGTAAAGGCACACCCCTGCTGTTTAGTCTGCACACACACTTGGCTCAAAACAGCTCCATGCAGCATTACCTACCTCTGGCATAATGAACCTTACTTTTTACCTCCACTTTGTTCTTTCTTGTGGCCTCGTTGAAATGCTACTCTCTCTATCCACTACAAACTCCCCCCTCCTGGTCCACGCCCAACACCACCATACACCCTGGATTACTCAAAAGCCTTGCACTATCTACTGGATGTTGGTGGAGAACCCTGAAAAACAGCACACCAACCACCGCACACTCAAATGGCAAACATCATAAAGTAACAACTTGCAAACAACTACTCAAATTTCTACTCATACTATTACTCTCTTTAGCAGGTGATATTGAACCTAACACAGGCCCTCCCATTATAACTCTGTCCCATACCCCTGAGAATAACCCCTTCAAATTCCAAAAAGGGCTATCTGTCGCCCATATAAATATCCGGAGTCTGCTGCCCAAACTGGATGAACTAAGAGCATGGTGCCTTATGCATAAACAAAAAGCCATCGTTCTTACAGAAACATGGCTAACCCCTAAACCCCCTGATGCACATATTGCCATTCAGGGATACTCCATTTCTAGGAGAGATGGGTCAAAGAGAGGACATTGTTAAATTGCCCCCCAAGCCCACCCTCTTTTGAAATCCTAGTTGGCAGAATATGCCTCCCCTTTTCTAAGCCCATCTTGCTAGCTAGCATCTACCGCCCCCCTAAAGCCCCTCTACAATCCCTGACTGATATCACCCAGTTTCTTGGCTCCATTTCCTCTCTGAATGAGAAGAGTGAGCTGCTAGTTCTTGGGGATTTTAACTTCAATTGGCTTGACCCTAAAAACCACAAAATCCAGATACAAATCAAATCGCTTAACCTATCGCAACTTATTTCCCAACCCATACGGACAAACCTGAAATCGCACAATCATTCCTTGCTTGACTGGATTCTCTCCTCAAATCCCAGCAGAATCCAATCCTCTGGCATCCTTCCTGACATTTTCAGTGACCATGCAATAGTGTACTGTGTAAGGAAAATTAAACCGCCCCAATCAAGCCCTAAAGTTCTCCTCACTAGAACATTTAGAAACTTTAACCCACAACAGTTTCTGGCTGACCTTACCAACTGCCCTTGGCACAGAATCGATTTAATTCCCGACCCCGATTCTGCGCTCGACTATTTCCAGTCCGAGTTCTTAAAACTCTGTGATACCCATGCTCCACTACGCAGAATAAGGGTACGGGAGTGCCCACCTTCCATGGGTTACACCTGACCTTTTAGCACTCTACCAGTTCAGGGATGCCTTGTGGAAAAGCTACAAAGTAACTGGCACTACCAAGGATCTCAATCACTACAGATGCCTGCGGAACATGTGCACAAGGCAAACAAGGCATGCAAAAGCACAATATTACTCTGACAATCTCCTCCAGAACACATCAAACCCAGCTAACTTCTGGAAGGTTATCAACAACATATTCCAGCCTTCTAACCAACAACAGCCAATATCACTAAGGGGGATATTACTCTGACAAACCCCACCGACATTACAAATGCATTCAATGATTACTTTGTGGGGTGTGCTGCTAACTTATTAGCGAAACGCAACCCAAACCACAAACCTGAATCTCATCCTGGGAGTACCCATATAGCCCCACCCCCTCCCAACACTGCCCACAATTTTCAATTTGGCCCAGTATCCGAAGAGGAGATTACACAAGCACTCCTCAAATTAAAACTAAGCAGCCAATGTGGACCTGGCCTACTACAATCTAGGTTCCTAAGACTTGGTTCCCCAGCCATTGCCAAACCAATTGCTTCCATATTCAACTCTATCCTGTCTGCAGGCCATATCCCTAAAACCTGGAAAACTGCCAGAGTTGTCCCAATCTTCAAAAGTGGGGCCAAAAACACGGTCTCAAACTACAGGCCAATCTCCCTTCTCCCAATCCTATCCGAAGTCATGGAAAAATGTGTACACTCCCAATTAAGCGATTACTATAACAAGACAAAGTTCCCTAGCCAATTCCAATTTGGCTTTCGCCCCAAACACTCTACCGTACTGTAACTACCCTGCTAAAAGTTTGCAATGTAATCCAGTGTGGAATGGAACAAGGTCAACTCACAGGTGCAATATTCCTAGATTTTGCAAAGGCTTTTAATACTGTTGTTATCCTGCTTAACAAACTCCAGAGCTCTGGAATAGGGAAGCATGCTTTAAACTGGTTTCAGTCCTAGCTATCAGGTAGATCCCAACATGTGTCCATTTCAGGCTCTAAATCCAACCCCCTGGATATCACCTGTGGCGTCCCGCAAGGCTCTGTTCTGGGGCCCCTACTCTTCTCAGTGTTCATCAATGATCTTCCCACAGCTTGCAAGGAAGCCTCAATACACATGTATGCAGATGACACAATCCTATATGCACACAGCCATAGCCTCTCTGACCATGAACACATACTTCAGTCTGACTTTTTGAGACCCGAAAACTGGATTTCCCAAAACAAACTGTTTTTAAACACTGACAAGACTGTAACAATGGTATTTGGGACCAAGACTAAATTTGTAAAGCTTCCAGTGACTGAGCTCCAGATCAGAACCAACGCTAACTCCACCCTAACTCCTGTTACCAGTTTTAAATACCTGGGCATATGGTTTGACTCCCACTTAACATTCGGAATGCACATTGATACCCTGACATCCAAAACCTATGCCAAACTAGGTGTACTTTACAGGAACAAATCCCCCCTAAGCCTGCTGGTCAGAAAGCGTATTGCACAGAGATGCTAATGCCAATTATCGGCTATGGAGACATAGTATATGGCTCGGCAACCCAAACCCACCTTGGCAAACTTGACACCCTCTACAATTCAATTTGTTGTTTCGTTCTCCAACGCAACAACAACACACATCACTGCGAAATGTTCAAAGAACTAGATTGGTCATCACTTGAGTCTAGGCGCAAAGTTCACCTTTCCTGTCTTGCCTTCAAATACTTTCTGGGCAAACTACCCACCTACCACATGCAGCACTTATCATCTGAGATCTGACTCCAAAAGACCATTCATGGTCCCAAGGCTCAACAAAGTATCCGGACGCTCCTCCTCTTACCATGCACCCCAAAACTGGAACAACCTACCGGAGACTCAAATCCACCACCAGTTTAAGTTCTTTCAAAACTAAGGCTATCTCACATTTTAATCTGGTCTGTAACTATCATATACATCTTCTCTAACTGCGCATGCAATGTATACCCTGTTCATTTATGTAACTGTATTTGTAACCATGTATTATTTGTCATATTAACAATGCCCAGGACATACTTGAAAACGAGAGGTAACTCTCAATGTATTACTTCCTGGTAAAACATTTTATAAATAAATAATACTACGTTTCCTGCCTTAATCTGAGACATAAGATCCTATGCTGTGACCGAGACATCACTGTATGAATAGATGTATTATATTAATATATAAGATCTTGGAGAGAGTTACATACTCCTAGATAAGGGAAGTATATTGCTATTAAGCAATTAAAATTTTACAAAAAATGCCTAGTATTCCCCTAATTATTGTGAGTAAAAAAAGGTTACTCTTAAAACATTTAATTAGTTGTAAGTGGTTACGTGTTTTGGGTATTTTTGTACTTAATGGGGTTTTTTTTGTTTTGTTTTAGATAATGAACACCTAAAAGTGTCCTGATTTTAAGTGGATGAGATTCTGTAAAAGACAAAAAAATAAAATAAACCAGGACATTAAATATATAATGAAAAAAGGAAGAAAGCATGGTAGCACTCAATATGAGGAACTCACTGTTTCTACGATAATCCTTACAAGAAAGCTGCTCCCACAGAATGTGGTCTTTTTCAAAGCAGGTGCTGCGCTTCATTTTGTCAAGACAACATGCAGATAACAATTCTGGCCACTTGGGTCCTTCGCCATGGTGGGTGTATGTATGCATGTATGTATATCTTTATTTATATAGCGCTTCACAGCAGTAATACACACAACAATAATATAGACAACAAATAATACAAATAACACATAATGGGAAGTAGCGCTTCAGACATAAAAGTGACACTTGGGAAAAGGTGTTCCTGCCCCGAAGAGCTCACAATTTTATTGGCAAGTAGAAAGAGCGTACAGACAGACACTGTAGGAAGGTGTTTTGGTAAAACGTCTGCAAGGGGTCAAGGTCGATGTATGAGTTAAGTATCAGCCACAGAGCTACACATATACTTCAATAAGGAGGTGTGTTATAAGATGGGTCTTAAAATGTGGATAGAGAGGGTGCTAGTCATATATTGAGGGGAAGGGCGTTCCAGAGGTATGGGGCAGTCAGTGAGAAAGGTTGAAGGCGGGAGAGGGCTTTAGACACAAAAGGGGTAGAGAGAAGACATCCTTGAGTATAACGCAAGAGTCGGGTGGTGTATAGCGAGAAATTAGTACGGAGATGTAAGGACGGGCAGAAGAGTGTAAAGCTTTAAAAGTGAGGAGGAGAATTGTGTCTGATTCGGGATCTGATAGGAAGCCAGGAGAGTGATTTCAGCAGGGGAGACACAGACATATTTAGGAAAGGGACCTAAACACCTACTTTGGCAGCTTACCCTGCTTCCATTAGCAAGGGTCCCCTCATTGCAGGCATTAATACTAAGCAGGTATATGGTATACCAATACCATACACATCCTCTTTAGACTGCCATCTAACTGTTCTACAGATTCAGAGAGATCGGCCATCAGCTAAGGTTCCCAGTGACTGTTTGTCCACAGGACTAAGCAGTGCAACTTTGCACTGTCAGCCACTGTGAATCTGTTTTGACAAATTCAGCGGAGGTCCCCAGAAATCGGTTGTCCATAACATTTGGCTGTGGGTTTTCCCACTATCTGCCACTTTGTATGTATATTGTGATGCACTTGTCTATCGATCAGGCTGTTCACTGCTTTGATCTATAAAAAGGATGTGTGAGAAATGGGTTCCTGGACAGAAGCTATACTGACAAAAACACAAGTTTAAAAGTGAATCAGGGCAATTAACCTGCCCCCCAACCCCCCTTCTGCACTCCATTTAACAAGAGCTACAGCTATTTCAGGGTGTTTCCTTGAGACACCCATTTAAGATCAGTCTCTTTAACCACTACCTCAATAGGGATTGTTCTGACAGCCAATTTAAAAAATAAAAATAAAAAAAAACCACAACTACTATACTCACTATATTCTGTTCTATCATTAAAAAGTGAAAACCTATATAGCATTTCTTGCAAATAGCACTACCAGCTATTCACCAGAACTATCTAGAGTATTTGTCATTAATTGGCACAGAACTACGTGCCAATTAGTCCTGGAAATAGTTTCAGGATCAACCGGAAATCATAAAGCTGTAGCGCTGAGACCATCTGTGAGTCAACACGATGTGATGACGTCCCCCTTTAAACATTGTGTTCCATATGTACCCACATGGAACGTAAATGGAATTGTATTGCAAGAGAACCAATTACCTCTAGGAGCAGAGCCGCAGACAGATTTCCCAGGGCCCAGGACTTGAGTTACCACTGCCCTCCCACCCCCCATTTCGGCGGTCTTGCGAGCCCCCCAACTTCACAACTCGCAAGCCCCCTCTATTTCCCCCCTCCGTCTCAACCCCCCTCTTCCTGACTCACCTCCCCTCCATGAATTACCCCACTCATTCCTTCACCCCTCCACACACACACACACACACACAGAGAGCTGGGCCCTGTGGTAAGAGAGGATCAGCAGCTGAGCAAAGAAGTTGGGCCCGTCCAGAGGTCGGGCCCAACTGCTTTGTCAGGCCCCTTGCAGCCACCAGGCCCGGGACACTTGTCGGCAGCCCTGCCAACATAATTACAGTAAAATAGCGAATATATCAAAAACAAAAATCTAAGAAAGTCTATAAGATCTATATCAAATACTTTACATAGAAAATAAAAAATAAAAGTAAATTCTACACAACCCAGACTTTCTAAATCAGATATGGTGATATAATACAGGACAAAGTGTAATAGAAGGTGATCACTGACATCAAAATCATAATTAACAGATAACAATTATACGAAGAGAGATAACATGTTAAGGAGGAGATTCTCTCCACTTCCTCCTTTCCGAAGGGGTCGTATGTGATCAGTTGAAAACGCATTGATTCACGTTATGTTTTGCTTCCAAAAAACATTTAGTCACTGGAGAATCTGTGGGAGTAATATTAGGTGTCTGATATACCTGTCTAATGGAGAATGTATGCACTGTAATTCTTTTCTTAATTACTCTTATCGTTTTACCAACATAGACCTTGGCACAGGGACACCACAAAAGTTAGATAAAGCTGGAGTTGCATGTAAAACAAATGTTTAATCGCATAATTCTTCCCTGTCCTAGGGTGTTTAAAAGGTAGCACTTATCACAGAGTTTCAATGAATGCAGTTTAAACAAGGATAGCTACCAAATTTGTGTTCATTTAAAAAAAAAAAAAAACTGTACTTCCACTCTTGCTCATGGTCCACTCAAACCAAATGGTCCCTCAAATTCCTCCCACTATTGTAAGCAAATAGAGGTTCCTTAAATAATTTGGTCAATGTACGATCACTAGAAAAGATCCACCAATGTTTCAAAATGCAATGTCTCATGAATCCCGAGGAATTTGTGAATGGGATCCTAGTACAGATCAACCCCCATATAACGCTGTGCTTGGGGTCCAAAGAATCACATTGCGTTAGATATAATATACGCATTGTACAATAAAGTATTTAAGATACCAATAATCATGTTGTAAAGTATTCATAAATACGAAAACTAGGAGCAACGCTTGCATCGCGTTATAAGCAGATTCGTGTTGTAACGGATCGCGTTATAACGGGGTTGAGCTATATATATATATTTTTTTTACTGGACTCTTCCTTTCGCAGCAGCACAGCGCTATCAATGTTCTTTGTTTTAGTCATGTTTTTCAACCGTGGTCAAGGTGTAACCTCTATTGCAAACCTATTGGCCATTTCATACAATCGTTTATCGAAAATGGTAGGGTCAGAAACAATACGCATAACCCTTAACAATTGTGCAGGTTGTAAATTACCCAAAAGTGTTTTCTGATATCCTTGATGATTACTTTGTCCTGTATTAATATCACCATGTCTGATTTAGATACAGTAGTTGTGTAGAATTGACTTCTATTTTTTTATTTTCTATGTAAAGTACAGCTCAACCCACTTATAACGCTGTGCTTGGGGTCCAAAGAATCACATCACGCTATAAGCGGATCGCGTTAGAAATAATGTACAATTGTATAATAAAGTATTTAAGATACAAATAATCGTGTTGTAAAGTGTTCGTAAATACAAAAATTGGGAGCCACGCTTGCATCGCGTTATAAGACAATTCGCGTTGTAACCGAACGCGTTATAACGGAGTTGAGCTGTATTTGATGTAGATCTTGCAGATTTAACACTGTGTTAATGATCACATTTGAGGCACTTTTTGATATTTTTGTATTTGATATATTCACTATTGTACTGTAATTGTGTTGCTCCTAGAGGGAGTTGGTTCTCTTGCTATACAATTCTCTTTGCGTTCCATGTGGGTACATATGGAACACAACGTTTAACAGGGGGATGTCATCACGTCGTGTTGACTCGCAGACAGCCTCTGCGCTACAGCTTTATCTCTTCCAGTTGATCACAGAATTACCAGGTCACCTACAGTAGGAGTGGATGGTATTCACTTGAATTGTAATTGGTGGGTTATAAAGGCACCTTGATATGTTAACATGTTCATTTACCTACCTGACGAAGGGCCTGAGTGGCAAGAAACGTTATCTGCATGTTGTCTTGACAAAATAAAAAAGCAGCACCTTCTTCGTAGAAACAGGGAGTTCCTCATATTGAGTGCTGCCACCCTCTCTTACTTTTTTCTGTTATCCTCCAGTGTGGCCTCACGCTTTGAGGGGCAAGCACCTTATAAACAAATGTAACTTGGTTTCCAGCAAGCAGTTTACCTATGATTAAGGCTGAGTCCATAGACATTTCTCCCGTGCGGAGGCTGAGGGAAAACGGGTGCTTTCCCTGGCCTTATTACGTGTGCCGTCCAGGGGCGTGTCTATGGGTGGGCCAGTGAAGTCACGGAGCTGGTTCGCCCTCATTGGGCGAACCGCTCACGTGACCGGCCCTCCGCTCCCCTCAGTGCTGAAACTAAAAAAAATTGTCTGCTACGCCTCCGCACGCCTGCGGAAGTGTGCGCGAGCCCCTGCTAAAGCCGCTCTCATTGCAGCTTCAGGGGCTCATTGACAAGCGTGAGCACGGGTCAGCGGCTAAGCTCTGACCATGCCTGCGGCCTAAGATAGATAGATACATATATAAAAACACACACACGATGTGCGACGGGTTGGAGATGGCGGTGTAAATTCAGTACTCCACCACCCGTCGGCAGATTAATGTAATTAAAGTATTTTTTCAACAAACTCAAAGCTTTTCAATTATCTTCTAAAGACCCCTGATACCACACAGAACATAACGCTGCCTCCGGAGGGGACATGGCAGCAACAAGACAGCAAGCCCGGCGCAAAACTGATGTACGCGCATACTTCACAGAAGCGGGAAAGACTGGGGCTGCTGAACACTCCGCAATGTCGGATTCCGACTCAGCCCATGAGGCGGAGGTTACGGGGCAATCTAAGCTCATTAAAAAAGAAATTGCGAGACTCCTCTCTGATTTGAAAATCTTCTTTAAAGGGGAGGTGGAGGGGCTCAGGAGAGACATGCTGCAAATCGGCACCCGCACAAGCGACCTCGAGGAACGCATGGAGGACAGCTCCAGGTGCCACCAAGAGTCTAGCACCAGGTTGGGCGCATTAGAGTCGAGGGTCACAGAGCTAGAGTCCCGGCAAGAGGACAGCGAAAACAGGGACCGACGCAACAATATACGCGTCCGGGGGATCCGTGAGATCTTGGACCCGGAGGCCCTCCTGAGTCGCTGGATGACGTCCATTATGCCGGGTAAATCTGAAGCCGAATTATGCATGGACCGTTGCCACAGGGCCCTGCGGTCTCGGCCTCTGCCCACAAACCCCCCCGAGATGTCATCCTCCGGCTTCACCACTTTAAAACAAAGGAGAAGGTGTGTAGGATCACCAGAGCAACCCCACATATCACCTTTGAGGGGATCACACTATCCGTGTTCCAGGACATATCTCCTCTCACCCTCATACGCAGAAGGGCGGTGGGGCACATAACTAAGGAGCTGCGAGACGCCGATATAAGATACCGGTGGGCCTTCCCATTCGCATTGGTGGTGATTAAGAATGGTCGCTCCCACGTGCTGAAGCACCCCTCTGAGGGGCCCTCCTTCCTAAAAAAGCTGGGAATCAAGGTAGCTACAAAGGTGGCCCACCCAGAAAATCAAGAGACAAGCCCACCTCGGGCTGCGCCATGGGAGACGGTGTCCTCTGCTTCAAAGGACAAAAGAAAGGAGAAACCGGGCGAGGGGGCCAGGAGCTCGTAAGAAACCTCTGAGGGGCTGAAGTTGCGGCTATGTGCCGCCTAAGTTAAGATGGTAATAAATCTTCCCCGGTTCGCCCTTGTATTGGCTAGGAACTAACCCGCAGTTTGGGCTGTTTCGGACTCTCTACGAAGCTACAAACCAGCAGGAACTAAGCCTACCCCACGCAGAGGGCAAACTGGATTATAGTCCCCTAAAATGGCTGCCCGGGACTTACTTTCGATGAAGAAGTAAGTCCGGCGCGAAAATCTGCATGGCGGCGAGGATTCCGGCGCGAAGGACTGATCCGATGCCGGGGACCGCCTTCGGCTCCACCCTCCTCCTCGGGTGACCTGCCTCCGAATGAGCTCGCCTCGCCCATCCTGATAACGTCACCCGGCAGGATCTCGCGAGGCCAGGGTGATGGGAAGAGATCGCGAGAGCGAGGACGCAGGGCTTCCGGGACCGGCAGTGACGCGGCACGCCCCGGCGGGGGTGCGCGAACTCCGCTGCCGGGGTGGTGTATGTGGAGGGGCGATATACATGGAGGGGCGGGGGGGTTACAAGAGGGAGGCCCCCACATTCACTACGCCGAGGACAAAGGGGCGCAGGTACCGGGACAAATAGTGGGGACACCCACGCAAGCGTGCCAGTCTATCGCGGGGGGGGGGGAGTATACACACACCTTGAGCCCGTAGATAGGCGTCAGAGAGTGGGCCCGGGGGAGGGTGGGGGGCATGGAGCAGGGGGGCAGGAGTGAGAAGCAGAAGAGAAGCAGAAGAGACGCTTGCTGATTCATCCCTTTCTGGTATTCACCAAGGGTGCTGCCTCCGATCATCATATGGTGTGGTAAACCCAATAACCAACTGCTTGTAAATTTTATTTTGATGTACGCAGAACTATTTACTTTTAATCATAAAGTCACGTTTTATACTCTATTACACTATGTGCGTTGTGCGCATTGTTTTTCTGTTTTTTTGTCTAGTTCCTGGGGTGTTGAGCCACCCCCAAGAAAGGCTGCAGACCCACGCATAGTGTCATCCTCATTATTAAGGTTAACATTGTTCTATATTCACTGTGCACAGGTCACTATTTGTCATTTACTAGGTATTAGCTGCGCACTATTTTTTATTGTTTAGAATGATATCGTCTGCGTACAAAGCCACTTTGTGTTCTTGTGAGTGTATTTGTACTCCAGTGATATCCGTGTTGCTACGAATTTGGGCTGCCAGTGGTTCAATGCATAGGGCGAACAGCAAGGGTGATAGCGGGCATCCTTGTCTTGTATCACTTTTAATTGGAAACAGCTCCGAGTGAAACCCCTGGTGGACCACCCGCGCTGCAGGCGCGTTGTAAAGCGCTTTTATTGCCCTCTGGAATTTGCCTCCAAACCCAAATGCTCCAAGCGTGGACTCCAAGTATGGCCAGTCAATCCTGTCAAAGGCTTTCTCTGCGTCTAGGCTTAGGACCACGCTCCGGACCCCACTGGCTTCCACGAAATCAATTATATCTACAATCCGTCTGGTGTTGTCGGCCGCCTGTCTATTTGTAATAAAGCCAACTTGGTCCGGAGAGATAAGCCTCGGCAGGATGACGCTTAACCGGTTGGCCAGTAATTTGGAGTAGATTTTGACATCTGTATTAATTAATGATATTGTCTGATAACTTTGACAATTTGTGGGGTCTTTGTCCCCTTTATGAATCAAGGAGATCGACGCCTGGAGCATCCGTTCAGAGAAGGGCTCTCCAGCTAACACTCCGTTAAATAACCGAAGCATTTATACTCTATTACACTATGTGCGTTGTGCGCCTTGTTTTTCTGTTTGATATCATTCTAACCCTGACTAGGCCACTAATCTCGCTACCTAACCTGTTCGGGCTTCTAGACCAATTTGCCCAGATCTCGGGGTTTAAAATAAATCAAGCAAAATCAGAGGCACTAAGCCTTAATATCCCCCGAGAGATGGAGAAGCTGATTGAACTCAACTTTGAGTTTAAATGGCGACCCTCCTCCATAAGATACCTAGGGGTGTATATCACAAAAAAGATAGGCTCCATATATCAAGCAAATTACCCCAGTCTATTGAAAACTCTAAAAAAGGAATTACAAGACTGGGCAGCATATGGTATCTCATGGCTAGGAAGGATCTATAGCGTCAAGATGAACATCCTCCCCCGGATTCTATACCTGTTTCAGACTCTCCCGGTACCCGTGGTATGGGCAGATATCATGGAACTACAAAAAGCGATCTCGAAATTTATTTGGAAGGGGAAAAAACAACGGATAAACGCCAAATTGATGCAGAAGGCTAAGGAGGGGGGGGGGGGGGTCTAGCTGTCCCGAGCATTATGTCCTATTACAAAGCGGCGCAATTGTGCCAAATCACACAGTGGCACGGAGACCCGGAGCTTAGGCGGTGGGTGGCACTGGAGAAGGAGATGTGCGCCCCACTTGAGCTCGGGGACCTAATCTGGTACCCGAGGATACGGGTGAAGGACATAAACAAACCACTGACCTCTGTGCTCAACTCGCTCTCGGTCTGGGAGGCGTCTAAAAGTAGCCGCTCGCTAACCTCCAAACATACGCTTATGACCCCCTTATATGGTAATCCGAATTTTGCTCCTGGACTAGCGGGCAAGAGTTTCCCATTGTGGCGCAAATTGGGTCTGAGGAGGTTGAAGGATCTGGAGGGCAGCAACACAATTAAATCTTTCGAGCTATTAAAGTCAGAAACGGACATCCCCAACACAGAATTTAATATGTACCTCCAGATCCGGGCATTTTATAACGCACACCCGGTGAGACCACCGCTAACAAAGTTTGAACGGCTCTGCGTGAGAGGTACAGACACGCGGGGACTGATCTCTGCCTTGTACAGAGAGGTGGTCGGTGCTGACAAGGAGGATACAGACAGACCCAGATTTATGGCCCAATGGGAGTCAGATCTACAGGGCACATTAGAGGACGAGGACTGGACAGCGATCTTCAGGGCAGCAGCTAGTAGCTCCATCTGCACGACATTAAAGGAGAACTCATATAAGGCAATGTTGCGCTGGTATCTCACCGCAGTTAGATTGGCTAAATTTGTCCCGGGCTCTTCCCCGCTCTGCCCTAGGCGGTGCGGGGAACGGGGGGACTTGGTACACATGCTGTGGTCTTGCCCGAAAATAGTACTAGTTTGGATTCAGATTAGAGATTGGCTACAGAGGATCTTTTTGGGCCTCCAAATTAAGCTTGACCCGTGGCTGTTTTTACTAAGCAAACCCACAGAGGAGGTTTCGCGCTCGGGGAACAAATTAATAGCACATTTTGCAACGGCTATGAGGTGTGAGACCGCAGCATTGTGGAATCAGAACGCAGTTCCATCAATAGCAAAGATCAGGAATAGAATTTGGTTCATATGCCGGATGGAAAAATTAACGAGCCTAGTTAATGACTCCGGTGACAAATTCCAAAAAGTTTGGCTGCCTTGGCTGGCCCAGACAGACATCCGAGGGGTGACTGATACCACAATTTGGCTATGATTGAAGCAAGTAAGTTCTCCTTTGAGGGGGCCCGGGAGCGAGATGGGACGGGCGGACTGGACGTAGGGTTCACCTGGGTAGAAATAGTATAGCAGATGCAATACAGTACGAGTCGATGTGGTGGTGTAGTACCGCGGAGGTGGCAGTCAACCGGTGGCCACGGATGGAAGAAAAAAGGATGGAGAATCATCGCCTGACCCCTTCCCCACCCCCCCCCCTCCTAACTCTCCCCTCCCCCACCTTCCTGCGTGGTCGTGTGTGTGTTGTCGTGATGTCTTGTCGTTTCCCCATCACGTCATCCGTTTAGCGTTGTACGTCCCAAAGAGTTTTTTGTTTGCGTACTACAAATGTTGACATTATTTTCTTTTACCATGTATGTATACAAAAACCAATAAAAAAGAAAGTTTAAAAAAAAAAAAAAAACACACACACTAAATCACAAGCAATGAAATAGGCCACCATCTCCTTGTGACATACGTGAGCCAAATCATAGCGCAATATTAATATTGCCGTTTTGTGCTTCGTTTTACAACAAAAAAAACACTTTAATTAAGGCTGCGGGACATTCACAACTATCGCGTCAAGCATTATGTATTTGTTTATTTTTTTACAAAGAATTGGTGTAAGTCCGTAAAAACGGAATTTCTCTAATAATTTTTTTTTCCTGTAAACACTTGTAAATACAGAAAAAGCGGAACACTACTTGTAATAAAACCGATAGACATAATACACATTGAAAAATGATACAATTGCTTGTTTCTTACCTGGATGCCTGACAATTCTTGCAGCTCATTCAAAGCCGTGTCTGTATCTTTCACAAGCACAGTTGCTATTCCCATCTCACGAGCAGGCTTCAGGTTACCAGCAATGTCATCGAGGAAAATGGTCTACAATTGAAGATATTACCAGTTGTTGACCTGTATTATACATTTAATAAGAGGGTACCTATGTGAACAGTTTACAGTCTAAAAGACAGCATGTATAGTGTAGACCGGATTGATAGCAATGCCCAATTTACATATATTTAAACAAGATGAAAGTTAAGTTAATCATTAGAAGAAATATTTACATTTCATTAAAACAAAAGCTAACCTCATTTGGTTTTGCCTGCAACATTTTTAGAGCATATTCATATATTCTGATTTCTGGTTTTCTCATCCCGATGCGGCACGACTCAATCAGCAAGTCAAAGTGTCGCTTCAGCAGAGAGAGCACTTCAGCCGAGAGGCCTCTCTGGGAGCTGTCATCTATCCAGTTGTTTGTTAAAACACATGTTTTAAACCCTAAAAGTAGATAGACATATATCATTATATGTGCACATTTGACTCAGGACAATGACATGTCCAGTTCCAGAAGATTAACCAATTCATGTGCACTGTTTTAAAAACAGACAGACAAAATATTGCAAAAGTTGGAATAAAAACACAGGCGGTGCACTAAATTTCCTTCCTAATAGCTGTATGAAATGCTGTTCCCCTTCAGTCCATGGTCATATCAATAACATATACTGGTCCTCACGCAGGGAGTTGTCAGTCTGGACGCTAAAATATAGCCCAAGGATTAGTTACACGTAATACTGCCTGACAGGATGAAAAGTAGGGGGTGGAACTCTGTTTCTTAAAGACAAAACTTCCTCAGTTAAAAGAAAAAATTGCTGAGAAAACCATTGTAAATAGATCTAAAAGCAATAGATTTGGACTGGTACCGTACAACCTGGAGAACTGTAGGATAAACAGCAAAGCCTGTACGCCTTCACTTCCCACACCAGAGCACATACTGGAAATGTGTGAACATACACTGGATGGATTATGGATATAGATGTAGCCCAAGTGCCCTCCGGCTCCCAGAGACCCCCCCTCACGAAGTGCCGAGCGTTCGCGGGTGCCGCCGGAGGCAGCGACGGACCCGCCGGCACAACACGAAGGTGGGGGCCAGTGCAAGGAGAGCTCAGAGCGCTCAGTCCCAGCGGCGCACCCGGCTAGCGGGGGCCGCCATGACAGGTTGCGCGAGCGTATGAGTGATCGTGCATGCGCGGGGACAGTCAGGGAGTTGCGGCAGCCATTGGAGACTCGCGCATGCGCAGGAGAATCGCGCACGCGGCCCCAAGGGATTAGCAGCCTCCACTGGACTACAACTCCCATGAGGCATAGAGAGGCAGGCACCAGGTGCCTCAAGGTGGCCAATGAGAGACCAGGATTCCCAGACAGGCAAATAGGTACATTTCGCGGGCTTTGGAGCACGGCAGTTGGAGCTGGGAGCAGGAAGGGGAATGATGGATGTAGGGAGCAAGTGGCTCCTACACCAGGTAAGGTTCCCCAGATCCCAGGCAGGCCCCAACTCCCCACTAGGGTAAGTACTGAGGGACGGCCCCTAGGTTAGGGACCCTGCCCTTAGGTGCGTGTGGTGTGCAGTCTTGTCAGTGTCACGGCTGTCAGTGCTGTGAGGGCTGACAAGAAGGCATTGTGTGTGTGCAGCACATTTGCTGCAGGTACCAAGCAGGTTGCAGTGCGTTGCTACAGGTGCTGTGAGTATTAGGTAGAAGTACGTCAGAGGGGACCCGGGTGGTGAAGGGAGAGGTAGTGTGGGTGCAGGGGGTCAGTGACCCACCTGCATAGGACAGGCTACCCCGTAGGCCCCTATGAGTGTTCCCTGAAGTCACTTAAGGTTGATGTGCTGTAGGGACGGCCTATAGCAGCAGCGAGCATCACCATTACTGAGTACCAGCTAGGGACAAAGGGACAAGAGTGCGGAGCAGGTTTGCTGGCGAGTCGTCTGGGACCAGACGGCTGGACATTGAGACCCAGGAGGCAGACCGCGATCCGCCTGACCCTTTTCGAAGAGGTACCGGTCACCGCCGTGACCGGAAGGTACTATAACAACAAGTGCACCAACAGCGGTCACCAGTCGCTGATCCCGCCTTAGGCTCAACTATTTAAGGACACTAGCGAGTGGCTAGAGGACCGAGCCTATACCAACATATTGCTATACATGGACACGGTGTGTGGGGCACTGCGGTGAGGGGACGTAGACGTACTCCTGATGAGTGAGGGAGCCGCTAAGGTTATACTGTTAGAGTATAAGTGTACATGTTATGTGTTATTGCCACCCTTCGTTATCATAGTAAAGGCATTGGTTGTTATACATGCTGAGTGTGTGTGTATTAATATATATTGTCCTGCGAGGAACCACTCCCTCTCTGGTGGGAGCAATCGCAGGTGGAGGCGCTGCACCGAGTACAGGGTTACTCATATTGTACTTGCCCCAGGTTCCCCACGGCGGAAGCTCAGCCCTCCTGTGAGCCTAACAGGTAAAGCACCACACCAGGTAACATTAGGTTCCCCTTACATACGCCATATATGCGATTGGGTGGGGGAATACCCGTTACATAGATATATATATATTTTTTTTATTTAGAGTATCAGGGGGAGCTTGGTGAGAATTTCTAAGATGATTTATAGGTCTGTTCTTCAGATGTAACTCTCCCAAAGATATACATACATGCTCCTAGATACTGTTGCGGCCCCTTTTATCCTCCTACATCCCCGAATTTTTTCGGGGATGTTTTCCGTATGTCACACACTTTGCCACGTTCAGCCGCATTCATGGCTAGACAGCGCTAATAGCGCTAAACAATGAAACCGCCCGCAGCGCCTAAAACGGCCGGAACATGCCGCATCTGCCCGCGGTTTTAAAAATCGCGTTGAAACGGCCGCACAAGGCTAAAGGCGGCCGCCACTGTACCATATCTGAGGTATTAAAATAAAAAGTTCAAGAAATGCCCCGAATCACCATAAAAACCTTCCATGTGTTTCAAACCATATCTAAAGGCAAAATAAATTCTCTACTTCTCCTAATTTTACTTCAAAATGGTAAAACCCTAAAGATCACTGTAATACCATGTTTTGTAGACATGACTTCCCCTTTATTTTTAACTGTGACAAAGAGTATGAATCAAACTTATAAGAACTGCGGTCGGAGCAAATATCAGATATTTTTCCCGCTAGAAATATAAATTAATCTGCCTTTTCCTAACCCACCCACTGTTGGCAACACTCATAATGCGGCTATGGGAATTTGTATAGACATGCCCTGCCATGAGTTCAATAGCATAACCAGTGCCTTTGTAATAAGTGGGGGAAAGAGCTCTATTTACAGATATGAAGGAGACCACACTAATTGTAATCTCTCTCCTTTATAACACCAACACTTATGCTTATGCTTACCAGCAGGCCGTGAGTCAGGGGGCCCGGCCCTTATTAAAAAAAAAAATCCCCCATAGTGTGGCTGCACCCGGTGGCAGGTGTCTCTGACGGCAGCGCCGGAAGTCAGCTGGGCTAAGCTTCCGGCCGCCCGGGCCCCCTGCATGGCCCTTATTTTTAAAAAAAATCCCCCAGTGTGGATGCACCCGGTGGCAGGTCTCTCTGACGGCAGCACCGGAAGTCAGCTGGGCTAAGCTTCTGGTGCGCAGGCGAGAGAGGGAGGCCCAGCACACGCGTGAGCAGCAGCGTGGGATAGTTGCCTGGAGAGGAGCGGGGCCGGCGGCAACTGCTGAGACCTGCCGTTGGGTCCCCCGCAGTCACTGCCAGTCACCGGCCCCCCGCAGCACCGCCAGCCACCAGCCCCCCGCAGCACTGCCAGCCACTCCCACGCAGCACCGCCAGTCACCGGCCCCCTCCCCCACACCGCAGTCACCGCCCCCCCCCCCCCCCATACATCCCCCCCCCCCCCCCCCACCAGCCAACGCCCCCCTCAAAAACCGGCCCTCTGCACACACCGGCACAAAGGCCCCCCGCAGCCACCGGGCCTGGCCAGAGACTATCCCCAAGGTAAGTCTGATTTTTATATGTATTGGGGGGTTGGGGTATATTATTTATATGTATTGGGGGGGGGGAAGAGGGGTCAGGTACTTTTTATATGTATTGGGAGGACGTGGAAGTGTTTTTTTAAATGTATTGGGAGGGTCTCGCATATTTTAGTAGTGTCCAGCATTTTTGGACACGCCACCTGGCAACCCTAACTGCCGTCAAGCCCGCCACCCCCCCCCCCAGCCATCCTACAGCCACCGACCTAACGTACTCCCCTCCCCGTAGCAACGGCACCCCCTTTACAGCCACCGGCCTTCCAACGCAACAGCCCCCCCCGTAGCAGCCACCGCGGCCCCCCCCCCCCCCCCGTAGCAGCCACTGGCCCTCCCTAAGCAACCGACCCGCTGCCCATTCCACAGCACCACTCAGCAACGGCCCCCCTTCACCGCCACCGGCCCACCGCACACTCCCCCCTCCCTCCCCGCAACCACCGGGCACCATGCACAAGGCAAGCAATAAGAAAGTCTGTCCTGCGCTCTGGCAGTTAGTTCCAGCATCCTGGGGTGTCAATCTGGGTCACACAGAATGGAGCAGGAGAGTATACACGGACCTGAAGATAGGTAAGGTTTTCCCTTCCCAGCTCTGACCTATGTGAGTTCACTTTTAAGACCTCGGTCCTGCTCTCCTCTAGGCTTCGGTTCTGGGCGTGCAGCCTTCTGAAGGTAGAATATGGAAGAGAAAGGATCCGGCACCACAGCCCGTCACAAACTTCAGGGCACTTCCGGGTTGTAGAAAAAACTTTCGCAGGGAGGATGAGATGAAGGGGAGGTTTCTGTCAAGAGGGTATACAGCCAAGGATCTTGATCAGGCCTTTGATCTAGCTCTCTCTACTGACAGAGTGTCTCTGGATTAGTATGGATATGAGTCAATCCAGACAAATGTCCTGTAGGGAACACTGATGCACCCTACTTTGTCACTGGATACAGTGAGCAAGCAGGGGCAATTAAATCCATTATCTGGAAGCATTGGGGTACATTATCTCTTGATCCCGATCCATAATATGGTGTGCTCCGGCCCTCGCGTGCTATTCCGTAAAGCAGCTACAATAGGGTATACATTATCACCCAGTATGTTACGGCCAAAGAAGTCAACTGGTAACATGTTTTCTTTGTTTCCTAAACTATTAGGTTCATATAAGTGTGGACGATGTAAAATATGTCCCAACATGACTAAATCCACACTTTTTTCCAACCGAGATGACACGCAGGTTTAAAATTAAATCATTCATCACGTCAAACAGAATGTGTTGTTTATCTATTGATATGCAAATGCAGCAAACAGTATGTAGGCCTCACTAGTAGAATCCTTAAGATTCTTATTCTTGAGCATTTGAGGCTTATACGGGAGAAAGATATGCTGCATCCAGTATCTATCCATTTCAATACCTGTCCATTGGGTTCAGTGGGATCATTACAGTGTATAGCATTAGAACATATCCCATTACCCGCACGGGGTGGGGATCGTATTAAACTCTTGCACCAGCGAGAAGCACACTGGATCTTTACACTTCAAACACTGCAACCCAATGGACTGAATATTGAAAGGGACCTGCGTTGTTTCCTTTGATATCTGTATATTTGATGATTCTGCTTTATTGTTCAACATTATGGTATTAGAGCTCATCATTGTTTATTAATGATTTATGGTTCTAATGTATTTTTTGCCTCTTCAATGTTGTTCTTCCCCCCCCCCCCCCTCCTTTTCCCCTTCCCCTTCTTATCCAACTCTTTTTTCCTTCCCATCCCATCCCTTTTCTCCTGTTATTGGACAAATTAACATATATTTATTTGAATTAGTTTAATTATTCTCCATGTGTTATATGAATATGACACGGAGATTTAGCTGATAGTTATATGAATAGACTGTCTGTAGTTCATTATTATATTATAATAGTCCTAGATGTCAGGTTCTTTGTTGAAATGTTGCATAGGCGTTTTAAGTTATCCCTGATAATATTTTATTAGAATACAACACATCTGGCATTTGGAGTAATACAATTATATGTGATCTTATGCCTAAAGATATATGTTGTGTTTAAACATGATGTGGTGTGAGCTGGATATAGTTAATCAGTTATGTACATCAGGGGTTAATATGTAAGTCCGTTTTCGCGGGCTTTTTTAATTTAAATATGCAGGCTCAGACCACGTCCCCCCACTCCAAAACGAAGCGCTGTTCCTAACGTGAAACGCGTTGAGGGGGAGATTTTGGTGTAGCCGTGTTTGTGAGGTCCAATAAAGTTTTTTCTACAACCCGGAAGTGCCCTGAAGTTTGTGACAGGCTGTGGCGCCTGTGGTTTCTCTTCCATACCATGCACAAGGCAAGTCTGATTTATTTGTATTGGGGATGTATTTTTTTTTACATGTACTGGGGGGGGGGGGGGGAGAGAAAGGAGGGATATTTTTATATGTATTGGGGGGGTAAGTAAAAGTTGCGCGCTAATAAAAAAAATTCCCGTGGTAGATGCGCTATGGGTTGGGGGGGGGGGGGGGGGGGAGGGGGTCCTGCTCCTTTCATTTGTCCTGGGCCCCATGATTGCTGTTGGCTGTCCTGCTTACCAACATTATTCCATCTTCCCTGTCTTGGCTTCAAATACTTTCTAGGCAAGCTACCCACCTATCTGAACAAGCCCCTCACCTCTACCACATGCAGCACTTATCTGAGATCTGACTCCAAGACTGTTCGTGGTCCCAAGATTCAGCAAAGTATCCGGCCGCTCCTCCTTCACTTAGGCCTGGTCCCAGGTGGCGCTGAGCAGGTGGGCGCTCTCGATGAGACAATATGTGGCCAGCGTGAGCGGGCGGGCACGCCTGGTATACCCTGTTCACTTATGTACCATGTATTTATTTGTCATCTTAACTCTTTGCACAGGACATACTTGAAAACGAGAGGTAACTCTCACTGTATTACTTCCAGGTAAAACATTTTGTAAATAAAAATTAAACAGACCACTTGTTATGTAAACTGCATGCAAATAATTTTTTTGTAGTAACATTTTTCCCATCATTTGTATTGAGTAGGATTTAAACTCCTGATATTTCTTGCCTTAAATGGTCTTTGTGTATGGATGCTCACATTTTATTGAATATGCCCCTAAGAATAGTGCAACTATAACCAGACACTAAAGACCATGATGCTTATTCAGGATCCTGTGACCCCATACAATGTGTGAAGCTATTTCAATAATAGAAAGGCAACTGGCACTTGTAAATTGACATGGGGGGGGAGTATCTTTAAGGTTACATATTCCTCATTTGGAAGACACTTTTCTTCAATTTACTAGTGCCCGCTCGCTGCCTTTCTACTATTGAATCTGTTCCAAAATAGGTCCTACTGCAGGATTAGACCCGCAACAGCATACGGTATAGCGCACCACCCTTATCTGTTCCGGTACAGTGCGTACTAGGAGTGCAAGCTCTTGCAAATCTTTTTTTTCTTTTTAAGCAATTTACCAGGGCTATGGAGTACAGTTCAATTCAAATGAAAGGGACAAAAATCTTCTAAAGCATGGATTAGTAGATTCATACAGTAGCATATTGAATAAAGGCCTTACAGTTGGCAAGAATTATTTATTAAAATGTTTTACCAGAAAATACATTGCGATACCTCTCGTTTTCAAGTATGTTCTGAGCAGAGTTATAGTGACAAAACATTAAATGAACAGAAGTTATACATTCAATTTACAGACATTTCATGTTTGAGATAATAAGCAAACGGCTGCTACTCTGACTGCCGCCTTTGGGGAGACTTGTGTTCTCATATCAGAGTCCTAAGGGGAAGCTATTGTCTGCTTCCAACTGCTGACTCTCCCAGTAAAAAAAAAAAAAAATGTATGGATTTGGGGGAGGGGGAGTTGGTGGCTGGAGAGGTGACGAACTCCATTTTTTTCAAGCTGTGTCCGTCCTTCCCCATCCCATTTTTCTCACTCATTATCCCTAGTTAGCCTGGGCAATGTTTGTTAATTTATCTTTGTATACTATTATATATACTTGTGTGTCAATTTTTATTCCTTCCCCTCATTTTTCCTTTTCTGTATTTCTCCCCCCCCCCCCCCAAAAAAGTTAATAAATAATAAAAAGTTTAAAAAAAAAAAAAAGCCTAAGGCAGCAAATTAACAGGTGTTGGCAAGTGTCTCGTCTGCGCATTGAGGTACTTTTTATTATAATACTATAGATGACCAACAGTGTGAATACCTCAGAGGTTCATACAGGAAACCTCTGTCCAGTATAAATTCAACCTTTGTCTGAGAGAGTAACTAAATAAAATGCAGCTGCCGTCAACAACACAAACTTAAATAATCTTCAGATTTCTTAAACTACATGTGATCTTTTCCAAGTGTATTTGTCTATCTTATTCTTCACTTATGAAAGGTTATTTTTGTACAACTCGCTTTTGTTTTACTGCACATGGATATTTCTTTTTACAAGGGAAGCCTTCAGTAGGCAGAGTGGGAGATCAGATTCCAAATAGAAGTCGAGTTCAGTTAATTAAAGTGGCTCAGTACAATACATAACCCTTCAACAATTTCTACTTTGTAATAAAGGGTTACGCCCCCACATAGCTTTAAGACATATTATATATACACACAGCATACATACAGCATGGACAGGATTAACATCAGGAAAATACAGATGCAACTTCAATGACGTGGAGTTCATCAGTGCCTCCCCCTGCATCTGTCTGTTTGCTGTGCAGCCGATACCACTTTACCCCAGATTCTCTTGGAGATGATACCACCCGAGTCACTCCAAAGGCGTCTGATACCCTTAGGCTGCCGTTTATAGCCATCCGCTGATGTTATAGCTGCCCTGCACAATCCAAAACACAATAAACCTTCTCACCAACCTGTACCCTATACAGGCGGTCCTCGGTTATCCGACGCAATGCGTTACTCAAAATGGCGTCGGATAGCGAAGCGTCGTAAAGCGAAACCCGTTTTCCCATAGGAACACTGTTTAAATTAAACGTTCCGTTGCTGAAGGCATTTTTAATGCTAAAATACACAGAAAATGTTACTCAAGCAATAAGATATGCTGCACACACATAGATTATGATGTAAACATTATATTTATTGATTCCAGAACTGTAAAATAAAACTATAAAAATAAAACTATGCTGTATTCTGTACAGAAATGTACATGAGCAAAAAAAAAAAAAACACATCAATTATTGGAGGAAGATGATGGGGGGGGGGAATCTTCAATAGACAACTGACTTTTTGGAGGTGATGTAGGTGCAGTTGAAGGTTTCGGCCTCTTGAAGAACCTCTTCATTGAAGTCTGGACAGATCCTTTCCTTTTCTGCGTGTAGATCTCTCTATAGCAGCTGATTTGGTTAGACACCCCACGACTGACTGTTGAACTCCGTTCAATGTTGTTAGGGTCATTGTCCTCAAATATGGCCAGTGCGCTATCAATGTGCTTGAATGCCGCAGCCAACATTGCTTGACAAAGATTTACGTGGCTGTGGCTGTGCCAAATCAGCAGATTGGTGGGCCTCCTCTTCAGCAATTTTTTGCTCTTCTAATTGCATGAGGTCTTCATTGCTCAACTTGTTAGAATGTGAGGCGAGCAACTCCTCAATATCCTCGGTTTCCACCTCCAAGTTGAGATCTCTGGCCATTTGCACAACAGTTTCTGTAACTTCTGCAACAGTCTCTGTAAGGCCTTGGACATCAGACAAAAAATCCGGGCACAAATTACGCCAAACTCCATTTAGATTGGATTGTTTCACCTCATTCCATGCCTCTCCAATGTTTCTCACTGCATGAAGAATGTTGTAAACCTTCCAAAATTCTTTTAAGGTTGGACCCCCTTCCACATCGGTTGCTCGGATGGCCTGGGCAAATGTTCGCCTCAGATAGTAGGCCTTGAAGGAAGCGATAACCCCCTGGTCCATCGGCTGTATCAGTGAGGTGGTGTTGGGGGGCATGAACACCACCATGACGTTTGGATGATGGTTATCCAGGTACACGGGATGGCCAGGAGCATTGTCCAGGAGCAGCAATGCTTTGAAATCGAGGTTCTGGTTCATGCAATATAATTGCACAGCCGGAACAAATTGATGCTGGAACCAGTCCTCAAAAAGGCTCCCTGTTACCCATGCCTTACGGTTGGACTTCAAAATTACTGGAAGTGTGCTCTTTGCATAACCCTTGAATGCCCTAGGGTTTTCTGCATGATAAACAAGCAAAGGTTTTAGCTTGAAATCACCTGCAGCATTTGATCCAAGCAGAAGAGTCAGCCTGTCCTTTGCAACTTTAAACCCGGGCATAGATCTTTCCTCTCTTGCAATGTAGCTTCTACTGGGCATTTTCTTCCAGTAGAGCCCAGTCTCATCAACATTGAACACTTGACGTGCGCAATAGCCACCGTCCTCTATAATTTTGGCCAATGTAACAGGGAAGGTTTTAGCTGCCTCCTCATCAGCACTAGCAGCTTCACCGGTCACTTTAATGTTATGCAAGTTTGCCCTCTCTTTAAACCGCATAAACCAGCCCTTACTTGCAGTGAACGTTTCCTCAGTGGCCCCTTCTCCATGCTGTTGCTTAATGTCCTCATACAGACTCAAAGCCTTGGCCTGAATTAAGGCTAAACTAATGGGCACATGACGCTGGGATTGATCTTCCAGCCATATGATGAGGAGTTTTTCCACCTCAGCAATATGACCAGCACGTTGCCTTATTGTCGTACCTTGCATAGGTGCCGAGCCCTTGATCTGTTCCAGGATTCTTGCCTTGTCTTTTATTATAGTCACAATAGTTGTGCAAGGTATATCCAAGGAACGTCCAATTTCTGTGTTCGTCTCTCCTTTCTCAGAGCGCTTTATGATGTTTTGCTTGGTCTCCAAAGTTATAGATTTTCTATTCCTTTTTGGAGTAACAGCACTTTGCTTTTTGCTTTGATCAGCCATGGTTTAGGGCCTAAAATACACCACCAAACCTTCACACACTGTTCAGAATGATCTCCCTAGCCTGCAGCCGTCTGGTTGTTCATTTGTAGCAATTTTTTAACGCGTCGTAAGAGCGTCGGATAAGCCGTTCGGGCGTCGTAAAACGGGCCATAGGGATGCATTGACAAGCGTCGGATAAGCCGTTCGTCGTAAAACGAGGACCGCCTGTACTTCCACTTACTCATAGATTATAAACTCATTGTGGCAGGACCCTCCTTCACTACTGCAACAATGTATGTTAAGGTTATCTCATTTTTTTTCTCCCTCAAATCCTAACGTACTGCACTACAGCATATGCTAGCGCATTATACATAATAATAATGTACACACATAATCCATTAAGTGTATCAGACAAAAGCACACATTAGGCTGCGTCCCTCTGCGCTCAACATGCCCCCCCCCCTCCCCCCGCAAAATAGACAGGACACCCGGCGCTCATGCTTATAGGGTTGGTGACGTCACCTGCTCAAGCATGAGCACGGTCAGCAGGAACGCAGCCTTAGGCCAGGGACATGGTGCAAGGAGCGGCGTTGGGCAGCGCTGACGCTCATGCTCTCCTGCTCGAGCAGGAGATTTTTCGTGTCCCTGCATGAGCGTCAGCGAGCGCGCTTGTGCGGACTGCCATTGGCTTCTGGCAGTCACGTGACCGGCCCGGCGCTTCCCTCAGCGGCAAAATTTAAACTTGCCTGTCTGCTGCATTTCCACAAGCGGCACGCCTCAGCACGGTCTTTTTGACCATGTCCGAGGCCATAGGCCGAGGGCATGGTCAGCGCTTACCCGCGCTCACCAGTGAGCCCCTGCAGCCGCAATGAGAGCGGCTTTATAGGGGCTCGCGCACGCTTCCGCAGGCGACAGTCAGATTTAAATTTGCGCGCTGAGGGGAGCGGAGGGCCGGTCACATGAGCGGTTCGCCCAATGAGGGCGAACCAGCTCAGTGACGTCACTGGCCCGCCCCCAGACACGCCCCCTGACTAAGGCCAGGGAAAGCACCTGCTTTCCCTCAGCCGCTGCGCGCCTCCGCACGGTTGAAGTCCCTATCTACTCAGCCTTAGGGAAAAGGGCCAGGCGCTCACTGAGACACACATTCTATTGGCTTCATTAGAAAGAATCAATCACCTGTAAAGTAAAATGCAACCTTGTGTCCTGTAGAAATTAACCATGATTTTCTGTCCAGTACTGGGAAATTCATTAATTGACATTTGTTGGCCTTCAACTTTGTTTGCCCAATAGAAACAATTTCTTTACAAATAGAAAATATTTAGTAACTTACAAATTTACCAATTAATTTACCTTGAGATTAAAAATAGATTCTGAAAACCTTTAAAAGCTTCTGTGCTTAACATAAAAAACAAACATTTACCTGACAAACTTAGAATTTGACAGCAGATATAGGGTTGACAGGAATCCGTAAATACACAGGATTGTGTTGTTTTTACGCCACCTGTCTCGTTCCGGGTACTCATGACAGGGACAGCTAAATGTCCCGTATTGATAGAGGGAAAGTGCCTGTGTCAGGGAGCGGAGAAAAATGGAGGCATCAGAACAGGACAGCAGGGTCAGAGCCCGCACCAGCTGTAGGGTTGCCAGATGTCCAGTATTGAACTGGACTGTCCGGTATTTGGCTGTCCAGTAAAAAATTAAAAAAAAAAAAAAAAATTAGAGGTAATACTGGACATGTGTCCGATATTTCCTCTCTGGACATAGTGACCTGACCAGTTTGGGGGCCTGCAGGATTTCCCAAAGCAGGAAGAGAGCAGGGCAGCTTCCTGATTGGCAGCTGCTGGGCTATGCAGACAATCAGGAGGTATTAGGAGCCTGGGGGTGGGGCTATGGAGAGGAGAAATAGCATGGAGCAGAGAGGTGAGGGGAATGTGTTGCACCTTTTACCATTGTGTGTCCAGTATTTTTGGAGAAACACACACACAAACACACACAGGGGTAAGCAGTGCAGTCTGGAGAAGCCGGTGGTGACTCTGCGAGGGGGAGGGTGAGGAGGGGGTAAGCTCTCCCAGTGGCACAGTGCAGTCAGGAGGAGCCGGTGATGAAATCCCTGCGGGGAATGAGGCCAGAGTCTGGTTGGTCACAGAGATGCTGAGAGGAGTGTGTGAGCTGCCAACACTTGCTACGGCCTCTTCTGCCAGCAGTGACGTCACTTCCAGGACTGCACTTCCGCTCCACAAAGGCAATTTGCTCCTAGGAACATATTCATTTGGTAGGTGCCAGCATATAAATTTCACTTCAATAATCTGTGGCAGCTGAAAAAATAGCTGGCCAGGAGGCCACTCCGTAAATAAATTTCACTGGTCCAGGTCATCAAGTGTCTGCACATTCCAAACTACTCTATCCTTTACATCCCATACTTAGAGGCAACAGGTCATGACATTTAATCCGTGCATTTCCATAAGGGCTACTACCTTCTTAAAATCATGTATGTCTTACGGGCAGAACCATTTTGGATACAAGAGGGAAAAAAAATAGCACAGTACACTTTAGAGCAGGGGGGCGCAAACTTTTTTCCCTGCGCCCCCCTGCCGGCTATCCCCTCACTCCCGCGCCCCCCCAACCCCAACTTACCCTCGCACCGGCGTAATGACGTCACGTTGCCATAGCAACGTGACGTAACATGACCTCGCAGCGTCATTTTGACGCCGCGTTGCCATGGCGACGCCGGGAGGAAGCCGCCGGAGCCACTGGTAAGTATGGTTTACAGAGGCCCTGCAGCTCCCCCGGCACTTAATTTAAGTGCCTTCGGGAAGCGCGCGGGGCCTCTGTAAACCCCGCGCCCCCCGTCGGCAGTCTCGCGCCCCCCCTGGGGGTCGCGCCCCACAGATTGCGCACCGCTGCTTTAGAGGATAGAGGAGGGTGTTTGCTTTTGAAGTGCACGGGAAAGCCATAGATGAGGCCTTCTTCTCAATTTCTTGAAGGATGTAACACAAAATATTATGGCTGCAAAGGTTATTTCTCACCATGGTTTCTAAGTGTAATAGCAGCATTTAACATTGGTTTATTGATCCCTCCAGTGTGATACATGTCATGAAAGGCTTGCTCCAGTGAGAAGGATTCGGGAAGAACGACACCAGAGTCGTCAGCCGAGATCTTGCATTCCTTATCCATATCTGCAATAAACTAAGAACGCCAACAAAACAAACTGATTAATGGCAGGTTAACTGGTAATGTGGTAAAATGGACTCTATACATGGTATTATCTTGGTTTTTAATTTTGAAATGCTCACTGGTTTTTATAATAAAATCTCACCTTTGAAATTAGAAGCATGAAATCAAAAAGCTAATTGCTTAATAAAACTAGGACAATAAATAACCTACTTACATCACAGCAACACACAAAATAAATCATATTGTTACACTAGTACAGTCACATGCCTATGACAGCGCTTATCATTTCATTTTACTACCAATTTTTTCTAGTGACGTTACAAATGGATTGGAAGGAAAGTACTGTATTTCTTTATGCACATGAAGCAGCCATTTGCAATACCCTTCTTTTTTCATCCGTACGTTTCTCCAACTTTGACTCTTTCCCTCCTCACATTCATCGGCAGACTTGTTTTATAAACTCTGCTGAACTTATGCTTACATTGATAGACAAACAAGGTGCGAAAGCTTTTTGGCATTAGCCAAGTATACAGTGTGACGGTAGGGGGAATTATGGCTGCTGTTAATAAAGGTTAAGTCTGCCATTACCCCTACAGTACCTGTCAGTAATACATTAGTATTGTATTATATGTTATGTATATCAGCGTTTCCCAAACTTTTTTTTCCGTGACCCGGTTATTTTTGAACTTCTCCTTCGTAACCCACAAAAATGTAATCGCCTATACTGGCCTATATGTAAAATAAAACAGTTATGAATGTCCATACAGATTTCATATATTCTCCCAATCCCCTCTATTCTCTCCCCCCCCCCCATTCTCTCTCTGACCTGCACAGACGCACACAGTCACTGGCCTACAGACACTCACACAGACAGACCCACACAGACACAGACACTGCTGGCCTGCACAGACACACACACACAGCCACTGACACACACACACAGCCACTGATACACACACATACACAGCCACTGATACACACACATACACAGCCACTGATACACATACATACACAGCCACTGATACACACACACGCAGCCACTAATACACACACACGCAGCCACTGATACACACACACGCAGCCACATTTTTTTTTACTTGAGTGGGGGCCAGCCTCGCAGCGACCCGGCAATTTTGGTTCCGTGGCCCGGTGCCGGGCCATTTGGGAAACGCTGATGTATATAAATGTCTTTGCTTGGTTCCAGCACCCCAGGAATCAGGGGTTAATATGTTTGCAGTAAAATTGTTGCAACTTGATCTGTGACCTTTCCATGTATCGTTATGTTGCAGTTCTACCCACCAATCAGGGCCTGGGCATGTAGGCAGCGCCTGGCCCTCTGAGTGTTGCAATATTATGTTTTAAGTGTATAAAAAAGGTGGGGTGGGAGACCCTTACGAGACAGAGCCTGCAGAGAGTTAGGCCTGGGACATAGTGATTTTGTCCGGGCTGAGGCGCGCTGAGGCTCAGGGAAAGCTGTGCTTTCCCTGGCCTTACACAGTGCGCCGTCTGGGGGCGGGCCAGTGACGTCACGGAGCGAGCGCCAAAATTTGAAAACTGTGTGAGACACACGCTTCCCCAAGCGTGCAGATGCGTGCGCGAGCCCCTGCTAAAGCCGCTCTCATTGCGGCTGCAGGGGCTCAGTGCCGAGCAGCAGCACGGGTCAGCGCATGCCCGAGGCCTTACAGAGGTGTTGCTGTGACAGGGAGAAACTGCAGTGTCCAATCCAGTGTTCGTCTCAGGTCTGAAAAACAGTCCTGTACGCACTGGGCAAAGAGAGAGAACAGGGGAAATCTCTACAAGTAGGTCCCTGCAAAAAGTTAGGCAGGGTATTCCCCAGTTGGGTATGTGTGATTTTGTCTTTTGTATAGTTGAGGATATGTTTTTCCAATAAATTAATTTTATAAACTCTCGTGTTCTGTCTGGCAATATTGATCCCTGGTAAGTCCTGGTCTCCCGTGACATACAGATTTAGCAAGACTTATTGTCCGGGGCTCCGCGGACAAACAAGCAAAAGTCAGCGGCGCCGGGGACAGTGTCTGCCACAATGGAGCTAATGGAGGGTCCATGATTCTGAATGAAACCCCTCGTAGCGTTAATCTTTCGTTGTCGCAATTGCCGTAGTCACGTGACCACCGTGGCACCGAAGACAAAGTCTTACTACATCTGTACATACGTGAAAAAACATCATATGAATAAGTAGTAACCAGGCTTGATAAAAGTAAACAGTACAGTTGCTCTTAACAATTGTAAAAAAATAAATAAAATTACCTTGGAGAAAGTGATTTGCCCCCTCTCAGCTTGAGCAAAAGGACCTTCTGAGCCACTTTTAATAAACACATTTTGTAGGAAGCCTCTGTAAATAAAAACATGAAACTTAAGTAATTATGTACTTTTTGGATACAAAAAGTATTTTCTCTCATTTTTACATGAATCAATCTCTTCACTAGCTTTTAGAAACAAAACCTGCCATAAACAACAAAAGTTCTGATACAAAGTACCAGCAGAGGTACAGTAAGGGGGCGACCCGTCCCTTCTACAGCACACGCCTTAGCGTGCGCTGTTGGTTCAAGCTCCGCCCCCCAGTCAGGCCGGTCCCAGTTAGTACCCTGTCACGCACCTTTCCCCAGCAGTTTGCGACAGGTTTTCAGGCAGGCAAGGAAATTTAACCTCATAGTTTGCGATGGAGGCGTGGCCACGCCCCCGCTGGCGGTTCAGCCAATGAGGGCGAACCAGCCACGTGAGGTCATGGCCACGCCCCTGCAAACCCACACCACACCCCTCCAGACGCAAACGCTCCCTCTCTCCCGCAGATCGCGGTGCAGCGCGGTGCAGCGCTGTTCACGCGCCACCACCCCCCACCTGGCGCGCATGCTACAGTGCTAACTGGGGACTCTAAACCTGACTCCTGTTTACATATAACATCGATGAAGAGACCTCTGAAGTCTCCATAGATTATGCACTAGAGAACTTTATATGATTGATATGCTGGTTCATTTAAAAAAAAAAAAGAGAAAAAAAAAAAAAAAACACAAAACCACACATTATGATCTTGTAATTTTTATATCAAACAACGATGAAATATTTAAGAAGATCTTCCAGACAAAGGAAAATTTGGAATTTCTCAGGATTTAGAATTAATATTTCCAAAACAGAAGCACTGGTAAAATAAAATTGTCCCTTTTAACCAAGATATACCTATAAATAGGAGCACCAAACCAATGAAATCTATATCTATATAATTGAAAATGTTGTAGGTTTGCTGTTCTTATGGGCAATCTGATTGGTCCGTCGGTCTGTCACTCAGCCTCTGGCCAATCAGATTGGTCCGTCGCCCCCCCCCCCCCGGCTCTCATTGGCCTGTCTGCTCTATCAGTCTAACCCACTCTTACACACACCCCACCCTCACACCGCATGCGCCTCTCCAAGACTGCCTCCAAGACTTAGACTTTGTTCTCAGCATTTGTGGTTTGTGTTGTGAGTGTACCATTTTAGGTTATCATACAGTACTATACTATGTATTTTTATTTATTTCCATTTCATGTCTGATCCTCTTCACGTGGATCACTCAGCGGATTCGCCAGAATCATCTACTCTGGTTGTATATATCCTTTTATTCATTATCTAAGTGCAGAGCGCCATAGATATAACATTTTTCACACTCTCCAAGACTGCCTACCACACGTGCACCACCAGCCGCCCAGGTAAGTTACTAAATCGCTGCCTCACACCCCTGCGCCTCCGGCATCCCCTCCCAGCTCAGCTCACACCGCTGAGCCTCTGGCCTCCCCGCTCACATCGCTGCGCCTCCAGCCTCCCCTCCCAGCTCACACCCCTGCCGCCGGACCGCCGCCTCAAACCCCTGTGCCTCCGTCCTCGCCTCCCTTCCCGCCTCACAGCTCACACCCCAGCGGACGGACTGCAGAAAACGGTCACTAACAGAATACTTTAAAATAAATTAACCTTCTCAACCCCTGCAATGCTATGGGAAGCACATAAGGCAACAATACGAGGCGACTTCATCTCTATCGCATCCCACAATAAAATAAATAAATAAAGTAAGCTCAATGCATATAATGAAATAACAGTCAAAATAACAAACCTAGAACAGCATAAAAACAATCCATCAAAAAGATGACATAAATCCCTCTTTGCAGCTAGGCTAGCATGAAGACAGATTCAACTAGAAGATATGGAGAGAGCTTTAAAATGGACCAACCAGCGATATTATGATAAAGGTAATAAAGCCGATAAACTGTTGGCTGACTCAGGAGGCTACGGGTCAGGTCACAAATATCTCTTAAAGCTGCAGTTCAGTCAATATCCTGCATGTGTGTTTTTTTTAATAAATCAGTTTTGTAGTAAGAAAAAATACTTTTAGCATTTTCTGTTTTTAAAAAAACAACTTTGAAAGACCAATTTTCTTGTATTCTATTTTAACAGCCATTTGCTAAGGCACTGCCCCTTCATGTCCTGTCACAAGCTCTGGCACATCCCTTTGTCAGCCCTGCCCTCCATCTAGCACATGTCAGTGCAGGAGTGCTCATGAATATTCATGACCTTCCACTGAGAGACAGACGCAGAAGAAAAACATATGCCAGCTCTAATTATGTCACCAAATTTTGCCTATCAATACATGGAGAACGAATTGACCTGCAGCTATACAGTTCTTTAGGTAATTAGAGATTGCACACATTAAACTATTGAAGTAAAAAAATAAATTAAAAAAAAAAAAAAAAAAATGAACTGCAGCTTTAACATGTGGCTGCAGCCCAAATAAAGCCGGAGACAACAAAAACAAAAAAAGTAAATACAGCTGAACCCCGTTATAACGCGGTGCTCAGGGTCCAAATAATGAATAATGAGACCGCGTTATAACCGGGATCGTGAAATGGCCACCACAATCAGCGAGGACTTACCCAGCATCTGCAGCTCTGTCCTCTCCCTGCTTCATCAGACAAAATTGTATGTGTGAAAACTTGCAGTACAGCGCGGCTGCTAAATGCGCACCGACGCATGTACTGGGCACTTACTGATTGGGGGACGGTGCTTGTGCGCGCAGCGCATGAGAACACACCCTCACATCTACTGCACAATGCAATCCAATAGATGTGAAGTGTGTTATAGAGTGTTATAAGTGGATCCACATTGTACCGATTGCGTTATAATGGGGTTGAGCTGTAGTTACTGTAAACGGGCAAGCATAATGGAAAGCAGTGACAAGGAGGCACTGCTTTTCAGACCTAGTCAAACAACTTGCTGAATAACATTCATACAGGCAGTATCCTAAAACAGCGCTCAAACCTTCTAGCTTAAGTCTAATGTCAATATGGAGTAGGAAAAACCTGTACGTAACACGGTCAGTCTAGAATGTAGGAATCTACAATAGGTGTTGGTACAATCTCCGTCAGAGGTGTTTCCAGACCTCCTGTAGTCTGAATAGGCACTATAGAACAAGGGGATCGAAGAGCACACAGAAGCCTCTAATAGTGCAAGTCTTGCGAAACGTGTAGAGCAGAGAGCAGAGACTTTGGAGGCAGCTATCCAGGCTGTCAGTTGTTTGCTGTAATAGCTGCTGTGCCTCCAAGCAAGCCTCTGAACACGCAAGCAGGGAAACCACGAGGAGAGGATGCCGGGGCAGCTGACATCTCCCAGGTTACCTACTCCGTGGTGCGGGATGATGACCTGAGGAGACCGGAGACGCTACGGGTCCCTCCCACTGCTGTAACCCTTTACATGCTGTTTTAAAGCATACTTCTGGCAATTGCATCCTTTGTTGCTTTTACATTTGGTACCCAATTAAATAAGGTTTTACACTATTAGGGGCTTCTGTATGCTCTTCTATCCCAGGATATTAAAGTTTGACAACTGAAGCAGCAAAACCCGACTTTTCCTATTGAATTAAATAATACAAGAAGAAATTATAGAAAAATATGCAAGAATGTCATTAATCGGTATATACACATAACATATCGTTGTGGAAAAGCTGAAATTCCACATATCTTTCAAAATTACAATAATACACATATCGACCTTTGGGGTCTTCTTCAAAGAACATTTGTAGACAACGGTGAATTGTAAACGTTTTTGATTCACAAAGCAGAAAAATGGCAACATTCAAAAACTAAATTGTGAGAAAGAAAATTGGAAATATTGCCAAGTGTTACAATCTTGGGTAGAAATTAAACTTTGTCTATAGTAATTAGAAAACTTTTCCAAACTTGAGGGATATTCTGGCAACAATGATTAAGAAATAAATTGAGGCAAGATTTCACAATCTGGCAGATTCCTTTAAAATATTGCATGAACTTTGTACCAATTGAATGAAGCAGAAAAGTCACATATGACAAATACCATGTCCAGTAAATAATATGTATTCTGGGGCGCTCAGGGTGACAGGAACCCCGAGTTACATGAAGTATCATGGTGGTCAGACATAGCGCTAGAGCAATATTTCTTCTTCCTGGTAAGGGGAGCGCTGATGATTCTCGTGGTATAATATGTGGAAAGATCAAATAAAGTATCGTGCAGCCAATAGATAATGGACCCTATCTAGTACAGGCAATAGGTCTCACTCACAAATGAATAGAAGAAACCAAGCAGTCCAGAGAGTCAGATGTGAACATAGCAGAAAGAGCTCCTTTCACAGAGAGAAGAATCTCTGTTATGCTTGTGTTCTTCTATTCATTTGTGAGTGAGACCTTTTGCGTATACTAGATAAGGTCCATTGTCAATTGGCTGCAATATATTTTGTTATTTGATCTTTCCACATATTATACCACGAGAATCATCAGCGCTCCCCTTGCCAGGAAGGAGATATCACTACTTTGGACTAGCGAACGGTCTAGACAAAGGGTGTTGAGCAGCTTGTTTTCATTACACATGTTGTATAAGCAACTTTGTCACGATTTGGTGGGGGTTGTTCATTACACCAATTATATTCACATTTATTTTGATAGATTATCACCACCACATTGTATTTTGGGTGATTATGAACTTTATGCGATTTTTCACATTTCTCACTTTGTTGCACAGACGCGCCCGGTACACCTTTTTTCTGATAGAGCAAAATGTCAGTTTTCCTGCATCAATAACTATAATATGGAACATTTTAAAGGGTTTTTTGGGGACCCCAATCCCTTAAAATGTGGACATCTTTCTCTATGAACCGAATACTGAACGCTCGCCAAAAAGATTCACAGCCGTATGGCAACTAAAAGGGTTTAGTACAAAAGAGTAAGTCTAAGGCCTCGGCCAAGCTTCCCGCTAGCGTGCTGAGGCGCGCTGAGGCTCAGGGAAAGCGGGTGCTGTCCCTGGCCTTGCGGGTGCTTTCCCTGCGTGCCGTCAGAGGGCGGGCCAGTGACGTCACGGAGCATTGGGCGAACCGCTCACGTGACCGGCCCTGCGCGCCGGCAAGCAGGGAAATTTTAAATTCTGATAAGACCTACGCTTCCGCGCGCTTGCGGATGCGTAGACGAGCCCCTACTAAAGCCGCTCTAATTGCGGCTGTAGGGGCTCAGTGCTGAGCGGGAGCGCGCCTCAGCGCGCCTCCGCCAGCAAGCAGGTAACATGGCCGAGGCCTAAGACCGCGGGCATGGTCAGCGCTTAGCCGCTGAGCCGCGCTCACGCTTGCCAGTGAGCCCCTGCAGCCGCAGTGAGAGCGGCTTTAGCAGGGGCTCGCGCATGCTTCGGCTGCGGTCCCAGTGACAGCTACAGCGCACGCCTCGGCGTGCGCTGTGTGTTCAACCACCGCTCCCCAAGTCAGGCCAGTCCTAGTTAGTACCTTTCCCCTGCGATGCGCGACAGGTTTTCAGGCAGGCTGTGAAATTTGACCTCAAAGTTTGCGCCCCCGCAAACCCACCACCACGCCCCCTCAGACCGCGTTGTAGCGCTGTGCACACGCCGCCCTTCGCCGGGCGTGCGTGCCAGTGCTGACTGGGGACTCACCCTTCCGCAAGCGTGCGGAGACGTAGCACTTAAAAAAAAAATTCGCTTGCGTGCTGAGGGCCGGTCACGAGCGGTTCTCCCAATGAGGGCGAACCAACTCCGTGACGTCACTGGCCTGCCCCCAGACAGCGCACGAAGTAAGGCCAGGGAAAGCACCCGCTTTCCCTCAGCCTCCGCACTGCTGGAATCTCTATGGACTCAGCCTAAGGCCTCGGGCATGGTCAGCTGCTGCTCTAAACTGAGCCCCTGCAGCCGCAATGAGAGCGGCTTTAGAAGGGGCTCGCGCACGCTTGCGGAAGCGTGTCTGACACAGTTTTGAAATTTGGCGCTCGCCGGAGCGCAGGGCCGGTCACGTGAGCGGTTCGCCCAATGAGGCCGAACCCGCTCCGTGACGTCACTGGCCCGCCCCCGTCCCGCCCCCTGACGGCACTGGCTCGCCCCCGTCCCGCTTTCACTGAGCCTCAGCGCGCCTCCGCACTGTTTGGGGCACTATGTCCCAGGCCTAAGTCAACGCTGGCGCTGAGCGCGCTCATGCTTGGAGAGCGCTCCAAGCACGAGCGCCGGGTGTTCGGCTTGTCCAAGCACGCAGGGGGGGGGGACATTGCGGGTAGTTCAGCGCGCGGGCAACTATAGATTTTTTTGTTTACCTACGCACCGATCGCAGCTGAGCGGGTGCACGCCCGCACCGCATGAGCGGGGACTTACATATATCTATATATGCAAGTCTCCTCCTCAAGCGCCGCCCCCGCTCAGCCCGATCTGCGCTAGCGGGGACTTAGCCTCACAGTGCTACACACCTCATGTGTGTCAAGTGAAGCAAAATACTTGCATTTTAGTACCGGTGCTCCTGGGTCAGGGAAAACCTGTCAAACAAATTCCTGAACATAGATATGGAATGGATGATCCTACAGATTTTTAAAGGATGTATTATATCAAACTAACACTAAACTAAAAGAGGACATACAGATGTAGCGAGGCTTGCGGTCTTCGGAGCCATGGACAAAAACACAAAAGGATTGTGGCGCCGAGACGTGTCTGCCTCTGCCACGCTAGGGGGGGGGAGGAAGCCAGGCCTGCGGATCGGAGACCCTACTGCAATGATGCGCAATCTGGGGGGGGCATGGCAGTTGCATAGGCCCCACGCTCTTCCCCAAGCGATTTAAATTAAATGCCAGGGGACTGCACAAGACCTCTGCAACTCAACCGAAATTCAGAGGCTTGGTGTGCCGCGTCGCCATGGCAACTCAGGGTCATGTGACGTCACATGACCCGGTAGCGTCATTAAACGTCGGCAAAAAGGCTAAGGGAGCACGAGCACACTCCAAAAGTATGGGCACCCCTGCCCTACAGCATTAATCCTTCAGTGCAAGGACCGCAGTTTGCCCCAGTGCTGAAAACAGTGAGCCTGTAACTGCAGTAGTGCTTACCGTCATCTATATTGGGACCAAACTTGTGATAGATATTTGCTACAATTTCTCCGATAATCTGCACGGAGTGAAGCACACTCACCACTGCCAAGTGCATATTAACTCGAATTAAAAAAATAAAATACAATACTAATAATAATAATAATATACACATTCACTGCATTGTATCATGTATGTATATGGCATTACTTGCAGAGCAGCCATGTACACGGCGCTGTACAGCAGCTATTACACGTGACACAATAATACAAACACAATGGGAATAAACACTTCAGACAAAACGTAACGTTAAGCAAAGGAGTCCCTGTCCCGAAGAGCTTGCAATCTAAGTGCTGCTTTTGCAAAAACCGGCAACCCAGTTTTATATTAGAACTACGTGCTGAAGGGATTAAAGTGCATTGAGACACCCCCCAAACTTCTGTTCCCTGACAACCCCCCCCCCCCAAGTCTGACACTCACAGGACATCCCCTCCCCTGTGTGCCTCTGTCCGCCCTATCTGTATAATAATAAGACCTTGGGTGGGGGACTTTATCACTCTACCTGGGGAGGCGCAGGGAGTCCTCCAGGCGTTGGAAGGCGACTTGCGGCCCGGGTGAGAGCAACACCCCTCCCAGGTCAAACAGCACGAAGCGCTTCACTGCAGCCATCTCCAGACAATAACCTTCACCTCCGCCCCGGGGGCTAGCGGTAACTTTAACCGTCACCCTGGCACGTGCCGCACCTGTCCGCTACCTCTGGGGACACCCCCACCTCCCCGCGCGAGCACTAGGCGGGACACGCCCACCTCCCCGCGCGAGCACTAGCCGGGTACAACAAGCCTCTCCAGCTCGGGGGGGGGCGCGCGCTCCCTCTATCTCCAGAGTGGTGCGCGCGGTAAGCGCGAGGCAGGGCGGGAATAAAGAGTCAGTGTGAGAAGCAGAGGTTGAGAGAAGGACGATTATTTACTTAGCTGCTTATTTGTTTGTTTGTTTGTCAGAGAGAGTGATTAAATAGTGCTGGTTATATATAAAACAAACAAAAAAATCCTACACAAGCTGTGGTGTTTATTATTATATATTTATTTTGTAGCTTTGCAATGGAGTTGTTGGCCCTTTGGCAGCAAACAGGTTCAACATTTGTGTTTAGCGTATTTGCTCGGACTGCTCTTTCTCCATTTATTGTGATACTGTTTTTTTTTGTTTGTTGTTTTAAGTCTTATTAGACTTGAAGACATTTGTAACAAGTTAATGTAGCCACTTGTAGACACTCCTATAGGATCAATAGTTACTAGAACCTATAGCACAGTATTGCTCAAATGTGATAGACTTTAATTTAAATTGCAGGAACTCGCGCGCTCAGCGCTAGCCTAAGGCCTCGTCCACTGAGCGGGCGGGCGCACTCATGCTGGCCGCGATGAAACACACTGCGGCAGTGTGTGTGGCCAGTGTGAGCAAGCGCCTGCAAATTTGGATTTGCTGCTCGCAAGCACGTCACGTGAGCGGTTCGCCCAATGAGGGCAAAAAGCTCCGTGACGTAGAGGCCGCGCCCCCAGACGCGTGCGCACCTAGCCGGCCAGGAATCGCCCGGCCGAGCAGGATGCAGCGCTGGAGCGCCAGTGTGCGCCTCTACCCACCCTGGACGAGGCCTGAGGCTGAGTCCCCTGTGCCGCTGACTGCGCTCATTCTTGGAGAGCAGTGACGTCACCAACTCTCCAAACATGAGCGACGGGTATCCACGCTATTTCGCAAGCGCGCGCGCGGGGCATAGCAGGCAAGCTGTGCGCAGTTCAAAGTTAGATTTTTTTGTTTACGCAATTGCCAAGTGTGGGTGAGCGTCCGTGCCCACACACAAGCGCTCTCCACGTGAGCAGGGACATAAAAATTGAAATACCCAGAAGCAACCTCGCCAAGCACTGCGAGCTCAGCGGCACAGGGGACTCAGCCTAAGGCCTCGGCCAGGGTGGCGCTTAGCGGGCGGGCACGCTCACGCTGGCCGCGATGAAACACATTGCGGCAATGTGTGTGGCCAGCTTGAGCATGCACGGCGCTTAGCTGCTTGCCAAGCAAGCAAATTTGAATTTGCCCCTTGCAGGAGAGCCTGCATGCTCAGCACCACCCAGGTCGCAGCCAAGGCAACGACGCTCAGCCTCATGAGAACCGCATATTGTGAGTCGCTGACATTTATTGTAACTTAGAACCCCAACTTAATAAATACATGTACAGTATAACATGGTATGTTCCATAGTACCTATCTTCCCCCACATAGTATATGCTATGTAAGTCCTGTTAAGTTCCAGGCAGTAGCGGGTTTATCTATGGGCCAGTGACCCCCCCTTCTGCTTCCCTTGAAAGTGAAGGAAGGTGATGACTCATGGCCTGTGTACAGCCCCTTGGAGGTTGGTACAGTCCATGAGCCTGCCCCTTCCAGAGTTTTTTTCAAGGGGAGTAGCTAAAAGTTAGAGTCTGATCCTGGTCCCCAAGGAGAAAGGGAGGATGTCAGTCTTCCCCATCTGGGGAAAGCAGACCCACTCTAGGCCAGACGGCCTAGAGACCATCAAGACCAGAGCCCCATCTAGAGGTCCTGGGATCTCAGAGATACTATGCTGCCATGAAGAGCTGCTGCAGCAATCACCACAATAAATCCTGTTCAAATATACCTCTGCCTGGTGTCAGTTACTGGACAGGAGGGGTAAGGAGTGCAGTGATGGGGGCTACCCCCCCTCACACCATGGGTTCCATCACAGCTGGAGGTGCGGAAACCAACCAGAAAGAAGAACCCAGAGATCTGTCTAAGCCTGTCCTGCTCCTGTCTCATTACCAACTTGCAGACCACTCAGTACTCCTGCAGCCTACAGGTATAGCACCACACACCTGGTAACACGCTTATCTCCCCAGCACTGGTCCCTATGTGAGGTTGGGGGGGGGGGGAGGGGGAGGGACGTGTTACACATGTAAAAATAAATACAGTATATGTAATAGAAAGCTGTTTATAAAATATAAATAACATTACAGCATAGATTTTTAAAGTATTACATTAGAAAGAAATGGCAAATACAATTATTAGGTTATAAGGAGTGATATATGTTATCAATATATTCTCAGGGAAGCCCTTGCGACCTGTAGAAGGATTGAAACAAAACTCAAGTTGAAAGCCACACCTTTGAGTGACGGGGGTGCCGTGGCCCCAGAATGCTACGGCCCCTCCGGCACACGCGATCGCGTGACTGCTCTGTGATCCCTCTGTCACTGTTGAGACTGTGCCAGCGATGTGAGCTAGGAGAGGTAGAAGATGAAACACCCTTCCTGCTGCGCGGCACACAATACTCTGAAGTGAGGAGCGCCCACCTGGAGAAACTCACAGCTCTTATCCAGAACTTTCATAATATAGAACAGAGCCAAAAAATAGCGATCCTCCTGGGAGAAGACGAAACCGCAGCAGAACTGGCTGCACACTATATCAGCACCTGCCACAGGCTGAGAGACGCCAACTAACCCCCATGTCACTGTGTGTAACTGTTAACCATGTACCATGCAATCATTATACCCTACCCCCTACTATTCATGTACTGTGTAATCATTGTACCCCACCCCCTATTTGTCACGCTTTGGCAATACTGAAATGTTCTTTCGTCATGCCAATAAAGCTTATTTGATTTGATTGAGATGAGTGATCCTCCTCTGGTAACTCATCAGTGTAGTTCGAGTCAGCGCAGGAACGCCATCTCCCCTAGTAAAATGAGCGGTCTTGTTTTAACATGGCTACTTCAGTGCCGAAGCCCCATGACATGGTAGCTCCATCTCAGGGCACTCAGGTTAAAGCAGAATTACTCGCTGCTCGTTTTTATTTCACCGGAAACCACAGGGTCACCCAGTGTTTTTCCGAGGTCCTGCAACGTCTGGGTTTCCGGCTGAGATCCCTCAACACGATATGTGGTGGTTTTGGGTCTCGGCCTGGCGGCCATTAGAAAAGCTGGTGATGTCGTGGCTTTCTATTGGTTACTCGGGGGGTGGGCCATGTTTGTACTACGGCGACAATTTTACAGGTTTTTTGTGTCCAAACCCGCTCAAAATATTACTACAAATATCTGGGGACCACTAATGAGCTGGCAATTACTTATGTAAACTAGATATGAGTGACAATTTACTGAGGTAAACTAGATGGGGGCGCAATTACTTCGGTAAAATAGATATGAGGGGCATTTACTGAGGTGAAATAGATATGGACAGTTACTGAGGTAAACAAAATAAATACAAATATCTGGGGGAACACGGTTGTTCTCGGATGTTGGAGGCATGAGAAATTAGCCCAAACAGTCACACTGCCATTCCATATCTTAAACTATGGAGTAAGCATTTTTAATATTAGATACGTTGTATATCTGAAAACTTTTACTTTATTCAACAACAAAAATATGTTGACATTGGGGAATTGAGTCTGAAACGTCTGCATTATGGTCATTTCTTCCCAGCCAGAGTCCTGTTACATTGCAGGATCCTGAATGGCTCTGGTTGTTAATGGGTTGACTAAATTCTGATGAAGGCACACCTTCCTCTACAGGGGCCTTTTACCTACTGCTCTATCTGTGCATCTCTCTTGGTTAATAAATAAGCCAACACGTCCACCCTGGTCTCAAAGAACATAGTCTGAAAAACTACAGTAAGATCATTTCAGAGATTCAGACTTGTGCATCACAATGTGACATTTGCCACTGAAATAAATACACAGGTAAAACAACGATCAATATTCATTTAAAATATTTGTTATATTTTTAAAGGTTCTCTGAAATGGTTATTAAACTTTGCCCTATTTCATCAATTTAGATGATCTCAATCGCATTGCAAAACTGACCTCCCCTGGTCACAAAAGGGTTAAAGATACAAGCATATAGACTTGATTTATTCTTGCTTTATACTTTAACCCCTTGAGTTCCGCCATGATGTTGCTGTCACATCATGATATCTGGCACTACAGGGATTCTATGATGTAGTAGCTACGTCATGGGCCTTTTGCCTCATCATTATGATAACCTGTTTAATGGCTTCCAATGGCAAGAAAATTATAGGTGTGTGACGTGATGTGCAGGCACTGTACACTCACATTCACCATACTCAGGGAATTGAGTCATTTAAGGATTTTCTTTTCCATTATATTTTACTGAATGGTCAGTTCATTTTTGATTCAATAATGTTAATCCTTACACACAATTATTTTATGTCCATCTCTCAATTCTACTTGCAGGTATGCATTACAGCTATGGGGACACGTTTTGCCCTTAGCTATGCAAATGTACTCTATGTAGCCATGCAACCCCTGGCAACAAATTTCTCTGCCTAACACGCAAGTCCTGGTACCAGCGCAGGCTAAGTCCACGCTGCCGACAACCGTGTGGAGGTGTCCGCGTGTGGCGCGATCACATTGCCTTAAGGCATTGATTGCGCCCATACACCGGGCGCACGCACGCGACAGCAGGAGGGGGGGCGCAGTTGAGACTGATTTCTCCGCGCGACCGGCTGGTCACGTGAGCGGTTTGCCCAATGAGGGCGAACCAGCTCTGACACACCCCTAGACACGCCCCCCGATGGTGCATCTAGCATGTCCAGAAAACGCACCCGCTTCACGCGGGTGACGTCACGGCCACGCATGCCTCCGCGCAGGCGAAGGCTGTATGGACTCAGCCTTAGGTTAAAGCTGCCCTTGCTGTAATAAGCAGCTCCCTTGAGTGACAGGGGGGTGGCTTATGGCCTGGGTACTGCCCATACAGGGCTGAGACCTGGAGCCCCTGGTAACAAAAAGGAGCTGCAGTTCCAAATTTAGAGGGTGTGGAAGTGTGGAGCCAGGGCTCTTGTTCGCCTTTGTTATTATCTACCCCATACTCCACCAGGGAGTATGGGAGTCGGGGATAGACCTTTGGAGCCCCAAGACCTGGGAGTTGAGTCCGGGGACCAAAAAAAGAGCAAGCTGCAAGGTGACATTCTGCTGGCTTATGTAGGGTCCAATGGGGGGGGGAGGGATAATCTCTCTTGCTACAGAAATGAAGTGTATTGAAGTATGCTGTTTCACTGTTTGCTATGCTGTTGCTGTACCTAAAGAATAAAGATCAAGTTACTGTTTTATACTGCTGCCTGAGGCTCCAGTTCTTCGATGGGCCCTGTGGAAATGGAGGTGCTGTACCACTGAGAGAAGAACTAACCCAGCACCAAAAGTCTATCCTGCTCATCTCCAATACAATTGGCGGATGCTCAGGGTCTTCTGTAAGCCTAACAAGTAGCACCACCACCAGGTAACAGCAGTGAATTTCGCTTAGGATGGGGGAACATGTGTTACATGTATATATGGGGACTTGGGAGAAACTCCATGTTTGGTCCAAAAACCCATTCGCAGCTAACATCAAGGTATACAGGTGGTATATTGATGACATAGTAATTGTGTGGGAGGGAGATTCAGCATCTGTGGACAACTTTATATTGTCTATCAATAACAATATGAACCTTAAGATGACATTGTGACGGGAGCTTTGTGACAGGCTATAATAATACACCAAAAATATAACTGGGTTGAACTGAACGAGGCTTAGATATGATAAACTATAATTTATTCCTTGAAAAAGGTGAACACACAAGATATACAAATAACAGACAAAATATGCACTTACTTAAAGTTGGAAATTATGAAATAGTCAGAAATCGTGACTAGCAGTTCATACAGCAATCTTCAAAAATCACCAAGACACGAAAGACAATAGCCATAGGCTGAGCCTGGTTCTTATACAATGATTTCCCATTGAACACAACCTAAACCCAGCCCCTCTCATAAATCAGTGGTGAGGTTGACAGTTTTCCACAGAGTAAAACTCCTCCCACCCAAGGACGTTTAAAAAACTGCTTTTCCTATCTAAATAACTTCATAACTTCAGTTCAGTGATACTTACTGGCACGCGAGACATATTAATACATTCCGGCACGCATGACGCTCCCAATGAGACTAAATATTACTGTGTAATACTAAAATTAAGAGAGATATTAATATCTGTCCCTTAGGACCTGCTAGACATCATGTGTCTGTAATCGTTATGTGCGAATCAGTCCAACGACACATATGTAGCTTTTAGCACGTTCAGCCGAGGACATATCATAATATTCTTATATTTAATAAGGTCACTCATTCTGATATCTCATTGGGTAACCGCACCCCTGGCCCCCATAACCCCTGGTCAATAAATCCTTTGAAGCAGGGACTCCTGTGTAGAGAACATTTGTCACAGGTGCTAGATTTCACACCTAATGCCCCAGACATGGGCCTAGCTGTCTCTACCAGCAAGATGTGTTAACATACACCAAACCCCCTCTGTACTTTTCACACCCAACTTCAATCAAGTCTGTTGAAGCCCAGATATTTCTGAAAAGACACCACATATTTGTATTTTCCTAAACTGCAGCTCATTAACCCCTTAAGCCCCAGTGTGTGTGTGGTGCAGACACTGGCACAGAAACAATACATTTATACAGGGGAATAAACAGTCGGATGGCTGAAGCAAGGCAAAAACACATTACTGGACCCCAGTCCAGTTAACCCCTTGCTTCCCAGGTGAGAGTAGAGGGTGGCCAAATGGGGTGTAACCCCTTTAATCCCGGGCCAAACCCTCTCTATCATGACAGACATCGACCAACAGTACTACTTCTGTTGATTTTCTTAACTTGCAGTTGGGGCGAAACCAGGAATCTGGGTGCCGACCCGGACTTTAAAAAAAAAAAAAGTTGACACTAATAATTTATTATTAGCGACACGCAACCATAAAAAAAAAACCTGAATCAATAACATCCCTCTGGGCCAGTTCATGCAAATTAAAAGGAACTGCAGTTCTCCTTGGATTTTGAGTCACAAGCCAGTAACCTCTTTGATAAATTTCTGGAAAGAGGTAACAATAGTAATATCTTACAAGAAGCTCTTACTAAAATCCATAATATGTGTAACGGGTATTCCCCCCCCCCCCCCCCAGTCGCAGATCTGATGTGGGTGCAAGGAACATACGGTGTTACCATAGGTGTGGTGCGTTACCTGTTGGCTCACAGGAGGGCTGAGCTTCCGCCACGGGGAACCTGGGGCAATTATACTAGGGTTAACCACTTACTCAATTCAGCGCCTCCACCTGTGATGGCTCCCACCAGAGGGGGAGTGGTTCCTCGCAGGACAATTACTATATAATCAATACTTACACACAGATATATAATAACTATTACTATTTACTTAGGTTAGAACAGAATATAACACATCATGACAGGTATCACATAACCGGTGTCCCTCTCACGAGGAGACACTAACTGCGACGTCCAGCAGGACGCTTCCCCAACACCAGGTGATCCCACCCAGTGTCCAAAGAACCCCACCCAATGTCCCGCACTCTTGCAGACAGAGTCAATGGGTGACTGCGCAGTCACTATTAAACTAAGGGCCCGTTGGTGCACTTGTGCAGTAGATAGTACCTGCCGAGCACTCCCGTGCTCGGATCTCCAACTGGCTTCACAAAGGATCCGTCGTGTGAAGGTTCCGTCTGATCCTACACCGGACTCCTTTGTACACGGACCGCCAGGGTGGTCTCACTCTAGAATAGTCTCTGTGGACCCCAACGTGGGTCCAAACCGCTTCACAGGAACCGCAGCGTCCGCTGAGTCCCTAACTAACACTTGGCTCTAATGTGACAGGAACCCTAACCTAGGGCCTGTCCCTGTGGTACAGCAACCTAAAGTGGCTTTGGGGAAAACTCCTAGGGGCCTAACAGGGGTTAATAACCTGCCCCACTCCCCTAACTCTTCCCAGCCTGATTATGCTTAATAACACTTAACGAGTCCCAGTGCCTACAGCAGCAAGCTGTAGCTCACTGGATGCTGGCAGCCAACGTGCTGCGCAACAAGGTGCCTGCCTGTCAGACCTCACAGCACTAACAGCCGTGACTCTGACAAGGCAGCACTCTACACTAAGGGCAGCGTCCATATCTTGGGCCTCCCTAAGCACTTACCCACTAAGCTAGTGGGGGGTTGGGGCCTACCTGGGGTGTGGGTACCTATGTGGGGCAGGATCTGCACTCGCTCCCCGCACCCTTCCTTCCCTCACAGCTCCCTGACTCCAACTCTCTGTAACCTTTCTTTCCCAGCTCCCACTAATGTAAGTGGCAGGGTCCCTAACCTGAGGGCTGTCCCTGGCAACACTCACTTTACTGGGGAGCTGAGCTATCTCGGGCCCTGGGGGTGCTGGCCTAGTACAGGGAGTCCCTGACTCCTGTACCCTACCTCCTTCCCTGGGCTGTTCCGTTCTCTGACTGCCACGTAGCTGCAAGCCCGCCAAATGTATCCACTTGCTCCCTCTGCAGATCCTTGGCCCTCATCGGCCACACTGACACACCTGGTGTGCTTGGCCCTAAGCCTCATGGGAGTTGTAGTCCCGTGGAGACTGTACTTACATTGGGGCCGCGTGCGCACCTTCCCTGTGCCTGCACTAACCCCTAATGGCCACCGCAACATCCCTCTCACTGTCCCTACTCTCGCGCGACTCCTTCCTAACTCTGGCCTATCTTCTGCGCATGTGCGACTCTGTCGGGCCTGCCGTGACTCTCTCTCGGCTCTCCTCACCCTCGCGCAACACCTCCCTGGCGCTAGGGTTCCTTCCGCGCATGCGCGACCACTGCGCATGCGCGAGCCAAGGAACAATGGCGGCTGCCTCACCGCCCGGCTCCGGGAGCGCCGGGAGTCCTATGACACGCGTGCGGCCCCGGCAACCGGCCGCACGCGTCCCCGGCAACCCCCGAGCCGGGACCCGATCGCCCTCACCTCCCAGAGCATCCGGCGGGGCCGCCATGGGACTCGGCGGCCCCCGCGATCGGCATCGAGGTGAGGGGGGAGCGGACACTCTGGGGAGACCTGGCTACATATGAATAGTGGGTCACTACTATCCAAAGAGAACTCTGTTAAAAAATCTCCATTTAATAAACGCAATGATCAGCTGGTCCATGTTCCATTTGTTACCAACTTCAATTCAGCCAGTTCTAGTATCCAAAAGATAATCAAGAAACATTGCCTTGGAAAATCTGGGGCTATCACCAACAAGACCCAGGTACATGCTGGGTACATGATTACATGCTGGGTACATGCTGGGTACATGCTGCAACATTTCAGTGACATTTCTGCAGAGACTAATGGCCCATCGGATTAACACAGCAAGGGTCCCTGGCAGTTTGAATGGGACTGCCAGGGACCCCCGCTGTTAAATAGTCTGTTTGCAGAAATGTCACTGAAATGGTGCAGCATGTACCCAGCATGTACCTGGGTCTTGTTGGTGATAGCCCCAGGTTTGTTTTAGAATACTCGTCGGCACTACAGTATTAACCAACGATCTCCCATTTAGAGAAAAATCCAACACTTATCTATAGAAGGGCTAAAAATCTTAAACATCTTTTAGCACTAGGCTGACCATACATCCCGTTTTTTCACTATTTACAGACCGTCCCGTCTTTTCTATCAAAAAGCCTATTTTGCCCCATTTTCGGCATTAAGCAGATCAGAAAACACAATAACTTGCTGCAGCCTTGTGTGGGAGGGGGGGGGTGGGGTTGTGGTTACCACAGCTCTGCATTGATTGGTTGAATCATTATGATGTCATTTTGACACGGGAGTCTGGGACTTGTAGTTCACAAGTCTGTAAATAAAATTGTAAAGGAAGAGAACCAGGACTACAACTCCCAGAAGACCCTGCAGACCACATGACAAGAGACAAACAATCTCAATCAGTGCAGTTGTGGAGAGAGACAGAGGCTGAGTAAGTGGGAGAGACATCACAGACAGACATGTGGGGTGATTGCACGCACAGAAAGGACACACAGTCCCTCACATCTGTCCCTCCCACTGCAGGAAGACACAGACAGGACACACACACACACACACACACACACACACACACACACACACCTTTGATTTTGGATGTAGAGAAATAATAGACCATTTGTCTTTGAGAAGTTGATCTGTCATCACATGGCACTGGGCGCAGCAAGGTTAGTGATTAGGAAGGTTCAGCCTCCTGCATACTTATTAAGAACATTCTTTTCTAACCTTGTACGGACATAATGTTCCATTTTCCTCATTCATGATAAACCATGATCCTGGAAACATCTTTTTTGGACATCTGTACAAATCTCACACTAACATATTATTCTGCATCATTTTATAATTGGGTGTATAAATTATATCAGAGCTTGGGACCAAGTTACCACCAAGTGTCTATGTACATTCAACATGCAGTACAAGTATACTAAAGAAGTACACCAAAAGAGAAATCCTAAATGCGGTGCACACCACACAGTAATAGACTGCTGGTAAAATGATAGTAATTAAGAACTGACTTTTATTTTTTTTTAAATGGGGTACTCTCTAACAGCCACCATCAGATCAAACCCCAACATCTCCGGGGTGATCATAGGAAAAGATTATAAAATATCTCTATTCGCTGATGGCGTGTTTCTGACCTTCTCGCACCCTTTAACCTCTCTCCCAAACCTCTACCAAACTCTCGAGAGCTATGGAGCCGTATCAGGCTTTAAAATAAACCGCACCAAGTCACTGTCTCTAGCTGTCAACTTTCCAAAGGACACGATCAAACTCCTAAAACTCAAGTTTGATTTCACATGTAAATCTCATTACATTCCATACCTTGGAATTAATATCACTAGGTCGTCCTCTACAGACCTACAGAATATGGTGGGCTAGCTCACCAAAACCTTCTGAGATATTACCAGGCTTCCCAAATTAGTCATATACTATTATGAAACAGGTCGAATCCAACCCAGCTAACATTGAGTCTCTCCTCTGGCTAGCCAAAACAAATAGACTGTTGGGTACTCTATCCCATCCAGTGATCAGACACTCATTGACACTGTTGGACTGGCTGAAATACAAATTGAAACTCACATGGGAGTGTTCCACTATGATCCCACTCTTTGATAACCCGGACTTTGACCCGGGAGAGCAGCGGGAGCCTTCCAGGTTTGGAAGACTGCCGGTATCAATAGAGTTGGAGATAAGTTTTCAGAAACTGGGAAAACACAATTCCTGGAATTACAAGAGAAGAGACATTCACCTCCCTCAGAAATATTCCACTACTTACAGTTTAAACATTTTGTCACACAATATCGTAATGCCAGGGTATCCCCCTCATCTATATACTTTGAGTGCCTATTTAGTGATCGATATATGGTGAAGGGCATGATATCCGCCTTATATCAAATGCTGATCAGCTCTGGGTCACAGTAACTGTGCCTACATGATGGTATGGGTGGAAGAGCTATGTGAGGTACAGGAGGATGAGGATTGGGTGAACATTTGGAAATCTGTGATAAAGAGCTTGATATGCACTGTGGTTAAGGAGAACTCATATAAATTATTATTTCGATGGAATATGACCCCGGTCAGGCTCCATGCCATATATAATTTCCACTCACCGATATGCTTCAGAGGATGTGCTGGCCCCTATCTGGAAGATCTTCTAAATCATAAATAGGATGTTAAGGGTCAATCTGAGACCTGATCCTTGGATGGCCCTTTTGGCAGACCAGTTTCAGACATCCCAAAAGCTCCTGCTAAAATGATCACACATTATTTCGGCCACGAGATCTTGCATAGTGGCGTCTTGGAAAAAGCAAGACGCTCCTACTCTAGCAAATGGTAAAATGCAGGATATGGCACATCTCCGCAATGGAAAAACTCTCACTGCCTGCCAATTTTGCTGAGCAGTCGTCCAGTATCTTCACCCAATTGTCCTCAAATTCTTTTGATTGGAAGCCAAAAGATGGTATTTTCTTGACACGCAATCCTTTGGGTATCCTCTTCATTTTAAGATAATTTTTGAGGGTGGTAATATCCCACCAGAGTCTTACATCAAGGAATAAAGCTTTTTCTAATTTGGAGAAGTACATGGACAAATCCATATTGTCCTCACATGGTGCCTGCTCAGTACCTTCAAAAACATGCAAGGCTTTTTGTCTACATCTTGCAACGTTTGTGTACATAGGTATGTTTTTGGAATTCTTGATCCAATGTTTTCCTTGGTTGGTTCCATTATATAAAAAAACTCACAATTGTCACCAATTGATAAAAAAAATAGTGTGTACTGTATGTATTGCATACATAGTGTGTATAAATATGTGCTATAGCCCCCAAATAAATAATTTGTTTCCATAAATCTCGAAAAATGTCCATGAATACTCAAGCTACCAGTTATATAATGTCACAGAGAAGAATAGAACAACGTTCCTTGAACCAGTGCTACCAAGTGATGGGCATAAACAGCATGTGAATGAGGCTGTAATTAGTTAGATGGGAGAGACCCATAAATGTGAGGCAAGTAATGATAAAGATGATGTAAACCTGTCTTCAAAGCTCCGTTGTGGGGGTATGTGTATAACCTGTTGTCGGGGATGATACAGCCAGTAATAGTGCTCTACGCGTTTCGCAAAGGGTTTTGCTTCGTCAGGAGTCCTTTGCGAAACGCGTAGAGTTGCCGTACACCCCCAGCCCAGACGGACCCGGTCAGTGACGTCACATCCTGTGACGTCTCTCGAAGCGCCGACACCCCCAACGAAGGACGCGTGAGCAGAGAGCTCCCACTGGCAGCTGCATGCGCACCAGCTGCTGAAGTGAGCAGCGTCCACTTGAGAAGCTTCAGACCACCGGTATCCACAAGGGCGGACTTCGTACAAAGAACTGTGTATGGGGGTCAAATGTGAGGGGCCATTTTAATTTTTGAATGTACCCACTAAATTGTTTTACTCCCTACACTTAGTCTGCCTCTTCTTGTGTATACATTTGCATGTCACCTGAGCTGACACACGATTAGGACTGATGACATCATCATCAAGTCTTCTACCAGCACTCAGAGATTACCCTGGAAGGGTACACTGCCTACTAACCATTGTCAAAGTGTGAGTGTGCACTCATTAGGTGTTTCATTCATTTATTCCATCACTTTATCACACAGTATTGCACTATGTATTTGTGTTTCATTCTTTGCATATTCCATGGTCCCTGAGCTCCCTGCATTTTCTCAACAAGCTACATCTACAAGAATCCACTAGGAGGGTTGGATCGTGAGACACATGCAGTGCATACTCATGGCTGGTAACGTAGTATCATACATTGGCTACTAGGTAGGCTGACCATACGTCCCGTTTTTTCACTATTTACAGACCGTCCCGTCTTTTCTATCTAAAAGCCTATTTTGCCCCGTTTTCGGCTTTCAGCAGATCAGAAAACACAATAACTTGCTGCAGTCTTGTGTGGGAGGGGGAGAGTTGTGGTTACCACAGCTCTGCATTGATTGGTTGAATCATTATGATGTCATTTTTACACGGGAGTCTGGGACTTGTAGTTCACATGTCTGTAAATAAAATTGTAAAGGAAGAGAAGCAGGACTACAACTCCCAGAAGACCCTGCAGACAAGAGAGACCACATGACAAGAGATGGCCAATCTCAATCAGTGCAGTTGTGGAGAGAGACAGAGGCTGTGTAAGTGGGAGAGACATCACAGACAGACATGTGGGGTGATTCCACACACAGCCCCTCACATCTGTCCCTCCCACTGCAGGGGGACACAGACAGGACACACAGCCCCTCACATCTGTCCCTTCCACTGCAGGGGGACACAGACAGGGCACACAGCCCCTCACATCTGTCCCTCCCACTGCAGGGGGACACAGACAGGGCACACAGCCCCTCACATCTGTCCCTCTGACTGCAGGGGGACACAGACAGGACACACAGCCCCTCACATCTGTCCCTTCCACTGCAGGGGGACACAGACAGGGCACACAGCCCCTCACATCTGTCCCTCTCACTGCAGGGAGACACAGACAGGGCACACAGCCCCTCACATCTGTCCCTCTGACTGCAGGGGGACACAGACAGGGCACACAGCCCCTCACATCTGTCCCTCCCACTGCAGGGAGACACAGACAGGACACACAGCCCCTCACATCTGTCCCTCCCACTGCAGGGGGACACAGACAGGGCACACAGCCCCTCCACTCCTGTCCCTCCCACTGCATGGGGAGACACAGACAGGCACACAGCCCCTCACATCTGTCCCTCCACTGCAGGGGGACACAGGACACACAGCCCTCACATCTGTCCCCTCCCACTGCAGGGGACACAGACAGGGACACAACCCCTCACATCTGTCCTCCACTGCAGGGGGACACAGACACACAGCCCCTTACATCTGTCCCTCCCACTGCAGGGGACACAGACAGGACACACAGCCCCTCACATCTGTCCCTCCCACTGCAGGGGACACAGACACACAGCCCCTTACATCTGTCCCTCCCACTGCAGGGGGACACAGACACAGCCCCCTACATCTGTCCCTCCCACTGCAGGGTGACACAGACAGGCACACAGCCCCTCACATCTGTCCCTCCCCTCGGGGGAAACACGACCACACAGCCCCTTACATCTGTCCCTCCCACTGCAGGGGGACACAGGACAACAGCCCTACATCTTCCCTCCCCTGCAGGGGGACAGGACCCACAGCCCCCATCTGTCCCTCCACTGCAGGGGACACAGGACCACAGCCCCTTACATCTGTCCCTCCCACTGCAGGGGACACAGACCACACAGCCCCTAACATCTGTCCCTCCCACTGCAGGGACACAGACAGCACACAGCCCCTCACATCTGTCCCTCCCACTGCAGGGGGACACAGGACACACAGCCCCTTACATCTGTCCCTCCCACTGCAGGGGGACACAGACAGGACACACACAGCCCCTCACATCTTCCCTCCCACTGCAGGGGGACACAGACACACAGCCCTCACATCTGTCCCTCCCACTGCATGGGACACAGACAGGACACACGCCCCTCACATCTGTCCCTCCCACTGCAGGGGACACAGACACACAGCCCTTACATCTGTCCCCCCACTGCAGGGGACACAGACACACACCCCTCATCTGTCCCTCCCACTGCAGGGCACAGACAGGACACCAGCCCCTCACATCTGTCCCTCCCACTGCAGGGGACACAGGACACACAGCCCCTTACATCTGTCCCTCCCCTGCGGGGACACAGGACACACAGCCCCTACATCTGTCCCTCCCCCTGCAGGAGACCGGACAGGACACACAGCCCCTCAATCTGTCCCTCCCACTGCAGGGAGACACAGGACACACAGCCCCTCACATCTGTCCCTCCACTGCAGGGGACACAGACACACAGCCCCTCACATCTTCCCTCCCACTGCAGGGGGACACAGACAGGCACCAGCCCCTCACATCTGTCCCCTCCCACTGCAGGGACACGACAGGACACACACCCTCACACTATTCCTCCACTGCAGGGGGGACACAGACGACACACAGCCCCTCATCTGTCCCTCCCACTGCAGGGGGACACAGACAGGGCACACGCACCCCCTCACATCTGTCCCTCCCACTGCAGGGGGACACTAAAAGAAATACCCACAGTCTCTCTCTTCTGTCCCTTTGTGTCAGAAAGGCCACCATATTTCATATCTGTCCCTCCAACAGCAGGGTGACAACTGTCAATATGACTGTGCGGTGTCAAATGGCGCTGCGTTGCCATGCGAACGGGAACGTCACGTGACGTAACAGCATCACGTGATGCCCATTGCCATGACAATGAGATGCCACATGAGGTCACAATGTCATGCGGTGCCATGTTGTCATGGCAACTTGACGCCGCGTGACGTTACATAGCGTCCCGTTGTCATGGCAACACTGTCCAAAAAAATCACCAGGTTGGCCGTCAGTCGGAGAACCTGTGACAATTCCCTGTCCTGCTCGGTGTCACCTTCCCTAAAGCCATGTCACCCGGACTGTGTGTATCCGCTGGCTGCAATGTGCAATGTCCTGGGAGGACACGGGGGGGAAACATGTCATTCTGTGTCCTCCCCTTCACCAGGCACCAGCTCAGGGTGACAGGTCCCGGTGTGAAGCTGCAGCCTGCGGCCCCTGGGAGCCAGGGAGGGGGACAGGGAGAGAGAGAGGGAGGGAGACGGAGAGAGTGAGAGGGAGGGAGACGGAGAGAGAGGGAGGGAAACGGAAAGAGGGAGAGAGAGAGAGAGAGGGGGGGAGACGGAGAGAGAGAGGGGGGGAGACGGAGAGAGAGAGGGAGGGGGACAGAGACGGAGAGAGAGAGGGAGGGAGGAACACGGAGATGGGGGGGGAGAGGGAGGGGGACAGAGACAGGGAGAGAGGAACACAGAGACAGGGAGATGGGGGGAGAGAGGGAGGGGGACAGGGAGAGAGAGAGGGAGGGGGACAGGGAGAGAGAGGGAGGGGGGCGGAGAGAGGGAGGGAGACGGAGAGAGATTGGGAGGGAGACGGAGAGAGAGGGAGGGGGACAGGGAGAGAGAAAAAGAGAGAGGGGGAGGGAGGAACACAGAGATGGGGGGAGAGAGGTCACCGCACTTCGCAACCACCGAGACGGGGACCCGATCGCCCTAACCCCAGAGCATCCGGCGGGGCCGCCATGGACTCGGCGGCCCCGCGATCGGCATCGAGGTGTGCAGGGGGAGACGCGGACACTCTCGGGAGACCTGGCTACATATGGAATAGTGGGTCACTAACTATCCAAAGAGAACTCTGTTAAAAAAAATCTCCATTAATAAACGCAATGATCAGCTGGGTCATGTTACTCATTTTTTACAACTTCAATTTCAGCCAGTTCTACTATCCAAAAAGATAATCAAGAAATAAAACACTTGGAAAATCTGGGGCTATCACCAACAAGACCCAGGTACATGCTGGGTACAATGAGTACAGGCTGGGTACAATGTGGTACATGCTGCACATTTCAGAGACAATTTCTGACGAGTAATGGCCATCGATAACACAGCAACGGGTCCCTGGCAGTTGAATGGGACTGCCAGGGACCCCCGTGTTTAAATAGTAATGTTTGCAGAAATGTCACTGAAATGGTGCAGCATGTACCCAGAATGTACCTGGGTATTGTTGGTGATAGCCCAGGGTTTGTTTAGATACTGCAGGCACTACAGTATTAACCACGATCTCCATTTAGAGAAAAACCAACACTATCTAGAAGAGGCTAAAAATCTTAAAACTTTTTAGCACTAGGCTGACCATACATCCCGTTTTTCACTATTTACAGACCGTCCCGTCTTTTCTATCAAAAAAGCCTATTTTGCCCCATTTTCGGCATTAAGCAGATCAGGAAACCACAATAACTTGCTGAAGCCTTGTGGGGAGGGGGGGGTGGGTTGTGGTTACCACAGCTCTGCATTGATTGGTGAATCATTATGATGTCATTTTGACACGGGAGGTCTGGGACTTGTAGTTCACAAGTCTGTAATAAAATTGTAAAAAGAGAAGAGAACCAGGACTACAACTCCCAGAAGACCCTGCAGACCAATGACAAGAGACAAACAATCTCAATCAGTGCAGTTGTGGGAGAGAGAGAGCTGAGTAAGTGGGAGACGACATCACAGACAGACATGTGGGGTGATTGCACGCCACAGAAAGGGACACACAGTCCCTCACATCTGTCCCTCCCACTGCAGGAAGACACAGACAGGACACACAGCCCTCACATCTGTCCTCCCACTGCAGGGGGACCAGACAGGACACACAGCCCTCACTCTTGCCCTCCCACGCAGGGAGACACAGACAGGACACACAGCCCCTCACATCTGTCCTCCCACTGCAGGGGGACACAGACAGGACACACGGCCCCTCACATCTGTCCATCCACTGCAGGGGGACACAGACAGGACACACAGCCCCTCACATCTGTCCCTCCCACTGCAGGAAGACACAGACAGGACACACAGCCCCTCAATCTGTCCCTCCACTGCAGGGAAGACACAGACAGGCACACACAGCCCCTCACATCTGTCCCTCCCACTGCAGGGAGACACAGACAGGACACACAGCCCCTCACATCGTCCCTCCCACGCAGGGAGGACACAGACAGGACACACAGCCCCTCACATCTGTCCCTCCCACTGCAGGAAGACACAGACAGGACACACAGCCCCTCACATCTGTCCCTCCCACTGCAGGAAGACACAGACAGGACACACAGCCCCTCACATCTGTCCCTCCACTGCAGGAAGACACAGACAGGACACACAGCCCCTCACATCTGTCCCTCCCACTGCAGGGGGACACAGACAGGAACACAGCCCCCTCAATCTGTCCCTCCCACTGCAGGGGGACACAGACAGGACACACAGCCCTCAATCTGTCCCTGCCACTGCAGGGAAACACAGGACAGGACACACAGCCCCTCACCATCGTCCCTCCCACTGCAGGGGGGACACTAAAAGAAAACCCACAGTCTTCTCTTCTGTCCCTTGTGTCAGAAAGGCCCACCATATTTCATATCTGTCCCCCAACAGCAGGGTGACAATGTCAATATGACTGTGCGGTGTCAAATGGCGCTGCGTTGCCATGCGAACGGGACGTCACGTGACGTAACAGCATCATAGTGATGCCATTGCCATGACAATGAGATGCCACATGAGGTCACAATGTCATGCGGCTGCCATGTTGTCATGGCACAACTGACGCCGCGTGACGTTACATAGACGTCCCGTTGTCATGGCAACACTGTCCAAAAAATCACCAAGGTTGGCCGTCAGTCGGAGAACCTGTGACAAATCCCTGTCGGGTGTGTCACCTTCCCTAAAGCCATGGTCACCCGGACTGTGTGTATCGCTGGGCTGCAATGTGCAATGTCCTGGGAGGACACGGGGGGGAAACATGTCATTCTGTGTCATCCCCTTCACCAGGCACCAGCTAGCGGTGACAGGTCCGGTGTGTGAAGCTGCAGCTGCGGCCCCTGGGAGCCAGGGAGGGGGACAGGGAGAGAGCGAGGGACGAGGGAGACGGAGAGAGTGAGAGGGAGGGAGACGTGGAGAGCGAGAGGGAGGGAAACGAGAAAGAGGGAGAGAGAGAGAGAGAGGGGGGGAGACGGAGAGGAGAGGGGTGGGAGAGAGGATGAGCGAGAGAGGGGAGGGGACAGAGACGGAGAGAGAGAGGAGGGAGGAGGAACAAGCGGTGGAGTGGGGGGGAGAGGGAGGGGGACAGAGACAGGGAGAGAGGAACACAGAGACAGGGAGATGGGGGGAGAGAGGGAGGGGGGACAGGAGAGAGAGAGGGAGGGGGACAGGGAGAGAGAGGGGGGGGGCGGAGAGAGGGAGGGAAGAGACGGAGAGAAGATTGGGAGACGGAGGCGAGAGGGAGGGGGACCAGGGAGAGAGAGAGGGAGAGAGGGGGAGGGAGGAACACAGAGATGGGGGGAGAGAGAGAAAGAGACGGAGGGAGACGGAGAGAGAGGGAGGGGGACAGAGACAGGGAGATGGGGGGGAGAGAGGGAGACAGAGAGAGAGAGGGAAGGAGACAGACAGGGAGAGGGAAATGGGGAGAGATAAAGAGAGGGAGGGAGGGAGACAGAGAGAGGGAGGGAGAATTGTTAGCTCAATATGTTCATGTAATAAAACTTTTGTTATCGTCTTACTTTTTCATGAATACGGAATATTACATAACCCGTCCCGTTTTTGCCATCCCAATGTCCAGTTTTTGTCTCAAGGAAATTATGGTCAGCCTATTTAGCACCCAGTGATATAGGTATAGAACATAGAAGATCTTGCAATAATACATGGCTTACAACAAAGCCAACAGGTAATTTCAGCCGTTGGAGTTGCACTGCTTGCAACTCTTTACATGCAAATAAAAAAGTTTCACTTCAAAAGCCACTGGTGAGACGTTTAATATAGAGGACTGTATGTCATGTACAGTAAAACAACATATGTCGTTTTATCTCCTCGAACATCTGTGCGGCCTCCAATATATTGGTAAGACCAAACGTTACCTTAGAGTGAGAAGTTTGGAGCGTTTGAGGAATATTAGAATTGGATATGCTAAACACAGTATGTCTAGACATTTCTCACTTGTCCATAATAAAGATTCTTCTAAATTAAAATTGAAGGGAATTCAGATCATTCCTATAAATAGGAGAGGTGGAGATAGAACTAAACAACTGTCCAAACAAGAAAGGTATTGGATTTATAAATTAAAGACTTTAGTCCCTTGGGGATTAAATGAAGAGATTGACATCTGCTCTCTAATAAAGTGTCTCTTTCCCTCCCTTTGGTTGTGTGAAGTATTTTCCCTGTCAGCTACTAGTATCTGCTTCTCTATTCTCTGTTTTATAGTTTGCCACATACATTTAATTGTATCAATGCCGGGTCTTAACATTAGACCTTGAATTATAACAATTCATGAATGTGCATGAGCATAATTCTTGCTATTAGTGAAATAACTTTGCAGTATGAGAGATTTAGTACCTTCTCTGATCCATCCCTCAAGGTTAACTTTTAGATAAATTTCTGTACAAAGTATCCTATACCAACTGGTACTGTTCTAATCATTTATTCTCTCTCGTTTCAGCCTCTCATATATGATGTTGCATTTTTATTATATTATTTTATTGTATTATATAAATATCTGTGCCCTTAGCTTTTTTATTGTTAGTAAATATTTGTGTCTGTAGGTAATCCCTAATTAGGGTTACACCTTGTTCAATTACCAGTGCTGATCTGGATTGGTTTTTAAGATCCACACCCTCTGTTTCCTCCTGACCAATTAGGTTGACAGAGGAGGTTTAAATACCGGCATAAATTCATACTTAAGTAATAATCCCTGAAGAACTGGGCATTACTGGCCAATAATGCCCTAGCTGGAAGAGTTGAAGGCCCGAGGCGAAGCCGAGGGATTTTAACCCAGCCAGAGCACTATTGACCAGTAATGCACTGTTCTGAGGGGATTATTACTATCATAGGCTAAATGTAGGCTTATTTTTGTTTTTAACATTTTTCATAAAAAAGTTAGACACTTTTATAGTCATATTGATTTTTATCAGCATGATTGTCTACATTCTTATGCTTTTACTGCAAGTTTATTAAAAGGAAATTGTACATACACACAGCCCCCTCTAAATACACACACACTGCAGCCCCCCTCTATGCACACAAGCACACGCTGCATCCCCCTCTATATATATACACAACACACACACACTGCAGCCCCCCTCTATACACACAAACACACTCTACAAACCGCCCCTCTATATACACAAACACACACTGCAGTCCCCACACATACACTGCAGCCCCCCTCCTCTACACCCACAAAACATACAGCAGCCCTCCTCCACCCTCTACACCAGTGGTGTGCAAACGGGGGGGGCGTGGGATTTTTCTGGGGGGGGGGGGGCGCGGGTGGTTTCAGAGGCCCCGCGCTCTTCCCCGAGGCATTTAAATTAAATGCCAGGGGAACACGCAAGGCCTTTGCAACCTGTACTTACCGGGATTCAGCCGGCTTCTGCTCACGTCGCCATGACAATGCGGGGTCATGTGACGTGCCGCGGCATCATGACAACGCGCGTCAAATGATGCTGCGGGGTCACGTGACCCTCGGCGCTATTTGACGTCGGGTCACTTGGGAGGAGGGGCAGGAGCGCAGGAACCAAGACACTGGGGGGGGTGCAGCCAAAAAAACTTTGCGCACCCCTGCTCTACACTTACAAAACACACACAAAACACACAGCAGCCCCCCTCTCTACACACAAACACACTTCAGACCCCTGTAAACCCACAAAACTGCAGTCACACACACCAAAACACACTGCAGCCCTCCTCCACCCTCTACACCCAGTGACACACACACACACTGCAGCCCCCTTCTACACCCACAATACACACTGCAGACACACACCAACAAAACAGACTGCTGCCCCCTCTACATCCACAAAACACATACTAGCAGCTCCCCCTGTAAACCCACACACTGCAGACACACACACAACACTCTGAACCCCTCCTCCACCCACAAGACACACACTGCAGCTCCCCCTCTGCATCCATGAAACACACACTGCAGACACACACACACACACACACACACCAACAAAATAGACTCTGACACCTCTACGTCCACAAAACACACACCAGCAGCCCTCTCCCTACACCCAATGCAGCCCCCCGTAAACCCACACACTGCAGACACACACCAACAAAACACTCTGCACCTCTCCTCCACCCACAAAACACACTGAAGACACACACTGCAGCCCCCCTCTACACCCACAAAACACACACACAGCAGACACACACCAACAAAATAGACTCTGCTGCCCCCTCTACACCCACAAAACACACACGCACCAATAAAACACTCTGCTGCCCCCCTTTACATCCAGAAAAACACACAACAGACACACAAACCTTTCCCCTCACTCTCCTGTGCGGAGCTCTCTGCAGGCAGGGTGGGGGAGGAGTCAGTGCCCTGCTGCTGCCTCCTGTCCAATCACCTCCCCTGTCTAAGAGCTGATCTCACTCTTTGTGAATCAGAACTGAAAGCTGATTGGCTGAAAAACTTGGCAGTGTGCAAAAAATTCCGGGCCATTAATGATTGGTTAACATTCTGGGCATTATCCAATCAGAGAGCAGGGATTTCAATAATGCCCAGAATTTAACAGCTTTAGCCTATAATATTTATAACACTTTTTTCCTGATCAAGTAGACGGATGTCTACGAAACACGTAGCACTACTATAAAGGCATACCTGTACAAACAATATAGTTATTTAGGAACATTTGTCAATGTAATTAAAGCAATATGTGCTAAACCAGGGCCAGAATACTGGCACCAGGAGCCATATCAAACAAGTTTAGTCTATTTAGAGGCACAAGACAGGTGTGCCCCTTGCTGCCTCTTCTATTAACATAGCGATAGAACAATTAGCCAAATATGTGAGGCAAATCAATTCTCCTGTGGGCATAAAAGTGAGGAAGCTTGAGTTAAAGGTGACGTTATTTACTGATGACCCGCTTTTGTTTATATCAAATTCAGAAAAATAAGAATCAATAACGTTCTAACAGCTGCTTTTTTTAACCCTGTTTTTTACCATTATCTCTTAGCATACAATGCTTCCACTACATCCAGGGATTCTGGGTAATGCCATGAAAATGAGCACACAGTTTCACCTTTTAATAAAATAAATACACTAAAGACAAAAGTTTTGATGCTTATAAATCCTGTAAATCACGATTGGATCAAAAGTCGCTAACTAATAATAATTGTGACGGTGAAGGGATACCCAGCCCAGTAAATAAAGGTATTTCGCCCGGCTGGGTGCCCCTGAGCCATATTGGGGAATTGTGATTGTCAGCTCTTCAACCCAATCATGGCATGTAACTGCATTTGTAATAAAGGTGTATGTGTATTTTTATTGTTCCAGGAGTGCCAACCAGCGGAGAGGTGCAGGGCGTGAGTTTCAGGGGTGATTTTACGGTACAAAGTTGTCAGGGTATGTTTGGGTAGAAGGGGGCCAGTGTTGCGGGTTACCCTGAAACATGTACTCAGGAATCCCAACCAGATTTCTGAGGACATAAGGAACACAGATCACCGGATAAAATCCTCCCTAGAAAGCAGTTACAGCTCACCGCCAAATCTCCTTGCTTCAGCACCGACCAGAACAGTAAGACTGGGCAGGGAATTGAATTACATTCAAAGGTCCCAGGTATATGCCCCCCCAAAAAAACAGAACCAAGGTGGGGTTTAGTGTATCATATGGCAAGGATTCTTTGTATAAGTGGAAAAGAAAATGGTTTTAAAAGTACCCAAGGTTTATATTTTTATTAAAGTAAGGTTCAGAGGAAGTAATTCAGTATGGATAAAAATCCATTTGCATGGGAAACAAGGGTTTCTCCGCCCTCTGAGCTTCAAAGGCGATCTAGGATATGGAGGCGTTAAACCTATAGTTAGCAATTAGGGGGAAAGGAAGGGAATTTCAAAGCCACCTGGCAAATGGCTGCTTTGCCCAGACTGAGTGGTGTCAGGTAGAGGGGACGGGCCTCATATGCTAAGCGGCCAAGGTGCAAAGTTGGCACCTGACCAGAGCAGACTGAGAAGCCCCTCTGCCAGGTTGGCAAAGTTGTGGCAACTCCGTGATAGGGGGAAGGAATTATTTCCACGGAGTAGATTGGCTGCATGGGTTAAGTATAGGCCTGTTTAGTGCATAAAAAACCCTGCAGCCCATCGGGAAGGAGTTCCATCATGTAAGAAGATTTGTCATGCAATGAATATCCATCCTGTTACCAAACTTAACAGCGTAACTAGTAAGTGTATTTTTCGTTGTAATTGTAAATCAAGCTGTGTATGTTCATTCTGTAAATAAATCACAATTTATTTTATCTCTTGCTTTGCTCAATCAAAAGATCCGTGTATTTTGGTGTTAAAAGCATTTGTCATGGGGGTGACTCCAAGAGGGCCTCGGTGGCCGGAACAGCGAGAGCAGACAAAGATTGCTGGGGTCAGGGGCTGAGGTCGATGGCAAGCGGCAAGTTGGATCATCGTGGGCAAGCAGGGGTCAATTGCAGGCAGCAAGCAGGATCATCGTGGGCTACACGCAGAGGTTCGGCAACAGGAAGGCAGGAGCAGAACGGGGGAGCAGGAACTGAGACTTGCTAGCAGGAAACAGACTGGGGCAATCTAGTTAAATAGCAAGGGCCTTTAATATGAACAGGACTCCAATACAGAACAGGACTGATACAGGAAAAGACACAGGAACAAGCTGCGGCAGGAGCATGGGCAATGGCATGGAGTCTGACACAAAACAAAGGCAAAGGCCCAAACAGGAAGCAGGAACTATAAGGACAGAGAACAGGAGCATCAAGAGGAGACAGACAGACAAACCCCAGAGCAGACAAAGCAGCAGCACACCCGGTGGACAAGGAAAGGAACTATGGCTAGGAGCAGGATGTCTAGGAGACCCTGACAGCATTGGTCTCCCGTGACAATAATATACAAAACCAATAAGATACTTGGGTATGATGAAGACATGGACCCAACAAGATTAGATCATTTAAATAATAAACCATTAATAAAAAAAGATAGTGGAGGAATTAAAGAATTGGCATAATTTACCCCTATCCGTTTTTGACTGATACTGTGTACTGTAGTAAAGATGATACATTTTGTGCGATTACTGTACCGATACCAAACCATACAGTTATTGTTAAGACACAAGATATCAATAATTTAATTAATTTGGAATGGTGGCAGGCCTAGAATTCCTTTAAAAAATTACATATGCATATAGAATTGGGAGGACTAGATGTAAGAAGATACTTTGGGGCAACTATCTAAAAAGATATAATATAGAATGTCTCCTAAGACATGGATTCTCAACTCCAGTACTCAAGCTCCCCAACGGGTCAGGTTTTCTTCAACTGAGCCTCTGATTGGGTCATATGTGCTGAAGCTGGGATATCCTGAAAACCTGACCTGTTAGGGGGTCTTGAGGACTGGAGTTGAACACCCCTGTACTAAGACATTGAGGCAACTGGAGTCTTAATCAAAATGTATATTGTAATGTTAAACAAGAAGGGCAATTTACTTTTAGTTTAAAAGTAAATGAGATCTTAAATTAAAAAAGGACAGATGACAAAAAGTGTCTAGAGTAATGATCTAAGCTTGGAGTCAGGTAAGAAGCAATTGAAAATATCATTGAATGCTCCTAGATTTCTCCCAATTTAACATAATTCTAAATTCGTATTGGCAGCTACATCATCAACCTTATAGAATTTTTGGGCAAAAGGCTTTTAGCAAACCTTATTAATAAAGAGGAACAGAGATTTTGGTCTTTCGGGGAACTCAGACAGGAACACAATTTACCTAAAAGCCATTTATTTTCCAATATGCAAGTAATGAGATACAGTATTGTAAGACACAAGGAGGGTATAAAAATAATATTCTGAAGAACAATATTGTGGATGACTTATTCTGAGAGACGAGGAGCACACCATATTCAATCTCAGAGATATATACAGTATATATATAATATGATCAGAGATACAATCAATGAACAACACTTCAATAAATGGCAGAATGATTTCCTGGAACCTACAGGGTCTGGAGCAGCGGCTTCAAGGCGCGAACAGAACAAATAAAATAATAATATCAGAAACTTGGAGAGAAATGCAATTCAAAATATTTCATGGGATCTATATGATTTTTGACATATAATTCAAAACAAATAGGGCAGAATTCAATGCATGTCCTAGATGCAAGCTACATAAAGCCAACTTAGAACATTGTTTTTGGTCGTGTGCATTGATAAAGGACTTTTGGGAAATGGTTATTAGATATACCCAGTACTGTATCAATTGTCTAACCAAGATATGACTAGAAAAAGATCTGTGGTCTATGATTTTTGGAATCAGCAAGGAGAAAAAAAAACAAAAACAGAGAATTACCGATGCAAAAAATAGAGAGATGCGTATCCCAAAAGTGATGACAAAATACGAAATGTATTGGATCATAGAATATAGGCTAAAAGCCCACGCCAACAGTTTCAAGTCCCTAAGGGCTCTTTATCAAGGTAAAAAAAAAAAGGTCTATGATTTTTGGAAATATGGATAAGATAAAGGAGATGAACCCAGTAACCAATACAATCCCATTACTGATTGAGATAATATTACTGGTAGGAAGAAAGATTATGTTGGTGCAGTGGATATCAAACAAACCGTCATATTTGTAAATGCTAATACAGTAGAATATCTATTTAGACTTATGAAGGTACATAAAACAATGATGCAATAAATAAAGAAAACTGATGTCATTTTCCCTCACAAATGGGGTCCTTTCACTTACTCTGTACCTGGAAATATCAAGGCAGATATTGAAGACTTTTTTTTTTTTACTATACGGACAACTGCAGACACATCAAAGAATGGTAAATTAAGCAATAATTAGGGAATCCAGCCTGTACTAAGACTAATCTTGAGTTTTATAGGACTACTGGTACATGGTATAAATGCTGTATGTTGTGTACTAGGTATAATTGGAGAAAATGTACCTGCAATAGCAATCGCAAACAAAAATAGAAATACCAGCACATTGCACCAAAGAAAAACGATGTAGTCAGGAAGGAAGTTAGTAAAACATTTCTATTCTATGTTCATTTTCCTTGGTTTGATGGGTTTTGTTAATAATTTTTTTTAAAAACACTGGACCAGGTTGCACAGACAGATTGTATTATTAACCAACTTTTATATTATGTCACCACTGGTTATGTCATGTATGTGAAATTTGGGGGAAAAAATATTTTTAACTGGAGTTAATTATATATCGTGGGATCTACCTTCAGTATTTCTTCTAACATTTGTGTTTAATAAGATAGAGAGATAGATAGAGGTAGAGAGAGAGAGAGAGATATGAACACAACCTTTTTAAGGAGAAAAAAAAGGACCCTTTTTGCACCTTTTTTTAGAACTCAAGGACTTGCCAGAACACTGGTGTTTTCTGGTTAAGTGGGTATTTCAATTACGTGTAATGGTTTTAGTTTAATGGGTTCATTTTTTATTACACTCCTTAGAAACATTGTATCCATCTGCTTGCAGATGCAGATTGTAATATTCCTCTTTGACATACAGTTTTGGGAGGGGTTCTGCTGGCAGCCCCTCCTACACATGCTGCTCACCTGCCTGGAATGCATTATTTAGATCTGCCTTTCTAGACTGTCAGCATGTCAAATGTTTTATACAATATTACTCGTCCACCTGAACAATGGATACCTTGTAGGCACTATGATGTCCAGTGGTGAAACTACAGTGAAAAGAGTCCCCGGGCATTTCACTTAAAAACCGGCCTTTGTCCCATGATGTTGCACAACCATAACATCACTGCGACACGTTACAGTGCGTTGTTATGGCAACGCAGCGACATCACATGGTGATGTGTCACGTGAACGTGCGGTGTCATGTGACCTGTGATGTTGTGGCGCCACGCCGACGCAGCGCCACATGACGCTGCAACATCGATGGAGGAGGGATGTTCTCTTAAAGAGGCCCCGCTCTCCCCCGGCAATCAGTTTCATTGCTGTGGGGAACCTCTGCAATCGCTTGGGGACTTCATCATGAGTTGTTCCGACTACCTTGCTCCCCACACTCCCGATTTTGGGCCACCAGGGAGTGCCTGGTCATCTTGTACAGCTTATGCCACTAGTGGTATCTGCATGTTTGGATACTTTTCATTCTGTTGTAAAGCCCCTTTGTTTTATTTTCTTGTATCAGTTCACTTTAAATTCTGTTTAGCTTCTTAAAAAATGAATAATATTACCCTAAAATATCCTATAACTTCTTTATTTAGTAATCAAATGCATCTATGCTGCATAAATCACAGGAGGAAAACAAAAAATTTGATCATTGATATTGGAGTCAGATGGACATTTTGATGTATTTATTAAAGCAGAGGTGAAATAATACACTACCTTTCTAGGGAATCGCTCTCATCAGGTGCAGAAGTATTAATAGTTGTAGAAACTACATTTTCTTTTTTTTTTAACGTTTTTCTGCTTTTCTTAAACATTGTTGTATTATTTCCCATAAATATCAGTTCAGTGTTAATGTAAACTTTTAGTTAAACAATAAAGTCATAATATATATTTTTATGCTCGCTTTAATTCAACTATACCAATATTTTGTCAGGACTACCTTGAAAATAATCTCTGGGAAACACCACAAAAAAGTTCTATTCTTAAATAGAATTCCAAGGTATTACTTTGACTAAAGATATATTTATAATTCTAGGTTATGTTCACATATCGCAAGCTATTCGGTGATCTGAGAGCATGTACTTGTGTCCATGGTTAAGAGCAAAATATAGCTACTGTATTAATACAAGAGAAAAATAAATGCTGCAGGCGTACCTAATAGAAGAGGTATTGATTTAAATTACGGAAGAGCTAAAGTAAGAATGAGTCATCGACAGCGTGAAGCAAGGTGTACTGGTGGAGGACCTTCTACATCTATGCTATTATCTACTCAAGAGTCTACTTCACGACCCGCACAGGTCTGTGGATTGAGTAATGTGGGTACTTACATGCAAGATTTCAGTGGTCCAAGTACTATAGCTTAAAACCAGTGGTTCTGAATCTGATATATATTTATTGTACATTGTGTTAAGGCGTTTTGGACTGCATGTTAGACAGATTTAAGCAATATTTATGCTATAATATATAAAGGGGTGTAGGTTTTCTAAAATAAATCAAAATTTTCCATGAAAATGGGGAATTGTAGGGTTGTAGATTAAAAAAAAGATAATGATACTGTGGATGTGAAAATAAAAAGTCGTTTTACTCCATTCTTCCTCGTACCATTCTACTTTGACCAATACATGATATCCTTACTAATTGTGATGGTACAGTAACTACTGTAGTAATAAATAGTTAAAACTGCAATATATATGAATAGGAATAAGGATTTGAAAGTGTCATGAATTATTATTATATTTTTTTTGTGTACATTGGCATCAAAAGTATAGATGTGATTTTGTTAAAAATAATACTTTGTCTTTATCTTCCTAATAATTACTAAAATATATGTGGAGATTTTGGACCTGCGTAAGGATTTGTTGATGAAAGTCTGGAAAAAAATATATGAATGTATGCTATGTATTAATCCATCTGGATTACAGGTAGTGCTCGTTATCCAACGTTTCCCTTTACAACTAATGGCATATCCAACGCTTTACAATCCAACCCTACAGGCCATTTTTCAATGCCGGAATGCGTTATCCGACGCCTGAATGCGTTATCCAACACTCACCGCCACTGATTAACATGGGACTCACTTTACAACGGTTCCACTATCCAACGCTACTTCCAGAACGGATTCCGTTGGATAACAATTTCCATCACTTTGGTCTTGCTGAGATTCATATGGAGGCTCAGACTCACCTTCTTGCTTTTTTTTCAGCTAGTTCTCTAATTTGTTGCTTTTGATCTGATCTTCTGTCAAAATAACAATGAAGTGCTGGTAGACAGGCAACTACCGACAGGATGGGAAGCACCAGCATGGGACGCCAGTTTGCAAAACTCCAATAGGAACCAAACACAGATAAGCTTAAAAGACGGTATTCTTTGTGTGTGCGTTACTTTATTTCTTCATTTCTAATTTGTATTAAAGGTACTACACCATAGAGGTTGCTTTGTGTGCATGTTTTCTTTCTTTAGATATTTGCTGGCTACACACAACTCGAGTATAGGAAGAACTCCTATGAATAAGTAGCACCAAAGAAACCTCTGAGAGTACCACTTACCATCATTAATTGACATACCATTTGTTATTAGAACTGACTTTACCACCAAAGTAAGCCTTTTCATGTTCAGGGATCACATTTAGCGCGTTCTATTGTATTTTGGGCCCAAGTGTAAAATCTGGTTTATTGAATAGTGGGATCATTCCTGATCTCGTGGTGGTGAGATTAAAGGATATTTTCTGCTGGTACACTAGATTATATATTAGATTTATATAGCTTCTAGCACCTGTAACACCCTCCCCTATCCCTATGGGAAACAGCGGTAATTACGGTACTGGTGCTACGTGTTAGGCATATAGAAGGCCTGGGCCTCTGCTCATAGGGATCCTGGGGTTACTGTGTGTTCTCTATATTTCTATGAGGATCCTGGGTAGCAGGGTGGCTCCTCATAGGAACTTGTATACCTTATGGTATATAGTGTGGCACTAAAAGAGAGGACACCCTAATTAAAACTTAATTTTATTATATACTTGTTAAAATAAACTGTTTGGGAAAAACCACATATACAAAACAAACAAAATATAGTTAAAAGGACGGAGAGGTGTGGTAGGGTGTTTAATGGAGGATTGTTATATATATACCTCTTAATTAAACCTTAATGAACCCTATAATAGATATGAGTAGTCTCTATATCAAAGAAGGGTTTGAATACCTCAAATGATATATCTCACAAATCCCCTGTAGCCAATGTAATGTAAATTGCATGGGGTATATACAGTTACTTATAAGCTTGTCTGCTGGATGCAGAGTCAGATTGAAAGCAATAGTGGCTGAAATGAAGCAACCATAAGCACATCTGGCAATATACACACATCCAGCCTATTGCTGAAAAAGTTATGATAGCTGTAGAGATAGGAGAGACTAACCCTAGGGTCTGAGTGCTCTTGCTGCCCACGGACGCAGTCTGTGAAGCACTCAGACGGTACACAGCCCACACCTCACCGATGAGCTGCCGTCACGTGACGTCGGTATTGCTTTCAATCTGACTCTGCATATAGCAGACAAGCTTATAAGTAACTGTATATACCCCATCCAATTTACATTACATTGGCTACAGGGGATTTGTGAGATATATCTGTAACCCATATTCCCCCACCCAATCGCAGATAGGGTGCATGTGAGGGGATCTATATGTATTACCCAGTGTGGTGCTTTACCTGTTAGGCTCACAGGAGGCCTGAACCTCCGCCAATGAGAGCCTGGGGTGTATCTTCTTGAACAATACTATAGGGTGCAGCGCCTCCACCTGTGATGGCTCCCAGCAGAGCGGGAGTTGTTCCTCACAGGACAATAATATAATACTACGCACACAGCATATAAAAGAACAGTGACTTTACTAACAGTAACCATAACCATGCATGTCATACATTAAGTATATCTCTTCTAGGAGACACAGTAACTCACGCGTCTCGCAGGACGCGACCCCTTCACCGTGTACCCACACCGTGTCCAGGTTCCCCACACCACAATCCCACCCCCAAAGTGCGGTATGTGTGTGTGTGACTGCGCAGCCACTATGTTCTGGTTTTATAGTTGGTGCACTTGTGGATGTTACCTGCAGCGCTCGGACCTGGAAACGGGCTTCACAAAGGATCTGACGATGAAGACACTCCAGGGATACCTTCCAGGGCGATCCCACCCAGTTGGCTGCTGCTGTGCGTGCAGAGGTCTGAGCCCAAACCTCTGTTATGGTGCTGCGACAGTCTCTGGTTCTTACACTTCTCTCTCTAAAGTGACAGGTTCCTATACTAGGGCCTGTCCCTGTGACCACCTACCCTCACTAGTGGGGAGTCAGGGCCTCAGCTCTAGCCTGGGGATTTCTGGCCTAGGGCAGAAGCTCGCAGCTCTCTGTCCCCCTTCTTTCCCCCTCTGTCTCCTAAGTCTCACTGACTCATGGGCTTCACAGTCTGCTTCCTGACTCTGCACACAACAATGTAACCAATTCCCTGCTGCAGAGAATCTGCAAGTCTCAGTGGCTGGCTGGCTACAGGTGACAGGGATCATAGGGCATTCCCCAGAGGCTGCTGGGGGATGTCATCCACTCAGGACCTCTTTCCTATGGGGACCGCGTGCGCGATCTCTACTGCGCCTGTGCGAAGCTGTAATGGCCGCCGCTACGCTTAACTGCGCCTGTGCAACCTCCCAGACCTCCTGCACACTTGTAATGGCCACAACTACCCTTGCCAACCTCTGCGCATTGCGCGAACCTCGCGCCAACCACAACATGGCCGCCGCGACTATCTGCGCATGCGCGAGCATCAGGACCCCGACGGCGCCGGCCCAGATGGCGGCACCGATCTGGAGAAGTCGCCGTCCCCTTCCCCCACTGCCACAGGGGTAAGACAGGGGGCAAAGGAAAATCAGGGAAACCGGGAGTGACCCCCTCACATATCATTTGAGGTATTCAAACCCTTCTTTGAGACTACCCATATCTATTATAGGGTTCATTAAGGTTTAATTAAGAGGTATATATATAACAATCCTCCATTAAACACCCTACCACACCTCTCTGCCCTTTTAACTATATTTTGTTTGTTTTGTATATGTGGTTTTTCCCAAACAGTTTATTTTAACAAGTATATAATAAAATTAAGTTTTAATTAGGGTGTCCTCTCTTCTAGTGCCACACTATAGGGATTCTTTCTTTCCACACACTTGCCAATACCTTATTCCCTGTGAGCACCACCCTCCCATTCACTGTTTGACTACCTTCCCTCTTTTTGCTTGAGCAGAGTAAATTCTGCAGTTTTCATCTGTATGCAGATCCCTTTTGTCTATACCTAATGGTATACCCCAATTACACATTCACAACCAAGTATAATATAACTCCTTTGCTGAGGTCCCACAGAAGGCATCAAATAATACTCACAACACAATGCACAATAATAACATGGGTAACAGTAATATCGTCTGGGGGTAGCTAGCCCCAATAGTACCTAGGGTGCTTGGGCACCTGTAACCCAGTGTCCAGTATGCAACCCCTCTCAATGTGTGTCTGAGGGCGGCGCTACCCTCTTCCTTGTGTTGGTGCACAATACCTTCCTCGTTTAAGGTCGAACCAGGCAATACTTCCAAGCGAAGACAAAAGCAACAGCAGAGTCCCACATTGCGGGGTTGCTAACGAGCCCCTCACGCCTCACGCCCGGATGCTGGATGGTAACACAGGCCGCTGGGGCAACTTCCCTCTGCGCTCCGATCGGGCTCCGCTGGTCTCACTAGCTACCGGGAGCTACTCAATGATATGGCCAGCCCTGCATACTTAACTAATGTGAGGGGAACTACCTGGGTTTAGTCCGGTAGCTTGGCAGGCTCTCAGGACACTACCTTACTCCTGGCTGGCTCCGGATGCTCTGACAAGGTCACCTCTGTACCGCGCAGGAAATCCTGTCTCTCTAGGCCTCTTCCTTCCGGCCGCGCCAACCCCAAGATGGCCACTGCATTACACAGTCTGAAGGGCCATGCAAACCATAACATGGCCAACGCAATAATGCTGCTTCTCCTACTACGCAGTTGTTCTCCCCCCCCACCCCCCCAGGAGGTATGAAGGGGGATCCCGCTACACTCTCCCCCTGGTGAAGACCTCAATGACCAGCATGATAGACCAACATGAACATAACTTTATATAATGAAAAATACAACAGCATAACCTAACAGCAGGGTTTACACAACATTAAATACTTCAGTGAGTGTCGTCATTATGGACGCAAGCTTGCAACGAGACGACTGCTGAAATTCATAATGGAGTGACTAACGAATCATAAACCACCCTCATTGGAGGGCGTCTCAGTGTCTTACCGAGACGGACTTCTTGGATGATTGCTTCCGAATCTTCTTCCACATCTTCTTGGTTGGAGAGGCTTCCAGTGGCTTTAGGCCCTGGCCCTCTCATAGAGCATAATTGTCTATCTGAACAGTCTCTTTTTATCGTTAAGCTAGAACTTTTTGGGTCAAGAGGCCGACTGGTTGTAGCACCCGGGAGGACTCCTGATTGACAGGACTATTTTCTGACCTTTCCTCTGGGATGGGAGAATCTTCCTCCACTGAACCTTGGTTCTCTTCATTGGTGGAATCTTGAATTCCACTGGGGTCTTCCTGCGCTGATTGTGGCATCACGGCCAACTAATCAATCTCATTATCAACGCCCACTTGCGGAATGGGTCGCAAATGGTTCTGATGCCATATCTTTACCCTACCTTCCGAATCCTTGATACGGTAGACGGGTAGGCCAGGCATTGCGACTACAATTAGAAGGGGGCATCTTTCTATTGGTCAGCTAACTTATGTTTCCCGGGTACTCCCAGATTTCGCAGGAGAACCTTGTCCCCAAGCTGAAGTTCCCGTTAGCGCACTTTACAATCATACCGCCTTTTGTGGTTCCTATTCAGTTTGTCGGTGACTTCTTCTGCTAACTGATACACCCTCTGGAGATTGTCTTTCAGCCATTGTACATACTGATAATAGGCCGTATTGGGTAACCCTTCGGTGGACATCCTCGCACAAAAATTCACTGGTAACCTGGCTTCTCTGCCGAACATCATAAAGTATGGAGAAAACCCTGTGGACTCGTGCCTAGTACAGTTGTAGGTGTGCACCAAGTATTCCACATGTTTTCTCAATCCTCTCTTTCGGGGGTCCCGCAGGGTACCTAGCATGTCAAGCAAGGTCCGATTGAACTGTTCCGGTAGGGTATCTCCTTCCAGATGATAAGAGGTCGTGCGATACTTCTCAATGTTGAGTAGATTCAGCAGCTCTTTGATGAGTTTGCTCTCAAAGTCATGTCCTTGGTCCGAATGCATTCAGTTGGGTAGCCCGTAGTGGATGAAGTACTACTTCCATAATACCTTAGCCACCGTGAGGGCCTTTTGGTCTTTGGTGGGGAAGACTTGGGCGGATCGGTTGTAGTGGTCAGTTATCATGAGCACATTCCCGATAACCCTAGAATCTAGTTCAATACACAGAAAGTCCATACATACAGGGTCCATAGGACCAGAGCTCTTCAAGTGCGTCATTGGGGCTACCCGAGTGGTCAGTGTTTAACGCTGGATACACCGCAAGCATCTTCGGCAATGATGCTCCATTGATTCCCTCATCTTGGACCAGAAGAACCGGTCTCATAGTAGTCTAAAGGTCTTATCCACTCCCAAGTGTCGATGGTTGTCATGCAGGGACCTTAGGACCATACTGTATACTGCAGTGTCCTTGGCAGAACTAGCTGTCTTCTATCCGGTTGATGGTGATAAAGAACCACCCAATAGAGTAGGCCATTGTATATTTGAAACTTATCCCATTCTCGCATGAGGATAGCAATCGTGTCTGCGCGGGCACGCTTCACTAACAAAGGATTCTGGTTTTGGATAGCCCGTCGTACGGTCCTAGCCACCGGGTCTCGCATCTGTGCATGGACGAGTTTCTTCCACCTTAATATTATTGTGTCTTGAGTGACGGATTTGGCCTCCGGACGGCAGTATGGAGTGGGGAGAGCCCCTGATTGACATCACAGTGAATCTGCCACTCGAAGTTCAGAGAAGGCTATATTTCCCACAAGTACGGCAGCTGTGGAGCACATAGCCTGAATCTCGGGATCGGGAATCTCTTCCCACTCTCTGTCGTCAGGGCCTGAGCTCAGTCCGGGTCTTCTGGACAGAGCATTGGCTTCCATGTTCAGAGGGCCCGGCTTGAATTTTAAGGTGAAGTTGCAGTTGGACAGCGCGGTCAACCACCTGTGGTCGGTGGCATACTTCTGATGGAGTATCACTCCCAGTCCATCAAAGTTGGCACCTACAGTATGTGTAACACGTATGATTGATCCAGGTTGGCATAGGCCAACACAGGGGCTTTGGTTAGCCTTTTCTTCAGAGCCAAGAAAGCCTCCTCACAGGCAGGAGTCCATTCTTCGCCGAACAGGGTTCTTGGATTTGCGCTTTTCTGGCTAGGATCTTCCGGACAGAGCTTCAACAAGTTATTCAGAACTTTAGCAATACAGGAGTACCCTTCCACAAATCTCCGATAGTAGCCACAGAATCAGAGAAAAGAACGGAGCTCCATCACATTGTCAGGCCGAGGCCAGTTCACCACTGCTTCCACCTTGGAAGGGTCCGTAACCACTCCGTCTGCAGAGACAATATGACCCATATAGGTGACGGAGGTCCGGCAGAATTTGCTCTTGTGTAGGGACAACTTCAGGCCTTTCTTCTGCAAACGGTCAAGGACCTTCAGTAGGTGCTCCTCATGTTCCTCCAACATCTGACCAAAGATGATAATGTCATCCAGGTAGACCAGACACTCTCTGGCATTCATGTCCCCGATGGTCTTCTCCATCAACCACTGGAACGTGGCAGGTGCCCCACAAATGCCTTGAGGCATCCCCGTGAACTGATAAAATCCTAATGGGCAGACGAATGCCATTTTCTCTTGAATGTCTGGGCTCAAAGGAACTTGATAGTATCCCAAACGCAGATCCAGTACACTGAACTACTGACTGCCTGAGAGGGCACTGAGGATCTCCTCAATTCGGGGTAGCGTATATTGGTCAGGGGCCGTGCGACAGTTCAGGGTGCGATAGTCCACACATAGGCGCACATAACCATTCTTCCGCACCACCACAATGGGTGACGTGTAGGGACTTTGGGACTCAGTCCCGATGCCAGCGGTCTCCATCTCTTTCAGGATGTCCCTAACATCGTCCACATCTCTCGGGGCTATATGTCTGGAACTTTCGCGGAAAGGGGTGGAATCACTCAGCCTAATGGTGTGTTGTGTGCTTTTGCTGCAACCGCCATCCATTTCACTGGTGGAGAATACTTCCTTGTGCTCCGTCAATTTGTCCCCAAGCCGCTTCTTCCATTCAGGTGGCAAGGGTAATTCTTTGAAGTCAAAGGGTAATTCAGATGAGGCTTCCAGCACTGCGGCGGCATTTACGTGAATGAGGGGTTCCACGTGAGTGACAGGGTATATTTGACCAAGTAATTGACCGGCATCCAAATGAACAGGGTGAGGCGACATGTTTTGAATAGACACTATAAATCACAGAGGGAGAATAGATTTCCACTCCTTCACTTCGGTTACCCACTTCCATCTGCTTATTTGGTCATCTGCGAGCGTAGTTTCCAGGGAGAAGTACCAGTCTCTCTCATCATGAGCAGGGTAGTGGAGCGTAGCTCTCACATATTATACTTCCCCTGGTGGAATCTCTGTCACTCACTTCTCGAGGTAGTACATCTGTCCAAACCATTCCTGAGCAGAGATCCGTTAACACTCTTCCTTGAAGGCTGGATGAATTCTCAGAGAAGACAATGGTAGTTCTCCGGCTTCTTTAAGGAACTTCCTGATCAAGGACCTCATCACATCAGCACTGGTTCCTAATATGATGGGGGAATTCGGATGTTCCTTTGGTTCAGGGCACACCAGCGCTTCTACCTCCATGAGATGAGTCATATTCATATTGAGTTGCGGTATGTCCATCGGATGGATGTCCACTTGGATCACTCCATAGTCATAGGGATAATCTTGACTACTGAGGCCCCATAACACCATCTTCTCCGCCGACTGCAGAGGCAGATGCTGGAGGTGAAGATCATAGAAGGGCCGGTAGACTATCGTTACTTGTGAATCAGTGTCCAGCAGAGCAGAGGCATAGATTCCCTCAATTAGTATCCGTACTATAGCCATAGGGTCTACTCAACTATAGGACTCCTGGTGACGTTCCTTTTTGGGGCTAGCGGCCAGGTGGCCTTTTGTGGAGGTGGCTGGCCGCTCCACCGGGTGCGTGACAAACGTCCAGGCCGAAGGGATGGGGGTTGCCGACTGCTTGCAGTCCCTTACCAGGTGACCTTCCTTATGGCAGGTATAACAATGTGTACCCCAGGTCACGCCGGGACTGGATGTAGGGGCTGGGTCCCGGGGCACTTTGGCGGTGACAGGGGTCTCCTGACCGTGGCTTTCTTCGGAACCCTCCGTCTCATTAAGCTTCTGGGATGGGGTCCCCTTATTCTCTCCCTTGCAAGAATCCTTAGGCTTTTGGGGGGGTGTAGCCATGCATGAGCCTCATGTCCTTTCACCTGGCTCAATAGCCCCTCAAATGTAGGAGGACTCCCTTGTAGAGCAGTAGAGCACACCTGTTCATGGTCATCGTTGAAGCCGGGGGCTTTAAGAATTCCACTATCTGCTGCCTCTTGACAGCTTCGGAGCAGGACCACTCTTCTAGTACTTGTAATGTATGGTCCTCCCAACTCCTCAAACAATTCCTCCCCCGCGGTCGTTGGCGACACCCCGGAAAAGGCTTTTAACTTACGATAGTGATAGGCCGGGGATGACTGGCTTAGGTTCCCTGCCAGCTGCTGTATTGCTTCAGCGAGTACCTGCTCTTCACCCAAGCTGCGGAAACTGCGGCTGCTCTGACCAGACTGTCGGCTGCCACCGGACACGGCACTGGCCTCGCTCTTAGTAGGGCTTCCTGAGATGGTAAAGACACAATCGCCGGGTGCTCTCCTAGGGTAGGGTCACAATTAGAGTCATCCATTTTTATGGTCAGTTCGGGGTATATGAGGGGACATTCGCTGGGCAGGCCTTTAGGGAAATACAGGACCTGCAGGCCATCTTCCTCCTGCATGTCACTGTTACAGTTAACTAGAACCATGCACCATAGAAGGGTGGGGTCCCAGTCTAGGTCTAAAAGGCGAGCGTCAGCTAACCCCAGGAACTGACTCAATGTTAAGCACACATCATATAAGGAGGTTGCCAACGGGACATGCCCAGCGGCAACCACATGGCAGAGAGGTGCCCGACATTCCAGAGCCCACTCACGGACCCTCTGTCTGGACAGTAGACACATGATCCCTTACTTAATTGGGTTCTTTATTTTAGATCGGGCAACCCAGGTTGGAATCTTAGCAGCGCCTCCAAATGTAACACCCTTTCCCTTATCCCTATCCTTATACCACAAACAGTGGTAATTATGGTGCTGGTGCTACCGGTTAGGCATACAGAAGGCCGGGGCCTCCGCTCATAGGGAGCCTGGGGTGACTGTGTGTTCTCTATATCTCTATGGTGCAGCGCCTCCACCTATGAGGATCCTGGGTAGCAGGATGGCTCCTCATAGGGACTCGTATACCTTATGGTATACCCCAATAACACACTCACAACCAGGTATAATATAACTCCTTTACTGTGGTCCCACAGAAGGCATCAAATAATACTCACAACATGATGCACAATAATAACATGGGTAATATCATCCGGGGGTAGCTAGCCCTAATAGCACCTAGGGTGCTTGGGCACCTGTAACCCAGTGTCCAGCAAGCAACCCCTTCCAATGTGTGACTGAGGGCAGCGATACCCTCTCCCTTGCATTGGTGCACAGTACCTTCCTGGTTTAAGGTCGAACCAGGCAATATTTCCAAGCGAAGACAAAAGCAACAGCAGACTCTCCGACAAGAGCCCTTCATGCTCACATCTGGATGCTGGATGGTAACAAAGGCTGCGGTGGAAACGTCCCTCTGCGCTCCGATCCGGCTCCACTGGTCTCACTAGCTACCGGGAGCTACTCAATGATATGGCCAGCCTTGCACACTTAACAAATGTGAGGTGAACTACCTGGGGCCTAGGGGCAGGCTTCGGGCCTTATTCGGGAGCTTGACAGGCTCTCCGGACACTACCTTACTCCTCCGTGGCTCCGGATGCTCTGACAAGGTCACTTGTCACCGCGGAGGAAATCCTGTCTCTCTAGGCCTCTTCCTTCCGGCTGCGCCTGCCCAAAGATGGCCGCCGTATTATACATTACACAGTCAGAAGGGCCATGCCAACCATAACATGACTGACGCAATACTGCTGCCTCTCCTACTACAGAACTGTTCTCCCCCCCTATTAGCTAAGAAGGGGGATCCCTGCTACACATCTATGGATTGGCACAACTTAATTACCACATGAAATTTCTGCCTGGTTTTATTAGCACGCTACTTGTACCTTTTATCTGTATTTACTGTAGAGATGGATTTACAAAACGTTACTGGAACTATATAACCCTGGGAAACCGGCTTCTTGCTTGATCTTCCCTAGCTACTTATCTGGATTTACTGTATAAACCTGTTTCTTCACTCCAATTATGTTGATCTAGTAGTTAATGTTTGGAATGTATTGACTATGGGTGTGACTTGTCCAATATCTGTAATATGATTGAATATACATACACATTATTAACTTATTTTATCTACATGCTGTAAAGCTGGATTTACAATTCCTTTTTGCGGGTTGTAGCACTGTTCCCTACTTGTTATGGAATGGTATCTACAAATGGTTACCTTGTGAGTTTTTGGTAACTGTGTGTAACCTCTTATAATAAATAAACTTTTGAAATCTTGCACTGCTTACTATGCGCTATATTAGCTTGTGATTCATATGGCTCTATTGATTACTCTTAATCACTCTGCTGAACTTCTATTCTTGATGGGTTTTTTTTAATGGGATTGAGATCTTCTCTAGGATGGGTGTGACAACTTCACAGGAGGCAGTGTTCCTTATTTAAAATGAATATTAGATGAAATTGCAGACTTCTGTATTGTGCACAGCAAAAAAATCAGTTTGGTAATTCATGTACGAATATGCGTTTGTTTTTGTCTTTTTAGCTGTAGTAACATTTCAGACCTGATCATTCACCAAATGACGTACATAGTGATTTATACATTTCCCTGACGGCCTTCCAGGATAATAACTACTGTACATTACCGCTTGTTGGTGGCGAACACTTATTTGCGACCAGGTTGCCAACAATTCAAATGTACAGTATGTGAAGTGCCCTCAACTTCCATTCTAATAGTTTCACTGTTCTGATGCAGTATTGAACATGATGTTTCCCATAGACAACTCATTGATGTTGGGTTAAACGACATAAGGGCTGTTAGAGTGCCGTCACTTGTGACATTCAGAGAACGCTATAACAGCGCCCAAAGCGTTAATTAAAAACCACGGGATACAAGAATAATAATTATTATTGGGAAACTGCTGTAAGCGGGATACTTCCCCTGCAAATCTGATATCTCTGCGCAGCCTTAGGCCAGGTTCCCGCTGCAGTCGGCCAATCACATACCAGGTAATGCTAACTAATGGGAGCGCGCACACACACACACCCTGAGAAATATTTTACCCACAGAATTCTATTAAGGTTTCAGATATGTTCTAGCAACAACTTTCCTGTTCCTAACGGATTTACTTTCTCTATTTATAAAAATAGTGTTGAGCATAATGTGTGGTAGCAGAAGCCAAGTGAGCCCCGAGCCTGCTATCTATTCCTTTCTAATATATGGTCGGAGGAGCTTCAGCATTGTCATTGCACACACGTGTGCTGCTATTTAGGATGTAAATGATGAACACACACACACACATTACTTAAAATGAAAAAAAGAGATGTGGGAAGAGGGACAACTTTAGGGACAGAGCTTGTGGGTTTCACCGTGGATAGGATGAGCTGAGGGCTGAGCCGGCGTCGTGGCCCCACCCCCTCATCATGACCACGCCTACCTGACCCATTTTGGCCACGCCCCCCACACCAAAAATAAGCTGCCTACAGAACGCAGATCGCGGTGAAGAGCTGTGCACTGTAAGGAATCCACACCTCAGTTTACTGTTTACCTTGCCTTACAGACATGTGCAGTCCTGGAACACTTCCCCTGATATTTACTGCAGCCTGGATTCACTCATTGAGGCAATGCTGTCACACGCCCCTTCTGCTATTGGTTCACTGACCTTTAAGTACTGCCTTCCCACAATGCTCCCTGCCGAGCATAGTCCTTCCTGGATGTCACCGAGTGTTCTGCCACAAGTCCCTGGCTTGTTATCTCGTTCTACTCTGTTTGTCCTAGTTCTTGTTCCTGTGCTGAAGCATTGATCCCCAGCGTACTTCAGCTTCCTGGTTTCCTTAGGCCTGCTGCTATTTTCACGCAGAGGTCTTTTCCTGTGCTGTAGCGGAGGATTCTCCAGCCCGCTCAAGACTCTTGCACTGAAGCACTGGTTTACCAGTGCAGCCAGGCGGTGTGCCCACTCTGGTCTGCCTACCCATTCCTGAGACCAGTACCATGGGCCATAGTCGCCGCACGAAGAGTCCACTACCGCGCTCCTAAGCTGAATGGGGGAACTCCTGACTACCTGTTGCCGAACTCCTGCTTGAACAACGTTTACCCTGATCTCTCCAGTCCTGACAATGGCTTGTCCACTGACGATGTAGCCTTCTCCAGTCCCGACCCTGCTACGTACAACTACGAACTGCGCAATCCGGATCAGCCTGCGCGGTCTAAGGTCGGTGCTTTTACAACCCCACCTCAGCCACGCGGCCCGACCCAGGTTTGTGGCGAGCACAACTGTGACATGCACGTGACGCCAGGCGCACGTGCAGTGGGACCTTAGCCTTAGAGTGGTAGCGGCTCGCTAGGATTAACGGTGCGGGAGTCCCTTCAGGGCAGTCAGTGTTACTAGGCTTTTGGGTGCAAAGGAGCCGCGGTCGGGCTCCGTTCATCAGCGGTTTCCTCACGCCCAAGCGGAACTTTAACAGCACTGAACTTGCAGGGAATGAGCACAGGAATCAATGCAGCAGGCTGCATAAAATGGAAATCAAATACATTTGGGGGCTTAGTAGGAATGTAGTGAAATGAAATGTGTCAGCTTTTGCAAATTGGTAAGTTAGAACAGTAATCAAATGGAATAGTAATTATGATTTTAAAATAAATACAAATTATAGCGAAAAATATATTTACTCAAAGTAAAATGTTATTTCCCGTATCTCCACTGACTATGAAGTTGTTAGAATGAACTCCATACTAAGTGGATTTGAATGACTTCAAGATATTATATATACCAGCCACAAATATGAATCATATTGTCATTATAAATCATTTAGAGGTTGCATTCCAAGCGTCTGGGAGATCATTATGTCAGATATACTTATCAAATGACTTAGAAATCCATTTTTGTTTTAAAACTGGCTACATGTGGAAAATTACTTTGATACATGCTCAGAATAACAGACTTTAGGAATTTTGTAGTAAAACGTGAAGTTTTAATAATGGAAAGCACATGAAATGAGCGCACTAGCTTTTGTTTAGCCAGCCAACATCTGTATTTCAAAATCCGTTTTCAATAACTCTCCAATTATTACTTTCACTGAAACACAGAGATTTATTATCTTAAAAGTAGTGCAATCTTACATAACTACTTTGTGAAGCAACATGACATTGTTCAATTCTGTAATACTCGACAACAATTTGAATCTTCAGTTTACTAATTTGTCTAAATCATCCTAATTTTGTATATAATAATGTACACTGGTATTTTTTTTTTCATTTATTCACCTAAAATGTTTTTTGTACTAATTATTTATATACTCACAATAGGTACAGCTTTACCATCACCGGAGCTACTCAATGTCGCCCCTCTGCGAAAGGTACAGGCCTGCATGCGAAGTGGCCATGTTTTTAGAATGACTGCCCTGAAGAGTGAATTTCCGCTGCCGGGAGATGCCTCGGTCATGTTCCCATGGGGAAAGTGAAGCTGGCTACATCTGTAAGCCAACCCATAATAGAGATTGCTCATTTTCTAGCTCTAATTCTATCTTCTTTGCCCCTTCTGTTTTATCTCTTTAGAACTCTCCTGTCCATCCTGCCGATCAGCTGGTGGGGACTCTCCTCTTCTTCAGAAAACGTCTTTGTTTCTCAGCATCAGTGGCAAAGTCATATATTCATACACCTTTCATTTATTCTTTAGTGATCTGACCACTTTATCTCTTCCTAATCACCCATTTCATGGGGTCATCTCAAGACATTTTGTTGCGATGTCTCCCTTTCTGTTTAAACAAAAGAATGGGGGCGCAAAAGAAGAGAAATGATCACTGAAAAGTGCAAAAAATATATCAATTTATATAGGCATATATAAAAAAAGTAGTACACACTTACAGTACAATAAAAATAGAAATAGATCATGTAGCTCCTAACACATCGAGCTAGTGAATTCCTCCAACGCGACGTCTGCAATCAAGGCAGAAAAACCCCTCTCCGGATAGCAGTTGGTAAAGCTGAGGGGAGTCTGAAGAAGTGTCCCACGTGACACGAAATGCGTAGGAGTGCCAGTGCATGCTGAGTAGTTGCGTGACGACGCGATACGCCCAACAGCTTCACGCCAGTTCAGGAATTTTCACACGGAGATGCCGGTCTGGAGTCTCCCCTCAGCTTTACCAACTGCTATCCGGAGAGGGGTTTTTCTGCCTTGATTGCGGACGTCGCGCGCGTGGAATTCACTAGCTCGATGTGTTAGGATGTACCTGATCTATTTCTATTTTTATTGTAAGTTGTGTACTTTTTTATACAGTATATGCCTATATAAATTGATATATTTTTTGCACTTTTCAGTGATCATTTCTCTTCTTTTGCGCCCCCATTCTTTTGTTTATGTGTTTGTGAGTGTTCTCCAGCCCCGCTGATCACAGGAGACGGGAGCGGCACTGAAGAGAGATTGCCATAGGAGATCTGTGACGGCCAGCGCGCACTTACTGTACCTTTCCACTTCCCTTTCTGTTTATACAGACTCATTGGGTAACCTAGTTAATGTATTTGGCTTTAAATAGTGCATTAAACAGATATTACATGCTATAGGTGGGTGTTTTGATTCTAAACGTCATTTAAACTGTAGACCATTGTAAAAGGGCTGTTTGCTGAGTTTGCTTCTTGTAGGGATCTGTGCATCTCAGTAAAGTAGAGTTTGGCACTTGATCCAAAGTTTTGATTATGGTTCTAGATTTTTTTCGGGTTCTTGTTTTGATTTGATTTATTTATTTATAGAGGTAATAGGGGGGCCCCTGCTGCAGCCACAGTGGAATAGGATGGTGAGCGGTGCTTAGGGTGTAGATACAGTAGTGAACAATAGAGAGAGAACCCAGTATAGCACTCAGGCTCACGCTCTGATGATGAGTGAATGATTTAAAACATAATCTTTTTTTTTTTTTTCAATGTTTTTATTAGGCATTTAGATAATACAACCGTCCTGACAGATATCATAGCCTAACAATTTTCCAAAACATATTTTTTTTGGGGGGGGGAAAGATGCAAACCTAAGTTGTCAAGAAAAGGGGAGTGCCTTCTTAGAGGGAAGGCAGAGAGGGAGGTGGTGTGAGAGATGAGGGGGTGTGAGGAGGGGGGGGGGGTAGGGTGGAGGGGTTTTGTCGTCCCATTTGGCTTTAAGGCTTCTGGTGAGAGTCGTTTGAGTTTCCCTTATGGAGGGGGGTGGGCCTCCCGCCCACCTTGGTTGGTTGGCGCGCTCTAGTAAGAGGGACCAGGGTTCCCAGATAGCCTCAACCGGGGTTTTTTGTCTGATGTTGGCTGTGAGCCTCTCCATAGTCATCACTTCCCCAATCCTTTTTTTAATCGTGTTTAGCGCAGGCGTAGTTGTTTTCCTCCAGGAGGCCGCAATACAGCATCTCGCCGCAGTGAGAATGAAGGATATTAATTTCCTGGTGGGCCGAACAATATTCGGCATGGGTGCAGCCAACAGGAAGGTCAGTGGTTCAATAGGAACTTCTAGGTCGGTGACCTCTTTTATCAGAATTTGGACCTTGGCCCAGTATTTCACAATTTCTGGACAGGTCCACCAGACCTCCAACATTGGTCTGATGCCAGAGGGTAGATCTGGTTTAATCGTGCTGGGGTAAGATACCAGCCAAACATGATCTTATAAATGTTTTCCTTAATTGTGGTGCAAAGGGAAGTTCCCGAGGCTGCCTGCCAGATTTCCTCCCAAGTCTCTCTTTCGATATTAACGTTTAGATCAGCTGACCATCTGAGCATGTAGTCGTGCTGTGTGGGGGACGTTGAGCGCATTAAGATATTGTATATGTCCGAGATAAGTCCCTTCTGGTAAGACTTGTCCTCACACAGGTGTTCAAACGTAGTGAGAGTGGGGTATTCTGGATGAGGGCAAGTAGCTCTGACAAAATTTCTAATTTGTAGATATTTAAAGGTGTCCAATTCTGTGATTTTAAATTTGTTCCTCAGTTCTTGGTAGCTCAGGAGCTTCCCTAGGCTCAGTACGTCAGCAATCGCCTCTACACCCCGTGTGTGAAGGTGGGCGAACAGCTTAGATCCGCAACCTGGAGGGAATTTGGGGTTATTAACGAGGGGGGTGAGTTGTGAGCTTGTGGAGGAGAGGTTAAATTTATGTTTGCATCTGGACCAGGTGTCCCACGTGAATCGTGAGGCCTGTACAGTAGCTTAAGATTGTGTAAATGGCCATCTCCTCTGTTCAGGCTCCAGAGGCAGGCTTGCAGAGAAGGCAATTTGGCATACCGAGTTTCCATTCCCACCCAGCAACATCGGGCCGGATCTGAGTTCCACATTACTACCTGCCTGAGCTGAGCGGCTAGATAGTATTTATATAGATCAGGTACCCCCAACCCCCCTCTGGATCTAGTGGTCATCAGGACTGATCTGGCGACCCTGGGTCTCTTACCCTGCCAAATGAAGTGGAGTAGTCTATTCTGTATATATTTTAGATCGGCGGCCGGGACCTGGATTGGGAGCGTCTGGAATAGGTACAGCATTGTTGGGAGTATATTCATTTTGGTAGAGATCATCCTCCCAATCCATGAGATCTGATAACCTTCCCACGATCTAGATCTTTTTTGATCTGGTCCCATAGTTTCGGGTAGTTATCCCTATATAGGTCCCGATAGTGCCTAGATACATTAATTCCCAGATATTTAATGCATGAGGGACACCATCGGTAGCTAAAATTTAGTTTAAGAAGTTTGACTACGGGGTCGGGTAGACTAAGATTTAGGGCCTCTGATTTATCGCTGTTTATTTTATACCCTGATACCTTTCCAAACTCCGTCAGTTCCATCTGGAGGTTGGGGAGGGAAGTTAGGGGTTTGGTCAAGGTCAGGATAATGTCGTCAGCGAATAGGGAAATTTTGTATTGTTCAGTGGCAATGGGGATACCTTGGATGTTCGGATTTTGTCTTATTTTGGTCGCCAGTGGTTCAATCGTGAGAGCGAAAAGGAGAGGGGAGAGGGGGCAACCCTGTCGGGTGCCATTTCGAATGTGGATTTGTTCCGATCCTCCACCTGATAGTCTAACTGAGGCGGATGGATTTTGGTAGAGCGCCTGGACACCCTTAAGGAAAGAGTCCCTGAATCCAAATTTTTGTAATGTTTGGTCTAGGAATAGCCAGTCGATTCTGTCAAATGCCTTCTCTGCATCTAAGCTTAATAGCATAGCTTGTGAGTCTGTAAGATGGGCATGATCAACTAAATTAATGATTTTACGGGTATTGTCTGAGGCCTGGCGGCCCAGGACAAACCCGACCTGGTCCATGTGTACTAGTCTCGGGAGGATTGGATTAAGTCTGTTCGCCAGTATTTTACTGTATAGTTTTAGATCATTGTTCAACAGTGAGATTGGTCTATAGCTTCCGCATTGTGTGGGGTCCTTCCCTTCTTTGAGAATTATGGCCAGATTGGCGGACGACATTGAAGATGGGATAGGACACCCTTCTAGAAATTAGTTGAACAATTGTAAAAGGTGGGTGGACAGAATGGGGAGAAACTTCTTATAATAGGCATTCGTGAAACCATCAGGGCCCGGTGCTTTAGAGATTTTGGAGGCCTTGACGGCCCTTTCTAATTCTTCCGCCGTTATTGTGGCGTTCAGGAGAAGGATTTCCTCCTCTGTTAATGAGGGGAGGTCGCAATCAGCTAGGTAGTCAATGGTAGCCGATAGCTCCTTCGGGTCTGGGCTTGCAGAGTGAGCCCTTAGGTTGTATAATTTAGAGTAAAATTTAGTAAATTCCTCTGCAATTTTTTTTCCGTTATATAGAAGCTCACCAGCACTATTCCGGATCGCCGTTATTTGTGATCTTTTTTGTATGCCTCGTAGCTTTCTAGCAAGAAGTCTGTCGGCCTTGTTCCCTTTATCATAATACCTCTGACCCGTCCATTTAAGAGCTTTTTCAACACTATCCATTTGAATTATTCTTAAGTCGCTTCTGGCGGAAGTCAACTGTTTGTAAATTTTCCGGGAGGGGTTATTTTTATGCTGTTGTTCTAAGCTGATTATTTTGTCTGTTAGCTCTTTGGTTTGTTTAAGTTTAGTTTTTTTCCGATGGGAGGCAATCGAGATGAAATGTCCTCTGATTGTCACCTTATGGGCTTCCCACAGGCTTGCTGGAGAGGCAACAGTGCCTGTGTTTAACCGGAAATATTCCTTAAGGGATTGTTTGAGCTCCCGTACTGTCTCCGAGTGGTTCAGTAAGGAGGTGAAGAGGCATTTCACATACATATTCTGCAACAGATACAATTCATGCAATATACCACATATCAAGCAAACATAGTGTTTGCATTATTAGTCTAATTGGACATATACAAATTTCTATACATTGCGAAGGGAAAACTAGCATCTCTTTGGCTCCTGCAGAGCAGGTGAGTTCCAGGGTGGTTTAGCATGGGGGTGCTCCACGTCTGTGTAGGTGGAGCAGCTTTCGTAGAAGGGGGGGGTAGGTACATGAAGGGAGGGAAGGGGGGAGGGGGGGAAAGGGATAGGTAGTGGGGGAGGGGGTTAGGGGAGAGAGAAAAAAAAGGGGGGGGGGCAGGTGGCGAAGGGGGAGGGGGAGAGGTGAGGGAGGGAGGGGGGGGAGGTAACGGGGGACGGGGGGAGGTGAGTAGTAGAGAGTGGGAGGAGGGGGAGGGGGGGCGGAGGGAAGTAGTGAGTGATAGGGAGGGGAGAGAGAGGGGGGAGGGCGGGGGGGGAGGATGGGAAAGGGGGAAGGGTTCGGAGGGGGAGGCAAGGGGGACGGGATGAGGAGGAGGAGGAGGAGGGGGGAGGTAGGGGCCAATTAGAATATGTGCGGTGAGGATAGTCTTCAGGGGGGTCGCGCTGAGGCAATCAGCTTTGTAACAGACAACCCGGTCTTCCAGTGATAATCTTCTGAGGTGTTAGCCCCAGGTTTGTTGCCTGACCGGGTGTCGTCGGGGTGTCGTTAGGGTGGGGGGGGGGGGGAGGGCAGGGGTTCCGGGTATATCGTTGGTAAGGGGCGGCATGCTTGCCAGGCCATCCCCGCGGGCCCGTGGGGGGCAGAGTGTTTGTGGGGGACCGAGGATCGGGAAAAACCAGGGAACCAGGCGTGGGCGGAGAGGGGATGACCGGAAGGTAGACGTTGGGTGGAGCCTGATGATCCTCACGGGCAGCCGTAGTCCCGCTCTGGTGATTCCATCGTCGCAGGCGGGAACCAGTTGCGCCTTCTGATGACGTCAGCCAGTGCTCGTCTAGGGCGGCGGGGAGCGTCTCGTTGGTATGAGTCCTCCCCCGACGCCATCTTGAGGAGCTATCCAGGCAGCCGCGGGGCGAAGAATATCCACGTGGGGAGGAATGGACTCACCCGTCGCCATCTTGAGGGATCCTTGGAGTTTGAAGCGCTGTTCGTCTGGGAGGGAGCCATGATCCTCTGTAAGGTACCAGAGTCAGCTTTTCGGGGTCCCGCAGTCGCTTTGGTTTCTTTGAGGTGGCTGGGGTTTGGTACTGGACCTGTGTCCGGACGCAGTCTTCAGCGATCTCCGGGCAGAGGAGTGACCACGTGTGGAGGTATGGGTGCTCCCGTCGCCATTTTGGGGGGTACATATTTTCCCTTTAGGTGTTTTTTCGCATGTTATTATAATGTGCGAGTTAAGGGTTCCTCAGGTGTGGGCCGTGTGTTGTACTGGGTAGTCCTTTATTTTTCCCGGGACTGTCTCTGTCCCGCGATCCTCTCTGATGTTCGTACGAGGATGTCCTCTCTATCTCGTGGCTGGCCATCCGGTAGGTGTTCCGACTGGAAGGGCTCTAGCGGGAGTCCCAGGACTTTGGCAAGGTGCTCCATATCCTCGGGATGGCGCAGCGTGAGGAATTTGCCCTTATGGGAGACCACCAGCTTGAAGGGGAACCCCCATTTGTAGGTTATCCCCTTCTCACGGAGGAGTAGAGTCAGAGGGCGGAGGGCTTTGCGGCGGTCCACGGTCCGCTTGGACAGGTCATTGTAGACCTGTAGCTGCTCGCCTCGGAACGCGATCGTGTTCTTCCCTCTGCTTGCTGTAATCAGCCTTTCTTTAGCTGAATAGCTGTGTAGGCGCACGATCGCGTCCCGCCGACGGTTAGGGTCCTCAGAGCGGGGGCCCAGGGCCCTATGTGCCCTGTCCATCTCCAGGTCCCGCGGTTCAAGCTCAGGGCAGAGGAGGAGGAAGAAGCCAGACAGGTAGTCCCGCAGGTGCGAGGGCAATACAGCCTCAGGGATGCCGCGGATGCGCAAGTTCTGGCGGCGATCCCTATTCTCCTGGTCTTCCTGGCTGTCTTTTAGAGCGTTTATCTCGTAGCCCAGACAAATAATTTCATCGTCTGCTTCAGATTGGTGGTGTAAGGCCTCATCTAGCCTGGTCTCCAGCGTGGTTGCTCGCTCCTGCAGGCCATGGATGTCCTGCCTGATCTCTGCCACAGCCTCTTTTATGTTGGTTTGCAGGGAACGCTGGAGCTTGGTGAGTAACCCCTCCAGATATTCCTTAGTAATGCCTCCGTCCACGGGTAGAGTGGTCTCAGCGGGGCTTGATGGGTCCTGGGGGCCTTGTTTGCTTCTCTGGCCTGGGGTCTGGGCGCCATCTTGCCTCTTACTACCCGCCTCAGCGGGCCGCTTTGCGGGCGTAAAGAAGTTACCCACTCCCTGGGTTGAGGGGTTTTTCCCCTTAGATGTCATCTTGACAGGTTTGGGGATTTATTTGTGGGTTTTGGGAAGTCTTTTAGTGGGCTAAAACTCCTGCAAATTAGAGTTTAGTCAGAAGGGTCTCTGGAGCTCTTCCTTCAGCCGACCGTCCTGTGTGACATCATCGACACGCCCCTTAAAACATAATCTTTATTGGTAGCATCATATATTAAAATAATAGATGTTGGATCAACGTACTGGAGGTAGGTTGATCCTGGATAATAATAGCCGTATTGGCTCCAGATCAGACGATATCGTGTGTACCAGGTATGTCTATATAGAACACTGGTAACAAAACAACACAGAGATCCTGGTGTGGACCTGTGTAGTGAGTGTGTGCCGATAGGTGTGCTCAGATATGTAGTCTCAGTACCTATCACATGCTGGCAGATAAAAAAACACCCTACGCGTTTCGTGACATCAGTCACTTCGTCAGGGGCATGAGGCTGAGACTTGTATCATCCCCCTCCGTATGTGCACTGTACCCTTCAGACTTTGCTTCAGCTCTTTTGAGCTCCATTGCCTTCCCGGGCGCTCCCCCTGCTCTCGCGCTGTAGTGTGACGTCACCAGCACATCGCGCGACCTGGTGGTCTGTGTGTATGGTGCCGGTGATCTCTCCAACAGCGTGCAGCCCACGGTCCTCCCCTGTGATACTCCTCACTCCAAAGGTCTGTGTGTGGCCCAGCAGCGGTCGCTCCGGCAGTGTGGATCCCTGGAGGCTGCTGTTTCTATTCCTTGCAGAGGCTCCGGTCTGAATCTAAAGACAAGTTGTTCTACGGGCTTATACCATTCAGCATTGCTGTAAGTAGTATTCCAATTTTACTCCTACTGGATGTTACAGCTTTATTAGCGTCTCTAGCCCAACTTTTATGTGTATGTTGTTTTATTTATATTTTACACTTGCATTAAATTTGTAATTATTTTCTTGCCAATCTTTTCAGTGCTTTTTTGTTTGTTTTTGAGTTGCACTATGATCTTTTTTCTTTTGTCGTTTCTGTTTTTGTCTTACATGTTTGTTTGTCCTCTATGAGACTTCATTGAAGATTCCTCCCAGGACTCCTCTCCATTCGTGTTGGACTTTATGTTTGGTCAGATCTTATTTTTATATTTCGGAGGCGCCGGTTTTTTTCTTTGTATTATTTGTATTGGTTTGTGTTAACCTTTTTGCCTAGGCAGCCCCCACTTTAAGTTTAAAGTGCATTGTATATACTATTGTCCCCTATAGTGTCACTATTCACATTCACCGCATTAGCGTTGATTTCACTGCTCTTCCTTTTTATAGGGTATTGTATCTGCACTTGTTTGTCCTTATTTGGTATGTCATTTTGTTTATTTAATATACATAATTCTGTACCCCCATTGTATCACGCTGCGGAATATGTTAGCACTTTAAAATAAACACTAATATATATATATACATTTATATATATATGTATATATATATATATACATATATATATAATAATTAAAAAAAACAAACAGATAAGGGTGTTATATGTTATGGCTGGGAGAATTTGAGCCCCAAAAAATGGAGGAAAGTGCAGCCAAATGATCCAACCTCACATGGACTCCATGAAATGCTGGGTATATGGTGGACACATGAAATTATCAAATGAGAATTAAAGATCACTGTGTGCTTCTGTTAGAGACAAGAGATAGAGAGAATATGGACAGCAAGGGCAGGGCCGCCAACAAGGGGGGTCTGCCGGGGCTGGTGTCCCAGGCCTGCTGGCTGGTGGGGGGGGGGGGGGCGGCTGGCCGGTGCGGCAAATTTCCCCCGACCACTGGCCAGGCCCTGCTGCCAGTTGCGGCCAGGCCCTGGCTCTCAGCTGCCTGCAGGACATTTGCTCTCCCTGTCAGAGAGACCCGTCGCGTGCTGGCAGTGGAAGCTGGGCAGAGTGGGGGACAGATATATATATATATTTGTGTGTATATGTAGTCCCCAGGCCCATATTTAACCCCCCCATACTGAATCCCCCCAGGCCTTTTGTCACATTGGATATTGTATTGGCTATCTTTGTCTTTTGTTGAAAATCTTAAAATAAACAGTTTGCATTGTGATGTTTTTTTCCGTATTAACAAGAAAACAGTTAAGTAAAAGTTGCGTGCTTAAACTTTTTTTTTTTTTTTTTTCGTTTTAGGTGCGTTATGGGTTTGGGGGGGAGGGCTGCTCCTTTCATTTGTCCTGGGCCCCATGATTTCTGTTGGCGACCCTGAGCAAGGGTCTCTTTTGCAATGGCAGAGGGCCTTCCACACAGCAAAGGAAGAGAGGGTCGGTGGCAAGTCGGTAGCTGAGATGAGGTTGGGTGCGTTGAAGATACAGGACTAAATGACCACAGTCCTTCTCGTGTTTGATATTTCTGAAGTCACTTATACCATTTCAGGATAAAGAAACTGTTTCATGTGCATGGGTTAATTGTGTGTGTAAATGTTATAATACTGTATGATGCATATTTCATGCAGACAGCCTGGAGACTGGACACAGGGAACTTGTACTATTAATGTTGCTAAATCAGCTTCAAGAGTTTCATGTAGCTGTAGCCTGCTGAGACCCTCAGGGTTGCAGGCCATTTGGTGTGTAACATTTGCTTTCCTATGCAGAGAAAATAAATAGTTCTCAGATCTTGTCTGATCCCAATAGGAGCAACTAAGTGTTCATTGTCTAACATCCTGGAGGTTTTGATTGATCTCTTCAAAGGAAAGATCCTTGAACCGCTGGGTCATGCATATGCTATATTGTGAAGTCCAAATACAAGTGTGCTTACATGTACAAATGAAATAATGTAATCAGGAACACATTTTAATTATAATTAAAAAGGAAAGTAGAAGATATATGTGTATATATACTGTACACACATACTGTACATCCATACATATACAGTATATACAGATGTAGCCAACGCTCTTATACCCGTTAACGCATGAATGCTGTATAGGAAAATAATACAGTAAATGATGCCAAGTGGGACAAAATTTGAGGCACTTCAACATATCTTTCAATGGAGCCACAACATTTCTCCAGGGAAATAAGATGGCAGTTCTGACACAGAGTATTGCATTAATGGGTGCTATAATATATCTATATATATAAAAAAAAAACAACATTACCATTCTCTCGTCCGGTAAAGAAAGACTGCACTCGGTTCAGTAATAATGAAAATCTGTATTGGGCATCTGAATAGAAATGATAAATCACCCAATCCGACGTTTCTGTCCTGGAATAGGACCTTTCTCAAGGGGCCGAGAAGTGGGGCCTTGCTATATAGCGCCATTAGTGTACATAGCGCTTCACATTAGTACTACACGTGACAATCATATAAATAACAAATAATATAAATAATAGGTCATGGGAATAAGTGCTTCAGACATAAAAGTAACATTTAGGAAGAGGAGTCCCTGCTCCGAGGAGCTTACAATCTAATTGGTGGGAGAACGTACAGAGACATTAGGAGGGCGTTCTGGTAAGTGCGTCTGCAGGGGGCCAAGCTTTATGTATCGTGTATGTATAGTATTAGCCACGGTGCTACTCATATGCTTATACTGTATGCATATGCTTCAGTGCTGAATAATATTTAAACAAACCAATAACAATATATTTGTATCAGAGGAATTGAGATGGAATAGGAAAGTGACAAAAAAAAACCCAGAACTATACAGTATTGTGGGGCTGCTTTTTACCAATTCAATAGAAATACACAATACACAAATTAAAGAAGCGCTCGCTACAATATAAGCACTATCAGAACACTGAAAATAGATTTAATGAAAACTCCCAAATAGTAATTTGGAGTAAAACAACAAAAACACTTAAAACAGTCGAAACAGTCAATGTATATGCGTGCAATGTCGCACTATATGGCAGAGGGAATAAAGTCTATCACAAGGTATGGGAGGGAATAAGTATGTCCAATTGTGATCCAATGATGTTATAAATTCCAATTTAACTCGGGGTCATACACATACAGTATGCTCAATACCCTCTGTTATAAATGCATGACCATAGGTGATGTGAAGGGCCACAATGTACGGTGTTAGAAAGCAGTCCTTACCGAAACTTTTTCATGAGAACGGGACATGCAGAGGACTGCCCCAGCATCAGACCTGCTAACGGGACTGTGTCATTAATCCCAGTCTTTGGAGCACACCAAACAGTTCACTTGGTGAAGTTGTAGAATGAAGGTCCTTACCGAGTTGCTGGACATCTGAATCACCAGATAGGAGTGTGGTCCACAGCTGATCCTATAATGAAAGTGGCCACTTACTACTTGCAGTTTACTCAGCAGTGACCACTGTAGCGTAGCAAAAAATCTGTAGGATGTGTAAAGTTCCTCCTATGGAGCTGCTTTGGATTCCTTCACAGTTCAGACCACGTGGTGACGTCAGTCCTACAGTACGTGTTTTGTCATTGGCTGGTATAATTCTCCAGGAACACATATGTAGAAGAAGCACACAGACTACTGGGAGATCCATTGTTTTATACAGTCTTACCAGGTAACCCTATACAGGAGTTTTAAACTGCATACAAGACACATTTACAGGGTGCCCTTGATCAAAAGATTTGTACTAAGACTGAATTCAAATACCTGTATTTGGAACATTCTAGGAAGCCGGCATATTATTATTTACCAAAAGTTCGCAAGTGCCTAGTCCTGGGAGTTTTATAGTCTCAGGAGTGGAGTCGATGACGGCCAGCTTCTCCCAATATTGTATGTACTGCTGCGCCAGCCTTTATTCTAAAACATCTCGGGGGCGTAGTGGTTGCATCTCCTGTATTCCACGTGCAATAAATTGGGCATCCCCATGTTCATACCGCATTGTAGATCATTTCCTTCAACCTCATGTCGCCTGACTGAGGTCCCATTTTAGGGACATGCTGCATGTCATTGACTCCCTTTCCGAGATTAGATGGAAGGATTCTTATCTATGGGCATCCTGTGATGTAAAATTATTATACACTTGTATTGAACACTCCAAAGGTATGGAATCGGTCAGACATTTGCTGGAGTCTGATGCTGAAATGGAACAGTACACAGTCAGTTCCTTCTGTCTAGCATTGAATTTATCCTGCATCATAACTATTTTTTATTTGAAGAAAGTTTTTATCTTCAGACACGTGGGACGGCCATGGGGCCAGGTTCACGCCCAGCTATGCAAATCTCTTTATGGGATTTTGGTAAGAACGGCATGTTTGGGCAAATGCCGGGCTGGGAGCGGGTCTGGTTTACTATGACCATTGATGATCTGATTTTAATTTGGGATGGTGAAGAGGATATCTTTAGGAACATTTTGGCTGCTTTTAATTTGAAGGATTTAGGTCTGGTATTTACTGTTTCTATCAGCTCTACAAACTGTTTTTCCTGGATTTACTGCTCATAAAGACAGTTTCATTCAGAGCAGTACTCATTTTGAAGCCTGTAGTCACTAAGAGTTACATTCATATCAGAAGTAACCACCACCAAAGGTGGCGAGAGAATGTACCTTGAGGACAATTCCACCATATCAAAAGGAATTGTTCCACAAAGAACGACTTTGTTAATCAATCCATGATCCTGGTGGACAAGCTTGTAGCCAGAGGCTACAATAGAGACCTTGTTCTGGATGCATTTCACAAAGTGATGATCAGGGATAGAGAAGCCATTTTAGCATAATCTAAAAAGAAGAGTTAGTTCATAAGATTGAATATTGGTAATACACATTCATCCCTGAATCATATGGGGCCTGATAAGGGCGATGTATGAGAAGCACTTAAGTTTGTCACAAAAGTCAATAACAGCTTATCAGATCCAAAAGAATTTTAATAAACATTGGGGTATGCTTCTGTGTGACCCCTTTCTGGGTTCTCACTTATCCAGTAGAGCACTATTCATTTACAAGAAGGCCAGGGATATCAAATGTCTAGGAGCACCTAGCAGAGTAAAACCTCTTGAAGCTTTTTCCACAATTTGCTTGTTCCAATCTGGGAACAACAAGTGTGGCAGAAGTAGATGTAAAACCTGTAAACATCTTAAGGATGAAAATAAGTTCACTTACTTTACGAATAAGGAGACATGCAGGGTCAAAGGCAGAATCAACTGCCATAAGCACCTATGTTACCTCTATGTGGTCTTGCACCTATGGACCACAATATGTGGGACGTACCACTAGAACATTAGGTACACGATTTCTGGAACACAGGCGCAGTACAATAAAAGAACTAGGTACACATAGTGTTTCAAGATACTTTTCAGCTGTACACAACAAAGATCCTACGACACTTAAGATAATGGGTATAGAACATCACCCCTACGGTTTTAAGGGGAGATAGATTCAAATTCCATGTGTGAAAATTAATCCTTTTGAATCTATCGGCTAGTTACTTTGGCACCTAAAGCATTACATGCGTGTCTGGACACAAGCATATTAGTGTAACTGATGTTCTGTTTGGATTTTGCTTACCCTTTTTCCTTCCAATTACTCACTTTCAGCTATTCAGCATTTTAGTGTTTTATATATTTGTATATCCTATTATTATTACTGGCTATGCATCTTAACCCTGGCTGTGCTCAAAGCTGTGACCATGCAGCAATCTTAAGCCTATAGGGGAACCATGTTGAATGGTTTTGAAGCAATAGGTGGCACTGTGTGCTCATTTGCATGTCATTTCCCAGAATCCCTTGCTGCAGTGAAAGTGCTGTGTGCTGGGTGATAATGGTGAAAGGCGGGGTTGCAGACCTGTCTAAGACATGCAAATGAGCAGACAGTAATATTTCCATTTGCTATATATCCTATTATATATATGTAACGGTATTTCTGGCCCGGCCTGACCCACCCAATCTCACATTGGCCCCTGTGGTCTAACCGGACCCCATTACAGTGTGAATATGCCTGATGGTGCACCTGTTGGCTACAGGACTCCTGAGTCTCCCGCATGATGGTGTGTGGGGAGGACCCGTCAGACAGGCAGCTGAGGTAGTGTGCTGAGTCTCACCTAGTTCCAGTGCAGCGCCTCCACCTCACCAGGGTCCCTGCGTCCGCATGGGGATGATCCTGACGAGGAACTCCTCGGTGGTGCAACCTCCTGTGTAATCATTGGACTCTCACACACAGGGGTTTCTCTGATCAGCTCCATCTTTATTGTCACGGTGGGCATAGCTGCCCTCCACAATGGGTATATTCAGCCGATCATCTCGTCCGTGCTCCCTTTAGATAGGTATATCACCTAGATCAGGGATTCACTTATTCCCGCAGGAATCACTGTCCTGTGCCAGGTCCCTGGACACAGCCTCCCATGGAGTTACTATAACATAACTGACACTCTGATAGAACTTGAACTCCTGCCTCAGCTCTGACAAGAGCTGAACTCTTCCTCCTCTCAGCAGAACCTTCTAGCAACTAACTTTTAGACACAGTGCTGTGCCTTATGTAAGCTTCTGAGGCTGACACACCTCTGACATCACTAACCATGGCTTCAGTGGGTTGCACGCCACGGGTGCCCTCCCCATCAGCCTCTGTCTGCCATTTCATGTTCTCCGCACCACGCGGATCCTCCACTCTCTCGTAACAGTTGTCGTACATGGGGCTCCACTCTGCGGGGCAGCCACCACACCGGTACAATAAAGATGAGCTTCAGATGCACCACCACATGTGTACCTTATCTAGGTGTGACCCAATGTAACGGTATTTCTGGCCCGGCCTGACCCACCCAATCTCACATTGGCCCCTGTGGTCTAACCGGACCCCATTACAGTGTGAATATGCCTGATGGTGCACCTGTTGGCTACAGGACTCCTGAGTCTCCCGCATGATGGTGTGTGGGGAGGACCCGTCAGACAGGCAGCTGAGGTAGTGTGCTGAGTCTCACCTAGTTCCAGTGCAGCGCCTCCACCTCACCAGGGTCCCTGCGTCCGCATGGGGATGATCCTGACGAGGAACTCCTCGGTGGTGCAACCTCCTGTGTAATCATTGGACTCTCACACACAGGGGTTTCTCTGATCAGCCTCACACAGATCACACATTACCTGGACAAAATACAACTTAAAGCAGCAAAAATATATAGGCTCAGATGCACCAAGCTCCGTTAAATCAGGACAAATAGCGTTAAGTTGCCTAAATTCGTAACAGACGTAATTTCCCCTGAGTTTAACGTATATCCACAAAGATATATATATATATATATTGTGTGAAAACAACAGCCATTGTTTAACTCATTAGCATAGGCATAGCTTCAGGATAATGAGAACTGCCTTGCTTTAGCTTCAGATAATATGGCTCCTGTAACACCTGTGTAACGGGTATTCCCTGTGAATACAGACTCTACTACCTGCTGTGTATACCTGTGTGGCTCTCACCCTTAAAGGGAGATGATATGTGTGACTGCGCAGCCACTAGTCCCGTATGAATATAATATATGTAGGATCGTTGGTGCACTTGGTGATGGTTACCTGCCGAGCACTCCAGTGCCCGGGCCTGCCAAGGAGCTTCACAAAGGATACGAAGGCTGACAAATACAGGAACTACCGTCTGGGGCGATCCCACCCGGATGGCTTCTGCAGCGGCAGCGGAGGTCTGAGCTCAAACCTCTGGATGGACGCGCAGCGTCCGCTGTGTCCCTAACTGACTCTGGGTACTAAGGGGCAGGGTCCCTAACCTGGGGCCTGTCCCTGCAACACTCAATGCTACTGGTGGCTCAGGGCTATCTGGGGCCTAGGGGGCTGCTGGCCTAGTGCAGGGAGTCACTGACTCCTGCACCCTACCTCTTTCGCCTAGCTGCTCCTGACGCCAACTAACGTGCTCCAAACCCCGCGAAAAGTATCTATTCTCCTCTGCAGGGAGATGCTGTAGCCCTATTGGCTCCCTTGGGTCACGTGGGGCGCTTCTGAGGCTCATGGGAGATGTGAGCCCTCTCCTGATTGACCATGCCGTTCGCGCGATCACTGCGCATGCGCAAGCTTTCCTGTTGGCCACCGCACCAAGATCTTCACTGTGCATGTGCCAACCAATAGAAGATGGCGGCGCCCTCGCCGCCCTACTTCGGGAGCGCCGGGAGCACTAACAACGCGATCGCGTCCCCGGCAACCGGCCGCACGCGTCCCCGGCAACCCCCAAGCAGGATCCTGACTGCCCCCACTCTTGCGATCGGCCGACGGGACCGCCATTGGGCTCGGCGGCACCCGCGATCGCCAGCAAGGTGAGGGGGGTTGACAGGCAGGGGGGACCTGGCTACATCTGTCTTTCCTAAATGTGGCGATATGCCTATGTAGACCCTGAAGTACTGTAGACTCTGTTCTGGAGAAGGGGGATAGAGAGAGAGAAAATGGTGAGGAGAATCCAATGTGACTTATAAACCTCCCCTCTCCTCTCTCTCACCTCTCCAGCAAAACCCAGATTTCACAGTCTGGATGGGAGTAACGCCACCTTTAGGTGCCTTAAACTGAACCGCCTTTTTGTGGACATGCAATGTTAGAGGGAACCCTTCTTTTGCATATCATCATAGCACTAAAGCTGGAAGCATTTAACCATATGAAGGTGTTAGGCTATTCTATTTAGTGCACAAGTGATACGAATTACCTGACGTTAATTTAGGTTAACGTTTGGTTAAATAGCCTAACGGAGATGAGTACATCGGGCCTTTAGAGTTTTGTGATACTGAAATGTTAGTATTTGCTGCTTATAACATAATCAATAGCAATACTGTATCAACAAGAAGATTATTTTCCATGCTGTAGAGACCTTTTACATTGATGTATGAAGCTTAATTTGCCCTATTTCAATCATGCACTTGTATTGGTGTCCAGTGAGATTGGGTCACATTATATTGAATGATCCAGTTTCTAAATACCACCTATACCCCTTAAATGGTTCTGTACAATCTGAATATGCTCCATGGGAGTAATAGATACCTGTTTCTCGAAAGGAGAAAAATAATCTAGTATGCAAAACTGATGGGAGAACCTACTGTGTAAGAGTTTAGATCTTCATGCTGTGAATATTTTCATTATAAGGAGGACTATTATTATTTATGTCAAGGTTATAGGACTTAAGTCCTTCAAAAACAAGAGAATTGGAAAATATTCACATTTTCCTTATACCACTAGATCAAAAGGATCAATTAAATGTTTTATTGAAACAATTGAAGAATAAAAAAAAAACACTGTACATTTCCCTGGGTTTCTCCACTTGTTGGCATTGAATCTGGCTCCGGGGAATAGCTTTATTTATTTCGTTATTTTAAGTTTTTCACACAAATCATCCAGTGTTTTTTATTTTGTGGAGCAGTGAAATGTAAAATGATTTTATTGTGCTAACATCATTGTGACATTCTATAAAAGGCTCTACAGATGTAGTGTAGCAGGACTTAGTATCTCTGGCACCGGGAGGAGGGAGGAGGTACATGACTGCAACCGCGGCTGATGCAGCGCCAAAAGATTACCGCTGTGAGGGTCGCAATCTGGAAGCATGGACCCCTTGCAGCAATGTCACAGCAGTCAATGTTTCTGTAGCCGACTTTTTTGTCTTTTCAGCCGCGACTCCGGAGACACTAAGGCCCTGATCCACAAAAGGGGGTCTTCCCATATGAATAATGCTTATTAGCCCCCTTTTGTGGATGGGGGGCTGAGTCCTGCTACATCTATATGTCTTGATCACTGCAGCTTTGGAAATGTACCTCAATTAGTTTAGAAAAGCATGTTTTATTTTATATTACATATAGGCTGACGGGTCTACATTACATTTGAAAATCTATTGAAATCGATCTAAAATTCTGAAAGAAACATCAGTATTCTGGAGATGAGTTACAGCTGCACAATTCTCAGTCTTGTTGCATGGAGGTTTTTTTTTAGCAGTCTGTTCCGTCTCGAGCAAAGGAAAGGTGAACAGTCTGCAACGTAACCAGCAGTTGTCAATGCCAAGAAGTGAAGAGACATAAGCAGATGGTAAAGGTTTTCTTTCAGGAGGTCAAATAAATATTGAAAGTCTTTAACCTCTTCTCTGTCATCGTTTTGCAATCTGTTGCAGTTCATTTTTAAAGCAAAGTAGTTCAAACATATGTTTCAGTATCCTGCGTGTGTTACTGTATATATCGATAACGTCCTGTCACTATATTCCAGAGATAAACTGGTGCACAAAAAGAAGAATATTCCTATAAGTCTTCATCATTGAGAGTTAATAATCAATAGAATTAGCACACAGCATTGATGGAGCTAACAACTGTGAGAGACGTCAGGGAGTGGTGCTACAGTACATTGGATATATAGGCAGTTTATATCCTTTTTAGGCCAGAAGATACAGCCCCAGGGAAAGGTTTGAGTAAATGTGCTCCATCCTGCAGTTTCATAGTAGCTGAGGTGGACGGGAAATCCAGGCCTGAGTTTGGATTTGTTCTTTAGTTTCTTTCACCTGCTCTGGTGATTCGAAAAGCAGGTATTCAAGACTGCTTTCCTGCTGTCCCTCTCACTGCCCAAGAGCCTGGAGGCTGGGCTGATGCCAGGAGACGTAGAGGGAGAGCATCCAACCTGCAAGGTGAAGTTCTTACCTTTAACTACTTTGAACGGTGTTACATTTGTCTGGTTGGAAAGCGGACAAGCTGCTCACCGTTAGAGAGTGGTTCCTGTGTCTAGTCACAGCTCAGTTGAGCAAGGATTTATTTTGTGTTTTGTTTTGGTGTGTTGCAGTCCCACTCAGTGGGAAAAGAAATTAGTGAAAAAAGCGCTAATGCCTTCAACTTAATCAATATAATTATTGAACGTGCTTACAAAACAAACCCTAAAAAAAGAGCTAGGCAGCCTGATATATGTGACCGATGCAGGTCACTTCCAATAATAAAACACAAACACAATAATATCGGCGCCTGTTAGAAATACACAAATCACCTAATGTGATCACTGACCAAATAACAGTCCAGCCCTTAGATTCGAGACATGGTCACAGAAGTCTTGATAGATGTCTCATGACATGTGGGTAAACGAAAAAGAGAATATCCTAGTGCAACACTGAATAAATAAATAAACCAAAAAATACACAAACCAATAACATGAAACACAGAATAGCTAAACATATACTGGTGACATTTAATGAATAAAATACACAAAATCATTCAAACATAATGTAGAAGGTGCTGATGACGTCATCCGGTGTGGAAGGGTAAGAGGTGAGCTCTGCAGACCATCACGAATAAACACCATAATTTGCACCTTTCCCCCGGAATTTTTTGCTCCAAAACAACACACCCAACCTGTTGAGCATCCAGTCATGGCGAATAAACTCAAAAACCAACCCGGACAGGGAGTTACTAAGTTATTTTCTCCCTCGCAACGGAGCTCCGATGCAGGAGCCAAAAACCAAGATGGCGTCGCCCCACTCTGCACACGCGGGACTAAACCAGGGGCAATGGACCGGGATCGGACCAAAGAGAATCCAAACTCGGAGGAAGACATCACAAAGACCTACCTAGAGGAATTACTATCCTCAATGCACGAAAAACTTTACCAATCCCTGCAGGCTGACCTGAAAGCAGCGGTAGCCAAGCTGAAGCAAGACATTGCAGGACTATCTCAGAGAACCACAACTCTGGAAAATAAACTCGAGGGGTCCCTCAAACACCAGGATGAAGCAGATGCAGAGATCACCCAGCTGGGTGTTGAAATCAACTTCCTAAAAGATGGACTGGAGGACCAGGAGAACCGGGACCGCCGGCAGAACATCAGAATCCGCGGTATCCCTGAAACGGTTCTCCCTGGACACCTCCGAGAATATCTGCAGGAGTTCTTTACATCAATCTGTGGGGACCTGGAGGAGAGGGATCTGGAAACAGATAGAGCCCACCGCGCGCTCGGCCCGAGGTCGGACGACCCTAAACGACGGAGGGATGTGGTCGTCCGACTACATAGATACACCACCAAAGAAAAACTAATTGGAGCCTGCCGCGAGATAGATTCCATTCATTTCCGCGAAGAACCCCTCCAAGTCTTTAACGACTTGTCCAGAACCACGATAAACCACCGCAGGGAAATGAAACCTCTAACCCTCCTTCTCTGGGACAATGGCATATAGTACAAATGGGGGTTCCCATTTAAACTTACAGTGCAAAATAAAGGGAAGTTCTTTATCATCCGCTATCCAGAGGATATGGCCCAATTTGCCGGTGTTCTAGGCCTGACCCTCCACTGACTCCCAACGCTCCCAGAACCACGAGAATGAAGACCCCCCTGTGAGAGCCACGGTGAGACAGGCAGATCAGAAACAGCAGAGGGCAAAGTAATACCTCCCCACACTTACCTCACGCACCCGTGGTCCGGGGCCTCCGCTCATAGCAACTGCCGTTCCAGAGAGCATCCCTAACCATGGCTCCGGCTGTATAACCGCATCTGAGGTCCAGCACGTCGGATCCTCCTACTGAAGAATTTCCAGAAGAGCTCACCTACCTCTGATCCCAACGGAGCAGTAAACGACCCGAGGCGATGAGGCAATGAGACGAAAAGCGACGTCCCTAGAGCAAGCTGAGGTCTACATGGATCTTCCCCCTTTTTTTCCTCTCCTCAGTCTGCTTACCCTCCTTTGGCTGAGTGGAGGGTACTGGGTGACCCGGTACGGTATACTGGTTGACCCGGATGGGACGGGACCCCAAGGCGAGACCTGACCGAACGTCTGCAGTCGATCCCGGGAGGAGGCGTATGCAGCTCCTCGGTCGGAAGGGAGAGGTGTGCCGGGTTGACCCATTTTCTTCACCTTTGCAAAGCAGAGGTTTCCCCTTACTGCCCCCTCCCGCCTGCCCATTCACATCCCTTAATGATGTCCTGGCCCCCCTCCCCGGTCATTGACGACCCAATTAATGCTGCCTCTCCCTCCTGCGGATGTACTTGACACCGGCCCACGGGCAGTTGGAGCCCGGCGGCCCGGTTTCACTGAAAAAATGCTGGATTCCGATCGATCAAAGGACACTAATCATGGAGTGTCGAGCCTTCTGGACTTCAGCTGAGACCAACACTCCATAAAGGTTTTTTACCGGAAGGTTAAGAATATGTTTATTAGTATAGATTTTGTTAAGTACAAGTTATGCTTACACGGTTATGCTTTGCCTAGAGACTCCCTACACATAGAGATATTTACGAGTAGTTACCACCCCTCCCTGCCCACCTCCCCTCCCTCCCTGCCCACCCCCCCCTCCCCGAATCTCCCTACCACCCTCCCCCTCCCCCCCTCCCCACCCTTCCCCCCTCCTGGTCCACCCTCCCAGCTCCTAGGATGTTTACAGTAATACAGTAATACAGTAATACAGCTATACAGTAATACAGTAATACTGTACAGCTATAGTGTATACAGTAATACAGCTATACAGTAATACAGTAATACAGTAATAATGTACAGCTACAGTGTATACAACTATACAGTAATACAGTAATGCAGCTAGCGATACTTAAGGCAAATTAAAATTGTTATGTTGTTTTACCCCCACTCTCTACCACCCACCCCTCTCTCCCCCCTTCCTCTTCCCCTCTCAACCCCCCCCACTCCCGCCCTTGTCAACCTCAAAGCTCAAAACATGTTGTTTAAGCTGCTCCAAATGGAAAATTGAATTCACATGAGAAGCACCCAGATGGGGGCAAGGTCATCAAGTGAACCCACACTGCTAAATGATATACAGAAACAACAATATTAATATGTATACCCCCCCCCCCCCACTCCCTCTACCTCTTGCCTCTCTCCCTACACCTTCCTAGATGCTCAAATGTGATTTAACTATGTTGACAAAATGCAATGTTTGATACCCTGAGGAAAAGGTTGGGGTGAACAAGTACCCCCTCAGGCAATGTTTGTCTAATTTAAACATGTGGTTCTCTTAACTTAAATGTTTTAACTAGAGTTTTTATAGAGGTTTTTATATTGAAAAGGGACTGGAATCCTTCCCTCCCCCTCTTCTCTTTTTCCCATCCCCTCTCCCCTTACCCCTCTCCCTCCCCCACCTCCACCCCCCTCTATCCCACATCCTCCCTTACCCCTCCCTCCCTCCCCTCTCCTCTCCTTCCCCTCCCCATCACCCCCCTCTGCCCACTGCCCCTCTCCCAAAAGAAGTTATCCCTAGACAAAGGTCTCCCGAAAAAATGCCAACCCAAGATCAACCTCATCACCTTGTAAAACACTGTGAAAATGTCAGATACTCACACGGTATTGACTAAAGGTACACTACCTGACCAAGAGCTCATAACTGGTTCCCCTCTCCCCCTCCCCCCCCCCCCCCCCCCCCCCCCCCCCCCCCCCCCCCCCCCCCCCACCCTCCACCCTACCCACCCTGTTTTATCACACCCCCCAAACTCAAGTTGAACCACAGGAAAGTGCAGAACTCTAGATAATTCAAGGGTCTGCTCCTCTCCTATGCCCGCTGGTTGGTGTCACCGGTCCCACCCCCCAAGGGCCTTAAGCCCTAAAATTCGGCTTCTAGTTATGCCGGTCTCAATCTCTTAAGACCTTGATTAGGTCTATTTTCTTTCTCTACCCTGATACTGTCCCAGCAGGTTTTCCACCCTCCCTCTTCCCCCCTCCCTCTTCCCACCTCCCTCCACCCTGGTCGGCCGAGGCCATTGTTCTCCGAAGAGGGGTCTCCATTGCTACTCTAGCCACATGCCTCCTGCCTTTCATGAAATCTGAGCAGACTATCACTAGTGGGAAGGGAGAGGTCTCAAAACTCTACATGAAACACAGAACTCATGGCTAAACAATCAGCTATCAAGCTAGTATCTCTAAATGTAAAGGGATTACAAAATAATAGAAAAAGGAGACTAGCGCTCCAAGATATGAAAAAATCTGGTGGAGACATTGTTTTTCTCCAGGAGACGCACTTTACATCTCAAGACCCGCCTAAAACATTCCAAAACGCATTCCCTATGAGTTTTTACTCATCATTTAGTAGTAAAAAAAAAGAGGTGTTGCAATTCTGATTCGGCAGGGAATTCCATTCAATCTAACAAAAATAAAAATGGATCCAGATGGTAGATTTTTGGTGGTATATGGCTCACTCTCTTTATCGGCAGTCGCACTGATTAACCTCTATGCCCCAAATGAGAACCAGACAGACTTTCTAAAAAAAGTACTAGAGGAAGTAGATCCTGAATACCTATCTTCAATACTAAGAGGTGGGGACCTAAACATGGTACTCAACCCCTCCGAAGATAAATCATTTGTCCCAGGCCGCCCACACTCTACCCAATCCCAGAGATCCGGGAAAAAATTTAAAGATATCTTAAATGAGCTTTCTCTGGTGGACATTTGGAGAGCCCAGCATCAGGGACAAATGGACCTCACCTTTTACTCGGCCCCTCACAAGACCTTTTCCCGTATAGACTATTTTCTAGCTACCAAGAATGTCCTAGAAGCTGTCGCCACTTCAGATATCGGCCCGATTACGTGGTCAGACCACGCGCCCATTACTCTAACCCTCTCTATCCCATTTGTTAAATTAACCTTGTATAGTTGGAAATTAAACGACTCCTTACTAAACCACCCGGAAGTGGAAAGAGAGATCAAAACAGCCCTGAAGGATTATTTCAGATTGAATCTCGGATCTGTCACATCCCCGGCACTCTTATGGGAATCCCATAAGGCTGCAATCAGAGGTAATTTTATCTCAATTGCATCCCATAGGAAAAAAGTCAAAGAGAAGTTACTCATAGAGTCAACAGACAAAATTATTAAATTGGAGCAACAACATAAATCTAAACCTTCCAGGAAAATGTATAAATTACTGACGGAGGCTAGAAACGAATTAAAACATATTCAGTTAGAGAACGTTGAAAAAGCCCTCAAATGGACTAGCCAGAGGTACTATGATAAAGGCAACAAGGCAGACAAACTTCTTGCTACAAGTTAAGAGGAATACAAAAAAGATCGCAAATAACTGCGTTCAAAAATAGGTCTGGTGAGATATTATATAATGAAAAAAAATAGCAAAAGAATTTACAAAATTCTACACTAAACGATACAATGTGAGAACTCGGACTGGTTCCTCTGAACCTATAGGACCCGAGCCAATTATAGAATACTTAGATGATTGCTGTCTCCCCTCTCTGAGAGAGGAGGAAAATTCCCTACTAAACACCAAAATATCGCTTGAAGAACTATCTGCAGCAGTGAAATCATCAAAAATCTCCAAAACACCGGGCTCTGATGGCTTTACTAATGTTTACTATATAAGAAATTCCTTCCAATACTGTCTACTCACCTACTAAACATTCATGGAGGGTAATCCAATCCCATCATCAATGTCCTTAGCTAACCTAGCTATTATACATAAAGAAGGGAAAGACCCGACACAATGTGGTAGCTATAGACCAATATCCCTCCTGAATAATGATCTCAAACTGTATAGCAAGATTTTGGCGAACAGACTGAATCCCATCCTCCCGAGATTAATACACATTGATCAGGTTGGTTTTGTGTCGGGGCGCCAGGCCTCGGACAACACCCGCAAGATAATTAATATAATTGATCATGTCCATCTGACCGGCTCCAAGGCAATGCTACTGAGCCTTGACGCAGAGAAGGCATTTGATAGAATTGATTGGTTATTCCTAGATAATACTTTAAAGAAATTTGGTTTAAGGACTCATTTCTAGAAGGAGTTCGGGTGCTCTACCAAAATCCGTCTGCCATTGTCAGACTCCCTGGTGGAAACTCTGAAAGGTTCCAAATCAAAAATGGTACGAGACAGGGTTGTCCCCTGTCACCCCTTCTTTTCGCCCTCACTATTGATCCTCTAGCGACTAAAATACGAAATAATATGAATATTCAGGGCATCACAATTGGAAAAACAAACTATAAAATTTCTCTATTTGCCAACGATATCATTCTGACCTTGACCAAACCCCAAACTACCCTTCCTATTCTTCAAAGGGAACTAGGGGAATGTGGTAAAATATCAGGTTTTAAGATAAATAACGAAAAATCTGAAGCCCTTAATCTAAGTCTCACAGATCCAGAAGTGAAACTGCTCAAATTGAACTTCAGCTATAGATGGTGTTCCTCATGCATTAAATATTTGGGAATAAATGTATCAAGGAATTACCGATCTCTATATCAAAATAACTATCCAGCCCTATTCGAGAAAATCAAAAAAGATCTGGATAAGTGGGAAGGTTACCAGATTTCCTGGATTGGAAGAATGATCTCAATTAAGATGAATATACTCCTCAGATTATTATATTTTTTCCAAACACTTCCAGTCCAGGTTCCTGGAGCTGAACTGAAAAATATTCAAAATAGGCTGTTTAACTACATTTGGCAGAGCTAGAGACCCAGAGTCGCTAGATCAGTATTGCTGTCACCAAAAGCAAGGGGAGGGGGCATGGGTGCCCCAGATTTATATAAATATAATCAGGCTGCCCAATTAAAACCAGCAGTAATGTGGAACACAGATCCAGCCCATTGTTGCTGGCTTCAAATAGAATCCCACTATGCTAAAATGCCTTCTCTACCAGTGTGTCTCTGGAGCTTGGATAGAGGTGAAGTGTAACTGCACAATCTCAATCTGGGGGCGTCAAAACATACATGGGAGGTATGGCTGAAATGCAAAGCCAGATTAGGACTATACTCCCCCAACTCACAATTTACACCAATTTTTAATAATCCCAAATTTTCCCCCTGGTTGTGGATCCAGACTGTTCGGTCAATTAAAATTGAGGGGAATCAGGACGATTGCTGATCTTCTAAGCCTAGGGAAGCTCCTGAGCTACAATGATTTACGTGCTAAATGTGAAATTGCAGAATTGGATACTTTTAAATATCTCCAAATCCGACACTTTATTAAAAAAATATCCCCAAAACCAGAATTTCCCAATCTCACCAAGTTTGAGAATTTATGTAGAGTCAATACTCATCAAAAAGGTCTAATATCAGAAATTTATGCTGAACTGGAGAAATCAGCAGACCTTCCAAACCATGATTATATGCACAAATGGGCAGCAAATTTGAATATAAGTATTGACAGAGAGGATTGGGAAGACATTTGGGAAGCAGCCTCAGGAACTTCCATATGTACCACAACGAAGGAGAATATTTATAAAATTTTATTTCACTGGTATCTTACTCCAGTGAGAATAAAACAAATCTACCCTCTGGCATCCGATCTCTGCTGGAGAGGCTGTGGACAAAAGGGAGACATGGCCCACATTTGGTGGACAGGTCCAAAAATTGAGAAATACTGGGCTACGGTCCAAACTTTAATAAAAGAGGTCATCGGCCTCGAGATACCTATTGACCCACTGACATATGGAATGTGAGAAGGGATGTGGGAGCACAGCGTAAGGAATGGTGGAGTGTGATTGTATTATCTCCCTATGATGTTCAGTGGCGTTCTGACACCCTTGGAGTGTCCTCAGAGGGAGGTTTGTACTCCTTAGAGAAGGGTTAAGATTTAGGTGGGTGAAGCAAGTCTATGTATGCAAAATGAATGCAAAATGAATCAATAAAGGAAAACTTACACGGCCTTGTGTAAGTTGTATCCCATCAAGGTTTCTTTTGCAGTCTTATCTTTCTTCTGGATGATCCTTCTTCTTTCTTTATGCTCTTTTCTTTCTGTCTCTTCTTCTTGCTGTGATCTTGATGTTTGTCCTTGGACGAATCTTCACATTGGTTCTCCTCTCATATGGGTGTAAACATAGGTGAGAAGGTAGTTAGACACATATACATACAAAGTCGATATCAATTTGAAGGGGGGCAATGAGACAGTGTCATCTGGTGTATAGGTATAAGATAGTTATTATTCACTCACACGGCCTAATGTGAGTGGTAACTTATAACGGTATCTTGCAAGCACCTGTACAGATCGCAGGTCTTCAGGTCAAAGGTCCCTTGTGGGACAAAGACAGAGGGATAGTATGGGGAAGGTGTATCAATACATCAAAATACTCACACGGGCCAGTGTGAGTACACACTGATAATGGTATCTTGGAAACTCCAAAAAGTGATGAAAGACCCCTAGGGGCTAGGTCCAGATAGCAAAGGACTAATAGGACACTAAAAACAGGGGTGATTAAATTTTATTGAAACAGACTAGCATACACTAATGAACAGGTATATATATAATCAGATAAAAAATTAAAACCGAGGAGCATCTACTGCTTCTGGGGGGGTAAAAAAGGGTGGCAGCCAGGGGAAACAATTGGTGGTTAGTGGATGATGATGTTCAGTGGCGTTCTGACACCCTTGGAGTGTCCTAGAGGGAGGTTTGTACTACTTAGAGAAGGTTAAGACTTAGGTGGGTGAAGCAAGTCTATGTATGCAAATGAATGCAAAATGAATCAATAAAGGAAAACTTACACGGCCTTGTGTAAGTTGTATCCCATCAAGTTTCTTTGCAGTCTTATCTTTCTTCTGGATGACCTTCTTCTTTCTTTATGCTCTTTCTTTCTGTCTCTTCTTCTTGCTGTGATCTTGATGTTTGTCCTGGACGAATCTTCACATGGTTCTCCTCTCATATGGGTGTAAACATAGGTGAGAAGGTAGTTGACACATACGTCAACTACCTTCTCACCTATGTTACACCCATATGAGAGGAGAACCAATGTGAAGATTCGTCCAACGACAAACATCAAGATCAAGCAAGAAGAAGAGACAGAAAGAGAAAGCATAAAGAAAGAAGAAGGATCATCCAGAAGAAGATAAGACTGCAAAGAACCTTGATGGGATACAACTTACACAAGGCCGTGTAAGTTTTCCTTTATTGATTCATTTGCATTCATTTTGCATACATAGACTTGCTTCACCCACCTAAATCTTAACCCTTCTCTAAGGAGTAAAACCTCCCTGAGGACCTCCAAGGGTGTCAGAACGCCACTGAACATCATAGGGAGATAATACAATCACACTCCACCATCCTTAGCGTGTGCTCCCACATCCCTTCTCACATTCCATTATGTCAGTGGGTCAATAGGTATCCGAGGCCGATGACCTCTTTTATAAGTTTGGACCGTAGCCCAGTATTTCTCAATTTTTGGACCTGTCCACCAAATGTGGGCCATGTCTCCCTTTTGTCCACAGCCTCTCCAGCAGAGATCGGATGCCAGAGGGTAGATTTGTTTTATTCTCACTGGAGTAAGATACCAGTGAAATAAAATTTTATAAATATTCTCCTTCGTGTGGTAATAATGGGAAGTTCCTGAGGCTGTTCCCAAATGTCTTCCCAATCCTCTCTGTCAATACTTATTTCAAATTTGCTGCCCATTTGGGCATATAATCATGGTTTGGAGGTCTGCTGATTTCTCCAGTTCAGCATAAATTTCTGATATAGACCTTTTTGATGAGTATGACTCTACATAAATTCTCAAACTTGGTGAGATTGGGAAATTCTGGTTTGGGGATATTTTTTTAATAAAGTGTCGGATTTGGAGATATTTAAAAGTATCCAATTCTGCAATTTCACATTAGCACGGTAAAACATTGTAGCTCAGGAGCTTCCCTAGGCTTAGAGATCAGCAATGTCCTGATTCCCCTCAATTTAATTGACGAACAGTATGGATCCACAACCAGGGGGAAAATTTGGGATTATTAAAATTGGTGTGTAAATTGTGAGTTGGGGGAGTATAGTCCTAATCTGGCTTTGCATTTCAGCCTACTCCCATGATGTTTTGAGCCCCCAGATTGAGATTGTGCAGTTACACTTCACCTCTATCCAAGCTCCAGAGACACACTGGTAGAGAAGGCCTTTAGCATAGTGGGATTCTATTTGAAGCCAGCCAACAATGGGCTGGATCGTGTCCACATTACTGCTGGTTTTAATTGGGCAGCCTGATTATATTTATATAAATCTGGGGCACCCAGGCCCCTCCCCTTGCTTTTGTGTGACAGCAATACTGATCTAGCGACTCTGGTCTCTAGCTTGCCAAAGTAGTTAAACAGCCTATTTTGAATATTTTTCAGTTCAGCCCAGGAACCTGGACTGGAAGTGTTTGGAAAAAATTATAATCTGAGGAGTATTTCATCTTAATTGAGATCATTCTTCCAATCCAGGAAATCTGGTAACCTTCCCACTTATCCAGATCTTTTTTGATTTTCTCGAATAGGGCGGATAGTTATTTTGATATAGAGATCGGTAATTCCTTGATACATTTATTCCCAAATATTTAATGCTGAGGAAACATCTATAGCTGAAGTTCAATTTGAGCAGTTCACTTCTGGATCTGTGAGACTTAGATTAAGGGCTTCAGATGTTTCGGTTATTTATCTTAAAACTGATTTTACCACATTCCCCTAGTTCCCTTGAAGATAGGAAGGGTAGTTTGGGGTTTGGTCAAGGTCAGAATGATATCGTTGGCAAATAGAGAAATTTTATAGTTTGTTTTTCCAATGTGTGATGCCCTGAATATTTCATATATTTCGTATTTTAGTCGCTGAGGATCAATAGTGAGGGCGAAAAGAAGGGGTGACAGGGGAACCCTGTCTCGACCATTTTTGATTGGAACCTTTCAGAGTTTCCACCAGGGAGTCTGACAATGGGCAGACGGATTTTGGTAGAGCACCCGAAACTCCTTCTAGAAATGAGTCCTTAAACCAAATTCTTTAAAGTATTATCTAGGAATAACAATCAATTCTATCAAATGCCTTTCTCTGCGTCAGGTCAGTAGCATTGCCTTGGAGCCGGTCAGATGGACATGATCAATATATTAATTACTTGGGGTGTTGTCCGAGGCCTGGCGCCCCGACACAAAAAACACCTGATCAATGTGTATTAATCTCGGGGAGGAGGGATTCAGTCTGTTCGCCAAAAATCTGCTATACAGTTTGAGATCATTATTCAGGAGGGATATTGGTCTATAGCTACCACATGCTTGGTCGGGTCTTTCCCTTCTTTATGTATATAGCTAGGTTAGCTAGAAGGACATGATGATGGGATTTGGATTACCCTCACATGAAGTGTTAGTAGGTGAGTAGACAGTATTGGAAGGAATTTCTTATATAAGTAAACATTAGTAAAGCCATCAGAGCCCGCGTGTTTTGGAGATTTTGTGATGTTCACTGCCTGCCAGATAGTTCTTCAAGCGATATTTTGGTGTTTAGTAGGGAATTTCCTCCTCTCTCAGAGAGGGGAGACCGCAATCATCTAAGTTATCTATAATTGGCTCGGGTCCTATAGGTTCAGAGGAACCAGTCCGAGTTCTCACATTGTATCGTTAGTGTAGAATTGTAAATTCTTTTTTGCTATTTTTTTCATTATATAATATCTCACCAGACCTATTTTTGAACGCAGTTATTTGCGATCTTTTTTGTATTCCTCTTAACTTGTAGCAAGAAGTTTGTCTCTGCCTTGTTGCCTTTATCATAGTACCTCGGCTAGCCATTGAGGGTTTTCAACGTTTCTCTAACTGAATATGTTTTAATTCAGTTTCTAGCCTCCGTCAGTAATTTATACATTTTCCTGGAAGGTTTAGATTATGTTGTTGCTCCAATTTAATAATGTCTGTGACTCTATGAGTAACTTCTCTTTGACTTTTTCCTATGGGATGCAATTGAGATAAAATTACCTCTGATTGCAGCCTTATGGGATTCCCATAAGAGTGCCGGGAAGGTGACAGATCCGAGATTCAATCTGAAATAATCCTTCAGGGCTGTTTGATTCTCTTTCCACTTCCGGGTGGTTTAGTAAGGAGTCGTTTAATTTCCAACTATACAAGGTTAATTAACAAATGGGATGAGAGGGTTAGAGTAATGGGCGCGTTGGTCTGACCACGTAATCGGGCCGATATCTGAAGTGGCGACAGCTTCTAGGACATTCTTGGTAGCAGAGAAAATAGTCTATACGGGAAAGGTCTTGTGAGGGGCCGAGTAAAAGGTGAGGTCCATTGTCCCTGATGCTGGGCTCTCCAAATGTCCACCAGAGAAAGCTCATAAGATATCTTTAATTTTTTCCGCGATCTCTGGGATTGGGTAAGTGTGGGGCGGCTGGGACAAATGATTTATCTTCGGAGGGGTTGAGTACCATGTTTAGGTCCCCACCTCTTAGTATTGAAGATAGGTATTCAGGATCTACTTCCTCTAGTACTTTTTTTAGAAAGTCTGTCTGGTTCTCATTTGGGGCATAGAGGTTAATCAGTGCGACTGCCGATAAAGAGAGTGAGCCACTATACCACCAAAAATCTACCTCTGGATCCATTTTTATTTTTGTTAGATTGAATGGAATTCCCTGCCGAATCAGAATTGCAACACAATCTTTTTTTTTACTACTAAATGATGGTAAAAAAACTCATAGGGAATGCGTTTTGGAATGTTTTAGGCGGGTCTTGAGAGTAAAGTGCGTCTCCTGGAGAAAAAACAATGTCCCACCAGATTTTTATCTTGCGAGAGATTCCGCTACCTTAGCTCCTTTTTCATTATTTGTAATCCCTTTACATTTAGAGATAAAGCTTGATAGCTGATTGTTTAGCCATGAGTTCTGTGTTTCATGTAGAGTTTTGAGACCTCTCTCCTTCCCACTAGTGATAGTCTGCTCGGAGTTTTCTGAAAGGCAGGAGGCATGTGGCTAGAGTAGCAATGGAGACCCCTCTTCTGGCGAGAACATGGCCTCGGCGACCAGGGTGGCAGGGAGGTGGGAAGAGGGGAGGGGGAAGAGGAGGGTGGACCAAACCTGTCTGGGACAGTTCAGGGTAGGAAAGAAAATAGACCTATCAAGGTCTTAGAGATTGAGACCGGCATAACTAGAAGCCGAATTTAGGGCTAAGGCCCTTGGGGGGTGGGACCCTGGTGAACCAACCACGGGCATAGGAGAGGAGCACCCTTGAATTATCAGAGTTTCTGCACTTCCTGTGGTTCAACTTGAGTTTGGGGGGGTTGTGATAAAACAGGGTGGGTGGAGTGGAGGGTGGGGGGGGGGAGGAGGGGGTGAGGGGGGAGGGGGAAGGGGAGGATGGGGCAGAGGGGAACCAGTTTATGAGTCGTGGTAAGGTAGTGACCTTTAGTCAATACCGTACTGTGAGGTATCTGACATTTTCACAGTGTTTTAACAGTGATGAGGTTGATCTTGGTTGGCATTTTTCGGGAGAACCTTTGTCTAGGATAACTTCTTTTGGAGAGGGGCAGTGGGCAGAGGGGGTGTGTGGGGGACGGGAAGGGAGAGAGGGGGAGGAGGAGGGGTAAAGGGAGGGATGCTGGGATATGAGGGGGGGGGAGGTGGGGGGAGGGGAGGGGTAAGGGAGAGGGGGGGGATGGGAAAAAGAGAAGAGGGGGAGGGAAGGATCCAGTCCCTTTTCAATATAAAACCTCTATAAAAACTCTAGTTAAAACATTTAGTTAAGGAACCACATGTTTAAATTAGACAAACATTGCCTGAGGGGGGTACTTGTTCACCCCACCTTTTCCTCAGGGTATCAAACATTGACATTTTGTCAACATAGTTAAATCACATTGGAGCATCTAGGAGTGTGTAGGGAGAGAGGCAAGAGGTAGAGGGAGTGGGGGGGGGGGGGGTATAACATATTAATATTGTTGTTCTGTATATCATTTAGCAGTGTGGGTTCAATGATGACTTTGCCCCCATCTGGGTGCTTCTCAGTGAATTCAATTTCCATTTGGAGCAGCTTAAACAACATGTTTGAGCTTTGAGGTTGACAAGGGCGGGGAGCTTGGGGGGGGTTGGAGGGGAAGAGGAAGGGGGGAGAGAGGGGTGGGTGGTAGAGAGTGGGGGTTAAAACAACATAAACAATTTTAATTTGCCTTAGTATCGCTAGCTGCATTACTGTATTACTGTATAGTTGTATACATGTAGCTGTACATTATACTGTATTACTGTATTACTGTATAGCTGTATTACTAACACTATAGTGTACAGTATTACTGTATTAGTGTATAGCTGTATTACTGTATTACTGTATTCTGTAAACATCCTAGGAGCTGGGAGGGTGGTACCAGGAGGGGGGAAGTGGGGAGGGGGGGAGGGGAGGGTTGGAGGGAGATTCGGGGAGGGGGGGGTGGGCAGGAGGGAGGGGAGTGGCAGGGAGGGGTGGTCTTGGTAACTACTCGTCAATATCTTCGTATGTGTAGGGAGTCTCTAGGCAAAGCTTAAACCGTTGTAAGCATAACTTGACTTAACAAAATCTATACTAATAAAACATATTCTTAACCTTCGGTAAAAAACCTTTATGGAGTGGGTCTCAGCTGAGTCCAGAAGGCTCGACACTCCATGTTAGTGTCCTTTGATCGATCGGAATCCGATTTTTTCAGTGAAAAGGGCCGCCGGGCTCAAACTGCCCGTGGGCCGGTGTCAAGTACATCCGCAGGAGGGAGAGGCCAGCATTAATTGGGTCGTCATGACAAGGGGAGGGGGGCCAGGACATCATTAGGGTGTGAATGGCAGGCGGGAGGGGGGCAGTAAGGGGAAACCTCTGCTTTGCAAAGGTGAAAGAAATGGGTCAACCCGGCACACCTCTCCCTTCGACGAGGAGCTGCATCACGCCTCCTCCCGGGATGACTGAAGACGTTCGCAGTAAGGTCTCGCCTTGGGGTCCCGTCCCACTCCGGGTCAACCAGTACCGTCACGGGTCACACACCCCGTAACCTCCACCAGCCAAGGAGGGTAAGCAGACTGAGGAGAGGAAAAAAAACAAGGGGGAAGATCCATGGAGACCTCAGCTTGCTCTAGGGACGTCGCTTTTCGTATCATTCTGCCTCATCGCCTCGGTCGTTACTGCTCGTGGGATCAGAGGTAGGTGAGTCTTCTGGAAATTCTTCAGTAGGAGGGGATCCGACGTGTGGACCTCAGATGCGGTTATACAGCCGGAGCCATGGTTAGGGATGTCTCTGGAACGGCAGCTTGCATGGCGGAAGGCCGGACCACGGGTGCGTGAGGTAATGTAGTGTGGGGAGGTATTACTTTGCCCTCTGCTGTTTCTGCTGCCTGTCTACCTGGTCTCACAGGGGGGGTCCTTCATTCTCTGTGGCTTGGGAGCGTTGGGGAGACGTAGTGGAGGGTCAGGCCTAGAACACCGGCAAATTGGGCCATATCCTCTGGATAGCGGATGATAAAGAACTTCCCTTTATTTTGCACCGTAAGTTTTAAATGGGAACCCCCATTTGTACTATATATGCCATGTCCCAGAGAAGGAGGGTAGGGAGGTTTCATTTCCCTGCGGGGTTTATCGTGGTTCTGGACAAGTCGTTAACGACTTGGAGGGGTTCTTCGCGGAAATGAATGGAATCCTCTCGCGGCAGGCTCCAATTAGTTTTCTTTGTGGTGTATCTATTGTAGCGCGGACGACCACAACCCTCCGTCGTTGTTTAGGGTCGTCCGACCTCGGGCTGTACGTCGATCGCGGTGGTCTTATGTTGTGTATCTCTACTCTTGTTTCCAGCCCCTAGCCCCTCCGCCGTGTCAGGCCCTTCCCCACCAGTTGATTCAAGAACTCCTGAAAGATATTCTTCGCAGGTGTCCAGGTGAGAACCGTTTCGGGATACCGCGGATTCTATGTTTCTGCCGGGGTCCGGTTCTCCGTCCCCAGTGCATCTTTTAGGAAGTTGATTTAAACAACCCAACCCAGCTGGTTGAGTCTTGCATCTGTCATACCTGGGGTCTTTGTAGGGACCCCCCTCGAGTTTATTTTCAAGAGTGTGTTCTCTGAGATTATTTCCTGCAATTTCTTGCTTCAGCTTGGCTACCGCTGCTTTCTGTCCAGCCGCAGGGATTGGTAAAGTTTTTGTGCCATGGATACGTATTCATCTAGGGTAGGTCTTGTTGATGGCGTTCCCCGAATTGGAGTTCTCATTTGGGTCCGATGTACCGGCCTTGCACCCTGGGTTGGTCCCCTCGGTGCAGAGTGGCGGCACGCCATCTCTTGTTTTGTGCTTCACTCGCATCGGAGTCTCTCGTTCGAGCTGCGACTGCCCTCAACTTGGGAGAAAATAACTTAGTAAACCCCTTTTCCGCGGTTGGTGTTTTTTTAGTTGAGAATATATTCTTTGTTTCGCACATGAGCTGATTCTCACACCACGGTATTTCGGATCTGGTGTGTTTTGTTGAGCAAAAAATTCCGGGGGAAGTTGCAAATTATGGTGTTTTTTCGTGATGTCTGCAGAAGCCACCTCGTTACCTTTTCCTTCCACACCGTGTAGACGTCATCAGCCACTTCTACAGTATGTTTGAATGATGTTGGTGTATTTGATTCATTAAATGTCACCAGTATAGTTTAGCATTCTGTGTTTCATGTTATTGGTTTGTGTATTTTTGGTTTAATTTATTTATCACTGTTCTGTTGCACTAGATATTCCTTTTCGTTTACCCAATGTCATTGAGGACATCTTCAAGACTTTTGGACAGTTCTCGAATACTAAGGGCTGGATTTATTTGGTCAGGGATCACATTAGGTGAGTTTGTGTATTTCTAACCAGGTCGCCGATAATATATTGTGTTTGTGTTTATTATTGAAGGACACTGCATCGGTCACATATATCAGGCAGGCTGCCTAGCTCTTTTTTTTAGGGTTTGTTTTGTAAAGCAACGTTCAATAATATATGATTAATTAAGGCATTAGCGCTTTTTTCAACTAATTTCTGTTTCCCACTGATGGGACTGCAACACCCAAACAAAACACAAAATAAAAATCCTTGCCTTCAACATAGAGATGATAACCACCCAGGACACCTCTTGGTTTTTTTTTTCGTTTTTTTTTTTTTTGTTGTTTTAGATTTGCTGTGTCCGTTTCCCATGCAAGGTACGGGTGGGGTTTGGTTTCAGGGTTGCTTATGAAGGTAGCGTTAGTTGGTGTTGTTGTTGCTACTCCCCCCCTCCCCTTTACGTTGTTTGGTTGTTTTATCAACCCGCGCCCGGCCTTTTCTTTTTTTGGATGTAGATGACGCAGTGAAGCGTTCTTGTTCTGGTCTTTTGATCGACAGGTAAATAACGAACATTAAATACCTTTGGATTCGTCACTGTTAAAACGTGCAGGACATGTGAGAATACGTTCTCGAAAACTTGTCCTGAGTGCGTGTATCTTGACTAGGCCACAAGAATCCACGGTATAGACAGCTTGCCTTTCTACCACAATGTACCCATATAGTATAATTCACGCAGGGATGTCCCCCTACGTCTCCTGACCACCCGGCTTTGCTTGAACTAAATCTTGATACTTTCGATCCGCGTGTTAACAGAATCCATGCGATTTCTTTATAGCCTATACCAGTGGAGCATTTCAACTCGGCTGTATCGCAATAGAATACGCCTATTCTTGACTTACAATCTACTTCTACAGTGTATCATATCGTTTGCTATTCTTGATTTAACTCTCAATGATGAAGACTTATAGGAATATTCTTCTTTTTGTGCACAGTTTATCTCTGGAATAATAGTGACAGGACTTCTTCGGTAATAAAAAAAAAATTCAGTAACCCACGCAAGGATCTGGAAACATATGTTTGAACCTAACTTGGCTTAAAAAATGAACTGAAAACAGATGCAAAACGATGACAGAGAAAGGTTAAAGACTATTCATATTATTTGACGCTCCCTGAAAGAAGAACCTTAATTGACCCTTGTTATGTCTCTTCACTTCTGGCAGTTGACAACTGTGGTTACGTTTGCAGACTTGTTCACCTTTTCCTTGCTGAGGACGGAACAGACTGCTAAAAAAAACCTCCATGGCAAACAAGACTGAGAATTGGTCAGCTGTAACTTCATCTCCAAATACTGATGTTTCCTTTCAGAATTTTAGATCGATTTCAATAGATTTTCAAATTTGAATGTAAGACCCGTCCAGCCTATATGAATATAAATAAACAGCTTTTCTACTAATTGGTGGGACGATTTCCAAGCTGCAGTGATCAAGACATATAATGTGCACGGACTCACAGCCCCATCCACAAAAGGGTGCTATAAGCTTATTCATATGGGAAGACCCACCTGTTGTGCGATCAGGGCCTTCAGTGGCTCCCATAGGAGTCGCTGGGCTGAAAAGAAAAAAAAGTCGCGGCTACAGAAAACATTGACTGCTGTGACCTTGCTGCCAGGGGTCCATGCTTCCAGATTGCGACCCTCACAGCGGGTAATCTTTGGGCGCTGCATCACCGACCGTTGCAGGTCATGTACCTTCCTCCCTCGCCTCCGGTGCCAAGCGATACATAGTCCTGCTACACTAATATGTAGAGCCGTTTATAGAATTGTCACATGATGTTAGCACAATAAAATATTGTACATTTCACTGCTCTTCCACACAATAAAAAAATGGATGATTTGTGTGAAAAACTTAAAATAAACGAAATAAATAAAGCTATTCACCGAGCCGATTCAATCCAACAAGTGAGAAAACCCAGGGAAAGACAGTGTTTGTTTTTTATTCTTCAATTGTTTCAAATAAACATTAATTGATCCTTTTGATCAGTGGTGTATAAGGAAAATGTGAATATTTTCCAATTCTCTGTTTTGAAGGACTCTAAGTCCTATAACCTGACAATAATAATAGTCTCTTATAAATGAAATTTCACAGCATGAAGATCTAAAACTCTACACAGTAAAGGTTCTCCCATCAGTTTGCCATACTAGATTATTTTTCTTCGCTTTGAGAAACTAGATCATACTCCCATGGAGCAATATTCAGATTTGTACAGAACCATTTAATAGGGTATAGGTGGTATTAGAACTGGATCTTTTCAATATAACTGTGACCCAATCTTCACTGGCACGCAATACAAGTTGCTGATTGAAATAGGGCAATTAGCTCATACTCAATGATAAAGGTCTATACAGCATGAAATAATCTTCTTGCTTGAGTACAGTCTTGCATTTGAAAAATTTATGTTATAAAGGCAGCATAATACTAACATTTCAGTATCACAAAACTCTAAAGGCCGAGGATAACTCATTCCGTTAGGCTATTTAACCAAGCTTAACCTAAATTAACGTCAGGTGAAATTCGTATCACTTGCCTGCACTAAATGAATGCCTAACACCTTGCATAGGATTAAATGCTTCCACTTTAGTGCTATGATGAAATGCAAAAGGAAGTGTCCCTCTAACATTGCATGTCCCAAAAAGGCGGTTCGATTTTAAGGCACCCAAGGCTGGCGTTACTCCCATCCGACTGTGAAATCTGGGTTTTGCTGGGAGTGAGAGAGAGGAGAGGAGGTTTAAGTCACATTGGATTCTCCCTCACCATTTTCTCCTCTCTACTCCCCCTTCTCCAAACGATCTAACGTACTTCGAGGTCTACATAGGCATATTCGCCACATTTAGGAATAGACAGATGTAGCCAGGTGATCCTCCCTGCCGTCAACAACCCCTCACCTTGCTGGCGATCGCGGGTGGCCGCCGAGGCCCCATGGTCGGTCCCGTCTCCGATCCAAGAGGGGGGCAGTCGGATCCCTGCTTGGGGGTTGCCGGGACGCGTCGTGCCGGTTTGCCGGGGACGCGCAATGCGTTGTTGAAGTGATCCCTGGCGCTCCCGAAGTAGGGCGGCGGAGGGCCGCCTGCCACTCTTCATGGTGGCATCATTGCACATGAAGATCTTGGTGCGGGGCGCAAAAAGGCAGGAGACTTGCGTCATTCCAGGCGGGCATGATCGGCTCCCTCTGCGAAGGCGCTCATGTCACTCAGGGATGGCTCACAATCCCTCCATACCATGAGCCCTCAAACCGCCCACGTGACCCAAGGGAGCCAATAGGCTACAGCATCTCCCTGCAGAGGAGAATGAGATAATCTTTTCGCGGGGGGTTTGGAGTCACGTTGTTGGCTTCAGGAGTCGCTATGCGACAGAGGTAGGGTGCAGGACGTCAGTGACTCTCGCTAGGCCAGCAGCCCCATAGGCCTCCAGATAGCCATGAGGCCACCGAGCATTGAGTGTTGCAGGACAAGGCCCCCAGGTTAGGGACCCGGCCCCTAGTTACCCAGAGCAGTTAGGGAAACACAGCGGACGCGCGCTGTCCATCCGAGTTGAGCTCAGACCTCGCTGCCGCGCTGCAGAACCAATCCGGTGTGGGATCGCCCACAGACGTATTCCTGTATTTGTCAGCCTTCGTATCCTTTGGAAGATAATGGGCAGCCCGGGCACTGGAGGATCGGCAGGTAACCATCACCAAGTGCACCAACGATTTTTCCTACATATATTATATTCATACGGGACTAGTGGCTGCGCAGCAGACACCCATATCATCTCCCTTTAAGGTGAGAGTCCACACAAGGTATACACACAGAGGTATAGGTCCTGTCATTCACGTGGAATACCCGTTAACAGGTGTTACAGAGCCATATATACTAGCTTACAGCAAAGGCAATGTTCTCATTATCCTGAAGCTATGCCATAGCTAATGATTAAACAATGGCTTTGTTTTCACACAATCTCTATATATATTATATCTTTGTGGATATACGTTAACTCAGGGGAAATTACGTCTGTTACGATTTAGGCCAACTTAACGCTATTTGTCCTGATTAACGGAAGCTTGGGCATCTGAGCCTCTATATTTTGTGCCTTAAGTTGTATTTTGTACAGGTAATGTGTGATCTGTGTGAGGCTGGGAGTCTGCGGTAATATTCTGGGCATGCATTCACCATCTCATAGTGGTTCCCAAATCTCTTCAAGAACATGACGGTGCCACGACATTATGCGAGGAAGGAAGGGAGAAGGGGCCGGTCAATACTGTAACAGTGACTTTAATACAGTATTACGTATCTGGTTTACTAAATGATAAGGTGAACAGCAGATGTCAGAGTCAAAGACTACACCATGACTTCTGAATAGAGAATGGGGGGTTTGAAGCGGACCTCATTTTCCTTTGGCTCAGGTCCTTCCTTTCTGCCATGTAGATATGGGGAGGGAAAGGAAAGGATGGGGCCCTCAATGATAAAGGTTTGGAGGAAGTTAAATGGGTGGGAGTCTAGGAAATAAAAAAACATAATAAAATAAATTAACAATTATGCATTAAAATACAAATAAAAACAAATATATATATATCTATATATATTATATAATGTCTAAGATATATATATATCTATATCCAGATGTAGTCCGGACTATTGTTCTGTTGCTGCGTTCCACATGCGTCGCTGCACCGCAATGCAGTTATGCGCATTTCACGGCCTAAAAAGATGATATTTTGTATGCTTTGGAAGGGCAAGGAAGCTATAAGTTGGAGGGGGTTGTGGGGGTTAGTGGAGGGGTACCCCTTCATTACCTCAGCAAGTTAATTAAAGGGGTGCGCGGGGGGGGATAATGTTCCATTACATACCAATCATAGCCACATTGGCCAATCTAGGCCCACATTGAGGGAATAGGTATCCATAGTGGCCAATCAATGGTTATGGTTTAAACATTTATTTTTATAAATGAGGAATGTTTTACCGTTGTTTTTTTACTTATTTTATATTACTGAATTGAAGCAGGGGAGGGATGAAAGGTGACACAAATTAATTATATTAACGTTGTGGCCCCCGGCTTCCGGAGATATAGACTCGGTGACGGTAGCCACTCCGATGGGCTAGCTTCTTATTTGTCTATCATGACACGGAGACTTTAAAACCCGGCCGCTTGTGGCTACCGAAACCCCTAGGAGATCTATATCTCTGGAGCTTAAAATAAATGGGGTTCAGCTCCGGAGACCCTTGCTTCAATCAGTAGAAAAACATAATTTAAATGTATTGTCCTGCCCCTTGGTGACGTAGATGAAAAATATGGTCTCTTAGTGTTCCACTCATGATGCAAAAAAAGAGGCCCATTATTCGGGCTTCTATGTCATTAAGGGCAGGGCCATACCATTGTATATATGAAATGCTCTGGCGAGATACGTAGAGAGAGTTTTATAATGTGTACTGTATGTACTGTATATATTCCTAAATTAATTTAAAACGTCATCTAAAGGACAGCATAGTCATATAGACACCACACACTAAGACAGTAACTTACTTTGGTGTATATATATACTAATATATATATAATACATATATATATATATCACTATATACCCCTAGAAGATAATACCCTATATACGCAGCCAAAAAAAAGAAGTGCAGCTCAACACACTGTAAATTAATTAAAGGTGATAAAAACAGAAACAAGTAAAAAGCAATAGTTATGAGTTAAATAATAAAAAAACATGAGTGATAAACGATTACGTAGTCTTATGAACGGGATTGAGCTGCAGGAGGTTTATTTGCAGCCAAAGGTTGTTACAGTGTATCTTGTATAATAAATGATTAAACCTGTCGGCATACACCAATGAGCAGCCGTTACAGACCCTATGTATATAGATTGAAAAGCTCATGAAGAGGTCGTCCAAGTATGGGGGGGTTCCCCAGCTGATAATCAGCTGCTTGACTTTATACTATCTAGTGAAAGCACTGTATGCCTGCCGCCTGCCGCCTGCATGCGAGTCCGGGTCCTAGGGAAATCTCATTGCGTTCCCTGGGCCGCCCCCGCAAACCTCTCATTGGCCTGAGGTGGAGGCAACCACTATCATAGGCCTGAGGCGGAGTGACGTGGCGGGTGTGTCAACCAAACACACAGGGAGATAATACAATCACACTCCACCATTCCTTACGCTGTGCTCCCCCATCCCTTCTCACATTCCATATATCAAGGGTTCTGGATAGACCCTAGTGGGGTAGTTCGAGTCACAGTAGGACATCACTATTAACACATACCTTACTATTTAAGATATTTAAGATATTTAAATCCTATACCAACCACGGTCAGAGTTAGCGCCCGGGGAATACACCACAACTGACCCACTGACATGCCTGCTGGCCAAGCCAATGAATGAGGTTGACCGCCCAGTCAGGAAATTAATCTCCTTCATTCGCACAGCGGCGAGATGCGAGATAGCGGCCTCTTGGAAGAAAACAACCACCCCCTCCAAAGGAACTATTAAAAAGAGGATCAATGAGGTGATGCTCATAGAAATGTTAACGGCTCTCCTTAAGCAAAACTTAACCACATTCTACAGAATATGGGAGCCATGGATAATTTTATAATATAAGAGTTACTCTTATATATCAAATAGAGATACAGAACTCACAGACAAGGAGAACCATGGCACCTCGACCTCATAGCTAAACTAAGAAACATAGAAACTCGGCGACCAGGGAGGGTACCGGGTACCCTCCCCCCCTCCACCCCATACCCCCTCTTTCATAGCCTTCACTCCTTGAAGGCCTTTCCTTACGACAAATATGGTTGTCAATTCTTTCCCCCCAAAAAAACAAAAATGTTTTTGTATTAGGCTGTATATTTTGTGAGATTTGTACATGTTGTATAATTGCCTAATAAAACTATTTGAAACAAAAAAAACCATAATATAGAATAAACACAGGCTAATGGTGATCTCTTCCGGGGGGTTAAAACGGGAATCCTACTCACAACAATGCGGAAGATATTCAGCAGCTATCAGCATCAGCTGCAGAAAATCTCCATGGTAGACTGCAGGAGAGGGACTTCGCAAGTCTCTTCAGACTTCAGACGCCGCTTCACGTGTCCTGCTCGTACACTCACAGACCCGCTGTGAACGTCGCCGTCAGATGACGTGGTTTGCGCATGCGTCGTGGTTGCAAGTCCCAGGGATGGACTGCGCATATAGCGCTAGCTGCAGAAGTCTTCAAAGTCTCTCTAAACAGTACGATTGTACCGCAGATGCTATTAAGAGAGTCCACACCAGTGCCAGTGGTATACAACTGTGTAAAACACCACCTACGCGTTTCTTGACACTCTGTCACTTCGTCAGGGGCATAATGGGTAATTGGAGTTTACACATATACAGTATATATACTCATACAGATTATCAATTAATCAATTAAAGCAATTACCAGTGATTAAATAATAACCAGCAAGGACTATTCTGCATTAAAACAAACATACAAAACTCATACATATAAACAACATACTCAGTGAGACAAATAAACAAGCAGGAGCTTGAGGAACCCAACATCTTAGTATGGGTAACGGGGCTCGCCACAAACAAGACGGGACCGCAATGCCGAGGTGGGGATTTGTAAACACCGACCTGTAGCCGAGAGGCCAAGTCTGGTGTGTAGGTTCATCGTAGCCGGGTCAGGGTTGGAGAGGTAAGGTGGTAGGAGTAGGTTATAGTGATTGTATGTAAAAAAACAAACTTGCAGTCAAACTAAAGAATTGTCCCCCAAGCTATTCTGAGTTTGACGGACCTGTGTTAAACTGAGGTATAATAACGTCACTTACCTATTTCAGTAACAGTTGCTATTAGCACACATTTTATGGACTTATGAGGATCCACTGGCGAGATGTGTCCCAGTGCCATGAAGACTCAAAAATTAAAAATTACAGAAATATAAAAATATTAAATATGCATACTTTATTCACTTATTACATATAAAAACAAGTCAGCACAAGAAACTGATCAGTTTCAGTAGAGCATGCCACCTTGTCAGGAAGCAGTGAACCTAAAAATGACCAAGGACTGTCTGTAGATAGCACCCTTGATTATCAACAATATACTTAAGTATACCCATAAAAAACAACAATGGGAATCTACATAAACTATAAAATGACACTTTTATTTACATTCAGACTATAAGGTTCCATAGTCCTTGAAAGAGCAGTTACCTCAATCCCCACACCCCCTGTTTTTAAGGATGTCCCCAAAGCTGAACTGCATTGCTTTCAGTTCCGGGGACCCCATCCTTGTATAAAAAAAGGGGGTTGGTGAATAAACACATTGAGTAGGGGGGAAAACACAGCCAATCTGTCTATCCAATAGGAGTAAAATGGTCAGAGGTTTTAGTCTTGCACACCTTAAATGCTATAAAGTTAGCAATATACTTGCATTTAAAGTACCAGTGCTCCGTGGTTCAGGAAAAAAACCTGTCTGGTGTATTCTCAGGATACATGTAAGTAAGTAGAGGATCCAGGGCACTTTGCAAAAAAGAATTTATTCTCTTTTATCCAATAGGAGTGCCATATAATTAACATGCCACGGTTTATTTACCTGTTCCAAAACCTCAAAATTTGAGTCGACAAACAAATGTTTGGCTAGTTTCCACAAAAACTAGCACCCTACATAAACTTTAGAACAACCACACAGTAACATGTAAACAACAAAGATACTTTTACAATTAATACCTTTATTTAATAGGTATTATTTTGCCATTATAAGGATTGTGATGGAGGGGCCTCCCCAGCCCCCTCCTGGACCCCAGAGCATCTCTACCGCTCTCCCCTCTGGTGTCAATGGCGAACGTCTTGGAAACTGTCCTCATGTCCCTGACTCCCTCCTGCACTGCTTCAGCTGCTGTATGGAGGGGACAGGGAACAGTAATGGTGATGGCCCAGTGCGGGAGAGAAGAGCCTCCAGACGTGGATCCCTTTGTCCCCAGAGGTGCCTCTGTGTTGGGTGGGTTGCTCTAGACCAAAGGCTGGCCAGACCCCCCCCTGCCTTCCTCAGGCCTTGCCCTGCGCAGGCTAAGGGAGCAGGGTTCCAAAGACCAAGTCGCTTTGGGATCACACTGCAGACTACTTGTTCTTTGGCCGTCGATACAATGGACTGCATATACTTTGTAACCTGCTTTTCCAGGTGAGGCATAAAGGATGCTTTGATTGGAGAAATGCTTGTGTGGAAGTACTTACTGGCCCGACATGGATACTATCCTCCCACACTCCCATATAAATGTTACGCCGGTGCTGCCTGCAGACCAGACCCATCCCCTGAGCTGAAGGGGGAAGTGGTAATACACGCACCCGCAGCAAAGGGAGCGTGTCCGGAGTGTGGTATGAAGCGTTGCCAGGCCAGGTGTAGTAAGGTAGACAATACTTGCCGGTACCGGTTGTAGAGATAGAGTGAAGGATGCCTCGCCGAAGTCAGGGAGTGGAGAGTGGAGATAGGTTGTTGTCCAAGCCGTGTTCAAGGGGTTACCAGAATGAGCGTTGTCCAAGGAGTGCCGAGATCGAGAGCCAGAGGGGGTAGTCGTACGAGTCGCGTCAGAACCTGTGAAAACACTGAGAGAATCCTGAAGTACTTCCATACAGAGACTATGTCGAGCAAAGACTGAGAGCAGAGAGGAGCTAGATAAAGCAGGAAGGTCCAATTAGGAATGGAGGCGGGACAGGAAGAGCTACAGGGAGACATTGCAGATTGGTGCAGGCATAACAGGCCAGGTGAGTCTTGTTGGTAACCTGAGTATGCCCGTGCAGTGTGCGGGGGCGGAGCCTGAGGTCCGGGGGACGGGAAGAAGAGTGTGCAGACTGAGCGTGCTCCGTAACTCGTGTACGCGCGTGAACCGAGCCAGTGGATGGTGCAGGTGTGCGTGCAGGTGTGCGTGCAGGAGGGCGTGGGCGCGCCCGGCGCTGAGCAGAGGAATCGCAGAGGGGAGTGATCCCGCGACGGCGGCAGGGGCGAGAAGCCGTGGAGGCCGGTAAGGCAGGTTTGTTTTGTGTGTCCAGGGGCTCCCTGCGGGAAGGGGGTGCTCTGTGTGGGGAGCGTGGAGAATGCCGATTCCTGACAATAAATAAGTCACGGAGGTACAAAAGTAAGATGTTGAAGTCTACTCGGTAACTGAACAAGGTGACAATCTTTCTTATTATTCTTGACAATATGTTAATATTAAGCGAAGTGAATTGGCTGTAAGGTATCTTATAGCACACAGAGGGCAGGAAGAATACAGACACAGAATGGTTAATACAATTAGTTTACTTACATGTATCTTACTGACTCTGGTGCCTTGTGATCCTCAGGTGAGGATCACTAAACACAGTATACCAGGTATTATACAATGCTCCGATTACGCTGTGCAGGTGTGAGTCAGTGTCAGTGGTGTAGTAGTCACCCAATCATGGGTATGTTGGCTTGTAATGGTGCCGGCACCCCGTGGGAGCTGTACTGAACCTGTTGCAGGCCTGTTCTTCAAAAAGGGTGCTTCGATACCAATAAGTTGTTAGCCATTGAGGGTCCCCTCTGTGCTCTCATCCATGTTTTGACCTGCAGCTCTGCTCCTGCTGCCACGTGCACATGTGCACTCCCTGCAGACCTCGACCGAACCTTCTAGCACTCAGGTCCTTCGCAGATCTGACTCAACATGGCCGCCCCCCTTTATAAAGGCTCCTCTCCCTCATTGTCCATCCTCTTCCACAGCCATTCTTATTGGCTTCTCTCATGTCCATCACAGTCACAATTCCAGAGCACATTGGAGAGGAACCTGCCAGGGGGCCAGTGTAAGTGTGTGTGAGCTCATGACACAGGGTTACACTCAGTATTTACTAAAACACAAAAGTGACAATAACAAGGTTTTACTCCCGTTTAGCATGGCATTATTTTTAACAAACGTTATTGCAAATGACAGGGAAATGAGCCTATTACAGTTAAAATTATATTCATCCCATATTCACTAAGCTCTGTTAAAGTGAATCCCAGGAAATAACACTGTGTTAGGGGGGAGAAAGAGAGACAATTTGATATAGGGCCTCCAAATTAAGCTATGCTCCATGTGATAAGAACCTTTCCACCAAAGCCCTACTTCAGGGCCCGGCTGGGAGTTACACCAAGAATTAAATAACACAGCATTATTTGAAGGTAACATAGCATTATCCTGAAATAGTTCTGTTTACCTTATGATAGTGAGCTCAATTATGACAATTATTTATATATATAATTTATGTAATTGCCTCGGTGAATGAGGTGTTAACTTTAAATGCTTATTGTGCGTCCTGTGACTATATTGCAGTATACTGTAGTTGACTTGTTATAAGTCTGTGGACTGCAATAAATAAAACAGTGTATTTTAAAATCCAAGTTTTCTTACATATTTTTTTTGTGGTGTTCTTTACACCATACTTTTTTGCTTTCTTTCTTTTTTTCCGGCTGTTTTCAGCATAATCCAAACACAAACTTTTGAAACGGAAACTTCCAGCATGCATTGCAATGGATAAAAGACGGAGACACACTCCAGGATAGAACATGTATTCTGTGGCTCTTTAAAATTCTGCAGGTTGCTTTCTATTTCTCCAGTCATTGAGTTATCCTTTAACAGTCAAATATCTTTTGAAGTTTTTCTTCTCCCGAGGGAAATTAGTCAATATTATGAGATTTGTATCACGAAATCTATGTTAAGACAACCTTTTGGGTCAGTCATACTGTAAAGGGCAAAAAGGCAGCCTCTTTAAGCTTTGCCATTGCATCACACATGACATTGCTAATTGTCATCTGTCTCCTCATCCATCATTTTCTATGGCATGTTAATATTACATGACCTTGATGTACTCTGAAGTGCTGTAAATTATCGAGATCAATGCAGTAACATTCTTAATGTCAAATATAGATTTAAATGCCATTCTCGCACATACTGATACATTAGCTACAGTAAGGTGGTCACTGCGCAGAGGACTTAATCATTAAATGGGTGGGAGGTCGAGAGAAGATGCAGTTAGTTGAGAGCTGCATCTGTTGTTTTTGTTTTGGGTGAAGGAAGATCATCAAACTCCGTTAACACAGAGCTAATATCATATCGGTTGCGATGTTTCTAGACAAGTCGTAATGTCGTAATTAACGGAACCAATAATTGTGTGTTAATTACCGCATCCCGACCAAATGGGGAGGGTAATGTAATATAAATTATGACATAACCCTCTGGTCGAAATTACATTAACCCCTTTGATATCTGTGGCTACCAACGTACATCACAGGCAACAAGGGGTTAATACTAAAACTATAATACCTATGCCCCTTGGCTGCCTATGTGGCTAGTAAAGCATTTCCATGCAACTCTGGGGCCTAACCACCCTTTCCGGAGCAACTACCCCCAGTACCCACCCCAAACTACCATCTGAACAAACATAAATCCCCCCCCCCTACCTGTTGAGTAATGCCCTATTAGCCAAATCAAAAATGGACAGAAGCAGTTTGATTTGTTGCTGTACCGTGTGCCCTTGTGACATGTCTTATGCGATGCCCGTAGCCATAATGAAAGGCCAGGGTACTCACAGAAGACCGGAAGTAAATGTGGAGGCCACATCCAGTGCCTGAAGATTGAAGTAGAAAGAAGATGACTTCTAAGAAAATAACAAAGAAAGAAATACTTACACAAGAACATTTTTCTATCAAAAGAGGATCCAAAGCTTGGGTCAAGTGGAGGATCCCCATTGCAGTCCCATGGATGGCCATGGATTACAAATAGGCCATGTGGCCTGGATCACTTTACTTTCCTTATGGGCTTTTTATTTTTTATATTGTTTGGAGCATCGGGCCTTCGATTGATTTTTATGTGGTGGGGGTTGGTTATGGCTGGTCTTTGGCCTTTTTTGGAGATTGGTTTCAGGGGCTACAACCTTGGAGATGAGGATAGCCTTCATACAGGATAGAGTTAGTTACAACATTTTCTTACAGCTTCTCATTGATTGCCAATGTAGATATCTAGGCTGCCATTGAGAGTCACAGTGACAATCAATAGATTTCTGTTTACAATGTATTATTAAATATATATTTTTTATGATACTGTTTATGGTAATAATTTAAAAAAAAAATTAATTTAATATGTTTGTACGGTAGTTTTAGTGACCAACAGCCCTATTAACCCCATTTGAATAATTGTACTATTGGCCATTACTCAACAGGCAGGGGTTATGTTTTTTTAGGGGGGAGGGGGTGTTGGGGGTAGATTGTTTCCCTAAGTTAGTAAGGCATTGCATAGTTATAGCAGCCAAAGGGGTTAGCTAGTGTAGTTTGAATTGTGTATTAACCCCTATATAGCCCTTAGTGGTCAGCTAGTCATGAGAACCACTTGGACTACTAAGGGATTAATATGTCGTTAAATGTGTTTTATGCAATATTTTATCAACTACAGTATTCCATGTTGGTCTAACTTATCTTGCTTATGTATGTAATGGCCATTATATACATAGGCAAGATAGGGCTAGTGCCAGCCTGGAGTAGGTTATAAAAAATGTGGTATTTTTTGGCATTGGCCTGGTTCCGATAATTATCGGGACTTGATGACTAGCTCCAAAAGGAAAATTTTTGCAGTATTTAGTTATTTTAGTGCCGGTCCCGGTATTTTTAACATGGCCATGTTTTTAGCTGTACATCATAAAAATAATAGCATTTTCTGCCCCATAATATCATTTTTTTTCATTATCTAGGCCAGAGGTGCGCAAACTGGGGCGTACGACCCCCAGGGGTGGCGCGAGAATTTTTTTGGGGGGCGCGGGCTGTTGCAGAGATCCCCGCGCTCTCCCCCCAGGCATTTAAAGTAAATGCCGGGGGACCGCACGAGGCCTCTGCAACCTCTACTTACCGAGGTTCAACTGGCTCCAGGACGTGTTACCATGGCAACACAGCATCAAATTACGCGACGGGTACGTCGCGGTTGCCACGGTAACGCAACGTCAAATGACACCGCGGGTCACGTGACGTCACACGACCCCGCTGTGTCATTTGATGCCACGCGAGGTAAGGAAGGGGGGCGCACCAAGGAGGAGAACAGGCACCGTGCAGCAAAAAAAGTTTGTGTGCCCCTGTTCTAGGGCATAGAATGTTGAGAGGAAGTTGAGAGGTGACTGTAGATATTCATGGTAATTCCAGTTGACTTGTGTGAAGTGTACGTGACATTAATATTCATTAATACATATTTTATTTGAAAAATACTGACAATAATTTAATACTTATTATGCCTTATGATTTCTTTGAGGTGAGTTCCTCTACTGCATGGATGTTAAATCTACACTCAGTGGGATTTGACCCCGATTAGAGTTTTTACATACAGATGTAGCAAGACTTTCTGTTTTCGGTAATGTGACAAGGTGCGAGATTACAGCTGCAGTCAGCCAGCAGAATTATTTGTTGGTTATTTATGTAATTGCAATTCAGTATATATCCGGCAGATAGCACACCGAATATCTTTGCCCAGGCCCACGTAACAACACACCCATGTCAGGACTACCACCAACCAAGAAGAGGGCCATTAAATAAATAAAAGTTTAATTTACTATAAATTATATCAATTTTCAAATTTTTTTGTTTTTGCAAAAGATGAATGAAAGTATGCAATGGTTCCTAGGCTGTGGGACTTGTACTGGGGATATAGAGAGAATTTATAATGGACTGAAGAAGTACTGTACCGTATGATTCTAATACTTGGTAGCGGTCGCGGTTTCGCAAATTAAAAAGAAATGCCGGGGATTTAAACTTGCGTTTGCCGAAAACAGCAATACTTACTACATCTGCATAGAATTAATTTATGTAGTCCGATAAATTATATTGGGTAATGTCACGTAAAAATAAATAAAAAGCTTTACTACACAGAAGGTGTTATGAGGCTCATAAGAAAGATAAACAGGGTTGAATGAAGAAATGTGTAATGGGTTCTGAGATTTCTCCAAGATAAACAAGCACTGCTGGCAGGACACAGCCAGAAGATTTACTGCACTCTGGTCTTCATGGCAGCAACCAAACAGGAGAGGGGAGAAACCAACAATGACATCATTACCCAGTTAAAGGCTGGTAATCTGAGACACACTGATATAAAGTAATTTGCTTAAGAGTTCATTAATTGGGTATAAATGACTGAGACTAGAATTAAACCGCTCTGGACCCTTTGGACCGTCTTCCCTTACTACTATTGGCGTGATGCACGCATCCGGATGAGCTGCTATCAAAGTGAGTACCCCATTCTCTTTATTTATTGAGGAGTCCATGACCATTACATAGTGCTACTCCAGGATGGTTGTCCCAGTGATATTACAGACATGACCATGATCGTTGATACTGTACATAGGTCTGTCTTTATCACAGGGACTATTATACTTTCCATACATAAAGGAGTTATATGCACCAGTCTTATGAGTCTCACCAAGCTTTAATCAGAGTTCTATCCCATCTCAAGTGATTATTTATATCAGAACTTTATACATCACTGTCCATCTTTTTACTGAGCCCTGATATTTTGGGACTAGTTCCCTTTCACTCTATCTTGAGTATTGTGCCTGTGAAGCTGTAACACTATTACTAATAGGATGGGCAGGTTCAACGGTTCGAAATCCCAACTACTTAAACTTTGAATTTAATTCGGTGGTCCGAGTTGAATTCATATGTCTTTATTATTATTATTATTATTATTTTGTTTATTAATCTGTGCAATCTTTTGAGTTAGCGAACGAAAGAGACACAATTTTTTTTCTTCGTTGTTTTTCCAGATACGTTTTACAAAGTAAAAAAAAAAAAAAAACAATTAAGTTCCACCAAAAGCAAACCAAAGCACAAAAAAATGTTTTGACCAGAAACCGAAACCCCAGGTAGTTAGCAACCCCAATACTACTAGTCAGTATGACAAAGCAATAGAATTGCTCAGAATTGTCTCTCACTCTTTCTAACCTTTCTCCTTCTTTACAATCTGTAGTGCCCAAAACAAAATTAATGCAGCAGTAAGTGATATGGAAGCCTTAAATGCAATACCAAACCATGTATTGTTATAACTCTGTGCCCAGGACATACTTGAAAACGAGAGGTAACTCTCAATGTATTACTTCCTGGTAAAACATTTTTTATAAAAATAAATAAATAAAAAAACTGTGTGTCTTCATTATTGATACCTTTGAGCCCTTGCTTTCTTATGTGAAATAGAAGATTGAATAATGAGCAGTAATGTGTGAGATAAGGTCGTTTTCAGTAAGCGAAATACTTGCTTTTTCTAAAATCCTAAATTATTCATTATTAGTAATGCATCTCCAGATGTTTCCCCCAGTCTGACTGCATTCGCTTTTGAAGTTATTTAAGGAATAATATTTGCAGAGGTCAAGTTAGACAGCGAAGTAAGTGATGTGGGAGGATGGGCAAGAAGGACATAAATGCTCATTACAATCTCCCAGACCACATATTTAAATCCATTTGCTCCCAGGTGCCCACATGCTTCTGTCTCTCTCTCTGTTTTTTTTTTTTTTTAACTGCATGTTTCATCTGTCATTCATTAGCATTCCACAGATGTTAAGTACATTTTACAAAAATAAGTCTTGGTTTAGAAAGGAGAAAGAGACCATTCAGTCTGAGTAATTTTTCTTCTGTGCAGACTTCCAGCTCACACAGAGAGAGCCAAGTTTATAGCAAGCAACTGCTTAGCACAAATACCTCTTCAGTCCCTGGGAGGGAAATCGTACCCAAGGAATGGAAGGAGCTTGTTGAGTACAGAACATTTGGGAAAAGGAAAAGCAAGAAGCTCTTCCCTCTCCTAGGTCTTTGACATCCTTCTTCTCTGTATGATATGTAAGAAAGTGAACTTGGGATTATGAAGTAACTGACCAGAGAGGACTTGTTCCAAGCTGTACAGAAGCTAGGTGAGTTATGACTCTTGAATTGTCTTGCAAACATCGCTGCCCTTCAGGTTGGTGTTAAGGGCCCTGTCACTTTCAGCAGCAGTCGTCTACCGCGATAGTGTCACCAGTTCTTATCAACGAATTAGCGGTGCAGAAGTTCATTTTAAACTTGTCGCAGGACTGAGAGTGTTAAAAAAAAAAAAGCCTGTTGTGTATTAAGGAAAAATCGCCCCAATCGTACTTAACATCCCTTTTCTTGAAGGTGCATTTCCATAGAAGACCAAATTGAACTTGATGGACGTGTCTTTTTTCTCTCCAAAATCATCTACTATGTAACTAATGGCAGTGATGTGTGTAATAGATTAACACTATGTGAGAGATGCATTTGTTTTTAATATTAGACATATGAAGGAATTAGATTGTTGTGTGTTTGCTAGTTTTCTCTTACAACATGTACAGTACTTGTAAGGGGGGGGGGGGGGGTGATTGTCAATCTTGTGTGCTCCACCTTATGTTATAAAGTAAGAGTTAATTGTAGCCTCATGCCATCTAATAACCAGTATACAAAACAAGGGACAGCAGATAAGGGCAATAAAGCCATCCCAGGGCTGCCGGTTACAAACATAGCCAGGGAAATGTTTAAAAATATTATTAAAACAATTCTGCCTATGATCTAGTTTTAACCTATCAAAAATGTCATTGTAATGCCCCATTCAAGGAGCAAGTCATGCAATTTCCTACATGTGTGTGTGTGTTTTTTAAACAAATCAGTTCGGTATTAGTAAATAGTACTTACTACATTATTTTGTAATTAAACTATTAATGCCATTTTTAATTAGTTTTAATATAGAGCATCCTTTGCTTTCTGTAGCAGGTTTTAGCACCTCCCCAGCAGGGCAAGATCTTTGCAACACATCTGTTTGCAAACACTGTTTGTGACAATTTGTTGCCAATATTCCCAGCTGTTTGAGCTGCAAACTGTAACAATAGATAATGTTACCTTAGTGACATACGTAACATTGTTCCTGCTGAGTTACACTGACTGAAGCATTGATTGAAACTGAAAGGCAGCCATTTAGTGAACCCCGGGAAGCAGGATCTTTGCTGATCGATCACAGGAGAATGAATTGATCAGCACCTTTTTTTTTTTAAGTGGCTCTTTAATTAGATGAACTTGAGTACAGTTCAGTAAGTTTTCGTTAAACGTAAAAATGAGAAACAGATGTCACTGATTTAGCAAATCAATGTGGGTAATAGTACTTTTTCAGCAGCCAGCTAGTGTAAGTGATTCATGTTTTTCTGAGTACATACAGTATAACATTTCATATTTTGTATTATCCTAATAGAGTCAATATGGCTCTTGAACACCAGCCTATATACAAAACTTTACTAAAAGAAAGCACATTTAGTTTCCAATTTTGTGGACATGTATATATATAAAAGTGCCCAATTAGCTCAAGACCGGCCGGTCATCTAAACATATTGCAAATAGAAATGAACCTGAACAATGATCACATGTGTCATAAATGAACTATACCACTGCATGTACCATAAACCATGGAAAAAGACATAGATTGGCAACACAAATACTAAGCCCAACACTACGTGAGAAATGGGAAGTTAGCCTGGTAAGCTGCATATAGTTCTAGCACGCCTAACCTAATGCAAACATGATGAGAGCACGCAGAAATATAACCATAAAGGCCCTTCATGTACAGATGCGCGGCCGTTATTGAAACACTTCACGCGTTGTATACCTCGGAATACCCATGTCATGGCGCGGGATTTCTTCCGACCGTACCGCCTTTAGACGTGAGTGCAGGCGAGTGCAGAAAATTGCATTTTGGTGTTCTGGCTTTTAAACACCTGAAATTGACACAGTAGCACAGCACTGTACACATTACAATTCATTCATTTCATTGCATTTAATTGCACACAATCCATTAAATTCAAACTAAGCAACCGAGATAAACACGTGTGCCTGGGGCGACTGGCGGCGTTAATGCACACGAAAATGGCGCCGTAATTTGTTCGAATAACGGCCGCTGCATCTGTATCTGTTGAAAACCAGTGCAAAAAAGATATAATAATACTCAGCTGTGATAATATGCCAATGAATGCACGTGTCAGAAAATGCTGACAGAAGTTCTCATGTGTAGAGCAGTGGTAAGTTCTTTGAGAAATCATAACGTCCATGAGGAGGAGAGGATGTGTGTGTGGTCCACGTTTCATCACCAACGGACCAACTGACTTCTTTCCGGAGTGGACTTATAAGCTTATGCGCGTGCACAGCTTTTCAGCACAGCGTAGGTTAAGATGCATAACCAGTAAACCTACTCACAGACGGCTGTTTCGACCTTTTGGGTCTCATCAGTGTGAGGCTGGCAATACTGGTTTTTCCATTTGAATCTTGGGTAGGTTTCCACCACACATTAGATAAGTTATGGTGGGTGAAAAAGGTGACAAAAAAACCTCCACTGTATAGCATATAGCAAATGAAAATATCACACTTGAGCACATTCACATGTCTTAGACAGGTCTGCAACCCTATGCTAAGCGATAATGGTGAAAGGCAGGGTTGCAGATCTGTCTAATAAATGTGAATGTGCTCACAAGTGATATTTTCATTTGCTATATGCTCTACGTGGAGATTTTTTTGTCACTTTTTTCACCCACTATAACTTATCTAATGTGGAAACCTACCCAAGCTTCAAATTGGTAAAGAGTATTAGTTCTGCTTTGGATATGTTAAGCTTCAGGTAACAGTGGGACATCCAGGAGGAGATTGCAGAGAGACAGTTGGTGACTGGAGAGATGTCAGCATATATATGAAATTAAGCCAAAAGATTGTATTACTGTAGCTCATCAAGAGATGAGGTGTAGAGTGAGAAGAGGAGAGGTCCAAGGACAGAGTCTTGTGGGGCCCCAACAGAAAGAGGGAGCGAAGAGGAGAAGACACCATACAGTAGAAGGAAACACTGAAGGAGTGGTTGGATACAGTAGGTAGGATGTGAACCAGGGAAGGCTATGCCACAGGGGCCAATGGAGTGGAGTGTGTTCAGGGGAAGGGGGGTAATAAACAATGTTGAAGGCAGCAGAGAGATCCAGGATAACTAGTAATCAGAAGTGACCCTTAAACTTACATGTGAGTAGGTAATTGGACACTTTTGTTAGAGCTTTTCAGGGGAGTGGCTTGGAGGCAAAGGGGAGAAGAAAGATCGGGTAGTAGTTAAAGAGAGACGCTGGGTCAAGAGAGGATTTCTTTAGAAAGGGCGTTATGAGTGCATGTTTAAAAGAAGATAGGAATATGCCAGAGTTGGTAGAGAGGTTTAAAAGGGGAGTTATTGTAGGGTTTAGTGTGCTAGAGAGGGAGTGGAGGAGATATGAGGAAATAAGATCAAAAGGGAAGGATGTAGGGTGAGATGATGAGAGAAGTGCAGAGACCTCATCCTCAGTCATAGGGGGAAATGAGCTGACAGTGGATTTAGGTGTGCGAGGGGAGGTTGGTGATGTGTGTGGAGCTTGACATGAAGAAATGTTATGTCTGATTTATTTAATCTGGTCTGTGAAGTAGAAGGCGGGGTCTCAGGCTATTTGGGTAGAAGGGGGAATTGACGAATATGTGCTGAGAGTTAGAGGACAGAGTTTGTATGAGGGACAAAAAGTAGGTTTGCTTGGCAAGGGAAAGGGCAGTGTTATTGGATGAGAGTATGACTTTATAGTGGAGGAAGTCTGCTTTAGAGCTGGATTTTCTCCAGTAACGTTCTGCATTGTGTGACCACTTTTGGAGGTAGCGGGTAAAGTGTGTGGGCCTGGTTTGTGGCTTAGAATGTCAGGGGCATTGTGTGGTTGCTGGAGCAATCTTTTCTAAGGTGGATGAAAGTATATACTGATGTATAGAGAGGCTGCTGGGTCCGGTCAGGAAAGGATAGAGAAGGGAGGAAGGAGAGGTTTTAAAAGTGTTGAAAATTGGAGAGAGGCATGTAGGTTTTTGTGTGCGTCTGGAAGTAGGTGTTGTGGAGGGTGCAGAGGGTAGAGTGAGGCTAAAGGTTAAGAGGTGATGATCAGAGAGAGGGAAGAGAGTGTTAGAGGTGATAAAGACAGAGCAGAAGCGGAAAAAAGTCAGGTCAAGGGACTGGCCATAGCAGTGAGTAGGAGGTGGACCACTGGGAGAGACCCTAGGAGAAGGTTAAAGAGATATAATGGGCAGCTGAAGTGGCATTGGGATTGTCAATAAGTATGTTAAAATCTCCCAGGATGACAATAGATGTGTCAGAAGTGAGGAAGCTAGGAATCAAAGTGGTCAAGAAATTCAGAAATAGGACCGGAGGAGGTGAGGGGGATGGCGATAGATGACAGTGACATGGAGGCAGAGGGGGAAAGAGATGGACAATGTGGAATTCAAAGGATAAGGAGAGTAAGGCAAAGGGAGTATGACATTAAATGTGCAATGTGGAGAAAGTAGTATACTAACTCCTCTGCCCTGTCTATTCCCTGGTCTGGGGGTGTTGCTAAGGGAGAGGTTACCATAGGCAAGTACAGCAGGAGACACGATGTCTGAGGGAGTGAGACAGGTTTCTGTAATGGCTAGAAGGCTGAGAGAGTTGGAAATGAATGTCATATATAAGATGGTTGCAGACAGATCATGCATTGCACAGGAAAAGGGAAGGGAGAGTTAACATGGGGATGAGATTGGAGTGATTGGCATAGTAAGTAGGAGACTTTGGGGTAGGGCGTGGGCCGTGAAAAAATTAGTAGGCTGATAGGTCAGGATTAGGGGATATGTTGCCACAGAGTAGGAGTAATAGTAAGGAAAGGAAGTCAGAGTACTGTAGGACAGGGGGTTGCTGGGTTTTCTTTTGTGGTGGGGGTCCTATGTGAGAAGTAGATTGAGTTGATAGCTGCAGAATGAGGATGATGACAGAGAATGGGAAATTAGGAAGGAGGTTTGAGGGGTGAAAAATGTGGGAGCTAGGGGTAGAGGCAAAAGTGCAAGTGAGAGAGTGTAGGACAATTGGAGATGGTAGTCCAAAGCTAAGAGGTGACTGAAGTTATTGCTTGACATGAAGCTGTAGTGTTTCCAGTTGGCATGACATGAAGCTGTAGTGGTTCCAGTTGGCATGTGCAGCGTTCAAACAGCAAACGGTGTGTGCCCTTCAGCTGCTGCCAAAAGCTAGCCACATTAGGCAGTGCCAGAGTGTTAAAAGAGGTTGCAGAGGGAATTGGAAGATGGGATAGTCAAGAGCTGAAAGTGTGACGAGTGTATGCAAACCAGGGGAAGTATTGGGAGAGACTGCACTAGATGAAAGTGTGGGGGGGTGGTGGGGTGGGTGGATGGGGTTGTTGGTGCAGAATACTAGTGTAGAGGAGTGAGCTGATGTGATTAGGTCACCTAGAGAAAGTGTGTACAGAGAAAAGAGAAGAGGTCCCAGGACAGAGCCCTGGGGTACCCCCACAGAGAGATATATAGAGGAGGAGAAGGTGTTAGCAGAAGGGACACTGAAAGTATGATAGGAGAGGTAAGAGGAGATCCAGGATAGAGCTTTGTTACGAATAACAAAAGTATGGAGCATGTGAAGGAGAAGAGGGTGGACCACAGTGTTAAATGCTGCAGAGAGGCCAAGTAATATGAGCAGAGTGTAATGACCTCTGTCTTTGGCAGCATTGAGGTCATTAGTTATCTTAGTGAGGGCTGTTTCAATCGAGTGAGCAGTGCGGAAGCCAGATTGTACAGGGCCTAGGAGAGAATAGGTGTTGAGAAAGTGGAGCAAGTGAGAGAATACAAGACGTTTAAGGAGTTTAGAGGCAAAAGGCAGGAGGGAGACATGTTGATAGTTAGAAAGACAGGTAGGGTCAAGCTTGCTGTTTTTGAGTAATGGTATAACTGTTGCATGTTTAAAGGAGGGAAAGGTACCAGAGTAGAGGGAGGAGTTAAAAATTTGTGTGAGCGTAGGGATTATAGTAGGAGCAAGGGGTTTTAGGAGATGGGAGGGAATAGGGTTAAGAGGACAAATGTTGAGGGAGAAGAGGAGATCAGCAGTGACACATCCTCTCTGAGACAGCAGAAAAAGAGTCAAGGACAGCAGGAGGAGAGTTGGGATGTGCTGTAGGATGGGAGGAGGAAACAGAGGGGATGTTCTGACTTTTAGATTCAACCTTTTCCTTAAAATAGTCAGCAAAGTCCAGAGGTGAGATGGAGGAGGAAGAAGAAGAGGCAGCTGAGGGTGGTTTGAGTAGAGAGACAAAGACTGAAAAGAGTTGGCGTGGGTTATACTTTTGCGTGTTGATTAATGAAGAAAAGTAGTTTTGTTTAGCCTGAGAGAGGGCAGAGTATAAACAGGATTGCATAAATTTGTAGTGAAGGAAATCTGCGAGAGTGTGAGATTTCCTCAGAGGTATTCAGAGGAATGAGTGGAGAAATGCAGAATGCACGTGTGGGAATTAAGCCAGGGTCTGGGGTTAGAAAGGCGAGGACGGCAGAGAGAAAGCGGGGCATGTAGATTAAGAGAGGAGGATAAGGCAGAGTTGTAGTTTCTGACCAGGTTGACAGGGTCTGGAGTAGAAGAGGAGAGGCAGGAGTGTAAAGTGGAATCAAAGGCTGGTAGGTTAATAGAGTGCAGGTTTCTGAAGAAACGAGGACTAGATGGAGATGGAGAAGGGGAGAAGTGAGAGAGAGAAAATGAAATGAGGTGCTGGTCAGAGAGAGGAAATGGGGAAATGGAGAAATCAGAGAGAGAATTTTTTTAGTGAAAACAAGGTTTAGGTAGTGGACATCGTTGTGGGTGCTGGCTGCAGTCTGCTGTTGAAGGCCAAAAGAGGTTATAGAGAGAAAGCGGAAAGCCCAAGGAATAGAGGGATCATCAATGTGGCAGTTGAAGTCCCCAATGAGAAGAACAGGGGAGTCTGAGGAGAGAAAGAAAGAAAGAGAGCCAGGATTCAAAGTGAGAGAGAAAGGCAGAAGGGGGATGAGTAGAGGTAGGTGGGCAATAGATGACCACCACGGGGACAGGAAGAGGAGAGAAGATCTGGACAGTGTGAGCATCAAACGAAGGAAAAGCAAGAGATGGAGCTATAGGAAGGGTTTGGTAACGGCAGAGAAAGGAGAGCAGGAGCCCTATGCCTCCACCCCTGCCATCAGGGTGTGGAGTGTGGGAGAAAGAAAGGCCACTATAAGAGAGGGTAGCTTCCAGAGCAGAGTCAGACTGAGTGAGCCAGGTCTCAGTTATAGCAAATAGGAGCAGAGAGTGAGAGAGAAAGAAGTCATGCACAGAGAGGAACTTGTTAGAAAGAGAGCGAACATTCCAAAGGGCACAGGAGAATTGGAGAGAGAAGGAAGGGTGGCAGGGGACGGGTATGAAGTTGGAGGGGTTGACACCAGAAGGAGTAGAAGTTGCATGTGGGAGGCGAGGACGAGAGCATGTAGAAATAAGGCAGGGACCAGGATTGGGAGAGATATCCCCAGAAGCAAGGAGGAGAAGCATAGTTAGAAAGAGAATGTGTGAGGATGATTTGTAGGGATATGTTTTAGTGCAGGTGGTATAGCTGTGTAGTGACAGAGGACGCAGGTAAGAAAGTAGTTCATGTGAACTCAGAAGTGGCGAAGAAAGGAGAAATGGAGATATATGAATAGTGTTGGAGACATACAGTAATGAGGCTGGTAAAAAGAAGTGCATAATTTGAAAAGAAGTGAGGCCACAGGAAATATAAATAGTACAGGCAGCATCACAGCAATAGTAAAGTGCTGTGATGTGCAGTCTGGGATAGATAATATTCTCCTTTCCAGCATAGATCAAATTCAGGAATCAGGGCCAGTAGGTGTTGTCTACTCCTTTTGAACTCCCTTTTAAACTCCAGTTTGCTTGCTACTTACAATGGGCTACATGGACATGGGCTGCAAAAGAGAGACCTGTTATGATGGAGTATGTTTAATCAACATACTGTATAACATAGTATAGAGAGGTTAAAAAGATACACTTACACTCACAATCAGGGTCTTCATCATCTCCCAGGAACATGGGCGTGTTCAGTATTTCTGTCTCTTAGTGTCCCTGATGCTAAATCAACTCTCTCACAGCTCGTGTCCACGGAGCAGGGGCTGCAGAAGGTTCTCGGGTCGCTGGATACAGGTGTGTGGAGTCCAGGTGATGTCACTGATCAGAGACTACAGAAGCTTAAAGGTACCAGAAAGTAGTCAAGGAACTTTGGCCATGGCCAATTGGCCGCGATGCCAGTGGTCCCCCGCCACTGCAAGTCATCGCCAGGCAGGTCTCCGCTGTACAGTTCGCTGCACTTTGGTCGCCCACCGCTCCTTGTCCCATAACCGCCCACCACTCCTAGTCATGTGGCCACCGCGGAGCTCCGTCATAATCACTTGAATATATTGATATGACTCACGTGTGTCTATATTAGTGAAAGGAAGTTATGAGTGCGTTTATATATTGAGGCAAAGATTTAAACTTTTTTTTAGGAGTTTTTTTTTTTTCTGTCATAAAATCGTCAACCTAGCAGCTGATTTACGACAGGGGTGGGCTTAAGTGGTTCTCATTGGGAAAAGAATGGTATATAGGGCTTGCCCTGGAGTTATGAAATCACAATTTAACAGAAGTGTATTTTGGACCAAACACGTGAATTTTCATATTTCTATGCCAGTGACCTCTGGAGAGAGTATTTACATTTCCAGACACATTTTGCTACAACAGATTTTTGTGTGTTAAGTGCATAGTTGTTTTTCTCTAATAAACAAGGACCTGAAACCCTGGCAGATATATGAATTTATATATTTTGCCTAATTTCTGGGGTAGTGGAAGTGGATAGACATAATTGCAATTGAGAGGAGAAAGGCGAGTTGGCTAGAGTAGCCGTGTGTATTAACCCTGATTACATATCTAAGTCACGTGTTCATTTCTGTGCTGTTCGTGACATATGGTATATGGGGATGGTTTGGGGGGATATTTTTCATTTGAGGGACCTTTGCAAAGGTAAAAAGTGGATCTGCTTAAGAGCTGTGTATTACCACTTGTCCCGTATGCAGGTCACGTGCTCACAGGTGTGCTGTATGTGACAATACCTTAATATGGTGTTAGTGTGTTTAGTCGGGGGATGCTTATGCAATTTGACATGCGTATCTTAAATGTGTTAAAGAAACAGCAGTTTGTGTAATGGAGACATTGGTATGATTGTTTGCAGAGTTGCTCCAACTTTTTGCAAATTTTATGCAAATTCAGTCGCTGGTAACATAACAGGGTTTGTGCAATCAAAAAGAGCTTGTGCTGTTCAGCGCATCCAGATATTTCTCTTAGGGGCAGATCAGTATAGTTGTTCCAAACATTTTTCTAACAACTTAGTGGCTCAATAAGTAAAGACATTGACTAGCATTGAGTTTGAAGCAGGAGAACCTTGTTCAATTCCCGGTGTCAGGACATTGGGCAAGTCATTTTATCTCCCTGTGCCTCAGGCACCCAAAAATTGATTGTAAACTCCACAGGGCAGGGACCTGTGTCTGCAAAATGTCTCTGTAAAGCGCTACATAAAAATAGTAGCACTATACAAGAACAAACTATTATTATTATCCTTAAAATAATACAATCGCCCTTAACCCAAAGTACCACAACCCCTCCGGCACTTCACGATCATGTAACTGCTTCTTGGGGGGCATGAGACATTTTACACACCGCACGGTATTGGTTAGCACCAACTTAATGACTTTTTACATTTTTTTTTAGAGACCATAACTATCCATGTTAGTGTTTTTCCTTCCACATCACTGGACAAGTCATGGAGTTTCCTGTAGATATGCGAACACTTGTAATAACACTACAGCAGTGAGGTGTGATAGCGATATTTGATAGACTTTCTACATTGTTGTATTCAAATTATATGGGTTTGGCTTCAGGTAATGTACTTAATTACTGAGTTGACTCACGATGTTGTTCTCAAATGCTTTCCTACTTAAGTGCATTTTGGGTCTCTAGAATAAAACAATCCAATTGAAACAAATAGCAGATAAAAGATAATGGCTTATTATTGGATGGTTTAGATGCTTTTAGTCATGACACTTCAACCACTCCTCAATAATGTTACCTTGACCTTGAGTGTATACTGGCTATTATGTTTGGAAATGTGAGAAAATGAAAGAAGTCTTATTTCAGATCTGGTCTGAATATGTATTCACTATATTCTCTATTAACATCATGAACATACTACAATATATGTATGGCAATGTACTGTACTGCAGTATTTCAGTATCTGTGTCACTAATGAATATGCCAATTACAATCTAACAGTCTATCACCGACAAAATCAATAATGCTACACTTGAAATATTGCAGATGTCATCAACATGTAGCTACATTGTACTTGGAGAGTCATCCAAATCACTATTACTAGTTGAATAGTAATGATTTAATAGTTGGCTAATTTGTAGAAAGTAAAATTCATCCTCACAGCTCTTTCAGGCCTAAAATAAAGTAATTTCAGAAAATTATTATTATATTTATTTATTTATTTAATTTATAAATATGTTTTACCAGGAAGTAATACTGTGACAGAGTGAAGTCAACTCCTATCAGTTATGTCTGGGAGACATATGTCTGAGTGCTTCATCCAGCACTCATAAGGGTTAACTCAGGTGGAAGTTAGGTAGTCAGGATGTAATCTGACACCTGAGAGCCAGCAAGGTAGAAAAGGATGATGTTACTAGCAGTAGCTGGCTCTCTCAGACCAGAGCACATGGATAGATGTGCTGCTAGACAGACGGATACAGCACACTACTTACTGCAGCCAAAGTAAGATTTGTTTCATTTGTTTCATGACTGCTTAAAAGACTCTGAAGGTTTGGTTATGGTTTAGCCAGCCAGCCTGCTAGATAGGTCTGCTGTGTTAGTTAGTTTTTCTCCCAACATGGAGCAGGATTTATTTGTTTAAAGGGACAGTGTACCCGCATGTTATGTTGTAATGGAGAAATAAAGCATTGAACGTTTTTCATTATCCTGAAACTACACGTGTGGACTGTTCCCTGACCTCGGCTACAGGCCGTCCTGCCACAAATACGTTGAGAGTTACCTCTTGTTTTCAAGTATGTCCTGGGCACAGAGTTATGGTGACAGAATACATGGCTACAAATACATAGTTACATTAAGTGAACAGGGTATACATTATATACAAGACATTGCATGCACAGTTACAAATAATATATATTATAGGCGTATGCAACAGTTACAGACCAGATTAAAATGTGAGACAGCTTTAGTTTTGAAATAACTTAGACTGGTTCTGGCTGTAAGAGTCTCCGGTAGATTATTCCAGTTTTGGGGTGCACGCAGTGCCGTCTTAACGCATTGGCATGCTGGGCAGTTGCCCGGGGGCCCCATGAGCATAGGGGCCCCATGGTAATGTATGCACAGACCAGAATTTAACACTAATTTTCCGATCACCCGCCTCAACATTCAAATCTCCCTTTAACTCGGTAGAAGGAGAAAAATTACGACTTGTAGCGGAGAGTTGGCAGGGCCCAGTGCACTGCTTTGCCCGGGGGCCTATAATGCTGTTAAAACAGCCCTGGGTGCACAGTAAGAGAAAGAGAAGTGGCCGGATACTTTGTTGAACCTTGGGACCATGAACAGTCTTTTGGAGTCAGATCTCAGATGATAAGTGCTGCATGTGGTAGGGGTGAGGAGCTTGTTCAGATAGGTGGGTAGTTTGCCCAGAAAGTATTTGAAGGCAAGACAGGAGAGATGAACTTTGCGCCTAGACTCAAGTGATGACCAATCTAGTTATTTGAGCATTTCACAGTGATGTGTATTGTAATTGCATTGGAGGACAAAGCGGCATATTGAGTTGTAGAGGGTATCAAGTTTACTGAGGTGAGTTTGAGGTGCTGTACCATATACTATGTCCCCATAGTCTATAATTGGCATCTGCTGTCTGATGCGCTTTCTGACCAGCAGACTTACAGTAAGGAGGATTTGTTCCTATAAAGAAACTAGAAAGAAGAAGCTTGTTCAGATAGAAGGGTAGCTTGCCCAGAACGTATTTGAAGGCAAGACAGGAAAGATAAGCTTTGCACATATGTTTTTACAAAGTATTTTTGCTTTCTGCCATGGGCTACCATGTTTTTTTTATGAACTGTACATACAGTATATATCAAGAAGTGATACAGTAGGGGTGGAGAAACTCTGTAGGGGTTATCCATGTGGAGTGTAGAAAGGATTAGCAGAAATGATCAGAAGCTAAGTATGCTACTGTACAGGTAGTGTCAGGTTTGTGAAGAGGTGGAAGGCTGTTACCTTCTGTAAAATGTGAAGCAGCATGTGGATACATGTTGTCATAATGTGCCATGAATCCTGTACAACAATGTAATATTACATACACTAAAAGATAACAACATGGGATTTATTTAAAATATATTAAATTCTTGGTTTGAATGGCTTAAATAAAGATAATGCATACAATTAAAAGTTCTGACAGATTGTGGCTCCATAACAACCAATGAAAAACATGGCATGTCTTTCACAGTTAATAAATGAAAATATATTTTAAACATGTTTGAGTCTATTTCGGCATTTATTACCAGAGAATGGTCAGTGATACAGTACATTTAAAGCCCATTTCTCAGAATATTGATCTATGCAACTGGCAATGCAGGATCATTGCTTTACGTTTTGTCTGATCAGTTAAAGAAATGATCAACCTCGGAAGTTTAGGAGTGAATCACACAAGAATAATTGTTATAAAACACTCACAAATGCATCTGTCACCAATGGTCTCCATGGGTATACCGTCTGATTGAAAGACCAGGTCTTCTTTCTTCATCTTGTGAAAACGTGGACGCACAGACCTTCTGGTCCAGTTTAGCTATATAATTATGTACAGAAATCTTCTGGTAATGAGTAAAAGGTTGAAATGTTTTCACGGTGTATCTTTCATTCTGCACAGTATGGGGGTTATATCTTCAATATTTCCTGTTGTAAAACATAGCACCTGGAAAAACTGCATTAAATCAAAAATGAAAGAACTTGTATAATTATTGCCTTCAATGGGATTTTAGCCTTGAATCTCCTGTTTTTTTTTTTGCCCAAGCTGTATATTAGTTTTGAACCAGGGAATGTTAGATACAGTCTATAATTCTGTTGACTTTGTGAAACATGTTCTCTCGGTTTGCTCAATCATTCTTGCACTTTTGTAGAGTGATTGGTTTTTATCACATTATTGCACATCAAAATGGTATACAATATTACACGGGAAACAAAAAAGAAAAAAGCGCAAGGCCCATAGAGTAGTATGATTATGTTTATAAGCAATTAAAAACGGTTATAAACACTTACAACAATGTAGTTGGTACAGGCACTTCGGTACTAAGATTAGACCGCAGGAACAGAGGCACTTTGCTCATCTGTTTGTAAGGGTTTGTATGAGTCCTTGCCCTCCTCCTCCTCTCGATCGGCGAACTCCTTCACTTCCGCGTCAGGTGACTCGTGATGTCGGCGTGTGTCATCGATCGGGGGTTGAACTACGGGCGGTCATCAGTTCCCTCTCCAAACCCGGCGGTCAGAGAGCTCTGCAATCACGTTCCTTGGCTGCGTAGGCCGCTTCTGATTGGCCGCATGCTCTCGCTGTTCCCTGCACGTGCTCCCTCCCAGGCAGCGTCTGGTCAGTCTGCCTCCTTGATGCGGAAGTGGAAGCACCAGCCTCAGGGAGCTCCACGTGTGTGATACTATTAAGAGCTGCGTATTAATGGCTGTCTCATTAATGGGTAATCATTAGTCCTCAGGACTGCCAGGGAGGGAGCACGTGCAGGGAACAGCGAGAGCATGCGGCCAATCAGAAGCGGCCTACGCAGCCAAGGAACGTGGTTGCAGAGCTCCCTGACCGCCGAGTTTGGAGAGGGAACTGATGACCACCCGTAGTTCAACCCCCGATCGATGACACACGCCGACGTCACGAGTCACCTGACGCGGAAGTGAAGGAGTTCGCCGATCGAGAGGAGGAGGAGGGCAAGGACTCATACAAACCCTTACAAACAGACGAGCAAAGTGCCTCTGTTCCTGCGGTCTAATCTTAGTACCGAAGTGCCTGTACCAACTACATTGTTGTAAGTGTTTATAACCGTTTTTAATTGCTTATAAACATAATCATACTACTCTATGGGCCTCGCGCTTTTTTCTTTTTTGTTTCCCCTGTCTCTAGTTTCTTCTGGTTCCGAGGTTGGTTCCAGATGCAAAGAAGCTGCATGCCCATATTACCGTGACTGGACTCTATATGTGGGAACACGATTTTTGAAATTCTTCAAAATTTAAGTATTAATTTTTGTAGTAATTGTTTTTTTATTTTTTATTTTTTATTGTGTAAATCCCATCCAATTTATGCGACAAATGTATGTATATATACACTGGCGACACACTTTATTCGAGCTCGGCTAGTCCCACGAATTCGGGTATACCCGGGTGTATTGAGGTTTGTGACTGTTTTCTGCCCGAGTGCATTGGGTTATTTTCCAGGCAGGGATTGAAGCATTTTATTCCTGCTGGCTGCAATACTGCACAGTATATATATATATACTGCATTACAATTCATGAATTTATGCCATCTGGTAGACACGCGAAGCATTGCAGCCTATTAAATCCTAATCATTATCATTTAACAGATCAGCCACCCGTCAGCCAGGCATGAACCCAGGCTGGGAAGGCAAACGCAACGGGGCTTGTCAGAGGTGAGGAGCGGCGCATTCCAGGTATCTGCCAGGTACATACTGGGTATTTGCTCGAATAAAGTGTGTCGGTGCAGTATACCAATTTTGTTAGTAAGAGCGCTGGTGGACACAGTGGATGATAGAGGGGCTAACACCCATCTAGACCCTTACTGTGTTTAACTCATTCAAACTATATTCATACAATATTACACATCTGAAGTTAGTGTTAGGGCTAACATTGTACATTTTTGTGCATCAACGTTTGTCTGTATAAATTTGATATTTTCATTCCTTAATGTATCTGTTATCCTCAGAGCCCAAATGCCCTCCTTAGTGCGTTAATGTTACACAAACAGTTTAACATTCTTTGCTAGTCTGGAACAAATGATTCATAGTCAATTTGACTTCCAAGTGTAACTGTAGAAAGTACTATGGTTTTATTTCTTAAGCTACAGGTAATACTTAACAAGGAAATTCAATAGAGACACACTGTTCTGCTACAAAATCACTTATAAATATAAGATTTTATTGCTGGTACACTATGTATAAAATGTATTAGTAGTGCCAATGGAGCTGTAACCATTTCTTTGGGTTTATTTTTTAATCTTCTATGGATTTATTAAAAGAAATGAGAATGTATTTGAATTGGAACTGTAACATTCGTCATTGGACGTAAAATTAGTGTAAATATTCGCACCCTTCCTGGGTTCTTTGTTAGACCAATCTATGCCACGGCATACAATAAATGTTCTGTATATAATATTGTGCTTCATTAAATGTGAGACATATGTAAGGGGGAGGAGCCAAGAACAATTCACATTTATAGTTTTAGATATCAAAATATGAATAGTTTAATCTCTGACAGACACAACTCTGGAACATCTCAAAAAGAGATATAGAATTTATTAAATCCATATAGGCTTCTCTTTTACAAAATGTATGTAGCCGAGCCCCCTATTGTCGCTGGTGCGGGGGGGGGGGGGGGGGGGGGAGGAGGTTGCAGATGGACTCGGAATGTGGGGGCTGCCATATTGGGCTCACACATGTGCACCGCTTTACTCTGTGCGTGCGCAGTGAGTTGGTCGTTGCGGCGGCCATCTTTAGGGCTTCACAAGAAGCAGCGTGGGACTACAAGTCCCAGGATCCTTAGGGAGGGAAACCCACATGGACCGTCCCAGCCAATAGGGCTAGTGGAGCAGGGAGGAAGGGAGATAGCTTTGGCCCGTAAACACCACGCGCCCCAGTCGGACGGAGGGAGTTAGCAGACCAGGCAGTGTCCAGGGAGCAGTTCTTCCCTGGACTAGGCCTAGTACTGCCCCTTAGGCCCTGAGTCACCACTTGAGTTAAGTATTGCAGGGTAGGCCCCAGATATGGACACTTCCCCTTATAGCATACTGATAGTATTTCACCGGTGACCGGAAGGCCACGCAGTGTACTGTGATCTGGGACCAGGCCACAGGCCCATAGACATTAGGTGAGACACTCCAGCTGGAGCTCGCCTCCCAAGGCGGATTGGGACAAGGCGTGAGGGGACTTTGCAGACCCCACATCATGCGACCACGGATGCGGCTCTGCTAAGAGAAGATCTCCACAATACCCTGGTTGTAGCCAGGAAGTACCCACCGTGCACCATCACCACACAAGGGGGGTAGCGCTACCTCACATTTTGGGTGGGCTTGCTCGTGCGGACATTGGGTTACAGGTGCCCAGGGCACCTTCAGTACATTGTGTGACTCACTCTTGGTTGGGGAGTGTTATTGTATTATCTTCTATTGTATTGTTGTTGAGGTGTGTCAGTAAACAGTTGTTATATACCTGTGTGTTCATTAATCAATACTGTGTTAGTTCTGGTGTGGGGTTTACCCACCAACGCTGGGATCCCTCATGGGTGGAGGCCCTGCACCAAAGTAGAAAGAGCTCACCCAAGGCTCCCAGTGGCGGAGGCTTAGGCCTCCTGTGAGCAACAGATACAGCAGCACGTGTAGTCGCCCGCGTAGTTTCCATAGGCATAGGGAAAGGGGGCTACATGTATATCAGAAGTCCTAAAAATAACACATTCTTTACTGGTCCCTGTAGTCGGGGCAACAGTGTCCAGATAATTATACTGTTGTTTTATAACTTCTAAAATAATGTATCATGCTGCTAAGATTTAGGGTTTTCTTGCCAACCCGACCGAAACAAGATCCTCAATTCTGCAGTAAACTGGAATTATTGGAGGAGGATTTGGCAATTCACAAACCTGAGTGGATATGTTCTACTTTATGCTACCTTAGTAGAACAATAAAGCTAATATTACACCTTCCACCTTTTATTGGTTTATTGAAATGTACATTTATTCTGAGGTGCAGGAAACAAAGCTTCTCTCATTCCACCCCTTCTGATAAATTTATTGACAGAGCTGTAACCACAGACATGCTTCAAAAAAAGAGGAGAGAGTAATCTGCCATGGATGTCCCAAAACCACAGCCACATGTAACCACAACTCTGGGAACACGTATTCCCACTACATCTGTAATTGATAGAATGTCTCAGATTCCTAATAGAATACAGCTGTGCGGCACCTCTGTTACAGCTTCAAATACCATACAGCCTATTACTGTCATCAGTCATTATTCTGGCCCTGCAGTAAAAGTGTGCTTTTCTGCTATTTTGTAGCAATCTTCCTTGGAGTTACCTTTTAGATATGATGGAGACAATGGGAATTAGAAAGGCTACAGTAGCTGCTTACAAGTCACTATTACCAATACCGCAGGTTACTATTACTCGCCATTATAGCCATGGGCATGCCCAATAACTTGTGTTTATAAGTGCACATTTCATCACCACTTGAATCCAGTTTTACAGACGTTGTACACATGGACATCCAGAGGGGGGACAGCAGGGACTGGTATGCCAGGCCCAGTGGAGGATGGGATGCTGTCGGCCCTTTTCCTCAGGGGTTGATGCAACCTTCTGGCACCTCCTCTCCACCCAATAAGAACAACCCTTAAGCCCCTGGGAGCCTCCCAGTAGGCTTGGTGCTACAAGATAAGTTGATTTTGCCCTGTACAGTATCTTCACTTTGACATATACTCCTGTATATTCATAGACAACAGTGTATCTAGAGACCTGATCAGACTTCAGTGCCATTTACTCCCAGCCATTTGTTGTCTTTTGACAACATTTCTCGCTCTTCTAACTCTGATAAAGGACAAGTTAATCCTGAGGGTCTCAAGGAGATCCTGTTCAACTGCAGCTTGTGGACATCTGTGGGGGGGGGGGGGGGGGTTTGGGGAAGCCACATAGCAAACATTAATTGAAGAAGACCAGTTTAATCTCAAGATTTCAGTTCACATTTTTAATAAACATTTTTTTTCGAGGACTATGAAATATTCTCCTGAATTACCTGTAGTTATGTTTATTCTGTTTATGCGTAAAAAGACTTTCCCGTCCCTACTTCAGTAACATTTTGGAAGTATCACATACTATCTAAACATAGAGAAATCAATTGCACCAAAGATTTATCCTTCTATGCTTTTACATCCTTCTATGCTATTCAATTTGACTTTTCTGAAAGAGAAAATCATCTTGACCTCAAACTGTTGATTTAACTTTGAAACTATGTAACTATGTGATCAGATGTAATATTTTCATGTTAATTTATTTTCTGTATGTATACCATAAAAAGAAAAGAACAAGAAGTCCAAGCTCCATAGCGTAACTCTGTATGAAACAATTTAATAAAAGGAAAAAAAGTCACAAGGCCTTGCACTCACAAGGGGAGGACTTACAATCACATGTCAGAGTAACAACTGTACTGCAACAGACTTCAAGTTCGCGGAGTACATTCAGATGGGCAACAGGCATCCAGGCAGACAGTCTCTTTCTTCGTAGTGAGTATCTCTACAAAGGCGTGTACCAAACACAGATTTAAGGTCCGTTTGAATAGATCCATGGGAAATTGGGCCGCCAGATAAACCAGAGTCGGTCCTGCCTTACACAGTATTCTAAGTTACGAGTTAACAGGGCTAGAACGTCAGTGCACACCCCTACGTGTTTGGTCAAGTGCGTGACTTCATCAGGTCAATGCTTGGTTGACCAAAAGCAGGATCTTAAATACCCAATGTTGCTAGGCAACACTACACAGATTGTTCAATTAACTGGAATAGGTTAGATCAGGGGTGTGCAAACTGGGGCACGCAAAATTTTCTGGGGGCGGCACTTTCAGAGGCCCCGAACTTTTCCCCACAATATTTATTTACCGGGGAGTGCGCAAGGCCTCTGTATATCCCTTACCTTGTCTCCGGCGGCTTCTTGCGACGTGTCGCCATGGCAACGCAGAGTCAAATGGCAACGCGATGTCACTTGACGCCAGATGACACAGGAGAAAAGGGAAGGGGGGAGGCGAGCATGGGGGAGAGCAGGCAGGGGGTCGCAGACAAAAACGTTTGCGCACCCCTGGGTTAGACAATGATATACAAACCAGAAACAAACTAAATAAATGTGGCCATGTATATCCAATAGAAATGACATGAAAATAATATAAAACAATGATAACAATTATGACTGAAAATAACAAAAAGGAAACATTTTAAATTGAGTAAAACATTATCTAGAAATGCTATATAAAGTATATATATTTCCTAATAAATAACTACCGTAAGAAGCATGTGTGTCATATGTGGGTAAATTAAATCCTTAAAGTCCAAAGCCTAATTGCATCCGTGAGATTAAAAAGTCCAGAACAGGAAGAACAAGCAGTTGTACTGTAACTAATGAAATAGCAAGGATCTAAACTAAAATTCTGGAATCTATGCCTTTGTTCTGACCAGATGGTGTAAGCGTTCCCACATTGTAGATCCAAAAGGATTCTCGAAAACAAAGACATTTGAAAGCTGTCTCCTCCTAATTTTGGAATGTGTTCCAAACCCATAATGATAAGTTTAGCGGAATCTTTGGAGTGACGAGATAAAACATGACAACTCCTTTGATAATGGCATGTCTATGTTCAAGGAACCTAACACACAGCGGGTACTTAGTGCATCCTATGTATTGCAGTCCTCAGGAAAAAGTCTGAAGAAGGGGACAGAAGGTCCAGAAACATTGCACTATTGTGCACATGTAACAGTGCATGTCTGCTAACTTTTCCTCTCCCTGTGTGTGCTGATTTTTTTCTGTATTTCTGTTTTTTTTATACATAAATGAAGAAACTTGGTGAGACCAAAAGTAAAACGCAAGCCCTTCATTTCTCTTTGATTTAGCTTTTGAGTGCTGATCCAGTTTGTTTTTTGGATAAAAATGTGCTAACAAATCCCATCAAACAAGTCCAGTGCCACTTCTCTCTGTAACAATAAATCCATTCCCAGTGTCGCCCATCCAACTCCACTCATAGAAACACAATTTGCACTTCCATCAGCTATCTATATGAGATTGGATTTCCAGCTGCATATCTAACTGCTCTGTTCGCCTAATGCACAGATTTGAATAATTTCCTCCTGGTAACATTCACGAAACTTGGCTACCATAAAGAATTTGATTAATTTCCAATCTTGTTAAAGCTGCATTTTATTTCCTGTACTTACATCCCCCCCCTCTGAATGGCGATAGTGAATTTTGGGAAAGAATCATCAATACATCGATGTTACTGTACATATAGGCACTAATTCGTATTAATACAAAGAAAGACAACATTCACAATTTATACAATGGCTTTTCCCAACAACAGAATAATAAAATTAATAAAAACTTCTTAACACTTTGACTGCCAGAGTGTTGTTGTGAGATGCTTTGCTGGCCCCATCTGGCAGGGAATGGGTTAATGTGGTCACTAGTCATTTTCCTCATCCAGAGAGGACCTATAACACATTTGAGACCCGGTAGAACCCACATTTTAATGAAGGAAACATTTATTTCCTTTTTGTAAGTTTAATATCAAATAACATACAGAGGGGATAAGAGAAAGAAAAGAAATAACCCAGCAAAGTGCATAATTTGAAATGAGTAACTGTAAAGGAAAACCAAACGTACGTGGACAAGAAACAAACTGTAGAGGAAAGGTGAGTCGTGGGTTGAGAGAAAGCTACAGAAGTTTCAAAGGGAATGGGGGAAAGCAAGAGCGTCTTGGATGTTTAGCCATGACTGTTTCACCGCTGGACCATTGACCGCCGGGACAGTTCACCACCGTAAATGACCGGGGAGTCCAAGGATTCCAAGCCATTTTGGGTAATACCAACCTTAACCCCTAATCCTAACCTAAACATAAAAAGCCTGACATTTACCCCTAACCCCAACCTCAGGAGCAAAATGGCGGTGCCAAATGGGCCTCAGCATCTGAACGGCTACAGCTGCGTTGAATTGTTCCATTCTAAAAACAGGATGCACATTGTAATATGCAAATATTTTTTTTACATAGGACTACAATATTTTATTTCCTCTAAAAGAGGACATTGTAGATTTTATACCGTTTAACTTTTATACAACTTCGCTTAATCCTACACTCACTCATCGATTTTAATTTCCATTCTCACCCCTAAAACCTCAAATCACCAGGTTTATTTCCCTTTTCCATCCATCTACTCCTCTCCTAGATAAGCTGCTCATGTAGTGGGGTAAAGGCCAAGCTAATCTTTGAGGCCTCAGGCAAGTAGTCCTGGGTAATGAGCTGGGCAACACTTCTATAATGTATAGATATTAGAGGTGGGATTTTTTTTTGCAGAGATTCGCATTCAACGCAAATTGTCCAGTTCCTTTCAGTTGCGGGTTTTGAGGATCGGTCTTAAATCGCCATATTCACTTTTTTTTCTATCAGTGGAAATTCGCAAACGGATTTGAATGTATGAACATCTAAATTTGTACAGAAATGAAAAAAAATCTCTCTCTTTGTCTCTCGCTCTGTTCTCTCTCTCTCTGTGCTATCCCACTCTCTGCCTGACTCCCTCCTGTGCCTGCCTATGTCCCTATTCCTTAAAGCCTCTAACCTACCTACCCACACACTAACCCAGCCACCAGCCCACACCCTGCTCCCTTTCCTCAGAACGTTATCTTGTAATTCTCTCTTCCACCTTCCCAGCTTAGTTTGGTTTATTGGAGTGGTGGGGCGAGAAGGGAAGTTAGAGGTATGTGGAGGAGATGTTATGAGCATCATGGGGGAGGTTGGTAAGAAAGATTAAATAGGAGAACTGTAGGAGGAATGTGAGTGGGTGGGATGAGAGATGGCTATACAGAGTATGAAGGGAATTGGGATAAAGCAGGGAAGGAACAGTGAAGAGTAAAAGAAAAAGGGTATGTATGTATATCTTTATTTATATACTCACAACAATGTACTGTAGTCCTCACTTTATAAATACAGTACAGGGAATTATAATAACACAATAAGTGCAGCAAAGTCAGACAATAGGAAAGGAAATCCCTGCCCTGGAGAGCTTACAATCTAAGTGGTATGATGGGAGAGTTACAGAGACAGCAGGTGAGGGAATAAGTGCAGTAGATGGCAGTGCTTGGCCACAATGGTTGATAGGAGTGACTGTGGGTGTGGGGCAGTAGCCAGGAGTGCAGGCTGTTGGGATGTTTCATTTAAGAGGTCAGTTTTAAGGTTGGTCTGTATTAAATTAGATGGGTTAACACCATTAGCTGGAGGGAGGAAGAAGCAGGGAGGAGTGGGCGGGAGCAGGTGTGTATATGGAGGGGTCTAGGATTCAGAGATATCGCAAGCATCAAAAATGAGTAAAGAGAGAGAAGGTCACCAGAGGATTTGTGGGGTGCTTTTTATTTAGGGGCATAGAAGTTGTTGGTTAAGAGGTTTATGAATAGTGGTGCAGTGTTGGGCACAAGCATAGGTGGAGGGAAGGAGAAAAGAAGAAATGTGGATAGGAAGGGAGTGGGGAAGTTGGAGAGAATACAAAGGAGCAAGGAGAGAAAAGTAGGAGAGTTCCCAGGTGCTGGAGCATTTGAGGAGTGGAAGTTGAGGAGCAGGTGCATAAATCAGGCCTGAGAGGGCAATGTAGCACTAAAGGTTACACAGCAGCTTGGAATGCTAATTTGTGGATTAATAAAAAAAGTCTCAGAACGTTTTGAAAGCCAAGTTCTCAAATTTGAAGAGTTGGTAACGAAGTGCAGTTCCTCTTGTATTCTTCCCCTCCAATTCACCACCAATTTTAACTCCATAGACTCATCATATGTGGTAAAGAATAAATCAGAGTACAAAAGGGGAACCTGTTTAGGAAGAAAACAGAAAAGGGCGAAGGGAAGAAATGTGACAATGTGCGAATGTAAAAGCAGCCAGAAATGGGAGGAGCACGGGAAAGATTGACAGAGGCGAATGGGGAACCAAAGGCAGAGGTAAACGGGCAAAGAAATAGGCCAGTGCCTGAGCTAAGGGGGGTGAGTAGGAAATAGTGAAGAAGAGGGATCTTTGGGATGTTAAAATGGAGGGAAGGAGAAAAGAGGGGGGAAAATGGGTGGGCTGAAAGAAATTGGGTCACTTTGAAGTCATTGGGGCTTTCTGTGCCTTCCAGGTCAACTTGATCCAATACTGTAAATCAGTTTCAAGGAAAATGTCCAAAGTGATCAAAAAGTCTTCATTTGTTTTGTATACAGTACTTTCTTTCTAACTTGCAGAACCTTATGGGACTTGCATTATGTCATCCCCGAAATATGGACCTTCAGTTTTACAATCAAGTCAACATAAAGTTTGACACGTAAGGAGCTCTTACTAGTTTACAGTGTGGGAACCGGAGTCCCCCAGAGCCTAACGCTATCCTTTTCAGCAGTGGGGAACCCCCAGGTCAACAAAATACTTTCAGGTAAAGTAACAGGTTTTAATCTCTCTCAGGGGAAACAAAATACTGCCAATTCTCAAGCCAAACGGAAGCGGCAATATCTTGGGGCTTCCTATTGGTTGTCATCTAATAACAGGGTCGTATTAAAGTCTGTGTCGGCCCTGGGCACTCTCATAATCATAGGCCCCCAATATAGATCTATAGATAAATATTTGCATTGTATTCTATGTATAGATCCCATAAAATAATCATAGATCTATATAATATATGACTATGATACTTTGATACTAGAACAATGATATTGTGTCTACAATACTGTTGTATTGTATTGTATGTCTTTATTTGTATAGCACCGTTAATGTACATAGCGCTTCACAGTAGTAATACACGTGGTAATCATATAAATAACAAATAATAAACAGATATACATAACAGGTCATGGGAATAAGTGCTTCAGACAAACGTAACATTTAGGAAGAGGAGTCCCTGCCCCGAGGAGCTCACAATCTAATTAGCAATATTGCCTTGAATATAAGTGGCCACCTCTAATGATCGGGGAGGCTATGAGTTAGTGGGGAGAAGAAGATTGGAGAAGATGTCTGGATTGCGCAGGAGAGCATGGCCATGATACATATGTGTGTGTTAGAATCAGACTGTAAGCTCCTCGGGGCGGGGACTCCTCTTCCTTAATGTTACTTTTATGTCTGAAGCACTTATTCCCATGACCTGTTATTTATATTATCTGTTAATTATTTGATTACCACATGTATTACTACTATGAAGCTCTATTTACATTAATGGCGCTATATAAATAAAGACATACAATACAATAAAGACATACAATCAGGATGCGGATATTGAGGGATAATCTTAGTTAATACATTATGTGAAATGATTGTTATGTTTTGATATAAACAGTTATTTGAATAATAATAAAGTTATGCAACTATTGTATCTTGTATGTTAATGTGTAGAGTTTATAGTGATAAGTGAGGCTATGATACTTTGTCTATAATATATACTTAGATGCTATGATACTACAGTATAATTCCTTGACTGTGATACTATCAATATGTTTCAATTTTATTTTACTTTACATGCCTGTGTATATATACTTCACATTTGTAGATGTATTATTATAATAAGGTTTTGTAAAGTAATTAAATTAAAGCAAATGATTAAATTTGATTTACCAGTTTTCTTTTCTCATCTTTGAGTCATCTGACATTTTTGGGCCAAAACCTTTATCAAAGGCCCGTGGGAGCTTCGAAGGCCCCCGATCACTGTACTCGGTTAATAATCCAGGCCTGTGTAATACTGACACCTTCACAAGTAAGTATCTCAGAATCCCAGGTCCCCGAAGCTGAAAATAGTGCGGTCCAGCTATGGAGAATCCCCCAGTTCTAATCCTGTAAATGAAACATTAGAGGTTAGTACTGTAGGGTGGATTGCTCTTTTAAACATCAAGGTGCAGAAATGGTCTTTCCAGATGTTTTTTTAAAATCTATATCTATATTTTTTAAACCATTGTATGTCCGTGTCTAGGGGGAGACTGATTGGTCTGTTGGCCGCCGCCATCCCACGGCTCTCATTGGCTCACCCCCCCCCCCCCCTCCCCCACCCCCCCCCCCCCCACCGGCCAGTGTACCTTGTCCCCCCCCCCCCGTGTGTCCCGCCCTCCACTCCTACACCGCGTGCCCCTCTGAGCGCTGTGCAGCCGCAGATTCTCCTCCCCAGCCGCACCTCACACCCGGCCCGCCATCTGCCGCGAAAACACCGGCCACACCCGGGCCGCAATCTCCATCCGCACCCCCGCCGGATCAGTCCCTCACACCCGCATTACCACCCCCCCTCGAAGCGCACCATCAGCCCCTCTCACCGTCACCTCTCTCCCTGCCGCTCACCTCTCACGGCCGCACGCCGCACACTTCCGGCCCTCGCCTCTCTCCCTGCCGCTCACCTTTCCCGCACGGCGCATACTCCACACAGGCCTGCACAACACGCGGCCCCACCCGCGCTCCCACCCGCGCACCCTTTCAGTCACCCACCCGCGCACCCACTCAGTCACCCACCCGCGCACCCACTCAGTCACCCACCCGTGCACCCACTCAGTCACCCACCCGCGCACCCACTCGCGCACCCACTCAGTCACCCACCCGCGCACCCACTCAGTCACCCACCCGTGCACCCACTCGTGCACCCACTCAGTCACCCACCCACGCACCCACACAGTCATCCACCCGCGCACCCACTCAGTCACCCACCCGTGCACCCACTCAGTCACCCACCCGCAGAGCAAGCGCGCAGTGCCGCCGTGATCGGAGGTGATGTGAGGTGCAGGGGGATATGTGCAAGGGGGGGGGGGGTCCAATAAGAGGAATAATATCTCTTACGGGAACCCGAACCGAGTCCACAACACCCACCACAAACACCCCAAGAATGGTGGGGTTGCCTGAACTCGGCACGAACAGAAAATACCCTCCCTTTAGACTAATATGATCAGCAGGAGACAGAGCGGGAGCAGTGGATCACCGAATATTTCCCGTCAGCTATTACAGTTGCAAGAAAAGCCGGGTGGATCCAGTGACGCTGCTAAAACTTCAAATGAAGATGAGACCCCAGTATCCCTGAAGGACGGTGTCATCCAAATCAAAAAGGAATAAAAAGAAAAACAATTGGGGGTTCTAGCAAATACAGTGGCAACAGCTGCAATAGCGCTTCCTGAGGTCAGGAAGAAAATGACACCTGATAGCCTAAAAATGGAGGACAAGATGCAGCGTTCCTGTAATGAACCCTACCCCACTGAAGAGTGGCCCTTCCAGTCCAATAAAGAGGAAGATATCTCTTACGGGGAACCCGAACCGAGTCACACCCACAAAACACCCCAAGAATGGTGGGGGTGCCTGAACTCGGCACGAACAGAAAATACCGCTCCCTTTGATGACTAATATGATCAGCAGGAGACAGAGCGGGAGCAGTGGATCACCGAATATTTCCGTCAGCTATTACAGTTGCAAGAAAAGCCGGGTGGATCCAGTGACGCTGCTAAAACTTCAAATGAAGATGGAGACCCCAGTATCCCTGAAGGGACGGTGTCATCCAAATCAAAAAGGAAGAAAAAGAAAAACTGTTCTTCACTTAATGTGGAAGTAACAGACACGTCCGCAGATCCTGTGGAGAAAAAGGGGGACCGAGATGCCCTGCAGGCTAGAGAAAATGGAGAATTCGTCCCACGTATAACTGAATATCCAGAGGGCCCAAGGCAGAAGTCGTGTACCACAAAGAAGTGTCTGTCCGGTGCCAACAGTGAGGAACCCTCAACCAGTCATCCCAGGGAAGTGGAGCCGGAACCAGTGAGTGATGATCCCTTGACCAGCCCTGAAGACGCCCTGAAAATTGCCAGGCATGACTGTGATCTGCTCTGTGAAGAATTGGAAAGGGAAAAAAATAATAATGCTGAGCTACAGAAGACTGTGCTCGCAATTTACTCTGCAGCCAAGACTGAATTGGAGGATCTCAAGACTGAGCTGGATACTGCAAAGGCTACTATTTCCGCCATGGATGTAAAGCAGAGCCAGTCTGACAAAATGGTGGCTACGCTAAAGCGGAAGTATGAGGAGGCACTGCAGCAGATGACAGTCTTCCAGCAAGAGGTTCACACTCTGCGCATAGAGTTGAATGCCTCATGACAGGAGGTCAACAGTGGCCGGATAGAAGTGGACGTAGCTCAGAAAGAGGTTCAGACACTCCACAGAGCACTGGATGCCTCACATCATGAGACCAACAGCTGCCGCACAGACCTGGAAGTTTCCAGAAAGGAACTACACAGTCTCACTGAGGAGCTGGACATTTCAAGGAAAACTATCCTACATCTTAACTTAGATCTCAAAGTCTCTCTGAAGGAGCTTCAGAACTTAAATCTGGAGATGGAAGTCTCAGGCCAGGAGACAGCCCGCCTCCAAGCAGATGTGCAAAAATGGAAGGTGGACTGCAAGGAAGCCCTGAATAGTACAGAGACTGAAAAAAGAGAAAATTTAAGATTAAAAAAAGAAAATTCTGAGTTGACAGAATACGTCAAGGGAAAGAATGAAGAGCTGCAGGCTCTTAAAGAAATAAATAAACTTTTGAAAGAGGAAATGTTTGAAGCAGAGCACCGACTGCAGAACCAACTGCAAGGTCTGCGTACACACCTCCAGTATGCTGAGGAGAAGCAGCAAACGCTGCAGGAAGAAAATCTGCAGGCTGCTAAAGAGGTACAAGCGCTGCAGGAACGTCTGAATACCCAGTACGTCCCCACAGAGCAGTATGAGGAGCTAAAGGCCACGCTGCAGGTCTTCAGAGCATCATTGGAGGCGGAGCTTCGATACCAGGTGACTCTGTATGAGAGGGAGCGTGAGAAGGCTCAGAAACTGGAGCAAGAGCTGGAGAGACAGAGAGACTGTTCCATTCCCTTGAGTCAGTACACCAAGGAGAAAACAGACGCAGCGGCAACCTTGACGACAAAAATTACAGAGCTCCAGAATATGAAGGAGACTCTGATACAGATTCCTCCAATACGGAAAAAGGTATTGGCACTGCCGAAGCACCAGTATCCCACAGTAACTAATGCCCGTGAGGACAAGGGTACAGTGAGAGTTGGGGACTCCACGCAACTTCAAAACAAAAATACGAAGTTTGAGCCACCAAAGAAAGCACTAGCCAAACCTACAGCTGCCCAACAGGCAACAAACAGAGGTAGGAGTGCAGAAATCCTTATCTGGAAGAAGCTGAACTGGTGACTCCGTGGTGTGGAGAAGCTGCAGAAAGACCACTTCAAGAGCAGAAAACTCCAAGGGCTAGTCCTAACTGCTCTACAACTGTTGCCATACACTTTGTCTACAAAAAGAGGAGTGCCCGACGCAACAGAAATCTCAAGACCGCGCAAGCAATAAGAAGACTTTACGTGGAAAAAGTCCTCCTCGAGCGACTGAGGAGTGCTGATCTCAAGCACCTTCGGAGGTACAAAATACACTGGAGAAAGGGCTCCAATCCCAGCGGGACAAAGCGTTCTCTTCCTCCATCCTCTCTCATTCAAGTCACGAAAGATCCTCAATGAGAGTGGAAGGAGGGCTTTGGCGTGGTAAGCCCGAGCTTCCCACAAACAGGGGAGGTATGTAACAGGGGACGATTCCCTGTTCAGTAATGCCTTTAATCTAGCAGTGTGGTGGTTAACTGTTTGGTAAGTTAATTACTAAACACCACCTGCCTGATGAGATGGCTTACAAAAGCCTGTCGTTCAACAGAAGTGAGAACTCTTTAGCTGACACCTGAGTCGAACTTGGAGACACACTTGTTTTGAGCTCTGCCAAAGTTTAGCAGAGCTGCTTTCAAGACACAAGGCCCAAATAAGACTTCTAAACTGGATGCGATTTTCTGTGCAGGCTCAGTGCGGTTCCAGGAGAGCAGAGAAGCTTACTCTAACAGCTGATAAACAGATAAGACTTTCATTATTAAGAGACTGCTTATATGTATCTTCTTATTTCATGCTATGTTTAGGCTGGGGAGAAATGCTTGACTAGGGAGATGTGAATGTTGCATAGTGTTTTCACTAGAATTACTCCCAAGTGAATGGAAGCTTTGTTCCCCCCCCCCTGTTTTGGATAATTTCCTGATGAAAAGGAACAGGCACAATAAAGCCTATTATAATTTCATGTTATAAAGCCTCCAATTGGCTACCTCTGTGAACGTCCGTCCACCAATCCCTTGTAATTTTGGTAATGTGGACTCCTAGATATAATGTATGTTTTCGGTTCCAATTAAATTAAAGTTCAGACTCAGTAGTTTTTTCAGTTTCTTTTCGAGGCTAACATTCAAAAGCCTCGATTTGGTTTTATTATTTTGAATCCTGATATTCTATTAAATGTATCTAACAGGTTCAATAGGTTCGGCAGGGAGGTTAGGGCTTTGAGATCAACATCAGTAATCGTCTGCATACAGGGCAACCTTATGGGATTGTGAATGTACTGTAATCCCTGAAATATCCTGGTTTACGGATCTGCGCGCCGCCAGAGGCTCCATACATAGGGCGAATAGAAGGGGGAGTAATGGTGCACCCCTGTCGTGTGCCACTTTAATTTGAAATAGATTAGAGGAGAAGCCCCTGATGTATGACCTTGGCAGCGGGGCCCGAGTATAGGTAAATTATCCCCCACTCACCTTCCCCAAAGCCGAATGCCCCAACATCTGTTTTAATAGGGCCAGTCAATCCTGTCGAACGCGTTTTTCTGCGTCCAGACTCAACATCATAACATTTAATTTTTTGATAGTGCATTTCTAGCAGATCAATGATTCGTCGGGTGTTGTCCGCAGCTTTGTCCCATTATAAACACCGACTTGATCTGGATGTTAGAGTCTGGGCAGGATATGACTAATTCTATTGGCCAGAAGTTTGGCTGTAACATTTAACATCCGTGTTGATTAGGAGATTGCTCTATAACTTTTGCAATCCTGCGGATCGTTTCCCTGGTTTATAAATTACTGATATGGACGCCTGGAGCATCTGCTTTGGGAAGGGGGCTCCTGCCAAAACGGCATTGTACATAGCGGAGCAGCCACGGGGCTAAGTTCTTTGTGAACGCCATATAGTATGCCCCGAAAACCCATCTGGCCCCAGGGCCTTTTGAGGGTTTGAGGTCTGTGATGACCGGGGTTATTCTCTTTAAATGTGAAGTCAGCCTCCAACCCCTCCCTGTCCTGTGCGTTCAGCCCTTAGGTTGGACCTTGCTAGAAATCTTCCATGGCCCTTGCCGTTTGGGATTATGTGCCACTTTTCTCCCCATTATATAAATTTACAAAATGATTTGAATTCCTCACTATGCTTGTTCGGGTTGGATGTGGAGGAGCCGTCTTTCGACCACTGCCTTATTTTGAATTGGCTGTTCTGGTGGTTTGTTGCCGGCTCGCATGGTATCCGGCCTGTTCACCTTTTCGTAGAATTTCCTTTCCCGTCCACACATCGGATTTTTCAGCCTGGGAGACCAAGTAGATTTAGCTCAATCTTGGTGTTCTTTAACTCTAGAAGGGCCCTCAGATCCTTTTTCAGCTTGTCGCCTTGATGTAAGAGAGTTTAATTTGGCTTGGAGGGCTGCTATCTTTTTATTGCGCTCTCTCTTCTACGGGCTGGCTAGCGCGAATAACTTGCCCCTTATGGTTGCCTATATGGGCCTCCCAGAGGTGAGGTCTGAGCTCACCGAACCATAATTAAAGTCAAAGAATTGATTCGATCTCCTTCCCGACTGAGCCACATATGTCCTGGAGATCTTAAGTGAGTGACTTTCGTTTAGCTACCAGTTTGCACCGGGTCTATCAGGAACGAATTTGGTTTCACACTCAGCTCTATAGGCGCGTGGTCCGACCATGAAAATATAATGGATCGTCGCCTGGCGCCAGGGAACCAGTCTACCTAGATATGAAAGTAGTTGATTCGTACTATAAGCATTGTGGGGTGGGGGAAGTAAAAAGTATAGTTTTTTTTCCGTGGGTTGTAGTCCCTCCAAATATCCCACTAACTGGGCTTGCTTAAGACCCTGCTTTTTAGGTTGTCTATCACTTTCTTACGACAGTTGTCTAAGCGATCCTCCTGATCTGTCTAATTACGGGTTCAATGGTAAGGTTGAAGTCTCCTGTAATATTATGGTGTCCTTTGGCAACCTGAATGTTTTTTTTGAAAGAGTCCCAGGATTCCTGACTTTTTTCCCCAGGGGCATACATTGAGGCTATCGTTAGTGCCTGGTCTTGTACCGAACCCACCACTATCAGGTATCTGCCTTCGCTATCTTTCCTGATTGTTTCTAAAGTGAATGGTACCCTGTTGTGGAAGAGAACGCCGCCCCCTCTTTTTTTTCTGCAGCGGACGCCAAATAGAATTGAGTGAATTGTTTATCTAGGAATTTGGGTGCACTGTTACGGCTAAAATGGGTTTCCTGTATTAGCAGGATGTTAGCCTGTTTTGTTTTAAGATCTGCGAATGCTACTTTTCTTTTCGTAGGGTTATTGAATCCCTTAACATTAAAAGATATAAAATTCAGCGCCATATAGTAGGATCGGTGTCTAGGAACCGCTTAGGCCTGGTGTAATTCTGAGGTGTTCTAAATCTAGGCCACCTATTATTGTGTGTGTGTTCTGTGGTATAGCTGTGCATAGGGTTTGAACTTACCCCGCTCTGACGAGAGACCCGCAGCCCCAGGGAGGGAGAGGGGGGGGGGATGAGGGAGGGAGGGGGCAAAACAGGGTAAACAAAAAGAAAAAGGGAAGAGCCTTGTCTGGGCTGATCCTGAGTCGGCTCTCGCGCCCTACTTGACGGACAGCCAGCTGGCACCCATATACCGGGTGTTCCAGCCTTTGTGGGCCTGTCCTCTTTTGGGCTAATTGGCTCTCATGGACTATCTCCATGAGATACTTCTTGAGGCGCCGGCGAAGACCAAAGGTGTCACGCACCGGCAATGTACCTTGTAAATGTGTTGCGGCACAACATATCAGTCTTTATTGTTACTGAATGAAACTGTACGTAACTACAAACTTAGCTTAAATCAGCTTCGGCTCCACGGACGCATCCCGGCGCTCGGGGGCCCCCTCCAACCGACGTCCCCCCACTCCCATCGCCAGTGCCTCTTGTTATTGTCTGCGTTGGGGGCTTACGTATCTTCGGAGAGGGGGGGGGGAGGAAGGGGGGCAGCCACGGGGGACCCCCCACTCCACCGACCCCCCCCGCTAGAACGCCGGAATCAACCTCCTCCCCAGCCGTGGCCCGCTCGGGGCAGGTGGCGGAACTAGCCCTCCCCCGCCGCCCCCCCCCCCCCCGCAATTGTCCCCAATTGCTTCCCCCCCCCCACAAGGTCCCGGTCACTGCTCTCTCAGTTTCAAGGCTGCGGTTTCGCTCCTGTTGTTGATCGATATGCCGCCAGTGCCCTCCGGATCGGAAGTCTCCCAGGGGGCGGAAGTGCCCGAGCGCCGGGGAGTCTCAGCTGTGACGTCGAGATGTGCGCAGGACTGTAGCTCTTCCTTTCTTTCCTTTGCGCCTTTAGTCTGTCTTCCCGCTTGCAGCCTCCCTGCACGTCGTAGAAGATGGGGACCGGCCTAGCGTTGCTGCAGTTCATGAAGAAGACCACCAGGGGGGGACATAACAGGAGCACCTATGATCGGCCATTTTCACACGAGGGGGGAAAAAGAGGTTCGGGTCCCTTTAAGCGCCCAGTCAATCCGGCTGAGCCGCGGAGGACGCGTGATCTCACGTGGCTTCCTCTGATACGGCACCCACTCTGTTCCAGGACGTCGACGGGACCGGATCAGCTTCTGATTCCAGGTAAGGGGGTTGAGAGGGGCCAGGGCTGGGGGGATTCTGCTGTAGTCCCAGCTTCTTGAGGAAGCTGTCTCCGTCTTCGATCCTCCTCAGTGTATTAGCTACCCCGTTCCTCACGACAAGGAGGGCGAATGGAAACAGCCATCTATATTTGACTCTCTTGTCCTGCAGGATTTTAGTCACCGGTCCCAGGCTGCGTAGTCTGAGTAGGGTGGCCGGGGACAGATCCTGGAAGATCTGGAGCTTGACGCCTTCAAACTCTATGGTTCTTGCTTCCCTGGCCACCCGACAAACCGAGTCCTTGATTTTGTAGAAATGGAAATGGACTATTATGTCCCGTGGAGGGCTCCTGTCTGTGGTCTCAAGCGAAGGGCCCTATGGCACCTGTCAAGGTGCAAGTCCTGGGCGGATTTATCTGGCAGTATATGTTCCAGCCACTGCTGAACAAATTCCTCCGGATTGGTCACCGTCTCTGGCACCCCACGTATACGGACATTATTTCGTCTGTCCCGGTTTTCGGTGTCCTCTTGCTTGTCCGTGAGGTCTCAGATCTTATCTTGCAACTGGGCTACTGCCTTGTTCATCTGCTGGAGGGCCCTCGTGTTGGCGTCCATCTTGGTCTCCAGGGACCCGGTCCTTTCCCCCAGCCCATCTAGGTCCCTCCGGAGATTCCACAGCTCTCTGTTGAAGAACTGTTTCATCTCCATGCAGAACTCCCTGAGGTCCTTTCTAGTGACCGGTTCATTATCATCCGCTCTCACTGCCGGACCGGCTACCTCCACCTCTGTCGCCATCCCTGCCGTGAGGGGACCAAGGCCGTCTCCCGCTGCTGGTTTTTTTTTGTTGAAATACGTGGTGACCGAGGGGTCCTTTTGTTTGGATTTCCCTCGTGTCGGCATCACCGGGTATTCCCTTATGTGATCTTGCTTAGCTGCTTCGTGAGCGGTCACTTTTAATGCCGCTTTTTAATGATTATTATGCCGGCGCGAGGAGAGCTAGAAACTTAAGCCTCCATCCGCTCTGGCTTCGCGCATGCGCCCCAACCCCAATAATTTTCTTTGATAACAATTAGTATATTATTATTATTTGAGTTTCACGAGTTGACTAGGAGATTTGGGATACCATTACCTCATGATAAAATGTAAGGACCAACAAAGGTATTGCATTTTCTGGTTAATGAGAAAATTATGGAATGTAGGTTGTTCGGACAAAATTAAAGTAAAACCGAGGGTAGTGAGAGGCATGCTGTTTAGGAAGAAGGCGACATTAAGTGAATTTGAGTCAGTTTTGGGGCAACTGATATCTGCAGACATTTGGTAAAAGCAACAGCGGGGTGAAAAGACCAGAGTATTTTCTAAGATTCACAAGGGAGGTGAAAGAGGACTTGAGGGTTTTGGATCAGTTTATAATGGTTGTAAGGGGCAAGGTTAGTCACTTACCTAAGCAAGAAAAATTGGTGTATATAGCGCTAAAAATCAAGTGCAGTGACAGTTATAGTAATGTGATGTGACAGTACAAATATTAATAATAATAATATATGGTGATAAACATAGGCTGCCAGGTGACACCAACTCCAGGACACAGTTGGAAAAACAGGACAAATATAAACAATACAGACCGGCGCAATTTAAAGACTCTTTCATTGCTGGACATATTTCCACTTTGGACTAATTGGCGCCGGTCTGTGTCACTTACCTAAGCAGCAAAGTGGCCGGTGGGATAGGCCCCGCGCGCTTCCCGAAGGCATTTAAATTAAATGCCGGGGAAGTGCCGAAGGCCACTTTAACTTCTCCTTACCTTGGTTCAGACGGATTCTGGTGATGCGTCGCCATGGCAACTTGATGCCGCGGGGTCATGTGACGTCACACGTCATGACGCTAGAGCCAAGGTGAGGAGGGGGGGGGGCGCGAGGAGAGGGTGACAGCCAGAAGGTGGACGCAGGGAAAAAAGATTGTGCTCCCCTGTTCAAGACCATTAAATGGAACATCTATTTTAAGGCACATCATGTTTCTGGGACACCTAATACGGTAGCCGACGCATTGTCTCATTTTAAGTTCTTAGAGTTCAGAAGACTGGTTGACACCTAACCCAGCTGCACTTTTCATAGCCAGTATAACCAGCCTCACACTGCTTTTTTTAGGGACATTCACAAAATGACTAGTTTTTAAATGTAAACGGTCACATATTTTACCCCAAGAAAAAGATAAACATATGCTGAGCCATTTCAAAAATCCTGGGAACATTCTTGCAAAGGAAACATTCTGTCCCACAATCCATGTTTTGTTTGTTGATTGTTTCTTTCCTTTATTGTTAGGCGCAGAAGGCTTTTGCTGGAGATAGAGAATAACGGCCAGAAATCTCCCACTCCTGCTTCTTCTCTTACAGAAGCCCTTTTTGCCCTATTAGGAAAATGAGGGTAGTAAGATTTCTGCCCGTGACTTTCCTGGCGATGTGAAAGCTTGGTGTCTAATGAATAGCCCATGAATATGTTTTTTAATTAATTGGCCTCATCACACAGAATTGCATAGTCTTTTTGGACTGTGCAAAAATAGCTCTTTCCCTCCGGAAATGCACTTATTAATGAATAAGCCCCATAACCTCTTGTGTGCGGTATGTTGGAACTGTGTTATTTGGCAAACCCACATAAATGCTAAAACAGAAGACGATAATTTCCTGTTTTGTTCCAACAGGAAGAGATGGGCTCTGCAGTCATGTGATCCCTGCAAATGCTATCACATGACCACAGGACTTCCCTACAAAAGTGATCATATGACCCTTGTTGTCTACAGTAGGTACCAGAAAACCTCTCAGCACTAAAGGGCTAGTTGTGCTAAATAGAACCACCGAATCAAAGTTAGTTTTGCACTAGAAGAGCACGAAGAAGGAATTTATAATCTTACATGTACTGTAATTTCTGTCTTTTCTAGCTCACTTCGATCCTCCCAATACTTTATTCAGTGACCCCTTTTTTTGGTTATCCTTCAATCCCAACAGGATTTATTTTTATTCACAGAATTTGTATCTACATTTGCTCTTCAAAAAATGCTCATCAATGACATCTGACACAATACATTTGACCTCTAGCTATGGTGTATTGTTCATTTACAAGTAGTCTATTATCTGCAAGATGCGTAATTAATTTAACTTCTAATGGTTTCAATCACATTCTAGGCAACCAAAGTCAAACTGACAGGCCTGTAATGACTATAGAAAACTGCAATTTGTAGCCGAGAAAAGTGCCATTAAGTACTTTCTTCTCCTATCAAAGATACTATATATGCACTTAAATGGCTATCCATACTTGTATGTTACTAATATTATTAAAATGATATCACATACCACAGAATTATCACATCTCAAATTTACAGACCAGCTAGGTGGCTATTGCCTTTTTTAGCGTGTCGATAGTTCGTAAGAACATAACATTTGAAATTTATTTAAAGGTAAATATTCCCAATGCAAACAATGGAGGTTCTGTGAAACGGGGCCAAAATTGGACTAAAAAGCAGCACAATATTTATCACGGCAAAAAATCCCATTGTAATCTCATGGGACCATTTTCTTTGACAAACCTGAAGCTCGTTTTTGGCTCCAGTATTGCCCTTAATTTGCTCTTGTGAGACTTTTCTGCAGAATCCCACACGGGATTCTATGAAAAAAATACAGGCTTCTACATCCGAAGTTCTTCAATAACGTACTTCTACTCCCATTAACCCATCATCCTACAGGCAAACACCTATTCCCCATATAATACCCACTACAGGAGAGAGAGAGTAGACATGTGCTCATATCACGAGGCCTGAAGAAGGACAACCTGGTTATATCTCAGTGGGAACTATTTGTCGCCATGAGCAAGTAGAGACTTTCTTGTACGTCACTACATGAACGTCATGATCGCTACTATTTTTCTTTTTACCATGAGGTCCCTGGTCATTCCATCTGTAATGAGCACAGTATCAATTTCTACCATCTCATATTAACCTCTTCAATGCTAGAGGGACCTGCAATGCAAATGAAAGCACTGCATTACTGGGCCAATTGCATTTTGGATCAGTAACCTTTATTCTACAATAAATGTATGAAAAAGGCAATCTAATGGAGGACAGCAATTCACCAAATTCAAAGATGGATAGAAAGGCAACAATAAAGGAAAGAAACACTCAACGGACAAAACATGGATTGTGGGACAGAAATTTCCCTTTGCAAGAATGTCTCAGCTTTTGTTTATATTTTCCTCGTGTGACAGTTTAAGCTTAAAAGCTAGTCATTTTGCAAATGTTCCTAGTAAGACAAACTCGAGCAGAATAAATTGCCTCTTTTGTATTGATGCAGAGAAGCTGCAACTACAAGATTTCTCCCCGAAGTTCAGGGAAAATGTACAAATGGGATTTCTTTCCTAATTAAGTTTAAAAACACAGAAACATAAAAAAAATATATATGTGTAACATGGTACGTCCCATAATACCTCTCTTTCCCCCACAGTGTATCTGTGATGTAAGTCCCTAGCAAGTTCAGGGCCTTCATGGGTTAATCTATGGGCCATTGACCCCCCTTTCCACCCACTTGTAAGTGATGGAAGTAAGGTGGGGACTCATGGCCAGTGTAAGCCTATTAGTGATGGGTACAGTCCATGAGATACCCCTTCCTGAAGCTAACCAGTGGGTGTAGCAAAGTTAGATCAGTTTGTTCTGCCTTCCAAGGAGAGAGCATGGGCTGTCAGACTCTCCCATGGCGCGGATGAGCTGTCCCACCTCAGGCCTAAGGGCCTGAGGACCACAAAGGCTCAAGGCCTCATACTATGGGGGCAGCACCATCCTGAAGTCCTGGGACTTTGGACCTCAACAACTATGCTGTTTGAAGAGCTGCTGCAGCATGTCCAATAAACCTATTTGTTCACTATACCTCTGCCTGGGTGTCAGTTCCTGGGCAGGAGGGGCAAGGAGTGTTGTGGTAGGAGCTGACATCCTGTATCCCAGGAGCCCATCACAGCTGGAGGCGCTGAACCAATGAGCAAGAACCCAGAGACCACCCAAAAGCTTGTCCTGTTGCCCCTTACCATTACGGCTACTCTGCTCTCCTGCCTCAGCACCACACTATTAGTAACAGCAGTGAACCTTCTAGAGGGGTGGAAGGGGGGGGGGGGGAAGGGGGGGCTTGGGAACTGGGTTACATATGTTTTTACAAAATAGGAAGGCACTAAACAGTATATTTTGGTTACACGTTGTTTTCTTTTTCTGTACAGCAGAGCAAACATACTTGTTTTTAGTTAATGTATATTCCCCCCGCTTCTCTGCAAACACTACTAGACAGATTTAAGCATAACTAACAACTTTCAGTTTATTCCATTGTTGGATTAGAGGATATACAGTAAGCATAAAAAATTACAGGTTTAATGGAGCCGTCCTCCGCTTGGCTTCCCTCTATTATATATAGGTGGGATGCCAGGGGTCTCCGGAGCTGACCCATGTTAATTTCAGCTCCGGAGACCCCTGCTTCCCGAAATACTTACCTCTGAAGGGACGGCCAGAGCAGCCCCAGCTCGGAAAGGAAATGGATGTTTAAGGGTCCCAAGTCACATGAGCCAATAGGAAGCCGCAACGTCATCTGCCATGGCTTCCTATTGGCCCATTTGACCTTTAAGCGGATTGAGATACCGGCAGCACCTTTAGATGTTGGTATCCGTGACCCCGGAGTTGAAATAAACCCCCTCCTAGTTCTCACCCATGGTAAAAAAAAGAATTATTTTTAAATGAGGAAATGCTCCTTTAATAAAATGTTGTTATATTTGTATTAGCATATTCCACTCTTGGGAACATTCCTATAGAAATATTTTTTAGGAGCATAATCTTTACTTTGTGAACATTATACATATATTATATAATTTAGATTACATTTTGGTTTATTTATCATTGGTACAGCTTTAATCTGTTTTTTTTTTTGAGGCGGGGGGGGGGGGAAGGTTGTTAAATGTAAGGCTCAAGAGTTTAAAGATTTATACGTATGTCGCCGCACGCAAATTCATGCAAATATTTGCTCCGTGTTTGGAGAAAATTGCAAAATGTTTGATGCTTATCACTTTATATAACATTTCCCGGCTGCCAATGTGGGATAACATTGGAGCAAAAAACACATTAGTTTTATCAAAGAAAAAAATGCTAATAATTTTCTTTGATAACAATTAGTAGTATTATTATTGCTTCCATTTCCCCACACTTTTACGGTGGAGAGATATTGATAAAACCCCGTAGTGAAAAAATAGATGTTCAACATTATATGACGATTGGATAATCCTATGTCCTTTAGTTGAGATATAACATTTAAATTGGAAAAAGTTAAAACACAAAACTAATATGGGATCAATATCCTGGTGTTCTCGTAGCTCTCCTTTAAATCCTTCATGCTTCATTTGCAACACAAGCAAAATTGTGCCCGGGGTAAATGTCAAGTAGCTTGTGGCAAATAAAGCACATCCTTTAAATACTGCACATTTATTGTAGAAACGGTTATAAATTGTGCACTGGAAAGTGGATGTGAGGTAAAATATGACCCAGAGGCACTTGTGGTATAATTGTCTAGAATCTATTAGTGTGTATTGCTTACAATGCAAAGTTAGCCTCTGGTCATGGAAGTTTCTATGTTGTAATGAGATGTTTTCATGGAGATGTTTGCAATGAGTGTCCATTGTGGATGCTTATACTGTAGGGCTGGTAAACTCAGTTATTCCCCAAGTGAATTATACTGTAAGAGCTTAGCAGCTAAAACCTTACAGAAATGCAGACATAGTCTGTGAGTTCAGTACAGGCGGTCCTCGGTTATCCAACGGAATCTGTTCTGGAAGTAGCGTTGGATAGTGAAACCGTTGTTATTTCACGCGTCTATGAGTTTCTGGCATTGGAATCTTGTTGATGCTGCTCCATCCCTGGCGTCTACATCAGACTGCAACCAGTTGTAAAGTGATCCCATGTTAACAGTGGCGATGAGCGTTGGATACGCATTCAGACGTGAAAAATGGCCATAGGGTTGCCATTGTAAAGCGTTTGGATATGCATTCCGTTGTAAAGTGAAACTGGGATAAAGCAGGACTACCTGTTAGATACACTAGTGACGAGGCCCCGCGTTGCCTCGGATCGGTTTGTGGTGTGGGGGGTTGGACATGTTTAGGACGGTGGGGAGTGGTCCACGCGCTGCCATGGCAGTGTGCGGTGGTATACTGCTGTTGTGGTGTTATGATGGTGATGTATTGTTGTGTGATTTGGGAGGTTTTGGTGTGATGTGGGTGTGCACGACTGGGGATGCGAAGGTGGCCAATGTTTGGGTGGCTGAGGGTTTGATGGTGGTGGGAATGGTTGGAGCCGAGAAGGCCAGTGTGCTGGTTTTGGGGGGGGGGGGTTTTGGGTGTGGGGGTGGGGGGGGGGGGGCGGGGCCGGGGGGGTGGGGGGTGGCTGGCTTATTTTGATCGCTCCTATTCGCCGTTGCTGCCGCCACCTTGGTCGCCTTCATCGAGGCGCGGAGGTCGTTGTTCGAGGTGCCGTGTGCAGAGGCGCGGGGGGGGGGGAATCATTTGTAGCGGGGGCTGGGGCGGGGGGGGGGTGGTGCCGCGATGTTGGGGAGGGGGGGGGGCATGGGTGACCTAGGTGATGCTGATGTGGTGGTGTGAGGGATTAGTGTGATGTGGTGTGTATTGGGTCGTGTGTATATATACACACGTGTGTGTATACAGTGTATACATGTGTGTGGTGGTGTGTGGAATACATGTTTGGTTTGTACTATCATTGTTGTGGACGGTTTGTGTTACGACGTGTTGTGTGTGTGTCATACACGTGTGTGTGTGATGTGTATACACGTGTGGGTGTGATACACGTGTGTATACACTTGTGTGTGTGATATAGGTGTGGTATAACGTGTGTTGTGATGACGACGTGGAGGTGTGTGGTATACACGTGTGTGCTGCTGTGGTAAGTACAGGTGTGTGATACACGTGTTGTCTGTGTGTACGTGTGTGTGTAGACACCAATGGTGAACGTGTGTGTGTGTATACCACGTGTGTTGTGTGGTGTATACACGTGTGGGTGGGTGTATACACGTGTGGTGTGTGTGTGTGTGATGACAGTGTTGTGTGTGTGTGTACTACACGTGTGTGTGGTGTGTGTATACGTGGGTGGTAACGTGTGTGTGGGTGTATACGAGTGTGTATTGTGTGTACAGGTGTTGTGTGGTGTGTGGTCACGTGCTTACGGGGTGTGTACACGTGGTGTGTTGGTCAACGTGGGTTGTGCGGTGTTACACACGTGTGTGTGTGTGTGTGTCACACGTGTGTTGTGTGTGTGTGTAAAAGTGTGTGTGATGGTGTCTGTCACGAGTGGTGTGTGTGGTGTGTACACGGTGTGGTGTGTGTGTGTGTGTACAGTGGGTGTGTGTGTGTTGGTGGTGTGCGGTTGTTTTTCTGTACAGTGTGTGGCGTTGTTGTGTGGTGAACGGTTGTGTGTGTGTGTGGGTAAGTTGTTACGTGTTGGGTGTGTAAGTGTGTGTGTGTGTGTGTGTGTAAACAGTGGTGTGGGTGTGTGGTGGTGGAGGTGGGTGTTGTACAATGTCTTGTGTGTGTAGTGTGGGTGTGTGTACAGTGTGTGGTGTGTGTGTTAGACACGGTGTGTGTGTGTGTGGTGTACACTGTGTGTGGTGTGTGTGTACAACGTCGGTGTGTTGAACGTGCGCATGGAGTGGTGATGGTGTGGTGTGTACAGGGGTCCGTGTGTGTGTGCTGTACACGGTTGTGTGTGTGTGTGTACACGTGGTGTGGTGTGTGTGTGTAACGTAGTGTGTGTGGGGTGTGTGTGTACACGTGTGTGTGTGTGTGGTGTGTGTGTGCACGTGTGGTGTGTGTGTACATGTAAGTGTGTGTGTGTACACGTGTGTGTGTGTGGGTACACGTGTGTGTACACGTGTGTGTGTGTGTGTGTACACGTGTGTGTGTACAGTGTGTGGTGTTACACGTGTGTGTGTGTGTAGACGTGGTGGTGTTGTACAGTGGGTGTTGGTCTACGTATACGTGGTGTACGTGTCTGGTTTTGTCTGCGTGTCTACGTGTTGCCTGGTATAGTGTGCTGCGTGTTCTAGTGTCGTGGCGAGGTGTTACGTGTGGTTGTGTCTGCGTGTGCCTGAGTGTATCGCGGTGTGCCGTGCGTGTCTGCGGGTGTGCCTGCGTGTCTGCGTGTCTACGCGTTGCGCTGGTGTCTACGTGTGCTCGTGCGTGTTCTGACGTGTGTTGCCTGGGTCTAGTGTGCCTGCGTGTCTACGTGTGCCTGCGTGTCTACGTGTCTACGTGTGCCTGCGTGTGCCTGCGTGTGTATGTGTACGTGTGTGTGTCTACGCGTGTGTGTCTACATGTGTGTGTATACATGTGCCTACGTGTTGTGTAGTGTGTTAGTGTGGTGTGTACGTGTGTGTACGTGTGTAGGGCAGGGAGGGTGGGGGCGAAGGGCAGGGAGGGTGGGGCGAAGGGAAGGGAGGGTGGGGGCGAAGGGCAGGGAGGGTGGGGGCGAAGGGCAGGGAGCGAAGGGGGGGAGGGTGGGGAGCGGAAGGGCAGGGAGGGTGGGGGCGAAGGGGCGGGAGCGAAGGCAGAGGGTGAAGGGCAGGGACGGGGGGGGGTGTGAAGGGCAGGGACGGGGGGGGGGGGGCGAGGGAAGGGCGGGGGGCGGGGGCGAGGGCAGGGCCGGGGGCGAAGGGCAGGGAGCGAAGGGCAGGGCCGGGGGGGGGGGGGGAAGGGAAGGGGGGGGGGGGTGTGAAGGGTAGGGGGGGGGGGAGTGAAGGGGGGGGGGGGAAGGGCAGGGCCGGGGGGGGGGGGGTGGGTGGGTGAAGGGCAGGCCGGAGGGGGGGGGGTGATGAAGGGCAGGGCCGGGGTGGGGGGGGTCGAAGGGCAGGGCCGGTGGGGGGGGGTGAAGGGCAGAGGGACGGGGGGGGAGGGGTTTGAAGGGCCAGGGCGGGGGGGGGGGGGGTTGAAGGGCAGGGCCGGGGGGGGGGGGTTGAAGGGGGGGGGGGGGGGGCAGGGGGGGGGGGGGGCAGGTCCGGGGGGGGGGGGCAGCAGCGCGGGGGGGGGTGAAGGGCAGGGGGGGGGTGAAGGGCAGGGGGGGGGGGTGAAGGGCAGGGGAGGGGGGGGGGTGAAGGGCAGGGCCGGGGGGGGGGGGGGTGGAGGGGCAGGGCCGGGGGGGGGGGCAGGGCCGGGGGGGGGGTGAAGGACAGGGCCGGGGGGGGGTGAAGGGAGGCCGGGGGGGGGTAAGGGCAGGCCGGGGGGGGTGAAGGGCCGGGCGGGGGGGGGGTGAAGGGCAGGGGCGGGGTGAAGGGGCAGGGTGGGGTGGTGAAGCAGGGTGAAGGGCCGGGTGAAGGGCCAGGGCGGGTGAAAGGGGAGGGGGGGGGTGTGAAGGCCAGGGCGGGGGGGGGGGGGGGGGTGAAGCGCCGGGCCGGGGAGAGGGGGGGCGGCCGGGTGGAGACGACCAGCGGGTGGGGGTGAAGCGCCGGGTGGGGTGAAGGCGGGCCGGCGGGGGTTGAAAGATCTCTTCCCGTGCGGTACTTACCTCGCACGGGCCGCGCTCCTCCTCGGGTTTCCTGGCGGTTCCCCCGCGTGCGGAGCTGAGACGCTCAGGTGAGGGGTGTGTGGGCCGCGGCGCCGTGCAGCTCCCGACAGAGACAGCCTAGGCCTGGAGCGGAGCAGCGGCGGCGGGGATGGGGAGCTTGGGGCGCGGCCTCTAGGCCTGAAGGGAGAGCCGGCGGACAGCGTGCTCTGGGGGGGGGGGGAGAAACCGGGAGAGACAGGTGAGCACCGGGAGAGAGGTGCTCTGGGGGGGGGGGGGGGAGGGAGGGTGCTTGGGGGGGGGGGGGGGAGGGGGGGGAGCACCGGGGAGCGGGTGAGCACGGGAGAGAGGGTGTCTGGGGGGGGGGGAGGGGGGGGGGGGGGGACGGGGGAGAGGTGCCGTGCCGGAGAGCGGGTGATGTTGAGGTCCGCGGAGAGTGGTGATAGGGGGGTAGTTCGTTGTGCGGGCCAGCGGCAGGAAAGGGGGGGGGGCGGACAGGGGGTGAGGAGGGGGGTGAGGAGCTCAGGAGCAGCATAGTGCAGTGGAGATGTTCGGGTGAGTGGGTGGGGGGGGGGGGGGTGAGGGGCTCCGGAGCAGCATAGGTGCGGTGGATGGTGGGGGGGGGGGGGTGGGGTGAGGGGCTCCGGAGGAGCATCGTGCGGTGGATGTATGGGTGAGGGGGGTGGGGTAGTTTTGGGGTGTGCTCCGGGGGTGTTCGGGTGAGGGGGGGGGGTGTGTGAGAGCATCGTGCGTTGTATGTTCAGCAGCGTTGCGTTTTTGCTGTTGGTGTGAGGGGGGGGGGGGGTGATGATGATGAGCATCGTGCGTTGTATGTTTGGGTGAGGGGGGTTGGTGATGGGCTGCAGTAGCGGGAGAGCTGTGGCGTGCGTTTGTAGTGTGCATGAGGTTGGGGGGGGTGATGGTGGAGGGGGTGCATGAGGTTGAGGGGGTGGTGGTGGAGGGGGGTGCATGAGGTTGGGGGGGGTGTGGTGGAGGGGAGTGTTGTAAGAGGCGTGCGGTGAGTGTTTAGGTGCTTAGAAGCATTCCCAAAGGTCACTGAGGGGTGGGACAATGGTGGCAGTGGTGTTGGCCAAGGCCAATGAGAGGTCAGTGAGGGGTGGGACGTGGGGTGAGGGGTGGGAACAGGGGCCAGTGGTGTTGCCAAGGCCAATGAGAGTCGTGAGGGGTGGGACGTGGGGTGAGGGGTGGGACAGTGTGGCGTGGTGTTGGCCGAAGGCCAATGAGAGTCAGTGAGGGGTGGGACAGTGTGGTGAGGGGTGGATCAGTTGTTGAGGTGGAGTGGACAGGCCAAAGGTTGCAAGTCGATTGGCCTAGGGCACCAAGGCATGCAGACAAACATACAGACATTTCAGAAATATATAGTAGATATACACACCACAAATACACATATATACACACCACACTTATATATAAATTAGAGTGATATAATGATGATATATCTTATCTATATATACCACCACACATACACACACAAGATACGACATATAGACACACAACAACACACCACACATAAGACAACAACAACACCAGATGAGACACACACCACACACACCCTGCAGCCCACTATATATATAATATACACCACTAAGACAGAAGGAGAGAGATGACAGAGAATGAAAAAAGAGAAGATATATATATAGATAGACAACCCACACATAAGAAAAAAAGAGAATAGATATTAACAATACACACACAAACACACACACAATATGAAACAACATACAACACATATAAAACAACACACACAACACACCACGGAATAGAGTTCAAACACACACACACACACACACACACACACACCACACAACACACACACACACACACACACACAACACACACACACACACCACACACACACACAACACACACACCCACCACACACACACACACCCTGGCAGCCCGTTTTTTCACACAAACACACACACCACACACACACACACACAACACACACAACCCACACACACCCAACACACAACAACACACACAAACACCACACACCCTGCAGCCCGTTTTCACACAACACACACAACACACAACCACACACACACACACACACACACCACACACAACACACACACACACACACACACACATATATATTTATATACACACCACACATACACACACATATATACATATATACACACACACACACACACACACACACACACACCACACATATATACACACAACAACACATATATATATACACACACACACACCCTGCAGCCCGTTTTTCTCACACACACACACACACACACACACACACACACACACACCACACACACACACACATACACACACACACCTGCAGCCCGTTTTTTCACCACACACACACACACACACACACACACACACACACACACACACACACACACACACACACACACCTGCAGCCCTTTTCACACACACACACAACACACACACACACACACACACACACACACACACACACACACACACACACACATTGTGTGCTGTCTGGTGGCTCTGCAGTTGCAATGCCGGGCAGGCTGCAGCCCCATTGGATGGGAGCGGCACGTGACCGCTCCTCTGCTTCCCTCAGAGTTTTTTTTTTTTTTTTTTTAATGAGCTAGCAGCCCTGTTTCCCGCGCTGGCGGCCCTGATCGCGGACGACCCTCTAGCCAACAGCCGGCGCCCTGGAGTTTGGGAAACACTGCTGTACCTGATCGGCCAGTATGTGGTAGCAGGACGTGAAGGTTTGATAGCTGTGAAGCGTTAGGTCCCCATAGCAGGTTGAGGATTAGAGGATTAGGTGTTGCAAAAGCAAAGCGTGAGGGGTGGGACAGTGTGGAAGTATTAGGGCATTGGTGTTGGACGACAGGCCATGAGAGGTGTGCCGGGGCGGGCATGGACGCAGGCCAATGAGAGTCAGTGAGGGGTTGGAGCAGGCCAATGAGAAGGTAGTGGGTCGGGGTGGCGGGGCATTGGAGCAGGGCCAATGAGAGGATCGAGGAGGGTTGTGGACGCAGGCCAATGAGAGGTGTTGCCGGGGGCGGGCATTGGACGCAGGCCAATGAGAGTCAGTGAGGGGTGGGACAGTGTGGCATTGGTGTTGGACGTAGGCCAATGAGAGGTGTGCGGGGGCGGGCATGGCCTGAGCAGGAGTGACAGGCCCAAGGTCCAATGCGATTGACCCTTGGGACGCAGACATACAGTGATTTCACAAATATATAGTAGATGTCCATGTTACAGTATGTGTTTGTGCGCCCACAATGTGTTAGCAGCATGGTGCTTTTACGGCAATTTGGACATCTCTAAGAAGCCTTTTCTGGCGTTTTTTATTAATTCCGAAACATCTCAAAGCTTTAATTTTCTTGCATCAATAAAGCACATTAGACTTGAGAATAATAATACAATAATACAAAAATGCAGTGACCCGGCGCTAGAAGTGACAACAATACCCCAGTCCAATGATATGTCCATATAGATTGGGAAAGTTCACTTAATGTTCCAATTGAAAACGAAGTGGTGGTTCAGTTTCTAGCTGGTGCTTCCAAATTCCTCCTGCAGTATAATAGACAAAGGGAAAGAAACCATTGCGCAGCCACAAGTACCAACAGACGACTCCAAAAAGGGCTTAAAATAATAATCTTACAAAAGTATTGTGTCTATGTTCATTTGAGAGAATCGGTGCTTTTACCAACTTCTCCTGGACCTCACGAATCCCCCGTATTGTCAATCATACGTCAGCTCACTCTCCTGTTAACTCACAGCCTGATCACTCAAAGGCGATCTCCGTGGGTTCCCGGAAAGGAAATTACATAGGAGATGATGGTGCAGATTGCTAAAAACTTTAATAACATTAAAAACAGTAAAAAACAGCCAAAGGCTTACTCACATAAACCGTGCTGTTACAGAACAACTGACAACGTGCCGTCTGCAGCTTGTTAAGGTGAGGGGTAGTGAACACTGGGCTGATCGCGCTCTCACTGCTCTCAGTTCCAGAGACTACCGCCTGTCTCCGCGCAACACTCTGACGTCACACGGTGTCGCCCTCGTGTGACTTGAAAGCGGAGTTTTTTCTTCCAGAAAGGTGTTGTTTAATGTTTTTTTGCAACAGGGAGACCGATACCTAAGCTCAGGACCAACCTGTTATTCAATTGATAACAATGATGACAACTGACAGTTGAAGGGGATAGCCCAGTCTTCTAGAGGTTATGCTATGGAAGTCTGTTAGAGTATCCAAACTCTACCTTTAAGACATGTATGACTGCCCTACAAAGGTATTCAACAGCCTTCCGACTGCTAAATGACAAAGTTACTTCTGACTTCTCATTGTTCTTGACTTCTTGCTCTCTTCTCTTTCACATTCTCCAATCTCCACTCACTTGGTGTAATACCACCCCTACAAATCCATTTAACGCCACCACCCCCCAATATGTATTACCCAATACAATTACCACTTCCCTCTGGTTGCTACCGCCGGGCCACGGCTCCTGGCTCTCCCCAACTGCATGGGGAGAAGCAGGCAGAGCAACTGGGGAGATCTTGGGCTCGGCGGCTGCAACTAGAGGCTCGGCTAGCTGGATGCAGACGTTGGACCCGATCCTTGCCCGGCCAAACTTCCAGCACCGGCCAGCCGAGCCCCCCCACTTGTCCCGTTTCTCTCCCCCTGTCAGCAGCCTTTTACGTGAGAGTTAAGTTCATACATAAATCTGTTCACATCAGTGTTTCTCCAAGAACAAAATATTCTGGATAATTTAAAAAGAAAAATGTAATAAGGATGAAAAAAATAAACTTAAAGGACCATTTAAGGAGGACGCAGGGGGTCTCTGGTGCTGAACCACATCAATTTCAGCTCTGGAGAACCCCTGGCTAACAAGATACTTACTCTGTAGGCGCTGCCAGTACTTCCTGGTTCTTAGATCACCCGTGGATTAGGAATCCGCTGTTGATGACGTTGCAGCACCTATTGGCCTACATGCCGCAGGAGATTGAAACCTCCATTTTGTTTCCCCAGTAGGGGATGGTACGAAAGGCACCTTCATATAGGTCGTAGGTATCAGCTATTTTTCTTTTGGAATAAAATACAGTTTAAAAAAAAATCAACGAGCAGTCCCAAAACTAGAGATGGGAAAACAGACATAGTTCAGTATGGTGAATACATATATGTTTCTCCGTGGGCCATTAAGTGTTGAAGTCATTATGTTAATATAATTTTGAAGGGCTTTTTTATGGTTCGATTATAAAATTTGAACCTCAATACTCAACTTACATAGGGAAAAGTAGACCCGACCCCTTAAGTGCCAATGTGGCTTCCTTGGCTTTCCTATACTGTACACATTGCCTAAATACATGTCCCTTGTCTCACCCCTGGTCCACCTATTATATCAGCCAGAGGCTCATCTTGCTAGCTACGATAACAATTTGCTGATATTTTTTTCTGCAACCCATGATGTTTACAATGAAAAGTTGTGTGAGAGCCTCTACAGATCTCCTCAATGGTGTAAAACACATTGATTTTATTAATGCTGAGACATTATTTGTGCTCAAATAACATTTGACAGTACCTGCAGTGATCCTCTGTCATGGGGGAGACTCCTGGTGCAGGTACTGCACCGACACACTTTATTTGAGCAAATGCCCAGTTTGTACCTGGCAGATACCTGGAATGCGCCACTCCTCACCTCTGACAAGCCCCGTTGTGTTTGCCTTCCCAGCCTGGGTTCATGCCTGACTGACGGGCGGCTGATCTGTTAAATGATAATGATTAGAATTTAATAGGCTGCAATGCTTCGTGTGTCTACCAGATGGCATAAATTCATGAATTGTAATGCAGTATATATATATATACTGTGCAGTATTGCAGCCAGTGGGAATAAAATGCTTCAATCCCTGCCTAGAAAATACCTCAATGCACTCGGGCAGAAAACAGTCACAAACCTCAATACACCCGGGTATACCCGAATTCGTGGGACTAGCCGAGCTCGAATAAAGTGTGTCGCCAGTGTAGGACCTTGTGGCCAGAACAGTGGGAGCAGGCAAGACTCCTCAGGGTCGCAGGCAAGGCTCCTCAGAGTCGCAGGCAGACGGCATATAGCATGGTCACATCCACCACCAGTTTAAGTTCTTTGAAATCTAAGGCTGTCTCACATTTTAACCTGGTCTGTAACTGTTTCATACGCTCATAATATATATTTTCTTTAACTGTGCACACAATGTCTTGTATATAATGTATACCCTGTTCATTTATGTAACTATTTGTAACCATGTATTATTTGTCTTAACTCTGTGCCCAGGACATACTTGAAAACGAGAGGTAACTCTCAATGTATTACTTCCTGGTAAAATATTTTATAAATAAATAAATATGGTCGAGGTCACGGACAGAGGTCGGTGGCAGGTGGCAAGCAGCATCATTGGGGTCCAGGCAGGGGTCGGCAACAGGAAGGCAGGAGCAGGAACTGGGCAGCAGAGCAGGAACTGGGCAGGGGAGCAGGAACTGGGACCAGGGACTCACAAGCAGGAAACAGACGAGACAAGCCAGTACATAGGCAAGGACCTTTAATAAGTAATCAGGACTCCACACGGAACAGAAACAGAAGAATGGGCATACGAATAAGGAGTCAGGACACAAAACAAAGGTAAGGGAGAAACAGGAAACTATAAGGACAGAGGACAGGAGCACCAAATGGAGACAGACAGAGGAACTCCAGAGCAGACTAAAAACAGCAGCACATCCGGTGGACAGACAAGGAATAGAAGGGGAGAGGGAGAACAAGGAAAATATGTCAGGGCTATTTCCTGACATCCTCCATGTGAATATTCTGTATTGTTAATTGAATTGATTCTCTTTAAGAAATATATAAAAATGTGAGCATAACTATTACCTAATGCTACAGGGAACAGTGATGGGGTCAAACATTTCCCCTTCATCTCCCAAACGTTTTATGGGCCACTATGAACGAGTCAAAATTCTACCTGGTCCACCACAACGGAACACTCTCTATTGGACAATCAGAGATTTTTTCTAGCCTTCAGCGAAGTCTTGATTAAGTTTTTAGACATGACAGTATGCAAAACAGGAGGAGATCAATTAGAAATCCACATTTATTGTTAGGAAACAGACATAAACACCCCTTTTCTGCTTGGAAATCATCACCCACTTTCATCTAAAAATAGGTCTAACATTTTCTTAGCTTTTAAAAGTTTTATGGACTACCAATAATTCTGGTGAGGTACCCGATGCTCTGACTAAGATGGGACAGATATTAATTGGTTAGTACTGTGAGGAGGTGACTGATACTATTAATTCAGTTTTGGCACTTGACAGGAGTCTGTTACTGTCTCGTACACTAATTGATCAGTCTAATAAGTCACACTTTTGTATTACGAGCACTTTTTCCAAGTGTTCTTAGACACTGGTGCATTCCCACTAACGATGTCACCACTGGTCATATTTTTTAACCATCTTCCTTGTTTTGCTTTAATTGTGTAAAATACATCTCCGGCATCTATACTATTAATTCAGACAGAGCCTGTTGACAAGTATACTGCCCTGAACCAGTATCTGTTCTGGCTATTAAATCCAAGGAGTTTTCAAATGCCATGGATAAATAAATTGCCAATATCTGATCACTGGACAAACTATCCTCAAAAGGGCAAAGCTTTAAAACACAGACTTTTTTTTAACTGTGATTCCAAGAATGTAATTGTATTTATGAAATGGACTATATTGTATTAGGAAGACTAGCAAAATGCTCAAAGAAAGCATGAATTTGCACCAATCTGTGATTAGAATGCCCTTAATGGCAATCCTGACCCTGAAGACCTTACTGTAAATGCCAGCCTGTCACTTGACACTTTCAGTTAAAGGACCACAGTTTGTTATTGCTGAGTTGCATACCTCTCTCACAAAATTCATTGACCTTACAGAGGAGGTGACTGAGACAGACTCATTCAACAGCTGGAGGCCAAAATGATGTTCAAGTTCTGTACTCTGACACGGCTCCATGGGGGCTTTAAGTTAGCAGTTTGTTATGCATCCTATGGGGCCTATTCACTAAACTTCAATAAACTCAGTGCATTGCCGAGTGACTTTGCATTGTCTTACCGCACTAAAAAAAATGTGCGTCAAAACGGTATTCAGTAAGAAAAATCACCATTTTTTAAAAGTTCGGTAAAAATAATGCAAGATTGCACTAATTGTTTTTTTTTCTAAGTGTTATCGCACTGAAATGTTTTGTTTAAACTGCAGCCTGGAAGAGCTGCATGGAGAGAGCTGCATCTCCATGCACATTTTTAATAGAGTGCGGGAACAGGGGTCTCCTCAGCTCAACCGTATTGATTTCAGCCTTGGGGACCCCCTGCTTCCCGAGTTACAGGCCCCGGTATGGGGTGCCGGAATCTCCTGAGTGTCTAAATCTCCCCCGTCACGTGACCGGGAGATTAAAACGTGGTCTCCGGGGTGTCCCCGTGAGCCTCTGGTATCAATCCTGTGCAATAAAACAAAAAAACTCCTTTTATGCATCTTGCAATTCCTTTAGCGCCAGCAAGAAAAGATTGCAAGTTTTTGCATATTGGAGTTAGTGAATTGCAGTTTCTGGCACAAAAAAAATGCGATTTCGGGCATTTTTGGGGCTAAATGCACGGATTGTTTAGCCAGTGATATAGTACTATATAAATCAATTTTAGTGCAATATTACACTGTTATCTGAGCTTTGTGAATAGCAACACAGTAAAAATCGCACTATAAGGGTAATTATAGTGCTAAAAGTCACTTATCGCAGTATAGTGAATATGCCCCTATGTGTTCTATGTTAGCCCCAGACTCAGTATTTTGCTGAACTTGGAACTCTGAGCTATATTCACACAAGGTTGATATTGTTGCACTAAAATGTGGCCTAAAAAAAATGGGACTGCAGCAATAGTTTTTTAGAACTACCCCTCTATTCACTAAGAATTCTTTATTTATGAATGGGTTGAGATTTTCATTCTCATTTGCATACTTACAAATTGCGTTCAATCAGAGTAAAATAATACTAGTGATACAAATAAGTGTTAAGTCATAGAAAGCTGCATTAGTCAGCGCTAGCAATGCAATTGCAGGTTGGAATAGGGGGGGGGGGTACTGTATGAATTTGGGGGTAGTGTTGTAAGTATGTATTTGGGGGTAGTGTTGTAAGTATGTATGTAAGGGAGAGTGTTGTAAGTATTTATTTGTGTTACATGTATTTTGGTGGGGGATTGTGTGGGGAATTATATGGGTATTGGAGGGAATTGTGTGTGGCAAGGGGGGAAGAATAGAATGAGTGTGAGGAGGGGAGATTGAGAGAGTGGGATATAATGAGAGGGAGGTAATTGAGTAATAGCAGAGGGGGGGGAGAGTGAGAGGGACTATAAGAGGGAGTGAGGAAGAGAGGGGGGCGTAAGCGTGAGATGGGGAGAGAGAAATAAATGGGAAGAGGGGAGGTAATAGAGGAGGGGCTCGAGAGGAGGTGTGAAATGGGGTGGGGGAGGCTCACAAGACCACCGCTTAAGGTAGAACCATCCCCTCTAGGGAAACAAAATGGCGGTTATAATCTCCTGTATGACATATTGCAGTTTGTTATTGGCCTGTGGGACATGGGGGATTTCCATTTACGGAAGTAACTGGTGTTACCTTTCTTGTGAGCTGAAATTAACGGGGGCAGCTTTGGGGGCCCCCGTCTTCCCATCTATGTAATACAAAAAGGGGGGGGGGGAGGAGTGATCAGCGGGGGAAATTCTTGTATCTTTCTGCTTTGCTATTTTTTGTTATCACTTGTATAAGTTGCACAGGAATATAACAAGTTAGAGTGTCATAGAAACCAACATGTCTTGTTCATTCAAATGTTTACACAGCTAACGTGCCACGCACTAGCTTTCGTGGATTGTAGCTACAATCCCAGAACAACATATCAAGATGAACTTCAAAGGCTAACATTACATGGGCAAATAATGAAAACGAAGAGAGAGTTGTTATTTAAAGCAGCAATATGGGTTAACTTTATATTTAAAAAATATATATATATATACTGTATATCTATTATTAAAGGTAATTAACTTTAATAACATTAACTCCGGGGGCCCCTGCTTCCAGAGATCTGTACCTCCATAAGTGTTGCCAGTATCTCTGCTGTTTAAAGGTTCAGGTCACATGGCTAATAGGATGCCACACTGGATGACATCACGGCTTCCTATTGGCCGGCATGACGCGTGATATTTTAATTTCGCCATTAGATTAAGGATTAAGGTTAAGGAGATACCAGCACCACTGTGAAGGTAAGTATTTCTGGAAGCAGGGGGTCCCTGGAGCTGAAATGAAAGGGTTTCAGCTCTGGAAACCCCCATTCTTCAAACCTGTAATAAAAAATTAAGTTAACCCGTATTGCTACTTTAAGCGGGGCTACTAATTTTGCTCTTCGGAATGAAAATGTGTTGTTACATTAGACTATAATTTATGTTTACGTGGTTACTATATCTATACAAATAAGGTTGCGGTTTGCGGTAGGAATATATATTGTAACCAGTGTCTGGATCTGTGAAAACACATGTTTCTGTTTGATTGTAAGTAATAAGCTGCCCTGCAAATGCCTTTGTGACTCAGATTCCCATTGGAACCAGGTTTAGGACATGCCAAGTGTTTCCAAGCATTTGGCTGGTTCTTCTTAAATAACAAGGTCCTGTGGCCTCAAATTGAAAGCAAAGGCGTTCTTCTTCTTATAAGAGAAATGCTTTATGTTTTAGCAGAACCTAATTACCCACTAATAACAGAATATGTTGACAAGCTGGAGAAACAATGATGCACAGTCCCATCTTGCAATATTTTAAATAATCACTAATGCAACTCCTTTATAAGAAATTGACAACATGAAGAGATAGACTGCTGTAGTTATGTTACTATGAAAAAGAATCCGAAGGGGAACTACAACACGATAAAACGTTATACAGATGTAGCAAAGCTTACCGTTTTTTGTTGCCGCAACCATTGTGGATGGATTAACGCTGAAGGGAACCCCCAGCAGCTATTAATGGACCCCCCCGCAGCGTGATTGTGGCAGACCCCATCCCCAGCTCTGCAGATAATTGCTTTTCAGCTGTGGTGCGGAGGACAGTAAGTCTTACTACATCTGTATGTTAATGGAGCATAGGGGAATAGAGAACAATCCCCTAACTGGTGCTACATATGTCACATGTGGTGCAGGTAAATATTAAACAAATCCGGAATTCATGTAGCATGAAATAACAGATCATTCCAGGTGCACAAAGAAGTGTGTAAATAGAGGTAATCTCACTCCTATTAGAGCCCCATAAGGTAAGACCAGTAGGGGGGGTTTGACTGTGCTGACAAGGGCAAGTTTATGGCGATTTAGAAGAAGTTTATGGAGGATGGACTTGAAGCGATGATATTCTAATTTACTGAATCTTACTGATCTCGAATCCTGTATAAACAGTTCTTCAATAACCTTGAAATCAACACTTACCCTATGTGAGAGCACAGGCCTCTGCCCGGCGGTCTGGACGGCTGGAGGGATGTGAGAAGCACACTGGCAACCGAGGGAAGTTCCTTATAAATAAATAAACCCGCAAAGTCTGCTGGATCCCGGTGAGGCGTGCTTCAGTCCAGGTAAGTACAGCAAAAATTCAGAGAAGGGACTGATCACAGCAAGTGATAGGGCTGGAGGCAGATAACCAATAAAATAATATTTATTTAATTGAACAGCATAACAGCAGACAGAAGTCATTAAGTGTCTGCTACTTAATGAGCTCTGTTCACAAGCTGGGTTACTCTTTGATAAAGCGCCTGACGGACGCGAAACGCGTCAGAGGACCCTGTTCTGTCTGTTCAATTTTGTATTGGTTACCTGCCTCCAGCCTATCACTTGCTGTGATCAGTCCCTTCTCTGAATTTTTACATCTGTATGTTAGTTGGTGCTAATACCCCCTTCCCTACATGGAGGTAAGCACTGTCTCACGGGTAAATGCCAGTGCATTCAAGTATTTCAGTTGCGTGTATTTGATATTTTACCTTGAAGATTGTAGTAACCATAATTCCTCTCGTACTGTGTACTGTCCTGATCCATATTTACTAAGTGGTGCTATACCATAGGGCCATCAACAGGAGAGGGAGGGGGTGGGGCAAACTGCAAAGACAGTCGTCCTTGGTGCGGAGGATAGAGAGCTTGACCAACTATGGAAGTCAGGGCCAGATTTCTTCCCAATGGGTGGCTCCACCTTCCTGCAGGTGGATTGAGCCAGCTTGACACATCATGGCCCAGAAGGTACTGCAAGACGTCTCATGGAATAACGACACTAAATGAGCAGTATAGTGTTTGGTGGACTGGATGGCATGTCCTACTGTATAAATATGGGCTTGTATATTTTACTCAATTTGTTCCAAATTAAAAGGATTCTCGGGAAGATATAGGTATTTTGTTCATGTCACCAGTTCCATACCTGTCCATTACAGGGTCATTTTGTAACACTCATTTTAATTTTATTTTATTAATATACAAACAAAACTCAGATATTTTTTTACAAAAGATACAGTATATTGTGCTCTACAGTACATATCAATTCATTGTGTGCATTAATATATAAAGTAATAAAGATATTGTACACATTTATAAAAAAAATGGTTTATGACGTAAAAACACATTTGTAAAATTAATAAAATATTGCTTCAGATTTTTTACTCTTTTTTTCTCATTTCTAAAATTGCCAAAATCTTAGAATATCACCAACAAACCTGCCAATTCCTTTGATGGTAAATCTTAATGGCCAAGTAACATAGTGGCACTTGTCTTTTTTGGGCAAATGTTGGTTCATATTATGCATCCTTCCTATTAATCGTCTTCTCTGCACCACAATTGACATGTTGCTCAATACTAAAATAATAAGTACACCGTAGACCTGCCTTGAAAGGTAATGCCGTCAGACTTTACTTATTTACTATTTGTTCACACGTTTCAGGAAAACCTTAAAAACTAAAGGAGCTTATTTCCTTAAGTGCCTCCCGGCTGCAAAACTGGGGCAAAGAATTGCATCAGATATATCAAAGCAGCAACTCCCAATGCTTTCAATGGGACTCCTTTTCTTTGATGTGTGTGGCTCTGTTTTTTGCATTGGTTTTGCCGTACTTAGTAAATAGACCCTTCAGTGTAGACTTATCAGTCAAAAGACGATCCTAAAAGTACTGAAGTCTTATGCTCTGTACACTAATGCGTCTGCTGCTTGGCTTCCTGCATGCCTTACTGCACTGACCAACAGGATGTAAACTAAAAATTGCTATGTGTTCTGACATTGGCAAAGTAAAGAAGTCAAAACTGGCCTTCTAAAACTCTGAGCTAGCAATGTAGAAATTATCCATTGAATAATTGCTCCCTTGCTGCCATGAATGTAAATAAATAGCTTTTGAATGTGTATTCTCCTGTTGTTCTCATTAGGCAAAATGATGTAGCATGCATTATATTCTTTAACAATTTGACAGTGTATTTAAATACAGCATCTATCTTCTTATGCCTCTCTCCATGTTGCATACAGTAAGCCTTTAAAGCCTTCGCCAGCTCGAAGTGGTATTTCTATTTCGAAGGTAATTGTTCCTGGGTTTAAATTAATAGGAAAGGTTATCATGGTATTCCAGGTGCCCTTATCTTCAATAAACATCACACAAGAAAGGTTCTCATTTCGCACAGCAGTTCACTGGTCATAAAGGAACCACATTATATCCTGATGCTAGATACAGAAACAGTAATGGGTTATCAGCAGCATTGTTGTCGCTTAAGTGCGGTATTTTTCTCATAAACTACGCCTCTATTTATGCTAAGATTAGTTATCCTATACCAGGGGCGCTCAACTCCAGTCTTCAACAGGTCAGGTTTTCCAGATATCCCAGCTTCAGCACAGGGGGCTCAATCAGATTGAGCCCCCTGTGCTGACGCAGGGACTGATTGAGCCATCTTTGCTGAAGCAGGGTCTGATTAAGCCACCCGTGCTGAAGCAGGGACTGATTGAGCCACCTGTGCTGAAGCAGGGATATCCTAAAAACCTCACCTGTTGTTGGGGGGGGGGGGGGGGGGGATTGAGGACTGGAGTTGATCACCTCTGCTCTATGCCATTGCAATGTTTGCTCGACTTTTTTTCAAAGGTTCAATGCATAAAAATGTGTGAACATCTAACATGTCTTGTGCAGTGAAGCAATAATACTGCACTAATGTGTCCCATAACTCAGTCAGGGCACATCTGTGCATTTCAGATAGTACAGTATTTGTCAATACATACAGTAGGACACACAGCCAACTACTTTTCCCAGGAAAGCTGGGTGTTTTTGAAAGCATTGAAACCTCTTGTAAACAAGACACACACATCATTGATGCCATTACTGCTGTATAAAAGATTGAAATAATGCTCCGGGGCTTGGAAATGATCGGTGATGGTGAGCCCTTCAGGGAAGGCTTCCATTCACTATCACAGATAATGGAGGTGAAAGTGCACTACATTAGACAGCATGACACTTTTCTAAAGACAAGAATCAGAGCTAATGTTACAAGGTGAGGAGACACATCAAGCAGTGCAGGCAGAAATCCTGTATCCGAATGGCTTTGGAATTACCGAAATAGCAGCAGGCAAAAATGAGTTCACCTAGCACTCATCCATCAGTACCAAGTTGCCACTAGCCAGAAAATAGAGCAAGTTACAACATGAGTAACTAATGTGCTTCTGTTTTGCTTTGCTTGCATGCTTGCATTGATTTTTATTTGCTGAAAACATAGTGCATAGTTTCGGTTAGTTAGAAAATAATCAGAAATAGGCATATTATGCAAATGACATAAATACAGTATACTACTGAAATGGGGGTGGCGGGGTTCAGCTACATTGAAAGCTTTGTAAGTCAGAGCTTGGGTTTTAAATTTGATTGTAGAGGCTATGGGAAGCCAGTGTAGGGATATGCGTAGTGGAGCAGCAGAAGTAGAGCGGTGAGTGAGGTACGGTACATGAGCCTGGCAGTAGCATTTTGGATGGATTGGAGTTGGGACAGACGGACACAGTGAATGCCAACTAGGAGAAGGTTGCAGTAGTCGAGGTGGGACACGATGTGAGTGATTTAGGATTGTAGTTGCCTCATGAGGGCATACCCTGGCGGTATTGCTGAGGTGAAGACAGCAGGTCTTTGTGAGGAATGAAAGCAGAGAGTCAAAGGTGACCCTTAGACAGCGGCCTTGAGGTGTTAATTAGATTGGCAGTGAGGGAGGTTTGGGTGTAGGGGTGGAAGGGGTAAAGAGTATTATTTCTCTTTTGAATATGCTTCAGGTGAGACATCCAAGAGGGGATTACAGAGAGACAGTTGGTGACACAGGACAGGAGAGAGGGGTAGAGGTCAGGGGAGGAGAGGTAAATTATTGTGTTATTGGCATAGAGATGATACTGAAAGCCAAAAGATTGTAGTAGTTCACCAAGAGAGGAGGTGTAGTGTGAGAAGAGTGGTGGTCCAAGGACAGAACCCTGGGAGGCCCCGAATGAAAGAGTGAGTGAAGAGGAGGAGACACAAGAGAAGGAAATACTAAAGGAGTTGTTGGATAGGAAGACGTGAACAAGGAGAAGACTGCATCACAGAGACCAATGGAGTGGAGAACGTTTGGGAGAAGGGAGTGCCGAAGGCATGAGAGAGAGCCCAGAGAATTAGTAACGAGAAATTACTTAGTGGCTACTTTTGTTAGTAATCTCTTAGTGGAGTGTAAAGGATGGAATTCAGATTGCAAAGAGTCAAGGAGGGGATTGGAGGAGATAAAGTGAGTCAGGCGGATATATACAAGGAACTCAAGTAGCTTGGAGGAAAAAAGGAGAAGAGAGATGGGGTGGTAGTTAGAGATGGAGGCTGGGTCAAGAGAAGGTTTCTTTAGAATGGGTGTGTTGAGTGCATGTTTAAAAGAAGGTGGGAGTGTGTCGGAGGTGAGAGAGAGGTTAAAAAGGTGAGTTAGTATGGGACTTTGTGTGCCAGAGAGGGAACGGTGGAGATGTACAGTAAGGGAATAGGATCAAGAGGGCAGGTTAAAGGGTGCGATGAAGAGAGGAGCATAGAGAGCTCATGCTCAGTCACAGGGGAAAATAAGCTGACTGTATAGTTAGGTTAGCAATGGAAGGTTGGTGTTGGGTGTGGAGCTTGATATGAAGAGATGTCTTGTTTGATTGACTTAATCTTGTCTGTGAAATAGGTGACACAGTCTCAGGCTATGAGGGTAGAAGGGACTGCAGGTGTAGTTTGGTGGAGGGAGATAAAGGTAGTGCATAGGCATTGAGGGTTAGGGGACAGTTTGCATGAGAGAAGATAAGTAGGTTTGCTTGGCAAGGGAAAGGGCAGTGTTATAGGACGAGAGTATGAATGTATAGTGGAAGAAGTCTGCTTTAGAGTTGGATTTCCTCTAGTAACATCCCGCAGTGTGTGAGCACTTTGAAGGTAAAAGGGTAAATTGTGTCGGACGCGACGTGTTGTGGCTTAGATTGTCGGGGGTAATGTTTGGTGAGAGGAGCTATCTTGTCTACGGCTGGAGAGTGTACTGTCATATAGAGGGGTTGCTACAGTAGATCAGGGCAGGAAAGGGTAGAGAAGAGAGGCTTACATTATTTTAAAATAGAAGGAGCTCTAGAGTATGTAGGTTTCAGTGTGTGCGGGTGCAGAGGGTCGGGTGAAGTTAAAGGTTGGGAGGTAATGGTCAGAGAGAGGGAAGGGTGTGTTAGAGAAGTTAGAGACAGAGCAGAGGTGGGAGAAAACCAGGTCAAGGGAGTGTCCATTGCAGTGAGTAGGCAAGGTGGTCCACTGGGCTTGCCAATAGGTAGGTTAAAGTCTCCCAGGATGACATTAGGTGTGTCTAAGCCCCTACCTACAGTATATATTAGTTTTACTGAATTTGTAATACAGTAATTAAGTAAAGTATGTGTTGTTAATACAGGTAAATATCATCTCAGAAGCAACATCATTGTAAAAATGTGATTACATACACATAATGAGGGTTTGTGTAACAAGCAATATAAACTCATTATGACTAGGCTGATGCTGAGATCAAGTAATACAGCATGTAATAGAATATTATGGAATGCAGTACAGTTTTAATTAATCATTTTGAGACAACATCATGCTGTGGGATTTGCCCATTCATTATGGCTATTGCACATTTACAGGACCTGTTGTTGAAAAGTATAATGTGACATGTACAGTACATGTCATGTGGGTGTTTTATTTTGAAAAAGTATAAATTTTTACAGATAGTAACAGAAACAATTAGGGTACATGGGACAATATATATTTTTCGACTTGCCCTATTGTGTAACATTTTGGAAACATTTATTTTTAGGAAGATATACACAGACTTGTTAGCTTTATTTTTTTTTATGGGCGTAACGTATAACTGTGTAACACTTTCACGTGTCCATAGGTGTTCCTGCAATTTATCACGTGACATTAAAGCAGAAGAATATTCATTATACACAAAGAACCAAATCGAACTAATTTTGGAAGCATACAAATTATTCAAAATAAAAGATGTATTGCTTTTCCCCAATTAAACCAATGATAAAGTAATCCGCTTTCTTTAGGCACCCTGACTGTATGAGTAACGCAAACAGATGTAGCCCATCTTACTTTCCTTGAAACCGTGGTTTGCCAGATAGAAAAACCAGCAGGAAAAACTGCTCGTAGCCTCAAATGGAGCAATCATGGACAGCCATTGATGGTTCTTCCCCGGAGCTGCAGGAAATCTATTTATTTCACGTGGCTTTGAGTAATGGTATCTGGGCTACATCTGTAAGTACGTACGGGAGCTGGATGAGCAAAATAACAAACCCTTAAACTTCAGGTTACCAATGTAAAATAAAATAAAATTGCAGGATAAAGTTTACAGTACAGTTCCAAAGTACGGGGAAGCTGTTTCAGGCGAGGAGAATCCTGCTTGTGCAGTCAACACAGACCTGATGAAAGGTCCATACGGGACCTGAAACGTTGTTTCTCCTCTGTTCTTGGCTGTTACAATAATTGGAGAATTGCATTGTGAACTTGTGAGTAGAGGTCTACTTTGTACCTCTGTCCTAGAGGAGACCTGCACTTTGAGGAATTTGTTAGGATAAAGTTTACAACATGATATAAAATACTTATAGTTGCCTTTTTTTAATGGGTCAATCTCCAAATCCCAATTAAAATCTAGCTTTCCATTGTGATTTTATTAATTTATCTATAAAATATTTGACCAGAAACAAAATACAGTACATTGAGAGTGACCGCTCATTTTCAAATCTGTCCTCAGCGCCAAGTACTTTTTACCTTTGCTAGCTAAAACCTTCCCTTTTTTGTGACCTAATGTCATGTCTAAAGCTTGGCGTGTGCCAGATCAATAGGACACCTGGTTCAAATCCCGGCTTCTTGTGACCTTGGGCAAGTCGCTTTATCTCCCTGTGCCTCAGTCACCAAAAAATAGACTGTAAGCTCATCTGGGCAGGATCTCATGCCTGCAAAAATTATATGTACACTGTCAACACTACATAAGAAAAAACATTATTATCATTATATGTACAGGGCAAATGACAAAGCTCTGTAGCGCGAAACGCGTCCGAGTGTTACATCTTTTTCTCCTGATGTTGCCGGATCAATAAAGGTATATTTTTTAACCTATTCATGGTCGTGGGCCCCCCTTCACTTTCACTTGTTCTCACAGTGCTCCGCCACTTTTTCCTTTGGATATTCTACTATGTAGTAATTAGCTGGTGTTTGTGCTAATTTATGTAGTATATTTCCTTAGCATTTAAGACCATTTAATTGCAAAACAAATTGCCACCTAGGGCAGAAAACACTGCTGTAACTATGGCCCATAAGACAATGCGTGGTTTCATTCTGAAACCGCGTGTACATTGTGCAAATGGTGTTGTCGCCTCTTGGCCTTGCCTACTAGATGTAGCATATTTGACAGGATGATGAAAAGTAATATTTTACACTTAGAGATGTTTTTTTCAACAAATGTCACCGATACTAAATGAATGACGTACATACAATTCCTTACTAATTGAAACAATTTATGGGACGTAGGGATATGTATGTTAATAGTTTCTGATTTACCATAAAGCCAGTGAGTGTTTGCTAAAAATATGCGCCAGTGGTTCTGTGTACAAGACAGATGAGGGGTACTCAAGTCCAGTCCTCAAGCCCCCAACCCCTCCAACAGGTCAGTTTTTCAGGATATCTCAGATTCAGCACAAGACTGAGCCACCTGTGCTGAAGCAGGGACTGATTGCGCCACCTGTGCTGAAGCAGAAACTGATTGAACCACATGTGCTGAAGCAGAGACTTAGTGAGCCACCTGTGCTGAAGCCGGGACTGATTGAGCAACCTGTGCTGAAGCAGGGACAGATTGAGCCACATGTGCTGCAGCCGGGGTCTGATTGAGCCCCCTGTGCTGAAGCTGCGATATTTTGAAAACCTGACCTGTTGGGGGGGCTTGAGGACTGGAGTTTAGCACCGCTGAGTCAGATACAGTCACCATCTGCATGTCAATCTTGTAGGCATATCCTACCACCAAGTGCAAGATCTTTTGGGCCGATAAGTCCTTTTTACGCTTCATTCCCTTTATACACAGAGTACAGAACTTACCTTTGTCTCAAATTGCTCCACTTGCGTGTCACCTTCCCAGTGTCACCTACCCACAACACCCACCGCCACTTCTCCCACCCAACAAACTTAACCCCCCTCTTAGACCCAAAAGAACTAATTCACACAGAGCTGATACCCAACCATAAAAAAAAACCAGTATAAAAAATCCACTCCCCCCCCCCCCCCCCGCCTGCTGCTTTGGCTTGCTAGCTGAGTTTATGTAATGGCGGATTTTCAAAGCTCCTGCATTCTGCGGTCCAATAGGAAGCCATGATGTCATCCGGTGCCGCTTCCTATTGGCCCACGTGATGTGGGAGCTTTAAACTTTGCAGAGATACCCTGATTCAAACCTATGTGAAAAAAAATGCTGCTTGTATAGCCTGGGTCCCCCTGGTCACCTGTTTGTCCCCTTACCTTTCAATAAGAGAATAGCAGCAAGGGAACTGCAAGTTCCAACAGCCTCAGGGGCTGCAGTCCACATGTTGCCAGGCAACCAATAGGGCTGAGAGATTCTGACAGTTAAGGCAGTGAGTGAGGCAGTTAGTCAGGAGTCAGTTTGTCAGTTAGTCAGGAGTCAGTTTGTCAGTTATTCAGGAGTCAGTTAGTGAGGAGTCAGTTATTGAGTTGGAGCCAGAGCAGACAAGGGGAAGGGAGGATCTGAGTGTCGGTGGCATTCAGACTGGGCTAGAAACTCCCCTTAGGTCCCAATCAAGTGAAGCGTGTGACTGATTCAGGGAAGTCCCCTTAGATAGGGACGGTTACCCATTTTACTATAGTGTCAGGGACATAAGGAAGACGCCGTGTGGTGATTGCGGTCTGTGGTCTGGGACCAGACCACCGCGGTGGTCACAAAGACTCTTAAAGGTGAGACCCTCCTACCGGAGACCACCCAACGCACAGGCGGACACCATCGCTGAGGGCCACGTCGCTGGATCAGACGGATCCTCATTTCTAAGTCGGCCGCACCGAATACTGGAGTACTCGGCAGGTACCTCAAAGAGTGCACCAACAGTTCATGGGAGAGCGCTACTCCTTACACTTTTTGGTGGGCTGGACACTGGGAAAGGGACAGCAGGGTATTGGTGCCTAGCACCCAAAGTACATTTGGGATATTCACTGGTGGTACTGGGTGGGGTGCTCATTATACTGCGATGTCGTGTTATGTTATGTTGCATAGTTGTTGTTATAAGTTACTGTTCAGTAAATACTGTTACATATACCCTTGTGTGCAATTACTGACTGTATTGTCTTGGGGGGGCTATCCCACTGTGTGAGGATCCTTCCCAGGTGGAGGCGCTGTTAGTATATTCATTACACACACCCCAGGCTCCCAGTGGCGGAGGATCAGGCCTCCTGTTTGCCACTCAGGTAATAGCATCACACGTGGTCACCCTAGACCACCCGAAGAGGGGAAAGGGGCTACACTTGGATTGCGCTTTTAATGAGGCCTGATGGCCTAGATACTTTCTGATGGAAAATGTCTGGATTGAAGCTCAACCTTCAAACATGATGGAAGCCGTGGCTCCCCACTTGCTGGTGTAGTGCTGGTTACCTGTTTGGACAGGAGAGCTGAGGTACCCGTGATGATGTGGGGAAGACAGGAAGATTTTTAGGGATTCCTCTGGTTCTTCTTCTTGGTGACAGCGCCTCCAGACATGGGGGGCTTCAGCCAGGCTGAAGGCAATCCCGCTATGACAGTCCTTACTCACAATACTCCCTCCATACAGACTGCCGCAGAGCCAGAAGTATAAATGAGGGTGACCTTTATTATTGCAGCCACTGCGATGTTGTTACAGCGAATGCTTTAGTTGATAAGGTAGATCACTGGCTTCTGGATGGTACTGGCCTCTGGTAATAGTGCGGCCTCTCTGAATTAAGTTAGTGCCTCAGCCCATGAGGGGCTCAGCCGGGAGGAGAACTCAGAGCTCCTACTCCATGAAGAGATAGTCGGAACCCCAATCACAGACTGAAGGATACACCCCTAAGGGGCTGAACTTCATACTATAATTTAGGCACTTCCTTCCTGTAGCTCAATGAAGGAGGGCCCAGCACATGCACCACCACCCCTGTCACTGAAGGAAGTCAGCATGAGGAGGGGGAAAGCCCCATAGGACAGCCTGTCACTGTCTGTGTCTTACTAGAACTCACATGACAGGGTAGGTAGAGAGCTAGCTGGACCAGCCACCAATATATATGCAGAAATATGCATTTAATATATGCAAATATAATTTTCAATTGAATACATTTCACCATGAAGTGAGAAAGGTTAACTAGTGTCTGTGTTAGCTCTTTTTCTTTCTGAAGTTTTCAATCTCGTACCTTATTGAATTGCATGAATACTTAATTTGGCGGGGTATCCATTTCCATGCTAAATGTACACGTTGCATGGCTTTTCAAATAGAGCAGGCATAATCGATACATAAATTACAGTTTTGCATGGCTTGGACATGTGATACTGCATGTTTTAGGTAGAAGGAACACAGGGCACAACGGATTTCAGATAATTAAACTCATTTATTGAGCCAACACGTTTTGACCTTAGTGGTCTTTATCAAGTGACTTAGTGGCATGTTTTTATTGTTATTTTTTTTTAATGTGTGCAGCATTCACCTCATATGTCTATACTGCATGTTTTTACATAGAAGTGCCATTCTTGTACTAAAATAAATAGTCCTGTTAGAGTTCTGTAGAGGGGGCATTCAGCCTCTAAGAAGGGTCAAATGTATACATAAAATAAGTAATTAAAAAAATGTGACATAAGCAAAACAAAAAACAAAAAACAAAAAAAAGGGTTAAGATTGAAATTATGTAGGATTTAAAGAGTTGAACAAATTGTCGGACTAAGCGGGTCACAATGCTGATGTCAAATTCTGTTTTACTTAACATAGTCCATTAGGCATACCAAACAGACCTTGTACAACACAATCCTACTTGTAACCCCTCTTAAATGCCTCAGACTAACACCTGCTGCAGAGGTGGGGGCCCGAGTCCTTCTCTGTGTTATATGCCAGGGGCGCACACACTTTTCTTGCTGCGCTCCCCTTCCTGCTCTCCTCTGTTCAAGCCGCCCCCCCTTACCTCAGTTCGGCGTCAAATGACGTCACAGGGTCGTGTGACATCATGCGCGGCGTCATTTGACGTCATGTTCCCATGGCAACGTGGAGTCAAATGACGCCGCGGTGTCATGTAGATTGACGTCACATGACCCCGCAGTGTCGTTTAATGCCATGTTGCCATGCGGATGCATCCTGAGCCAGCTGGATTTCGGTAAGTAGAGGTTGCAGAGTCTTCGTGTGGTCCCCGGACATTTAATTTATGGGGAAGAGCCCGGGACCTCGGCAACCGCCCGCACCCCCCTAAAAAAATCTTGCACCGCCCAGTTTGTGCACCCCTGTATATGCTACACATGGGTATAGGTCAGACATTGGGAGACAAACTATAGTAGTGGTATAAACTAGATTGCAAGCTCTTCGGGGGAAGGAACTCCTATTCCTAAATGTCACTTTTATGTCTGAAAGCACTTCATAGTTGCATGTTGAATATGCTAAATGGAGCAGAGTTGTTTTAAGAATGGATAAGTATTTTTGACTTGTCCATGCTACACACAGTCTTTGGAGGATATGTACTGTACAATCTTCATCTAATGTATTTTGGTGATAACAGACCATGGGGTCTGTGTGCTACTAGAGGATCTTGCCTGCCAAACTGGGGAACAATAGCATCTGAGTGATAACTGAGCACAACCAGAGCAGTCGATAAAATATCACGATCAAGGGGTAACTCCCATCAAAATTATTTATTTACTCATGGATTTACTCATTTATTTATTAATGACTACAGATGAAAAATGCACCAACGCATTTCGCGCCATTGCGCTTTATCCTAGAAAAACATTAGGAGTTTTTCCTTCGATAAATCTTGGGCAATCCTTTTTCACTGTTTTTCCCCCCCAGTTTTTGCAGCCGATGGCTTTAGCAAATAACCCCCACCTGCCTCCCAGAGTGTTAGTCATGAAAACGAGAGGAGCGTTGTGTGGTCTTTGTCTTGTCTAATGTTTGTATAATGATAATGAAGCCCTTACACACGTTAAACACACATACGAATGAAAATACCTAAAACAGTTACTTAGGGTGATGGAATTTTTCTAAGGAAGCCAATGAACATTTTCTTTTTATTGGTACTTGCTGTTTCAGAGCCTTAAATTAGCACTCCTAAATACTGTATAGATAAAGATACTTACCTCAGAAGGGGTGTTACTATCTCTGCACAATTTAATTGTCCCACGTCCCTTGAGCCAAGAGGAAGCCACAAGGGAAGTTGTCACAGATTTCTATTGACCGGTGGGACATTTAAAGCTGCCATTTCTGTGAAGCGCTATGTACATTAATGGCACTATATACATGAAGATATACATACTGTACATTTCGATAGCCCAGATTAGCCCTGTCATGGCTGCTACAAAACCCCCTTTTGAGGTCAATTTCTCGGAAAGCAGGGGGTCCTGGAGCTGAAATCAACCCTGCTTAAAATTATATATATATTGTGGCCCCAGGAGTGCCATTTCTTAATGTGTTTAGATACTGTATGCATTTCAAGCAACTCTTCTCAAAAGCTAAATTCTTATAGAATAGTTGTCGTCCATTGAAAAACATGACAGTTGTGAACACAAAATGACTAAACCATTTGGAATCTTTTCCGTTGCAGGAAGAGTTTGCATTGCAGATGGTTGCATTGGCTATAAGCCTCGCATGTTAAATAGCATAATGAATTGTGTATGCATAATCAAGAATGGCATTTTTTTTCCAAAGCAGCTGAGAGAATCACCAGAGGATATGCTAACAATGACAACATTATGGGAAAATAAATTAGAAAGCATTTCACGCCTGACCTCTGGGCTCCATTAGAACTAACCAGGCGAGAAGCTTTTGAGATGCACCTCAATTTTCAAATCCAGAGATGTGGCAGGAGATGGTCCTGCCTTCTATTGCCTAAGTGACAGAAATGCTCATTTGTAAACAATTACAGGCGTGGAACAGAGTAATTTCACCCTCTCTTAACACTATAAGGAATGTGTCTGTGACCGGAGAATTAATGACAGCTCGTGTCTATTCCACTCTGATCTGTGAATAAAAACAAGAATTTTATATATTCTTTTATTTGTTACCCTATTCCTTCTAAACCTCTCTAGGTTTAAATTTAAAAAAAAAAAAAAAACCTTGAAGAGGTTGTACTGTTGATGACATCTAGCAGAATTTATTAATGTGGTTGCTGATTAGAAATGAAGCTGTGAGTGTAACATTTACTCTTTGAATGAGAATAAGGCTTCGTCCATGGTTCTTGCTGGCGTGCGGAGGCGCGCTGAGTCTGAGGGAAAGCGGGTGCTTTCCCTGACCTTAGACAGCGCGCCGTCCGTGGGCGTGTCGGGGGCGTGTCGGCGGGCGGGCCAGTGACGTAACGGAGCTGGTCCACCCTCATTGGGCGAACCGCTCACGTGACGAGCCCTGCGCTCCGGCAAGCAGGAACATTTTTAATTTTCCTAAGACCTACGCTTCCGCAAGCGCGCGGAAGCGTAGGCGAGCCCCTACTAAAGCCGCTCTCATTGCGGCTGTAGGGGCTCAGTGCCGAGCGGAAGCGCGCCTTAGCGCGCCTCCACCCGCAAGCATTAAACATGGACGCGGCCTAATGCACCTTTAAGCTGATTAGCATTCCTGATGTGGGTTGATAAGGTGTTCTCCATTGAAGCCTCTTTTTATTGATGTTGCTTGTCATCTCTGATTTGTCTCTTATGGGACAGGTTGAGCTGCTGAATTAACCCTGTAACCCCAACATGGATTCTGTACCTATGCTGGTATTCATTTCTTGCATGTTTGCATTACAGAAAGAAATAGTCTTCCTTCGCCTCGGGGAGAAATTTATCATTCCGGCCCAAGACTGAATAATATCAGACTTCAAATGCTGTGGCTGGTTATGTATGAAAAAAGTGGGGAAGGGGCTGCTGAGCCGAGAAACGCTCACACATATATATATACCGTTATTGTGGGTTCATGTATGGATATTTATACACATACACTGTCCTCTTCCATTCAACTCCCCCCTCACATATCCTTACTAGGCTGCTTTTGCATTTCAATAGAGAATAGTCTTTTATTTCTCTACTGATCATTTTCACACCAGGCTACCTGTGCCATGTATGTGGCTTGGAGGGGGAATCGGAGGTCAGTGGTGGTAAGGGGGGAGAGAGGAGGAGGGGACGCCTTTAAAAAGGAACGCCTGGAACCAGGTTGTACCCGGAGCTGAAATGAACGAGGTTCAGCTCCAAAGACCGCCTGCTTAAAACCAATGGTAACAAAACAAAAATCAACCCCTGATAAAGTCAATGGGTTAGATTTCTCCTTTAAAACATTATTAAAACATTATTAAAGAAATGTCACTTTTTTTTTACATTTCAACCCCAATACCCTCTGTCAGTAGTAATGGTACATTTTAACTTGTGTCAATGGAAATGTCCCTTCAAAAAACTGTATTTAGCATGAAAAGTATGTGGCATATAGTTTGTTGAAAATGTTTACCAATTATATTTAAGCAAATACATTTATATCTCTGTACCAATCACCACTTTCGCAGTTTAATGAATGACCCCCTATAACAGATCAACAGCAGTTGTTCATCAACAGAAAGCTGTTCATGTCCATGCATCAATGCACATAATAACCCTAGTGTTTGATGCATGGTAACCGTCTTCTTCTTGCTGCTGTATCGAGCGTAAGAGACATGGCACATCAGCACCTTTTGTGCAGATGAGGCCGATCCGCCAAAGCTTATTCCAACTGGAACCCAACAGCTTTTTATGATACAAAAACAACAAAATGACAAAGGCACAACATTGGATATCTCACATTATAAAATATATCCATGTAATTCCTCCTATTGATTCCCCACATGTGCAAGCTGATGCTCATGGGGCAAAGAACTTTGATCTGTCGATGCTAACAGAAGTACAGTAGGATCTCTTAACATCATTGTAATGCTAAAGTTGCCTACTCATTGACCTGCATCTAGCCAAAAGTGAATTTTAGTGGCATATCAGGTTATGTGGGTTTTTTGGGTTGTTGAATCATTGAGGGGCGTTTTATGGGCCCTTCCTTGGCTGCACAACTGGGACAATGTTGATACATAAATACACCTCCACATTTATCAACGGAAAAAAAGCCTATTGCTTTCATTTGGATTTGTTTCCATTGCTATTGCCCCAGTTTTTCAGCCTGGAGACTCTGATAAATAAGTTGCTTGTCGTGTAAGACAGACTAACACACAGGAAAGAGTAGGCAAGAAGAAGACAGGACTCGTATGTCTCAGACAAGCAGGTGGCAGAGGAATAAAAAAAGGATTGTGCTAATAAATTATGGCATGACTGAGAGATGGATATAGTGTACTTTTATGACAGCTTGTTGGCATTCACTCTTCTACTTTTAAAGGTCAACATACTGTACTGTATGTGAAAACACCTTGCATATGAAAGTGACTTTTTTGGGGAAATAGTGACTGGAAATGTTGACAGATGAAAAATTGTGGTGATCATTGCGGACCTATTTATTAAATGTCATTAGAAATGTTGTTTATTGCACGTGTGTAGTTTCCACTGTAAATATTTATATTAAATTCAGTACATTTACATTGCTAACATGCTTACGTCAATGGGTGTGTGTACTGTAAGGGCTGTAAGTCCACAGAGGTGCGATAAGTCTGGGCTCATAACATCACGTAACCACACTCGTTATTTTCCCTGAGGTGAGGCATATCTACAAAGCTAATTATGTGAAAACAACGGTAGTTGTCTCTCATTTGCACTGGTTTAACGTCATGTCACTGTAGCGCAATGTGGCACTAGGTTCCAATAACGTGTCGTTGGGTATGTCGTTGCCCTACTCCCTTTCAGACAGTGAGATAGGTGGTTAATGAAAGTCAAGGAGAGGGAAATAATGTGTGATCTAAACATCTGTTTATTAATTCATGCCTAACTGTAGTGTTACACCCGTCCAGACCCTGTACAAGTCCTATTTTATAGCTATTAATGCGTGTAGGTACAACCTAAATAACATAATGTTAAGTCCCTGCGTTAACCCTGACAGACCTTGGTGAATATGCACAGTGAGGGGGAACACATCCTGCGCATATCATTAGCACCAAAGTCCGTTAACGTAATGCCCTTTCTGGATAAAACATGGATTAACCCAACAGTATTGAGCTTTGAAGATATACGTTAAGGCAGAGCAGGACATTCACTTAGGTTAGCATCTCGTTACTTAACAGGCCTCTGGGAATATGGGTCTAAGTGAGCTCCAGTTTTGCTATTTCTTTAATTATGTGGGAGGGTCTTTAAAAAGTCTGTGTACTTTGTCCCATTTGCATTACTAGAAACAGACAGCGGTAAAATGATGCAGAGAGTGTGTGCGACTGCACCTCAATCTGTGATAGTAATCACCAAAGACAATTACACTGAGCAAATATAACCAACATAGCGAGCCAATTACTGCACATTACTTTTGCTGGCAATTGCCTTTCCCTCACTTGTAGCTAGGGTGCTAGATAGATAAATACTATAGATACCTTAGATAGAGGGATAGGTGATAAATGGATATCCTGCCGTGTTCGACTTCAGTTTGGGAAGGGATTTAGTTATACGAAATACAAAAAGTGTTGTAATTAGACACAATGTCACATAGCTAAATAATAAGCACAATCCACTTTTATATTGCTAAAAGATATTAGCAAAAATGAAACATAATAATGTGAAAAACACATACTGATACAATGTTAGCAACATTTACAGGTGCACAGAGAGTACCGTTCCAACAATACAATCATTACACAAGCTGGTACACCTGCATAAAGGAGTCTCAATGTTTTGGGTACAAGCCCTTTGTCAAGAGTCTCTTGCACACCTTTCCAAATGTTGCTAACATTGTATCAGTTTATGTTTTTCACATTATGTACCATCTTTTATAATATTTGTTTTGCACTATATAGAAGTAGATTCCTCCCTGGTTGTATCTCTGGTGTAGAGGTAGGGGATCCTTCTCTTGCACGCTCGTTTTTTTAATATAATACCAAAATTCAGACACAAAAGGGTCTACTTAGTAACGTCTTCTAAATGAAAGTCTAGTGCAAAAAAAACCCCCCACTTAGCATCAGATTTATCACAGGAAAAATGCCATTGCTTTCAAAGGGATTCCTGTACTTTGGGTCAGTCTCACATCTGTGGGCCAATAAGGTGACATTGCAGCTTTCTATTGGATGACCCTGGCAGCCATCTTGATTTTTACATTCAGTCTACTGGTAAATGAAAAAGTAAATTTCTCAGGAATCAGGGGGTACCCGGGACCGACCATAACCGGTTTCAGCTCCCAAAGCCTCACGTGCATAACATCAAAAAGTGCTAACGGTTTTATCTTGTTTCTTTTTCAGCTTACAATGTGGCAGCGATTCGTCCTGAGTACAGTGCTGAGGTTGTGGCTTGTTATATCTTGTAGCTCAGGCCAAAGTGGAGATGAAGAACTGGCAGATTTGGGATCAGGGTTTATTATTGACACACTTCGAGACCAACCCAAGGAACCTCATAGCAATCCTCAAGACACAAACCAATGTCATCTGACATTTGTGACTTCCCTTCAACAGTCATGCAGAGAACAAGACACACCTCCAGTTTTGAAAGAGGATGTGGCTTATCTTCAGAGTCTTCTTCAGGACTCCAACAGGATACTACAAAGCCTGAAATATACAGTCAATGCTGATGCTCAAGAACTTGGCTATCAGGAGGTCATTTCCGAACATAACAAAGGAATCCAAGAGGACAACAAAGAGTTCTATGGAATTCTAAACAAAGTCATGCAAGAGCTTAACACTCAAATAGAAGAAGACAGTCCAGAGGAGAAGAAAAAGTAAGAATCTAAACAACAGGGAATAAGCGTGCATGTCTGGTTTATCATTCACTTTACAGAGGAGCAGGGGGACAATGAGATGGGTCTAAAAACACAGCGGAGGTCTTGTGTAGAAAGCGATGGGAAAGGGGATATGTACCTAGGATTGAGATCGGCACAGGGAGACCAGCACTGGGTAACCTTAAAAGTGAACACTGCAAAGTAAATGTAATTCAGAAGAGAATGAGAGGCAAGTAGAGGGATTGGCACAGATTGCTGGTAGAGGAGGAGAGAAATGCAATGTTCACTGTCGTCTGGTAGTAGCATTTTGAATGGGTTGCAGATGTGTGGGAAGATTAAGGAGATTGTGGCCAATAAGGTGGAAGTTGCATAAAAAAAGAAAGCGGGAATCATTATCCGTTCATGTTTTTTCCCCCTTGGTATGTTGTAATTTGTAATACCTTTTAACACGAGAGGTTTCCACTGATTAAATTATAGTGTACAGAGCATTTGAAATGTCACAGATTTCTTCTTTAACTGTCAATACACTTTAAGAAGAAAGCTGAGGTTTTAAAAGCTCTGCACATTGTACTTTCATTTATTAAGGACTATTATGTTGGTCTATTAAAACTTTATGTGACAAAAAGAAAAGAGGTTGGGGCGCTCCCTATTTGTATAGGCTTGTGATGTTGCCTGTGTGGTAGTGTGTAACCAAAGAAAGGGTAGTGTATACTTGCCCTTGTTGTTTTCTGCAGCTGGACCAGTAGAGAAGATAAAGCCCGGGATCTTCTTGTAGTTGCAGTGGAGGTGGAGGGTTGGTCAGCGCACGGGATTTTGCTCGAACGTAGAGATAAGATGATAGGAAGATATGGAACACGGTATTAGTGTTTTAGTAATCGAACGGTACAATACAGCCAAAGAACTTTGGAATTAAAAATGTATGAAAAATATATTTTTAAAAAAGCTTAAAAACTATTTGGAATTAAAGAACCTTGGTAATTAAAAGTAAAAATATATAATGTATAAATATCTAAAAATAGATTAGAAAATCCTAATAAATAAAATCTTAAATAAAATTTAAATGGAATTGTGTGTTTTTTTATTTTTTGGAAACAGAAGCAGAATATGTGCTATATGTGGATGACTAACAGGGTGTGTTTATATAGCCTGTTGTTGGTCTGAGGTAAAAAGGGGATAATGGGGCTGGTTAGCAGAGTTTAATGTGCAGTCTTCCTTCAGGAATGCTGCAAAAACAATAAACTTTCTCACCCTCCTAGTGGGGGCAGTACGTGAGTTGCTTCTCTCCGGGGGCCCAAATAGAAGAAGAAAAGGGCCGAACTCGGTGAGTGAGCAAAATAAAATTTATTAGATACAGAAAACAAAGTCAAAATAACACTCACGGTACAGCTTAAAACAGCCCAGCATCAGCCTGACGTCCAGTGATATTCCTCTCACCAGTACAGCTCCCGTGGTCGCGTCCGACGGCGGGACCGGAAGAGGAGGTCTCCCGGATGTCAGCAGGCTGGCTGGGTCCTTCAATCAATGGGCTCCGGCAGGGAACAACTAGTTTCGCAATAATGCGTAGGTTAGGTCCTCACGAAGCATTATTGCGAAAACTAGTTGTTCCCTGCCGGAGCCCATTGATTTGAAGGACCCAGCCAGCCTGCTGACATCCGGGTGAGACCTCTCTTCCGGTCCCGCCGTCGGACAGCGACCACGGGAGCTGTACATGGTGAGAGGAATATCACTGGACGATCAGGCTGATGCTGGCTGTTTTAAAGCTGTACGTGAGTGTTATTTTGACTTTGTTTTTGTATCTAATAAATTTTATTTTGCTCACTCACCCGAGTTAGGCCCTTTCTTCCTATTTGGGCCCCCGGGAGAGAAGCAAACTCACGCTACTGCCCCCACTAGGAGGGTGAGAAGTTATTGTTTTAGCAGCATTCGCGTGAAGGAAAGACTGCACATTAAACTCTGCTAACCAGCCCCATTATCCCTTTTTACCTCAGACACAACAAAGGCTATATAAACAAACCTGTTAGTCATCCACTATAGCACATTATTCTGCTTCTGTTCACAAAAATAAAAAAACACACAATCCATTTAAATTTTATTTAAGGATTTTATTTAAGGATTTTCTAATCTATTTTTAGATATTATACTTTTAATATTTTACTCTTTAATTACCAAGGTTCTTTAATCCAAATAGTTTAACTTTTTTTATAAAAAATATATTTTTATTACATTTGTTAATTCCAAAGTTCTGTTGGCTGTCTTATTGTACCGTTCGATTACTAAAAACTGAAATACGAGTGTGTATTCCTATCTTCCTAATCATCTAGCTCTACGTTCGAGCAAAATCCCGTGCGCTGACCAACCCTCCACCTCCACTATTAAAACTTTACAATGCTTTTGTGCTTAGAAACGGGTTGCTTTTATGTGCTAGCAGTTTTGCCCCAATTCTACAGCTGAAAGACTTTATTTTTTATTTTTGCATCAAAGCTTCGAAATGGTATTCAAAAAATACTTCAAAAGTATTTGCAGAGGAAAAATGGAAAGGCGTTTACATTATAAACCTGTTACCAGTTATGAAGTTTATCAATAATGGCAATGACACGTCAAAGCGGCAAAACGTGAAATCCTATGGGCTTTTGTTTCATTTATTTTTTTAAATAAATGGTTCTGTAGTATTAGATAATAGTCTGCATTTTTTTTAAACTCCTAATGCCATTTTTTATTATTTGTTTAATATACTGATCATCCTTTGGCTGCTACCGCAACCATTTAGAAAGTCATGTAAACTTCCTCTTTTGAAACAGGCTCTGACATGTACCTTTTTGAGTTCTGCCCTTTGGCAACAAAGTATCACAGACATCTGTTGCTGTGTTCCAAACAGCAGACTATATATTACTCTGAAAACTAACAATAATGGGCTACCCTTAGTAATATAACGTAACATATCAGCTGCAGCATTTCATAGACTGCAGCCCAAAGTTATAAAACGGATATTTCATTAGGCACACAATCAAAAGTTTTAAAGATTTGAAACTGAAAGGCGGCCATTATGTAAAGCACACAATAAGGATTGTTACAGATTTATTACAGTAGCACCAAATGATTGCCAGCTTAGGTAAGAATGTAGAATTGTACGCTGTCACACGCTTTACATATAAAAAGAAGAAAAAACAGGGGGTGTAGTATTGCTACTTGAATTACTGGACTCTTGTGTTTCGTTTCCACAGGAAAATGTTTGAGTTTATGTTGCCTGCATGTTCCCTAGTGTAGTAAGACTATGTACCTTACACATTATTATACACTTGAAAGATGTTATTTCTTATTATGACAAGGGGTATTTGTAGTTGTTATTAATTATCTAACTTTGTAATGATAAGTAACAAGTAAATTACCCATATTAAGCAACAACGTCCTTTAGCTGCTAAGGTTTCATTCATTTCACTGCTAGATAAAAATGAACCATTTCATGATTGCACTTGAACATTTATCATCCAGCTCACGGCACAGAATTATAGGTTATTCATACCAAAAAGCACTTACATTCTGATTAGGCGATGAATGTTCATTTCTGTTTGCCAATTACATTATTTCACCGCTTAATTCCTTTTTGCATAAAGAAAATGTGCAGATCTGTTCGGCTGAAATGTAACCCTGCCCCTGATATCCAACAGAGTTTACATTCGTTGTGAAATAATGCTGTGAATACAATGTATTTTTCAGCACTTACAAATAATATCAAAATTATATCTCTGCAGTGAATACAGAAGATAAACATAAACACATATATATATATATATATACACATACATACATATATATGTGTGTGTTAGTTTTAACCTATGATGTTCTTATTGCGCAGGTTGAGAAAAACCTTCCGTATGATGGATCATTTGCTCCAGACAACCTCTCGCCTTGCTGAAAATCTTGACAAGGCTTCACACGACCTCGATGTAGTTATAGCAAAGCAACTGCACAAATCTACAACCTTGGCCTACAGAAACATCATGAAATCTTGACCATACAAAACTAACAAACATTAGCAAGTGGTGGAAAGCCTAGTTCCAGCATCCAACTGACCACACAGAGATAAACTGCAAATAAAAAGGTTTATACTGTATGTAACACACTAACACACTAATGTGTCTCATAATGTCTAACTCGATTGTCTGCAAGCAGACTGAAGAAAGTGTTTGTACAATAGCTAGATGATCAGAAGCTACGTTCTGTACAGGAGGTGTTGTTCTCTTTTATTCAGTCCAGAAATGTCCATCTCACCTTTTTTATTTCTTTTTTTAATTTTTCTTTATGTATATGCAGATGAGCGCGGTGTATTTACCTTGACTATTGCCTATCCAAACACCTGTGCATATAAATCAGATTTATATATCCAATGTAAGCATCCCAAAAATAGTACATATTGTAATGGAAAAATGTTTTGCCTTCGAAAATGCGCTATCAATAAATATTATGTACTCAGGCCTATAAATGTATGAGCCATATTACGGTGTATATCACTTTCTATACTGCTCCATTTGGAACTGGAAAATACCTATATGTGGGGCAGGACATTTACTGTACCACACAGTGGGAATCTATGTTGCAATCTATATCAAGTACAGTACGCACACAAAACACGGAACACTGTTCATGTCAACACATTAAGGCTGGAGGAGCAGCGAGTAAAGACACTGACCCTGGGTAACGGAGGCTGGTTCAATTCCTGGTGTCAGCTCCTCCTGATCTCGGGCAAGTCACATTATCTCCATGTGCCTCGGGCAACAACATTGATTATAAGCTCTATGGGGCAGTGCCTGCACAATTATATGTACAGCAATGTGTACGCTGTGAGTGCAATATAAGTAGGGTGACCATTCGTCCCGGTTTTGCCGGGACAATCCCGGTTTTTTTCTGGGCTGTCCCGGGTGACAGTCCGTCCCGGAAATGTCCTGGGTTTTGCCCCTGGTGACTGGTACCGTGCGTGAGTCGGCGGCGGTTCGCGGGGGCAGCATTAGGAGGATGCGGCGGCGTGAGTATTTTCTTTCCCCCCAATAGCAGAATGCCGGGGGGCGGGGCTTTTGAGTAGAAGCAGGGGATTGGTTGGAGTTCAGGGTATGCCGGGGGCGGGGCTTAGTATCGGGGCGGATGGAGTGTGTGTGTGTGTGTCCGGCAGACAGGAAAAAAGCCTCACTACTTCTGGCTCCGTACAGTGGCACAACATCACTAGTAAGCCCCATGATGCCTGTGTGTGTATCCCTCCCAGTGTGTGTGTCTGCCCCCTCCCAGTCTGTGTGTGTGTGACTGCCCCCCCTCCCAGTGTGTGTGTGACTGCCCCCCTCCCAGTGTGTGTGACTGCCCCCATCCCAGTCTGTGTATGTGTCACTGCCCCCTTCCCAGTCTGTGTGTGTGACTGCCCCCTCCCAGTCTGTGTGTCTGCGTCTGTCTGCCTCCTCCCACTGTGTGATGCCCATCTCCCAGTGTGTGTGTGTGCCCCCTCCCAGTGTGTGTGTGTGACTGTCCCCCTCCCATTCTGTGTGTGTGTGTGTGTGTGTGTGTGTGACTGCCCCCCCCAGTGTGTGTGTGTGACTGCACCCTCCCAGTGTCTGTGTTTATCAGTGACAGTGTATACAGACACCATCCCAGTCACCCACTCACCCACGTATCAGTCAAACGTGTCAGTCACCCACCCACGTGGCAGTCAGTCACCCACCCATGTGTCAGTCAGTCACCCACCCACGTGGCAGCCAGTCACCCACCCACGTGTCAGGCAGTCAGTCACCCAAACCCACGTGTCAGGCAGTCAGTCACCCACCCATCCACCCAAACGTGTCAGGCAGTCACCCACCCAAGTGTCAGGCAGTCAGTCACCCACCCACATGTCAGGCAGTCAGTCACCCACCCACCCACGTGTCAGGCAGTCAGTCACCCAACCCACGTGTCAGGCAGTCACCCACCCAAGTGTCAGGCAGTCAACCCACATGTCAGGCAGTCTGTCACCCACCCACGTGTCAGGCAGTCAGTCACCCACCCACCCATCAGGCAGTCAGTCACCCACCCACCCACCTGTCAGGCAGTCAGTCACCCACCCACGTGTCAGGCAGTCAGTCACCCACCCACATGTCAGGCAGTCAGTCACCCACCCACCCACGTGTCAGGCAGTCAGTCAGTCACCCACCCAACGTGTCAGGCAGTCACTCACCCACCCACGTGTCAGGCAGTCACCCACCCACCCAAGTGTCAGGCAGTCAACCCAAGTGTCAGGCAGTCAACCCAAGTGTCAGGCAGTCACCCACCTACCCAAGTGTCAGACAGTCAAGTGTCAGGCAGTCACCCACCCACCCACGTGTCAGTCAGTCAGTCATCCAAGCAAAAGTGTCAGTCAGTCTGTCCTCTGTCTGTCTGTCTGTATCTGTCTCTCCCTCTCTCTGTCTCTCCCTCTCTCTGTCTCTCCCTCTCTCTGTCTCTCCCTCTCTCTGTCTCTCCCTCTCTCTGTCTCTCCCTCTCTCTGTCTCTCCCTCTCTTTCCCTCTCTCTGTCTCCCCCTCTCTCTGTCTCCCTCTCAGTCTCTCTCTCGGTCTCTCTCTCGGTCTCTGTCCTTTGTCTCTGTTCTCTCTGTTTATCTCTCATCTATCATCTGTCATCTGTCTGTCATCTGTCTGTCATCTGTCTGTCATCTGTCTGTCATCTGTCTGTCACCTGTCTGTCATCTGTCTCTCTGTCCTCTGTCTGTCTCTCTGTTCTGTCCTCCTGTCTCTCTGTCACTGTCTCTCTCTGTCACTGTCTCTCTAGGTCACGTCTCTCTCTCTTCTCTCGCACAGTCTCTCTCCTCTCTCTCTCTCATGCACGTCTCTCTGCACTTCTCTTCTATTTCATTGTCCTCTCTCTCTCTGCTGGCACTGTCTCTCCGTGCACTTGTTATTCTCTGCTGGCACTGTCTCTCTCTCCTGTGACTGTATCTCTCTTCTGGGCATTGTCTCTCTCTCTCTACTCTCTCTCTCCTCTCAGGCACTGCTCTCTCTCTCTTGCAATGTTCTCTTTAGGCGTCTCTCTCTTTCTTGGCACTTCTACTCTATGAACTCTTTCTTTCTCACTCTCTCTCTCCTGTAGCAATACTTCTCTCTCTCTCTCTCTCTCTCTATAGCACTCTCTCTCCATCTCCTCTATAGACTCTCTCTCTGCTACTCTCTCTATAACTCTCTCTCCTTCTCTCTATCCTATCTCTTCTAGCACTCTCTCTCCTCTCTCTCTCTCTCTCTCTTCCTCTATTCTCTCTCTCTCTCTGGCATGTCTCTCTTCTCTGGCATGTCTCTCCTCTTCTCTGGCACGTCTCTCTTCTCTGGCACGTTCTCTCTCTCTCTCTGGCACTCTCTCTCTCTCTCTTCTGGCAACTCTACTCTCTATTATCTCTCTCGCTCGCACTGTTCTCTGTCACTTCTCTCTCTTCTGGCACTGTCTCTCTCTTCCTGGCACTCTCTCCTCTGTCACCTGTCTCTCTCTGTCAAGTTTCTCGTCACGTCTCTCTCTGTCACTGTCTCTCTCTGTCACTGTCTCTCTCTCTCTCTGTCTCTGTCTCTGTCTCTCTGTCTCTCTGTCTCTCTCTGTCTCTCTGTCTCACTCACTCAGTCTGTCACCCACTCTCTCTGTCACTGTCTCTCTATGTCACTGTCTCTCTCTCTGTCACTGTCTCTCTCTCTCTCTCTCTCTCTCTCTCTCTCTGTCACTGTCTCTCTCTCTCTCTGTCACTGTCTATCTCTGTCACTGTCTCTCTCTGTCACTCTCTCTCTCTGTCACTGTCTCTCTCTGTCTCTCTCACTCAGTCTGTCACCCACTCTCTCTGTCTTATCTTAACTGCCGTATACCTACACCGAAATAACCTATACTGCTTTATCCAGATCTGACTCAAGTTTCACGCGGGAGACATCGGAAGACAGGTAGGGAACACCTCCCCTCCAGTATAGTACCTTGAGGAACTGTGGATCAGGTAAGATCCCAGGTGGGATTGCTGCTTTAGATATTGTGAAGAGGCGGAATCCTGACACTGGTTAATGAGTTCAGAATCATTCACATCTGGCTTTTTTATTTGTTCGATTAGTGAGGTCATCCGACACACACACACACGCACGTAACTATGTAACAAGGACTAATGGTAGTAAAGTATAAGTGTAATACAATAAATAAAAATACAATATAATTGATGTAAAAAACAAAACAAAATCAGTCTCCACTCACCAGATCTGTATACACACACACACGCACACGTTTAGTGCCATCCATGTACGTAGCGCTTCACAGCAGTACGCACGTGACAAAATAATGGGAATAAGCGCTTCTGACATAAAAGGAAACCGTCGCTAGAGGAGTCCCTGCCCCAAAGAGCTTACAATCTATGTCTGAAGATTACGGGGGGGTGTAAACTAGCAAAATACAAGTGAAATGCTGCACACCATAAGCTCAATACAGAAACTTGCTGTTACCGGTGCTCCTGGTCCAGAGAGTCCCTGTCAGTGAAAAACTCCAAAGTCAGCAAAAAATAGAGGGTTCAGGGCACTACGGATTTTCAATGAATTTATTATCCCAAAAAACACAACGTTTCAACCAACAAAAAGTGGTCTCTCTCAAGTGAAGAGACCACTTTTCACTTGAGAAAGACCACTTTTTGTTGGTTGAAATATGGACCCTCTATTTTTTTTTTGTGTAAACTAGTACACTTAATTTAGGCATAGATTTACTAACTGGCATGTAATGGTCCTACGCTGAAGCGCACATTAAGGCCATTTATCTTTAGTAGATATACATTAATAAATGAAGGGAAGAAACATTTTAGTTGTGTTTTGTAGGGGTAAGAGTTCAAATCCAAGAGATTTTTCCCTCCCCTCTCAAGCAATGTCCAACAACTTTATATCTACAATGGTAACAGATTGTTTATCTTATTGTCTAAACCAGGGGCGGCCAACTCCAATCCTCAAGGGCCACCAACAGGGCAGGTTTTCAGGCTATCCCTGATTCAGCACAGGTGGCGTAATGAATGGCTTTGTGTTGTACAGCGATTGTCTCGGAAAACTTCCATCCACCTCTGTACTGTGTGCATCCGCCGTCTATGCAACGCTAGTTTTAAAAGGAATATTATTTTCAGGAAACAGCCCTCTGATTTGGCTACTGAAGGGAATAAGACGTCATATCTTTATCAAAACTATGAGAACATCTAGAGAGGGATTGGCAAGTAATTCAACCATTTATAAAATCCAATAAATATGAAATGGGCCGTGTATGAATATCAAAACAGTACTTTTTGGGGGGGTTCGTATTGCAATATTATATCATAAATCTCATTAAAAACAGTGATCAAAGATTTGGCCCATTGGTTTAAAAAAGGCAGATTTCTGCTGGAAACCAGCCCAGCATCACTTCTTTTATAAGGCTCTGACTCTCCAGCAGGGGTAGCGTTTACAAGCCAAACATTTCCTTTTTGTTCACATTGAAATCTAATCTGCGTAACTAGCGCCGGGTGCACAAAAGCTAAACAGACCAGCACAGGCTCGCTTCCCAGGCGTGAGTCATATCTGCAGGAAGAGTGAGTCATTTGCCGAATCTCATTCACGAGGGAGCAGAGAGGCTTTTGATAAAGGTCTTGGATTAGGATATTAAGCAGGAATGTAAGTGGATTTAAGCCTGCGATGTGCACCCACAATGAACCGTGTGCAACATTGTTCGCTTCCAATCATTATTTTCTTTCAGGTTCACCTGGACCCACCTGATCCATACGGGTGATGCCAGCAATATATTTCTTTGCAAAGAGTTACAAGCCACTTACAGCACTATAATAATAATAATAATAATAATAATAATAATAATTATATACAGAATCCAAATCACTGCAGAGCATCGATGTACTATAAATATATTTTCCCTTATGGCAATTTTTAGTGACCAAGATGACAATTCATGAAAAATCTCAGATACGCCTTTTAAAACAACAGGATGTGAAATATAAAACGAATTATAGGATATTACCATGAACAGCTGACCATTTTATGTGACAAATCCTTCTCCCAAAAGACCATGTCAAACGGTTATAAACGGTTATAAAACTTATTGTATGTTTCCTGCCAGAAATTTAGAGCGGTAACGATCTGCTTTAAACAGGTAAAATCCTCTTCATAGACGAAATAATCATGTGCAGAGCTTTTGAAACCTCATAGGTCCCTTCTACAAGTGTACTCTCCCACTTTGTAGTCACAACATCCTTCTTTTCCTTTAAATGGGTATCTGTTCACATAATGTCGCAAATTCTGAATCATGCCAACCCGAGAGGAGGCACGTGACGTAACTTGTGGGTAATAACACCAGAACGTCACGGAGTAGAAATAAGTTGGAAATCCAGTTTAATTTGAGTGTGTAACTTACCCCCTGTGTATAGTTTAAACAGTAGGTTGTAGGTTTATAGCGGACAAGTTGCCTCTTCTCTTGACGTAAACTCATTTGAATATGTCCCTCACAATTTTTTCATGTGGTATATGTACCGTATATATAAAGAAAAGTCAATATGTGCGTTTATTATGGAATACTAGATTTAGGAAACAGACACACAAAACAACAGCCCATAACAAATGTTGTGCCGTGTAATCTGTATCCATGTCTTATTTATACCTTCACCAGAACCGCACCCTGAACTCCTGGTTAATGTCACCACAACATCTAAGGCGGGCTGCTCATCTCCAGTCCTGAAGCCCCCCACCCTCACCCCCACATGTCAGGATTTCAGGATATCCCAGTTTGAGCAACATGTTGCTCCATCAGTCCCTGCTTCAGCACACTGCTGAGGGACCTGTGCTGAAGCAGGGACCGATTGAGCCACCTGTCCTGAAGCTAGGATAGTCTCAAAACCTGACCTTTTTAGGGGGCTTGAGGACTGGATTTGAGCACCCCTCAGGGGTGCGCAAAGTGGGGGGGAAGGAGAATTTCCAGTGGGGGGCAGCAGCTACAGAGGTCCCGCGCTCTCCCCCAAAGGCATTTAAATTAAATGCCGGGGGGGGACGACCGCACGAGGCCTCGGCAACTTTTCCTACCTGATCTTCAGCGACGTGTCACCATGGTAACCGGCGTCAAATGACGCAGCGGGGTCACGTGACATCACGTTCCCATGGCAACTAGATATCACATGACCCCGCAGCTTAATTTGACGCCGGAGCCGAAGAGGAGGGCGGGGCGCAAGCCTGGAGGTAAGGGGGGGGGGGGGGGGGGGGAGGAGGGGGGGCGCAGGTTAAAAACTTTGCCTACCCCTGATCTAAGGGAATACGAAACTGTTCACCCAAACGCAAGGGTGCTGGTGTAATTGTGACTGATCTCAAGTAAGTATGTTAGTTGATATAATGTAGTCTGATATACCGTATGCTAAAATACACTATGCCGAATAGTCACAATAAGGAAAGGAACAGCAAAAGGACAGTTTGGGGCTGGGTCACATTATTGCCATTTTCCAGGTTCCTATTTTTTGTGATCTTTGACAAAAATAAAACAGATTTTTTTATGTGCAAAGTGGACTTATGTTATTTTTATTCGGTAAGTGGAAAATCAGTACTAACCTATGGTCACTGAGCCATGTTATTCATAGAATGTACCATGTTCAATATTCTAGACTAAAACTTCCGAGACATCATTTGAATCCTAGAACACAATAATCACCCTAACATTGGGAGTTCACATGATGGCTTCCTTTACCCAAGTATATTGATGTAGCCGGCCTTGTTATTCCTACTGCAGATACAACGTATCCAGTTATAACTCAGAATGCCACAAAGTTTCCACAGGATGATTCAGTGGCAGCGATTGTACGGAATGTCATAACATATCCCAATAGAGGGAGCCATCAAACTGGCAACATCTGTACATTTCGTGTTGCTGGAGCAGCTCATATTCTCAATACAAAATCAACCAGTAAATTATGGAAAGAGTAGATTACGACATTACTTAGACTCTCATGAGACCAATCTGCAGCGTTCCCAGAATATATTTAGGTAAAGTGCTTATTATGTCATATGTTCTACTGCAGCTCTTTCACCCGTATCAATTAAGGTTGAATGAAGGTTTTGTTCCCAACACACTCTTGTTAGCGTGTGACAACTACTGGTGGAAGCTTATGTAGCCAGGTCTCCCAGCAGTATCAGCACCCCCCTCACCTTCCTAGAGATCGCGGGTGCCGCCGAGTCCAATGGCGGCCCCATCGGGCGATACGGGAGGTGAGGGCGGTCAGGTCCCGGCTCGGGGGTTGCCAGGGCCGCACGCGCATCACGGGAATCCCGGCACTCTCGGAGCCGGGCGGTTAGGGTGCCACCATTGCGCGTTAGTTCGCGCAGGCGCAGTGGTCGCGCGAGTGTAGGGCTGGAGCGGGGAGTAGCGCGTTGCCCCTTAGTGCATGCCGGTTGCCGGGGACGCGATCGGGCCGTCGCTAGGGCCGCGATCGCGTTGCTACGGGCCCGGCGGCTGGCGAGAGGTAGTGCGAGGGAGTCAAGGCAGCCCCCTATAGTTCGCGCATGCGCAGGGAAGAGGCAGAAAAGCCCGCGAAGCCAGAGCCTATTAGGGAGGGCCCTAGAGAGGGACTACAGGCCCCATGAGCCTCTGTATGCCCCATGTGACACCAGGGAGCCAATAGGGCTTAGGAAGGCCAGGCAGGCAAAGAGATACATTTCGCGCGCTGAGCCCACGCTAGTCAGTCAGAGACCGGAGCAGCCCAGGGAAGGAGGTAGGGTACAGGAGTCAGGGACTCCCTGTACTAGGCCAGCACCCCCAGGGCCCCAGATAGCTCAGCTCCCCAGTAAAGTGAGTGTTGCCAGGGACAGCCCTCAGGTTAGGGACCCTGTCACTTGCATTAGTGGGAGCTGGGGAATAGAAGGAAAGAAAGGCAGCAGCAGACTTAGTGTTAAGTTGCAGGGTGTTGCTGCATACGCTGATAGTGATCAGTTAAGTGAGTTGGAGTCAGGGAGCTGTGAGGGAAGGAAGGGTGCGGGGAGCGAGTGTAGCTCCTGCCCCATATAGGTACCTACACCCCAGGTAGGCCCAACTCCCCACTAGTTTAGTGGGTAAATGCTTAGGGAGGCCCAAGATAGGGACGCTGCCCTTAGTGTAGAGTGCTGCCTTGTCAGAGTCACGGCTGTTAGTGCTGTGAGGTCTGACAGACAGGCACCTTGTTGCGCAGCACGTTGGCTGCAGCCTCCAGTGAGCTACAGCTTGCTGCTGTAGGCGCTGGGACTAGTTAGATAGTAGTGAGGCGAGGGACTTGGGTAGTTAGGGGGTGGGATAGGTCATTACCCCTGCAGGCCCATAGGAGTTCCCCAAGCCACTACAGGTTGCTGCACTACAGGGACAGGCCCTAGGATAGGATTCCTGTCACGTTAGTGCCACTTAGATTAGACAGGGACACAGCAGACGCTGCGGTTCCTGCTAAGAGGTTCGGACCCTCGTTGGGGTCTGCAGAGACTGTTCACCAGGTTCGGACCACCCCTGGCGGTTCGCGTGCAAGGAGTCCGGTGTAGAATCAGACGGAACCATCATACGACTGATCCTTTGTGAAGCCCGTTGGAGATCCGAGCGCGGGAGTGCTCGGCAGGTACTATCTACTACACAAGTGCACCAACGGGCCCTTAGTATAAATAGTGACTGCGCAGTCACCCATTGACTCTCTGCAAGAGTGCGGGACATTGGGTGGGGTTCCTTGGACACTGGGTGGGATCACTTGGTGTTGGGGAAGCGTCCTGCGCGATGCCGTAGGTGTCTCCTCTAGAGAGGGACACAGGTTATATAAAGGTATTGCATGATATGTTGTTTGCATGTTAGTAAAGTCCTTAGTTATTTTACCTCACCGTGTATGTTATTACTGATTGTCCTGCGAGGAACCACTCCCCCTCTGGTGGGAGCCATCGCAGGTGGAGGCGCTGCATCGTTGTAAGTGATCAACCCTAGTGTAATTGCCCCAGGTTCCCCGTGGCGGAAGCTCAGCCCTCCTGTGAGCCAACAGGTTATGCACCACACCTGAGTAACAATATATGTTCCTTGCACCTACACCATATCTGCGATTGGGTGGGGGAATACCCGTTACACTTACATTAATACAGTGCTTAAAGGGCACTGCTCCACTGAATTTGAAATGTTTTACTCCTTACATCAACCGAAAACAGCTAATATGGAATAAAACTTCTCATACACATGGGGCATTATGATGCTGAGTACTGTACCTCTCTACGTTGGAACAGAAATGGAACCGAAAATATTAAAGATGTAGGGAGCATTGTTGTCCCTTAAATATGTAAGTTTACATTCCTTCTGCGCTTTGTCACACAGTACTAACCATAAGGAGAGTCCTTCCTCACAGCTGGTGTTTCTCTGTTTTTTTTAGGAGTAGGCTTAACGGACACCAAGGAGGATTCAGGTGAACACATGTTTTTGATAGCCCCAGTCTTTTATTTCTGTCTCCATACTCTAAGTGGATTAACATTTATATGGTTGGACCATGAATATATAATGTTGTTTCATACTGAACAATGTTATGGGTGAAGGAGGACAGAAGTTGTTTCCATGTTCACCTTTGATTTGAAAATATGGTAGGACATTAACCTACAGATATAGTAATATTTACTGCCATCATGGGTACTGCTAGGTGCGTCTAAGTCTGTGGCAATTATTTACGTTTGGCGAGTTGCAACTGACTCTGGAGTGCGCCGTGACCACAGAAAAATTGAGTTTTAGCATCAGTCATAGTACTCTGCAGTAATAATAGGTGGCGCTCTTATAACGATGCTTGTCTCCAATAGGAAGCGGACCTGCAAAGCTAAGGTAGGGGTATATGATCACCGACCAGAGCTAGGGGATAGAGTCCTGCTAAAGTAGTCGTACTCGGGAGGCAGGCAAAGGTCAAGGCAGGCGGCAGAGTTGCAAGGTCGGGTCACTGGCTGAGGTTGGCAACAGGGAATCTACAGGGCATAAGAACACATGGAACAAAATACTGAGGTCGAAGCAGGAGAGAGGCAGAATGGTCGTGGTCACAGTTATGGGGTCAGGGCTGGAGAGAGGCAGTGAGGTCCAGAGTCAGGCAGGAGTCTGAGGTAAGCAAAACAGCAACCAGAGGTTCTAACAGGAGACAAGGTAGGTAGAACCAGGACTAGAACACGTAGCGGCTACAGGGAGAGGAAGGAAAAGACTATCTTGCACAAGCAAGAAGTGAGTGGGAATGACAGTCTTTTAAAGGACAAAGACAGGTGTGTGCAATGAACCTCAAACAGAGGAGAACTTCCTCTTCAGGAAATGAGGGCATGATTTTCTAGGAAGCAAGATGGCCATGGTTTCTTCAGTGTGGGTGTGAGGTCACTTCCTGTTGACTGCCATCTTGCTAGATACAAAGGGAAACTATCCTCAATTGTCAGCCAGGTTGATTGAGGCAATGAAACCTAAGGCTACGATTATACCAGATGCCGCTGGGCGGCAGCGCGATCTGGTTACGTCACCCTCACGCTGCTGCCAAGCGGCATTTTGATCATGCAGAGAAGACAGGAGAGAAGCAGAGGAGACAGGGAGGCGTGGCCGTGAGCGGTTCGCCCTCATTGGCTGAACCGCTCATGTGACGTGGCCGTCGCCTGCCCAAAACAAATTCCTCTGTCTCCTCTCCAGTGTGTGGCCCTGCAGCTCCAGGTGGCACGCACGCCGCTTGAGGTATGTATACCTCAATTGGATTGCAGCATTTTGTTTTTGCGGCACGCCACGCGACACCGCCAGCATTTTTTAGTATAATCACGGCCTAAGGTGTCAGACTTTCAGGGATGCGCTGGTGCCTAATGCGAATGGCTGCAATGGCGGATCCTGACAGCTCGTGTGCTAGTGTGTCTTTATTCTTTAATCATGGAGGTGGGATGTAGGTTCATCTAGTTTTTAGAGTTTGTTGGTCTGTACCGGTAATAGTAATATTATTGGGGCAAGTACTCGGATGGCAGCAGATTAGAGTGATCGGTACGGAAAGGTCTATTCAATCTCTTTCACCATTGAAATTTGCCATCTTCGAACATACTGTACCCATCCATGACGTTTGCAGTGTTCAGTACCCGCCCTTCATGCCAGGGCGCAATACTCAAAGCAATCATTAATGCTTAAGTTGTGTCGAATAGAATACTTCCAGCCTTTTTGTTTAGTTTTTTTGTAGAATGGGTACTTCGTAACGATATAATCATAGAACTCAGATAGAATTGACTTGTTATCTGTACTGTCTTGAATTGCACAATATATCATATAAGCCTAACTTCTGGCAGGTTTAGAAAATGCATCTTACATGCCATATACTGTACAAACAGACAGACAAATTTGGTCAATGCATAGTGATTTGAGTAAAGTATAATAGAGAAGTATAAGGTCATTAAACAAAGAAAGGCAGTGTTTAAAGTGTGATATGTCTATATTGTATCTTGTATTGAGACACCTGTGGGGTCCCTATTGTACAGTAGCATTCAAGGGCACAGATACATGTGGCTGATGAGTATCATAGGTGAAGGTATTCAGTGCACCACCGGCCGGCCATGTAATGAACTAAAATAACATAAATAACCGCACAAATAATGATATTCCGGCTGAGCCGCAGATGGCGGCAGCAAATGTTACTACATCTGTAGGGTTATTCGTTAATGAACAAGCAAACATCACACAATTTGCATCATTTCTCATTGTTCTGGTGGATCTGTCAATTTCAAGGTCATTTTGTTGAGATTGAGCATCTTTGAGATGTTTAATTGTTTAATTGTCAATTATATTACTGTTACAGTGGCAGCGAATTGTTAACTGATCAAGTCCCCTAAGGGGGTTATTCATTAAAGTATGATAGTGCCAATCGTGCACTACAGCAAGGAATCTCCCATTGACTCGAATGGGAGTTTCCGCATGGCAGTGCCTAATTGGCACTATTGCACTCTAATGAATAACTCCCTTAATCACTACGCCTTAGGCACCAAAGGAATTGGGCAGGAAAGTGCTTTGTCCGATTTGCTTTACTGAACATATCTGTGTACATTCATTGGTAGCATTTCATAAAGTGTTATTAATTGGTGCTTATTTGGGAAATACGGGCTTCTCATACTTCAAAGCAGAACTGGGCTTTACAGCAATGAGGCAGAGGGAGAAGGTGTCAATGTATTGGTAAAATGGCCAGAACAATGCAAAGGTAAAGCTATTTGTGGTAAAGAGTTGAATAGAATGTCCTTGTTAAGTACCATTACTTTGGTATTGAAGTGTATTATTGCACAAGGCTAATAAGACTTGCAAAATCACAATCTTCATCAAAACACATCAAATCCTGCACAATTCTGGAAGGTCATTGTAGGAGGGAGGTGCAGACGTACACACAAGGAGACAGATTTGGGGAGATTTAAAACATGGCTTTATTCAGCCTATCCCTTTAACAAGACAAAGCATACAAAATAACCAAACACCTATCCCTGTGTAAGAGCTAACTCACTTCCCAGTCCCTCTCTTCCAGACTGTGAGGAAAAGCCCCTTACCAGTCTATAACCCCAAAGTTTCAAAAGGTACCTCAATGCAGGTGGCCTTTCATGTCAGTCTCCGGAGTCTGGATAGTTGTCTGCTTTGAGGGTCCAGCCTCTGGCAGGGTCCTGCGACCAGGCATAGAGGTCTGGCCCCCTTGTGTGTTGCTGTCAGCACACATCCCTCTTGGGTACTCAAGACTCCCTGGGTGCAGTTTCAGCAGGAGTTTTTAAACCTGTGATTACCAGGTGGAGACTGGTTAATTGTTTAGCTGCAATTAACCAGCTCCCTGCTGCTTTTTCAGACCACAAAGACTTTCTATTGCAGCCTGATTGAGACAGGGTTGCTTCCCGGTTACAGTCATCAATAATATATTTGAGCCATGTAGTTTCCAAGAAGGTTTCAGTATAAAAAAAGAATCATGTTCTTTGGTCTGATCACTCAGCCATTGCCGACACATGCAATGAATACTTTGTGGGGTCTGCTACTTCCTTATTATCAAGAAGCAAACATGACCATAAATGGGAACCCCAGACTGAGCGCACTGCTATATCAGTACCACCTCCTCATGGTGCTCATGAATTTGTTCCAGTGCCTGAAAAGGAGATTGCCATTGGTCTGCGAGGAGCTCCTGTACAATCTAAGTACCTACATCTTAGTCCCCCTGTAATTGCTAAACTAGTTGCCTCAATACGTAACTCCATTTTTTCTTCTGGTCAAATCCCTAAGGCCTGGAAAACCGCCAGAGTTATCCCATCTTTCGAAAGTAATGACAAAAACATTGAGTCGGTTACATCAAATTTCGATAATATGTAGTTTTTATCGCAATAAAAAAAATTACAAAAAATTGGACGTAATAGCACAACATCAATATTTCTACCATTGTAAAAAAACACGCGATGTGGCATTAAAGATTTACTTATTTTTGTCAATAATAGACCATATTGATAAAATGGCGCCCTCACCTAAAATGGCGGAAAAGCGTTTCCGAGACTCCTACGTAGCAGCCTATTGGCTGCAGGGAGTTGGAGGTCTGTGTGATTATTATTGTGCTTTTGAGATCTGCTTGACTGGTCGTGTGGGTGCTTCTGTGATTGGCTGTGTGATTTGTGCTGTAAAACAAGAAAAAACACAAAAGCGCACCAAGATGAGAGATACACGATATTGTATTAGCAACAAATAATAAAATTAAAAAGAACTTACATATAAAATTTCTTTAATAGTCCCCGATTCTGGTGTCTATCACAGGAGTAGGCATCACATAGGAAGTTATGAAGGGTAATCTCAGTTACTGCCAGTCAGTAAAACCCCCAGCCACAACACAGTCTCGAACGCGTTTCTTTAACAAAGTAAACTTCTTCAGAGCGCCTGAAGAAGTTTACTTTGTTAAACGAAACGCGTCGCGACTGTGTGGCTGGGGGTTTTACTACCCCACCACCAGTACAACACACTCAAGTGTTAACTCGTTCCTGCTTATTTCCGATCATTTCTATGCTATCAAAATGGACAGGCATCCTAAGGACCACCTATTGAAGCCCCAGTTCCTGCACATGTGTGCTACCTCTGCACCACTCTACCACACGTGAGACAGGAAGTGAACAAGACAGCCCCAGCGCGCGGTCTGATCTCTCAGAACTGAGATTACCCTTCATACTTCCATGTGATGCCCTACTCCTGTGATAGACACCCAAATCGGGGATTATTAAAGAATTTTATATTTAAGTTACTAATTTTATTATTTGTTGCTATACAATATCTATCTCTCATCTTGGTGCGCTTTTGTGTTTTTTCTTGTTTTGCTGATATTGGTATCACCATCGGGGTTCCGGTGGAGACCACATTTGGAGGTGGGGGAGACACCTCATAAACACAGAAGCAGCAAGAGAACTGAGAGGGACCAACACTCCAAGTTTAAAGAGCCAGAGCGCGGACTGAACTTTTCATTACTGATTTGTGCTGTAGTTTGAAATTAGTTTGTCTTTTGTCTGTGTGTTCATATTTGTTGCGTGATTGTGTTAAGTAGTGCTTAGTGTGAGTGTAACAGGTGGAGTGTAAAAATTAGTGCGTGTACAAGTGAGTGGAGTGGCTGCTGAGTGTGTGAGGAGTGCAGGAATGGAGAGAGTGAGGAGCGGAGGGAGTGTAAATAGGAGTGATGACCGGAGGGAGTGTAAGGAGTTGTGGTAGGAATGTGTGGAGGCATCAGTAGCAGAGGAGTGGAGGAGTGTGAGGAGGAGCACTGCAGAGAGGAGTGGAAGAAGTGGATGGTGTGAGTGTGAAGAGGAACAGAGGAATGTGAGGAGGAGCACTGAGGAGAGGAGGCGTGGAAGAAGTGGTGGTGGGAGTGTGAGATGGAGCGGAGGAGTGTGAGGAGGAGCACTGAGGAGAGTAGAGGAAGAAGTGGGAGTGGGAGAGGGAGTGGAGGAGTAGCGCTAAGGAGAGGAGGAGTGGAAGAAGTAGGGGTGGAGGTGTGTGAGGAGGAGCACTGAGGAGAGGAGTGGAAGAAGTGGTGGTCGGAGTGTGAGGAGGAGTGGAGGAGTGTGAGGAGGAGCGCTGAGGAGAGGAGGAGTGGAAGAAGTGGTGGTGGAGGTGTGTGAGGAGGAGCACTGAGGAGAGGAGGAGTGGAAGAAGTGATGGTCGGAATGTGAGATGGAGCGGAGGAGTGTGAGGAGGAGCACTGAGGAGAGGGGTGGAAGAAGTGGGAGTGTGAGATGGAGTGGAGGAGTAGCACTGAGGAGAGGAGTGGAAGAAGTGGTGGTGGGAGTGTGAGGAGGAGCAGAGGAGTGTGAGAAAGAGCGCTGAGGAGAAGAGGAGTGGTGGGGAGTAGACTAGAAGGGTTGGTACACAGGTGAGTGCAGCAGGAGGCCAAGCTAGGAGGATGGGTTAGGAGGAGAGAGGGACAGGTCAGAGGGTTGTGGCAGGAGCAGTGAGAGAGACAGGGCACAGTACCAAGACCCTGGGGAGGCAATTGTACAGTCTTCCTAACCTGCACCTGGCAGTGATACAGCGTCTGCGCAATTTAACATTCTCTGATAAGAATTTGGTGTTAATAGAAAAAAATATGGCACACAATGACAACATATTTGCAAAAATGGGTATAAAAAATGCCAAATGGAAGCACATAACAGCTGCAATTAAGAGTGTTGGCAGCTTCCCGCTTGTGATACAAATCTGCAAAAAGCGATACACAGACATTAAGCAAAAATTGAAAGAAAAAATGGCACTGGAAAAAAAAACATAGCAGAACAACACCTGGAGGACCTGCTCTGAACGTCCTCTACATGCCCTACAAAAATGCCCTCAAAGCAATCATGCAGCCCGAAATGATAGTCGCAATCACAGAGTTCAGAGATACTGGCCAAGCCAAGCCTGATGAAGAAGCAGGTAATTAAATGCTCATGACATAGCCAAACGTCGGAGATAAGTACAGAGGTACAACCAGGGAGACATAGATTGGGGAAATAAATAGTGGCATTTATTTAGCCCGTAGCTACCAAACAATACAGCTTCATATCAGCAAAAACAAACAAAACAGGCTTATCCCTTTGTAAGGACTGACTCACATTTCCCAGTCCCTACCTGCAGGGCTGGGGGGCAAGCCCCCTTGCCAACCTCTGACACCAAAGTGGTAATCAGGGGGCTCTCGATATCAGTCTTTGCGTCTGGGTTGGTGTCCGTGAGCTGCACCCTCTGGTGGGTTCCAGGGGCCGCTGTGTCTTAGAATAGAGGGACTGGTTCCTTGGGATCTCTGTATGTCAGCACACACCTCACCTGTGCTAGAGAGAAACGTGCAGTTTGTGTAACACACTTTCAAACCAGCTTGATGAGCAAGGTGGAGACTGGCTAATTGACTCTAGCTATAATTAACCAGCTCCCTGCTGCCTTTTTAAACCAGGTTAGGTCCCTGTCACACCAAACCTATGTACACTATTCACTATTGTCAACTAATTTACATAACATACTGTACAACACTTGATAGATACGGTAGCTGTCAATTGTCTCCAAGATACAAAGTATTTACTTTTATTTGACATTTTTGATTTTTTTTTTTAAATATTCACTTCTCAAACTTTATGTAACATGCAGTATGTTAGTGACATAATGTGTAAATATTGGTAAACTAACTGTCAAAGTGAAAAATATGGATGAGCATCTTTATTTAATTATCCTATATATGTCTGAACATCTTAAGTTACATACGGGGTAAGCACGTTACTATAATTAATATGCACCGCATTTATCTGTATACTGTATAACAGATATCTTTATACATGACATGTAAATGAATGTCTTCATATCATAGTGTATAAAAAAACAAAGAAAAAAATCACAGCGCCACACTGAAGAGTAATGAAACCATGTATATACCAAATAGTAAAAGTGGTAGATTATAGTATAAAATAACTATACTGGGGGCTGATGGATATAGGCAAGGACAAATGTACGGTAGTCGGTGAACAAACATAAAAAATGAAAAACGAAAATGCTGGATACACCATATGATAAATGGTCAAACTAAGTGTAGAAGGGTACTCTCCCTTGCCACCTCCCTGAGAGTGGCCCCGTCATGTGGGTGGGTTTAGTGAGCTGGGTCAGTCATGTTGTGGTTGGCGCAGCCACATACTGTATATATGGACTACGTGTAAAGCAGCGGCCATCTTGAGGTTGGTGCTGTATGAGGAGGAAGTTCTGTCGTTCAGAATATCCTCCACAGACTGGAGATGGCGTGGCAGTCCGGATGGAGCTGGTGAAGGGAGAGGTAGTGTCCGGAGAGCTAATCAAGACCCCCTGGACTAAGCCAGACCCGTTCCCTGTAGGCGCCAGGTAGTTTCCCTTACACGATAGCAGATGTATGGTAGGGCCAGCCGATAGTAAGGGATTTACCCCTTAGTATACGGACGACTCGGCGGAGCCGACGGAACCACAGCGGAAGATTCCCCAGGCCTGCTGGAATCGATTCCGCAGTACTACCGGACATAAGGTGAGAAGGGGATTGTGTTGGAGACCCTGCATCGTGGGACCACGTTTGCAGCCTCTCTACAAATCCCCTGGTTTACCTGAGTAAGCCAGGAAGGCACTACCACGAGCACCAACACCACACCAGGAGGGTAGCGTTGACCTCACATATATGGGTGGGATGGTTCAGACGGACATTGGGTTTCAGGTGCCCAGGGCACCCTCAGTACTTGGGGGGTAGGGGACGTTTACTGTATTCTGTGTATGCTACTGTATACTGTTGAGACTATGGGACCATAGTAAATATGTTGATCATGCTTCTTTTGATTGTGGTTATTGGAGGTATTCCAGGTAGGTATACCTGTTCCCGTGAGGGGCTATCCCACCAATGCCGGGATTCTCATGGGTGGAGGCGCTGAACCAGCCACCCCAGGATCCCCAAGCGTGAAGGTTTAGGCCTCCTGTTAGCCTAACAGGTAGCACCATAACACACATCTCCCTTAGGAGGAGGGAAGGGGTGTTACATAAGACAACACAGTATTTTTGTCTTTTATATCATAATGTAGCCCTTATAACCCCCCTAAGTGAGATTGGGGTGGGTATGATCTTTTAGCTACTACTTGCTACAGTAGGTGATGTGCTGTACCTGTTGGTAAACAGGAGGGCTGAGTGCTCCGTGGTGGTGTGGGGAGAACCAGGACAGGGTTACAGATTACCTTGATATTCCTCGGTGCAGCGCCTCCAGACAGTATGGATCATCTGTGATGAGCAGGGGATGGCCCATACTGACACCTCTCCTCTCACAGCAGCAGACAGTAAACACACTCTTTGTCTTTTCTGTGTTTCATTGCATGCAGATGATATAAACAGAGGTATTTCAGTTCTTTCATCAGCTCGCTCAATGACAGTGCCCTGCTTCAGACTTAAGGCCTAGAGCAGCCCTGGAGTACCCCTCCTCTATCTCCTTGTGAGGTGGAGGGCTGTTGTTGTCCTCTCTCCGCAGAGGAGGAGAGAGAATGAGACAGGGCAACACCAGAATTTAGGAGAGTGCCCCTATTAATAACCTGAGATTAGTGGATGTAACCCTACCCTTTAACAGAGCAGGTTGAATACTGATTGGTTCATTTAAAGTGAGTGATCACCAATCAGTATCCTTCTCTCAGGCTGACACTCTCTGGTAGTTGCTAAGGCTCGCCCTTGGATACTGATGACACCATCCAAGGCTGCAATAGCATACACAACCTTATTTAAGGAATTAACCCCTCCACTGCCTGCATCTAGCAGGACTTACACTGGAAAGGTTCACGCAGAGAAGTAGCAGCCGGGAGGCTAGGCTACAATAGTGTATGTCAGTATGTGAAAGTATGACACACACCATTCGGTTGTGAAGGCTTCATCTATACATTTAATCTTACCTTTTTATAGGTTCATCAAGCCGCTCATATCCTCCCACTCTCCCTCTCAATCGGTTTCCACCAGGTACTGTACAAATTGGACATACCTGGAACATTACAGTATATACATGTAACACACAAGTACCACTGACATAACGCCACAATACACTTTAGTAAAATTTTTAATTAGCATGGCACAAAAATAAGCAATAACCATATATATCAATTATATGTAAATTTTGTATATCATTTAAGGCCATTTTTTCTATACATTTCAGGCATACTGTAAATAGTCAGGACCGCCATCAGAAAACTTGGGGCCCAGGACAAACTAAAGGTACAGTTACCCCCCTCTTAATTCCCCATCTACCTCACGGTCCCTGATGAGGGGGTACTAGATATGGACCTGGGAGAGTAGGAGATAAGGGTCTGGGGGCGGGTTGTTATGGGCTTAGGGAGAGAGAGGGGGGGCATGAGAGGGAGGGAGAGGGGAAAGGGGAGAGAGAGGGAGGAGGGGAAAGATAGGGAATAGGGGGAGACGGGGAGAAGGGAGGGAGAGAGGAGAGAGACAGAGAAAGGGAGAGAGAGGGAGAAAGGGAGGGAGGGAGAGAGACCGAGAAAGGGAGAGAGAGGGAGAAAGGGGAGGAGGGGAGAAGGGAAGGAGGGGATAAATAAAAAGTCTAATCAAGAAGCTGCAAGTGGCTTGTCTGATCAGGATCTACTCTCTCTGCATCTCACATAGCGCTGAATACCTAACAATGCGCAATTCTCTGGAAAAAACGTTACTTATTTTTATTGTGCAATACTTCAACGTTGTATCGTCCAAAATGTAGCTATTTTTTTTGTGGACGCGTTATAAAATATCAATTTTTGACCAAAATGTTGCACGTTTAAGTAAAAATACGGTATACATCAAATGTCAATGGTACTGTATTAACGCTTGAAATAATCACTTTATCACCCAATCCAGGGTGGCACCAGCCATACCCTTCCTATGTATATAATGTAGAATCCATTTGAAAATGTATACATAAGCAATGTAAGTGTAGCCCTGGCTGGTTTGGGGCTAACAGTCTGCCCTCCTCCTGGCGGTAAGCCCTAGTAAAAGCAGGCTTTCCAGGAGTAATCATGGGTTTTCCCCACTTCTATGCAGCCTCAGTGAGTCAAAGAGAAGGCGGTGCAACCAGGCCTTGTGTCCAATCAGGGGCATGGGGGTGGTTTCGGCTTTGCCTGTACTTAATGAGCTGCACTTAGTGATTTAGTCAGTTGCCTCTACCTTGAGAGGCTGGTCTACCCCTTACAATTGTGCAGGGCTCTGCCAATCTGTGGGCCCTCCCTTAGGGAAGCGGCGGGAGACTATTCCCCTTACTCCACCAGGGAGTAAGGGAAGAGCTAGGACTGCCTCTGGTGCCCTAGGCCGAGAGTGCAAGGTCCAGGGACATCCTGAGGGTGAAGGCCCTAAGCTCTGCTGTTGCTGTACCATTGAAGTGTGCTAATAAAGTTTTCCAGTTGTTTACCATACCTTCTTGCCTGAGACTGAAATCTATCAGGGAGAAGAGTAAATAAGTTCTCCTGCAGGGATTTCTGGGATAAATCCTAAGGGTGAAGGCCCAAAAAAGTTCCTGTTGTTGTGTATGCTGTGCCATCTGCAGTGTGCAATAAAGTGTTCCTGTTTTACTATACCTTCCTGCCTTAGACTGCAATCTATCAGGAGAAGGCTAAAGAAACTCTCCTACAAGGGATTGCTCCCCATATCCCTGGGGCCTGTAAGAGATGGAGGCGCTGTCACCGTGAGTACATTATCAGTCTATACCCCAGAAGCATGTTCTGACATCCCCTACCATCATGCGGGAGACTCAGATCTACTGTGAGCCAGCAGGTATGCACCACCACACTCCATGAAGCAGCAGTGTAATCTCTCAGAGGGGGATGGGGAGGGGGGCATGGGCTACGTAAGTAAAATCAACATGGAGTTGGTGATGAAATAGTTATTTTTACACATTTCAAAATATATTAACCCCCTGCCGGTTCCTGAGAACCACCAGTACCATAAGTGCTGCCGTGCCGTTCCCTGTCGCTCGCATCAAAGCAGCTGGAATCTGAGGTTTCCATTGGTCAAATCGTCATCGTGACATCACCAGCCAGGGAATCCGGAAGTGAGATGCACCAGGAGACTGAAGCCAGCCGAGCACGAGCAGGACGCCGACACTGTTAGCCCCAGAGTGGTCCAAACGCTTGTTTTACACCTGGAGCATGTGAGTTGAATGGGCTCACTGCTCATTGGTATTTTAACCATAAAACTGATTTACACTAGATACCTCTTCTTTTGTTCTATGATCTGGAGAGTTCTTGCTATACCTACTACGATCCAGACCAGATACAAATCTGACAAACACCTAAATATCGCTTCCACCAAATGAATGGGCATTCATACGATCTATCACTGAATTTAAATTGTGTTACACATTTGCACTATGTCATTTTCTTTCTCTTTACATGTTTGAGAGGAGTTTGCGCTTTGGAGTTTTGTGAGGTCTACCAAAGGGCTGTTGAGAAACACCCTTCACCCAGCTGCTTCTCATATATATATATATATATATATATATATCTCAATACTTGCACTTAGAGGTTTTATATATTTTCCACTTAGGTGTTTCAGGTTTGTGCTCTCTAAAATACATCACATCCGCCATATTTAATTCTTCCACACCGCGTGACCAGGACATTTAAACATGGCGGAGAAACCGGCACCCCATACCGGGGTCTGTAACTCGGGAAGCAGGGGTTCTCCGGGGCTGAAATGAATGCGGTTCCGCTCCGGAGCCCTCCTGCTTCAATACTGTGTTATTACTATAAAAGCAGCGTGATCGCCTGTTAGAGGAGCGCAGGGAGAGTGACTGATTCTATCTACTCTCAATGCGTGTCTCTTACAGACTGATGCGGCCCCATAGGATTCACACAGCGGGAGTCCCATTCAGAAGCAGGGACCCCCGCTGTGTTAGTCCTGATGGGCCATTCCTCTCTGCCAGGCACTGTGCCGCGAACGGTCACGTTTGGTCCGTGTCCGTGTTTCACCAGCACATTTGTTGCGGCAGGTTATAGATAGAAGTGGCCGTATCTGTACATATTACCAAATATCAAATCTATTTACCACTGTGACAAGGTGAATAAACGTCACCAGCCCTATGCCTGCAGACTTATGTGTAGTGCAGCAGTGAGGAGGTTAACTTTCAGCTGAGTTGATTAGTCTGATCCCAGCTGCCTCATCAAGGTGTTTTAAAACCCCCAGGCTGTACACACACGCAGGTCAAGAAATAGGACTGAAACGCTGAAGTAAGATTACTGCTACAAGGTCTGTCTTCAGAATACATGTTTTGTATGCTGAAAATAAGCCATTCTGTTTTTGTGTGCTGGATTTTTTAAGGCTCAATAAATAAGCCTCATCAAGAAAACCCGCGTGTGGTTGCATGTACCCTGCAACAACCACCAATAATTATTGTCCTTAACAATTCCCAATTTTATGGTAAAATATATAGATACTATTCATAAATACTGTGATGTTAAAACACCTAATATTAAGCACTCCCAAGCACTCGACAGGGCACCAGGAGCTGTTGATAGAGGGTTTGCTTATACTTGTTCACTGATTGAAATCTGATATCTGCATATGTTCTGTGTCTTTTACAACATTCTTGAATTTACATTTATTGTTTGATATTTGATATCTGCTTATGTGATTTGCCCTCTTTAGACTTTAGATTTATATCATTAGCTGAGTGTGGGATTATTTGACAGTGGGGAGGGAGGGCTTAGGGAAGTACCTCTGGGACCCAGGGGAATGGGCCAGATGAAGAGGTCACCCTTCGAAACGTCGACCCACCTAGTTTGCTTTCCTTTTTCCATTTTTGTGATTTGTTTCCTTTTCTTTCATGTTTTTTTCCCCTTCTCCTTCTTTCCCCTCTACCCCCTTTAATTTTTGATTTTCTCCATGGTGATATTTATTCTTGCATTGGCGTATTGGCTATTGTTGCTATATTTTCAGTTTATTATTAGTGTCATTAAATTATTCATATTCCCTACACTGGTATTCGCCTATATCTATAGCTGTGAGACAGAGAGTGCTGGTTCTTTTGGTTTGTTACCTAATATTAAGTCACAATTAAAAAATACAAATTCAAACAGAACATTAACACTATAACCATAGTGATATATATTCTTAATGGGTTTCACAAATGTATCTAATAGCACAAATGTACTCAAAATTACAAACAACCTTTAATCAAAGCAAGGTATTTTAATATTTGGTTGCTTAGATTGCAGAAAAAGGTTTGCAAGAACATACAGTTACAATAAATGCAGAATAGTTTAATAAAATAACAGGATAAAACATAAAACAGAAATCCCTTTGCATTACGTTACCATATGCCATAGGTTTTCTCCCAGAGAGGTCACTGGCGTAGGAATATGAAAATTCACGTGTTTGATCCCAAAACACACCTCTTTTGAATTCTGATTTAAACTCCAGAGCAAGACCGATATACCATTCTTCTCTCATTGAAACAACATAAGCCCACCCCTGTCGTAAATTACTGTAGCTGCTAGGTTGACGGTTCTCGGCTTAGGGAAAAAACCTCCCCTTTGATGTTTAAATAGGTGGCTATATATGAAAGACCTTATAACTTCGTGGCCTTGATACTTAGACACAGGGCCGCTGATAGATTTCCCGGGGCCGAGGACTACAGTTCTGACCCGGAACCCCCCACCCCCGCATCGGCAGTGTTGCGAGCCCCATTTCGCACCTCGCGAGCCCCCTCTATTTCCCTCCCTCTTCCCATATATTTATTTCTCTCCGTCTCACCTCTCACTCTCCCTTCCTCAATTACCCCACTCTCACTCAATCCCCCCCACATCACATGTATTTTGCTCTCCTGCGTCTCACTCTTACTCCCTCTTTCCTCACTCAGCCCCTCTCTCCTCTCATCCCCCCCATCAATTACCCCACTCCTCACTTAATCCCCCTCACATGATTCCCCCCCAAAAATATATACAAAAACCCCCCACCCCCAAATACTGTCACGGCTCCCTTAAATCTCCAACATCACCGTATTAATACGGGGATGTTTGCTTTTGCAGCCGAACGTGGCCGCGCGCCAGCCGCATCTCCTGTTCAGCGCTTATGGCGCCTCCTCACCAAATATATACAACCCCCCCCGTATATGTACAAACCCCCCAAATACATACAACATAAATATATAGAGTATAAATATATAAAAAAACAAATGTATATAAAAAAAGACCCCAATGCATATAAATAAAGACCCCCAGTTCATAAAACAAAAAGACCCTCAATAAATATATATATTTTTAAAAACAGTGTGCAAATAATAATTAAAAAAAAGGCCCCAATGCATATAAAAAAAGGCCCCAATGCATATAAAAAGCCCAATATATATAAAAAGCCCCAATGCATATAAAAACCTCAATACATACTAAAAAAATACATATAAAAAAGCCCCCAATACATATAAAAAAAGACCCGAATACATATAAAAAAAGGCCCCAATGCATATAAAAACCTAATACATATAAAAAAAAACCCATTGCATAAAAAAACCAATACATACTAAAAAAAATAATACATATAAAAAATAGACTTACCTTGGGGATGGTCAGGCCGGGCCCGGTGACTACGGGAGGGGCGGTGACAGCCGGGGTGGAAGTGTGGGAGGATGCCGGTGACTGCCAGGGGTGACTACGGGGGTGGGAGGAGGGGGGATCCGGTGACTGCTGGGGGGGCAGGGGGCCGGGAAGGACTGGTGACTGCCGGGGGTGAGACTGGTGACTGCCTGGGGGAGACCGGTGACTAATACGGGGGGTGGAGGGGCGGTGACTGCCAGGGCGGGTGGGCCAGTGATGACTGGGCTAATGGCCAGGTGGGCGGTGACTGCCGGGGAGCCAGACAGAGCAGTTGCCACCAGGCCCCGGCTCTCCCAACCTGCAGGCCTCTTCCTCTCTCTGTCCCATGCCGGGCCCTCTGACGTCAGCGCGCAGCCGACCTCCCACTCATGCCACCGCATGCTGGAAGCTGGGCAAAGCTTACTTCTGGTGGGAAGCACCTCGCGCGCTGATGTCAGAGGGCCCAGTGTGGGCCAGAGAGAGAGGAAGAGGCCTGCAGATAGGGAGAGACGGCACGACGGCAACTGCTTTGTCCGGCCGCCGGGCCCCTTGCCGCTACTGGGCCCGGGAAACTTGTCCCAGCTGTCCCCCCTGTCGGCGGCCCTACTTAGACGCACGTGAGTCATACAATAGTTTCACTTGATTATGAGAGATGTAACAATACTCATTTTGACTGACTTGCTCCTAAATTTGAGTGATAAATGCATATCATTCCCTTTTCACCTGCTAGAAATGAAGCGTTTGGACTTATCCATCTATTTTCACGATTACAAATCTCTAATTCTTACTCTTATGAATTACTGCCAGGCCTCCAACTAAGGGGTGATCTGGTTGTCACCTCTCTCTGGGATGCACAGGAGTATTTCAGGAATGCTTTGGAAATACCTTTAAAGTATCCTGTTAATACAAGTTGTCAAGAGAGCCAAAAAGTAATCACATCTCTGGCAAAACAAATGCCCTTATCTCTAGATTATATCAGTCCTAAAACTAGACCTGGCCAATGGTTTAAAGGCCATAAAACATTTATTTGTATTTTTTTTTAAATCAATCTGTAGCCACATTAACACCTGAAGTACCAGTTTGATTAAACTACCTAATGTTCCCCACCATTTTCATTACACAGGTCATAATAGGCAACATTTAAGTGCATTACAAATATTTCACATTCAGAATTAATCAACTGAAAACAGCAAATATGTGTAAGGGTTCCGGTCCTGGGTTCTGCTGGGACACCCTTACATGGCTGAAGAGGTTCCAGGCAAATCTCTCCCTGAACTGAGCAATTGGGATCAGCTGTTTCTGAACTCACACTCCAGTTGCCTTTTTGCTGTCTTCAGTGCAGCTCTGCCCCTATTGGCTGTCCGTGCTATTTAGGGTCAGCCCTTTCACCAGGAAGGGGCTGAGCATAATTCTTGAATCTCTTGAGGACATTCTTTTGTGTAACCTGTGTTTGTCAGAATTATCTCTGCTTGGCCTGTCTCAGGCCTTCCTGTGCTGTAGTGCCGGCGCTGGATCCCCTGTGCAACAGCTTCACTGTTCCAGTGGCCTGTATGCAGTATACCATGCTTTCAGAGGCCTTCTTTGCTTCCAGTACCAAGCGCAGGTAGGAAGCTACTCCTGTGCTGGATCTCCTGCGCTAAAGCTTCAATGTTCCAGTGGACTGTCTGTAGTATACCCTACTTCCAGAGACCTTTATTGCTTCCTGTACCTACCCTGCTTCCGGAAGCCGCTCCCATGCTGAAGCGCCTGCGCTGGATCTCCTACGTTACAGCTTCCCGGTTCCGGTGGTCTTCCTGATTTGAATTCTCCTCTTCCAGAGCCTTCATTGGGCTGAAGTCCCTTCACTTCAGCCTTCCCTGGTATCGTCCCCAGTCTGTGACCTCAATCATAGGCCCTGTGCTGGATCTCCTGTGCTACAGCTTCACTGTTCCGGTGGCCGTTCTCACTTTTGAGTCCCCTCCTTCCAGAGGCTTCATTGGGCTATAGCGTCTACGCTAAAGCCTTCCCTGATGCCAACCCCCCTGCCTCTGACCCCGACCATCGCTCCTGTGCCACCTGCCTTGACCCAAGCCTGGACTTCGTTTACTCTGATCTCTCCAAACCCGACCCGGCTACCCACGACGACGGAATCCATAATCCAGGCCCGGCCTCGCGGCTCCTCTGTGTTTCTCTATCCCCACCTCAGCCCTGCCGCCCGGATCTGGTTTCTGGCTAGCACGTCCGTTACAATATGGAATTAAATGTTGCACAGTAAGTAATTCATAAATAATATGCAGGAAATAAAATGTTTAGTACATTTATGACATTACAGACATCCCTCTGCATGGGGACAAATGACCACTTACACAAATACAAAGTCAAATCTCAGAGAGAAAATATTGAACATTATTATGGAGATTAAGCAACAAAGACCCACAGATCTGATGGTGTTTGGTGTAGCATGGAATTATTTAGGACTCGCCAAAACAGACACTATCTGCCTGGAACAGCTTGATGGATTGTGTTGGGAGACAGTGGGCTATGGAGCAGCCGGGAAATAAGAAAGTGAAAGCTGCCTTGCATTTTTAGCAAGAGTAAAGGGATATGGAATTAGAGGAGAAAATGCAAAAAGTGATTGCAGATGGCTAGAAAGCAAACAGACATTATAATATAATACCGAAGCTTAGGTTTTCCAAACTCTTATGTTTATACAAATGTTTACATTTCAAATTTAGGTTAAAAGAAAAATGAAGCTGACATTTATAAAAGAATATAAACCATGTGGAAGCATTTTTTTTTTTAAAATACATGTTGGTACAATGAGCCATGTTTGATGGTAATAGTAATGTGTATTCATGAAGCAGCTTACCCACCAGATGTAATAGAGTTGGGATTAGGTAGGCAAATTACAACTGTTTTGGTTGATACAAGGCAGCTATAATTTGGGATAGAAAGCTAGAGATCAGAAGGCTTTAAAGCTCTATGAAATAGACCAGTGGTTTCCAACTTTTTTTTTGTTTAATTAACCCTATCATTATATTGTATAATTCTGTGGAACCCCAACCCTCTCTAATAGCATCTGAGATCAGATGCATTGTAAGGAACCCCAACCCTCTCTAATAGCGTCTGAGATCAGATGCATTGTAAGGAACCCCAACCCCCTCTAATAGCGTCTGAGATCAGATGCATTGTAAGGAACCCTAACCCTCTCTAATAGCGCGTCTGAGATCAGATGCATTGTAAGGAACCCCAACCCTCTCATCGTGCGTCTGAGATCAGATGCATTGTAAGAAACCCCAACCCTCTCTAATAGCGTGTCTGAGATCAGATGCATTGTAAGGAACCCCAACCCTCTCATCGTGCGTCTGAGATCAGATGCACTGTTAATGTAGCCGAGTCCCCCTACCCTGCCTCCAGTGCGGGGGAGCTGTCAAGTAGTTGGCCGGAGCTCCACACGATCGGGATTATGGGGGTGGCCATTTTGGTAATCGCACATGTGCAAAGTGGCGAGGAATGCGGTGGCCATCTTAGGATGGCTCCACAGACGCAGGCGCGAGACTACAAGTCCCAGAATCCCTAGAGCGAGGGAATGCCCATGTGGGGCTGTCCCAGCCAATGGATTCGCACAGGCAGGAGGTTATCCTCTGCGTGCGGAAAGCCCACAATGCAGTTCAGACGGAGGAGGCAAAGAAGAAGGTAGTGTCCAGGGAGCAGTGCTTCCTGGCCTAGGTCTTGCCCCTAGGCCCCAGTTAGGCCCTGAGCCATAGTAGAGTAGAGTTGTAGGGAAGGCCCCAGATAGGGACTCTTCCCCTTATTGTTATTCCTGCACCGGTGACCGGAAGGCCACACGGTGCCCTGTAGCCTGGGACCAGGTCACAAGATCTAGAGACATTGTGTGAGACCCTCCGGCTGGAGCTCACACTGCGAGGAGGATCAGGACCCTTTAGGAGAGAGGGGATTTGTGTTGGAGGCCCCTCTTCTTAGGACCCGCTCCAACTCACTACGCCAAGCAGCACCTGGGTACTGGAGTACCCAGGCAGGTACCCAATGTGCACCTACATCTACAGGGGGTAGTGCTACCTCACATTTGGGTGGGAATTGATGCCACAGCACCCTCAGTACTTTGGGGGAACCACCACGTGTTGGGTCACTGGGTTTATACTGTGGGTACAGTTATTTAATGTTATCTGTGTTAGCATGTGTGTACAGTAAACCTCAGTTATATACATTGTGTGGTATTACTTATTACTGTATATCGGTTCCTGTGAGGGGCTATCCTGCCAACGCTGGGATCCCCCATAGGTGCAGGCTCTTCACACAAGGAGAAAGAACTCACTCCAGGCTCCCAGATGTGGAGGCTTAGGCCTCCTGTGAGCAGACAGGTACAGCAGCACGCATAGTTGCCTGCATAGTTCCTTTAGGCATAGACAAAGGGGGCTTCATAAAGAAACCCTAACCCTCTCTTATAGCATGTCTGAGATCAGATGCATTGTAAGTGTAGCGGTGCTTCCCCCACCCTCTTGGAGATTTCACTACTACGTGGTGTGGTGTACTGCACCGACACACTTTATTCGAGCAAATACCCAGTATGTACCTGGCAGATACCTGGAATGTGCCGCTCTTCACCTCTGACAAGCCCCGTTGCGTTTGCCTTCCCAGCCTGGGTTCATGCCTGGCTGACGGGCGGCTGATCTGTTAAATGATAATGATTAGGATTTAATAGGCTGCAATGCTTCGCGTGTCTACCAGATGGCATAAATTCATGAATTGTAATGCAGTATATATATATATATATACTGTGCAGTATTGCAGCCAGCGGGAATAAAATGCTTCAATCCCTGCCTGGAAAATACCTCAATGCACTCGGGCAGAAAACAGTCACAAACCTCAATACACCCGGGTATACCCGAATTCGTGGGACTAGCCGAGCTCGAATAAAGTGTGTCGCCAGTGTATACCTGCTGGCTTACAGTAGATCTCAGTCTCCTGCGCTGTTGTGGAGGACACAGGACAGACTGGTGTAGGATCTGATTCTCTCTCTCTCGGTGTCAGCGCCTCCATCTCTTGCAGGCTCCAGGGATATGTAGATAATCCCTGCAGGAGAACTCACTTCCACTCCCCCTGATAGATTGCAGTCTCAGGCAAGAGGATATATTTCAACAGGATCCCTTTATTTAGTGCACTGTCAGATGTTACAGCATACACAGCTCACTTCTTGGGGCTTCACACTCAGAATGTACCCTGGACCTCCACTCCAGGCCAAGGGCACCCAGAGCGGTCCATGCTCTTCCCTTACTCCCTGGTGAAGTAAAGGGTATAGTCTCCCCCTCCACTCCCATAGGGGAGGGAATAAAAACTTAGCAGAGCCCTGCACAGTTGTTAGGGTAGACAGCCTCTCTCAAGGGGGTAGAGGCACTGACTAAATTTAGCAGTGCAGCTCCATAAGTACAATCGAAGTAGGTACCAGGTCTGAATCCAGTGATTGGACACACACAGGCCTAGTTCCAATGCCTCCCATGTCACTCAAGAACCTACTGTGATTGTGGAAAACCCATGATAACTCCTGGCAGGCCTGATCTTACCAGGACTTTCTGCCAGGGAGGGCAGACTTAGTAGCCAAGGAAACCAGCCTGGCAACATTAGGAACCCCAACCCTCTCTAATAGCGAGTCTGAGATCATATGCATTGCAAGGAACCTCAACCCTCTCTAATAACATGTGTAGCAGGGTGCTCCTCTTACCTCTGTCTTAGATGTCTTGGCTGATATAAAATAGCATGACTACAACTCCCAGAGGCCCTGCAGGGGAGGTAACATCAAATGGGCCGTTACAGCTAGGAGTGCCCCATAGTAATTCAGGGAGCTGGTTCTGTGACTGGGGGATCGGGAAAGTTGTGGCGGCCATTTTGCGGTTGGCGCCGCATGTTAGGTATGGACGGTGAGTAGCGCAGCGTGGCAATCTTTGGACTGGCGCGGCCCGAAGGAAGAGGCCAAAACTGACAGGATTTCCTCTGCGGAACAGGGGTGACCTTGTCAAATCATCCGGAGCCAGGGAAGAGGAAGGTGGTGTCTGGAGAGCATGCCAAGCTTCTGGACTAGGCCCAAATCTGACCGTAGGCCCCAGATAGATTCTCCTCACTGAAGACAAGTGTGCAGGGCTGGCCCTATGAATAGGTAGCTTCTGTAGAGAGAGAGAGCTCAGCGGAAACCATCGGAGCAGACCGGAGCATAGAGGGAGGCTTCGGACCATACATCACCCGGGACCCTAAGGTGTGAGGAGCTTGTGTTGGAGACCCCGCAATGTGGGACATGGTTGCTGCGCTTGCTTTTTCTGGAAATGTGGCCTGGCTGGACCTTGAGCCAGGGAGGTATTGTGCACCAACGCAAGGGGAAGGATAGCGCTGCCCTCACACACATTGGGAGGGATTTGCTCACAGGACACTGGGTCACAGGTGCCTGAGCACCCTAGGTACTACTGTAGTTGGGCCTAGCTAAACCTGGACTATTATTATTACTATTGTATCACTGTGAATTGTGTTGCAAGTGTTATGTTATGCTTTCTGTGGGACCACAGTAAAGGGAGTTATATTTTATTGATTTTGAGTGTGTTATTGGAGTATACCCGTCCTATGAAGAGTCAATCCTATTGCCCCAGGATTCTCATAGGTGGAGGCGCTGCACCATATAGAGATATACAGAACACACTGTCACACCATGGCTCCCTATGAACGGAAGCTCAGGGCTTCTGTACGTCCAACAGGTAGCAACAGTACTGTAGTAGCGGCTGATTCCCTTAGGGTAGGAGGAATACCTGTTAGACATGTATAGCCATGGCTGGGCCAGCTATCTTTCTGCCTTCCCTGTCACATAAGTTCTATTAAGATGCAGACAGTGACAGGCTATCCTATGGGGCTTTCCCCCCCTCCTGTAGCCTCTGTGAGTGGCAGAAGTGGAGATGACATGGGAGTCTGTGTCTGTCCAATAAGGATACAGAGCCTGTGCCCTCCCCTTTTGCACTATAGAGATGTCCTAAATTATAGAGATGAACCCAGCCCTCACTGGGTGAAGTTCAGGCAGTCCCTCTTCCTCCTTGAGGGATGAGGATATAAGCCAAGTCTCCTCCCGGCTGGACTAAGACATGTGCTCAGTCCCTCATGGGCTGGGTGCATTCCACTACTCTAATGAGGCCTCATCATTACCAGCGGGCCTGTACCATTCAGGAGCCTGGAAGCCATCCTGGAGCCAGGAAGCCATCCTGTCAACTGATTGCAAGCGCTGTAAGAACATCAGCAGTGGCTGCATAATAAAACAAACTTTTATGCACAGTTTTGGTATGTACATGTAGCCAGGACTGGTTCTTGGCTACCAGTCTGCCCTCCCTGACAGTAAGCCTTGGTAAAAGCAGGCATGCCAGTAGTTAACATGGGTTTTCCCCACTCCCTACTGTGTGTAAGGAATCGGGGAACACGTCCTCTGCGACGTGTTCCCTCCTTACCTGTTGTCTCGCAGTCCTCTACTCTGGCACCAGCACATGCGCACACCCCCTCTCTGCTTACAGAGCGCACGCATGAGCATCTCCTCTAGAGTGCCACGGAGCTTAGCTCTGCCCCCTCAGATGCGCCACGCTTCTCTCGCATGTGGCACGCACACGTGACGTCGTTCACCGCTCCCCAGCTGCATGGCAAGTACTTACAGCCCACTTGTCTCCTGCAGCCAATCCTTGCCACCGTGACTCCGTTCCGCCCGTCTTGTGACTGGTTCCTGTGTGCTTAAAATATCCTGCAGTTCCTGTTTTACGTTGCTGAGCATAACTAGATTAGCCTTGTGCTTCCACATGTGTTGTGCCTTGCTCCCTGTCTTGTGCTTCTCTCTATAGTTAACCCTTCGTGTATCGACCCAGCTTGTACTTGGAAACTCCTGTGGATACTGACCCCAGCTTACCCTCGACTCTGCTGACTTCTCCAACCCAGACCACGGCTACACGGACTACTACTATTCTGACCTCTCCAACCCCAGACCATGGCAATACGGACTTTGACCTTTCTAATCTCTCCAACCCAAGACTTTGGCAAGTATCTGGACTAACCCACTCTCTCCAACCCAGACCCGGCTACGTTGAAAATCCGCCTGCCAGGCACGCTTCCGCTGCTGTGGGTGCGTTGTTCAATACTTCCTCACCTCAGTACCGGGGTTCTGTCTTGCTCGTGGGCAGTGCAAGCAATACACAGTGTCCTTGAGTGACAGGGGAGAAGGTGGAACCAGCCTTGAGTTGCCCAATCATGGGCCAGACCTGGTGACCTCCTCCTGGATGTACTTAAGGGGATTGCCATCCAAATGTAGTTAGTGCCTCTCCCCACTTGAGAGGCAGGTCACACCACAGATTGCCTGAACACTGGCCTTTACTGTTCCTTTTCCCCTCGGGGGAGAGTGAGTGTGCATGTGATAGAGGATCAGGGAAGAGCAAGGCCTGTTGCGGGGGCCCTTGACCCATAGTACAGGTCCAGGGACCATCCTACAGCTTGAGATATCACCAGAGACTGCATAGGGCAGAGGCCTGCTGTGACTGCATGGTGCTGCACAGAATAAACCGTTCCTGTTATTATACCTCCAGCCTGGTGTGTGATCTTACTAGGGGTGATCATTTCTACCGTAGGAGATCGCCTCCATACACCTAGAGCCTGCGGCAGATGGAGGCGCTGCACCACTAGAGATCTATATCGGGTATGTACCCCAGAAACCTGTCCTGTGTCCCCACAAACATCGGCAGATGACTCAGCCCTCCTGCTTACCAACAGGTAGCATGCACCACACACACTGTAATAGCAGAATCTCCCATTGGGTGGGGGAAACACCGTTACATACAGTAGATACATCTCCCCCTAAAAATTTTATTATTGCATTATAAAAGATAAATAATTTTAAATGGTAATCAGGAGCCTAGCCAGCACTTGGCCTGAGGTACCGCATTTGGGTTGGTGGTGGGACACTAATGGCGCTGCAAAGGTGACCTAGCATTGCTGGTTATACTCCAGGTCAGTGTATAGAGCAATCTGGTTATAGTCCATGTCAGGGTATAAAGCAGTCTAGTTATGCTCTGTGTCAGTGTATTGTGTAGTCTGGTTATGCTCCATGTCTGTGTATAGTGTAGTCTGGTTATACTCATTGAATATAATTATAGGCTAAAGCTGTAAAATTCTGGGCATTATTGAAATCCCTGCTCTCTGAATTTTTAGCAGCTCGCAATGTGTTTATTTCTAGCAAATCAGCTTTTCTTTTGTCAGAACAGTTCTGAGACAGGGCAGGGGATTGATCAGGAGGCAGCATCCAGGCAGTGACTCCTTCCCCTCGCTCTGTGCACAGAGCTCCACACTGGACACAGTGAGAGGAGGGAGAGAGTGTATTTGTAGCTGCAAAGTGTCTGTCTACAGAGTTTGTTTGTAGCTGCAGTTTCTGTCTGTCTAGTGTGTGGCTGCAGAATTTGTATGTGAGTGTGTAGCTGTAGTTTGTGTGCATGTGTCGTGCATGAGGGGGGGGGGGAGATGCAGAGTATAGATGGGGGGGGTAGAAAAACGTGTTGTGTGGATGTGTGTGTGGTGGGTGTGTTGGGTGTGTGGGTGGGTGTGTGGTTGTGGTGTGTGTGTGTGTGTGTGTGTAGAGCTGCAGTGTGTGTGTAGCTGCAGCAGAGTTTGGATGTAGCTACAGAGTTTGTGTGGAGCTGGTGTGTGTGTGTAGAGCTGCAGTGTTGTGTGTTTGTGTGTAGAGCTTCAGTGTGTGTACACAGAGGGGGCGGCAGTGTGTGGATATAGATAGCTGCAGTGTAAGTGTATTGTGGCAGGACGGCCTTGCGGCAGGGCCAGTAAAACGCTAGACGCTGTGTAAAGCTTTAACTGTATTAACCACAAACAAATAAACATAATGGGTACTGTCCCTTTAAATCATAAAACATCTATTCCCTTTAGGGAAAGCTAACTACACATTAGCTTTCACCCTAACTAACTGCATGGCCACCTAAGCTGGTTGCCAAGCCAAAACAGCCTGGCATATGGAACAAGTAACAAATTCTATTGCACAGAACAATAAGTGTTTGCTATCGGCAGTCCTGTCTTTTACTGGATGTGATTCTCGCTGGTCCGCAGGTTGCTCCTTTCAGCTAGGGTCCATAACAGCAGACTCTCCCCGGCTGGGAGAAGTTTCACTTCCTCTCTCTCTCTCTGTGGAGTAAAGCAGTCACTCTGTATAGCGGCTTCCTGTGTCTTTTAAAACACTTCCTTGTTTCACTGAGGCGCCCAGCCCCCTGATAATCATGTTTCAGCTGCTGTGCTCTCTCTGAGGAGATTAACGCTCTGTGGACTGGCTGCAGTGTCTCTCTATTCACTTTTCCAGCCTACTGAGTCAGTGACTGTCAAGTATATAGAGGTGCTTTAATGTATTTACCATTTTATTTTAATTAAAAAAGCCCACCCCCGCTCCCCACGTGGGACGGTGGGGGAAGCGCTAAGACAGGCCCTGCGCGCGCAACCAGTCCTCAGCCCGAGGACCCCCGGTCACAACGGTAGAGCGGAAGGCGAGGGGACAAGAAAGCGCAGAAGAGGCGAACGCCAGAAGCCCGAGGTCGTCAAGAGGCGCAACTCCAGCGTCCCCGTGCCAGTGGGACAGAGAGTGGAAATCGCACCCGCACGGCGCAACAAACCCGACGCGCACGCAACTCAGCCCCCTGCTCCCAACTTGATAGAGGGGGGAGGGAGCGCCAAACTAAGCTTTCCCCCCTGTGCGACTTCCTGACCTAGTCCGCCTCGCCCCCCCCAGCCGCCCACCTCCCGTGACCCCTACCCGAGCCCCCATCTGCACCTGCAGCTGGGGGTGATGGGGTGGGGAGATCAGGCAATAGGAGGAAGTGTCTGGCGGCAGGGAAGCAGCACCAAAAGTCAGGTAAATAACCCACCAACCCACCGTCCACCCACCCAGTCACTGTCACCCCCCAGCCACTGCAGCCCACCCAGTCACTGTCACCCACCCAGTCACGTCCACCCACCCGCATGTAACGAACCACCCAGCCCACTGTCGTCCGACGCACCGCACCCAGTACTTCCACCCCACCTCAGTCCTCCTCCGCACCCACCAGTCCCTCACGCACAACCCAGTACCTCACCCACCCATTACCGCAATCACCAACCCAGTAACTCACTCACCCAGTCACTCATCTCACCCAGTCACGAACTCACACCAGTCAATCACTCACCACCTGTCACTATCACCCACCCCAGTCACACACTCACCTACCAGTCACTCACTCCATACCCAGTCAATCTCACTCACCTACCAGTCACTCACTCAACTACCCAGTCACTCAACCACCCAGTCACTCACCACAGTCACTCACCCACCCAGGTCAATCACCCACCAGTCACTACAACAGTCATCACACACCCGTCACTCACCCACCCAGTTCACTCACCCACCCCAGCATCACTAACACATCACTCACCACCCAAGTCAATCACCCATCAGTCACTCACCCAACCAGTACTCCCCACCCAGTCACTCACTAACCCACCCAGTACCTCACTCACCCACCAGTCAACTGACCTCAACCACCCACCCGTCACTAACCAACAGCTCACTCACCACCCACCAGTCACTCACCCACCCAGCACTCACTCCCACATACTATAACCCCCCCATTCCCAATCAATCAGTTCACTCAGTACCACTAACGCAATAACACACCCAGTCATTCACCACACACCCAGTTCATCATCACCCACCAAGTCACTCACCACGAAGTCAAGCACTCACCCACCCAGTCACTCACCAGCACTCACCACCCAGTCACTCACTCACCCACACCCAGTCAATCACTCCCAACCACCCAGTCACGTCACCCAACCAGCACTCACACAACCAACCAGTCACTCACTACCACCAGTCACTACTCAACACCAGTTAATCACGCCCCCACCCAGGCACGCACTCACCACCCAGTCACTCACTCACACAGTCAATCATCACCACCCAGTCAATTGTCACCCACCCAGTCACCTGTCACCAAACCAGTCACTGCACCACCCGTCACTGTCACCCACCGCAGTAAACCAGTCCATGTTGTCCCACCCAGCCAATTGGCGCTGGAGGGGGACTGGGTGGGTGAATCAGGGCAATAGGGGAAGGTCTGGGGCAAGGAAGCAGCACCACCAAGTCACGGTAAATAACCCACCCACCCCAACGCACCCACCACCAGTCCACTGTCATCCCACCACCACCCAGCCGTCACCCCACTGCTCCACCCACCAGTCACTGTCACCCACCCACGTCAACTCACCACCCAGTGTCACTAACCCACCAGTCCCACTACCCCCAACATCACCCCCCGCCTCACTCAACCACACCAGACCTCACCCACCCAGTCCCTCGAATCACCACAAGTCAACTCACTCACCCAGTACCTCACCACCCGTTCACCCATAACCAACCCAGTACTCCTCAACCCTGTCACTTATCACCCACCAGTCACACACTCACATACCCAGTCAATCACCACCTACCAGTCCACTCAACTCACTCACCCAGTCATCACCACCTACCCAGCACTCACCCACCATCAATCACCCCCACCCAGCACTAACACCACAGTAACGCAAACCAACCAGTCACTCAACCACCCAGTCATCACCCACCAGTCACTCACCCACCAGTCATCCTACACCAAGTCATCAACCCACCCAGTCACTCACCCACCAGTCACTCACACACAGCCATCAGTCAACAGCTCACTCACCCAACCCGTCACTTCACTCACACCACCCAGTCACTCACTCCCCCCACCCAGTCACTCACGACAGTCACTCCACCCGTCACACCAAACCAGTCAATCACTCACCAGATCCACTCACCACAAATCAACTCACAGCTCACTCACGCACTCACACACCCAGTCATTCACTCACACACCCAGTCATTTTAAACCCAAGCTTTACACCACCCAGTCACGTCACCCAGCAGTCACTCACTAAACACCCAGTACTCACCACAAGTCACTCACACACCCATGTCACTCACTCACCCACCCAGCATCCAACCACTCCTCACTCCCCACCCATCAACTACGTCCCACCCAGTCACTCACTAACCCACCAGAATACTAACCCACAAGTCACTCACTCAAACACCCAGGCACTCACTCACCCACCCAGTAGTCCTCAATCACCAACCAGTCACTCACTCACCCACACAGTCACTCACTCACCCACCCCCAGCACTCGTCACCCACCCAGTCACTGTCACCCACCCAGTCACTGTCTCCCACCCACCGTCAGTCACTGTCTTCCACCCACCGTCAGTCACTGTCTCCCACCCACCGTCAGTCACTGTCTCCCACCCATCGTCATTCACTGTCTCCCACCCATCGTCATTCACTGTCTCCCACCCACTGTCATTCACTGTCTCCCACCCACCGTCATTCACTGGTTCCCACCCATCATCATTCACTGTCACCCACCCAGCCACCGTCATTCACTGTCACCCACCCAGCCACCGTTATTCACTGTCACCCACCCAGCCACCATCATTCACTGTCACCCAGCCACCGTCATTCACCCACTCATGGCCGAGCAGTGACTAGAGCTGATTGGTTGAGGAGGTCATGTGACCCTTCAGTGTGCCCAGAAGACAATTGCATCTGTCTCGGCAAGCACCTGCGAGCATTCGGGCATGGGCGCACACCGCACGCATTCATTGTGCTGACCGCGCCAAGCCACTTACGGGGCTACTTACCAGGATTCTGTTTCCTCTTCTATAGAGACTTTTCTGGATGAGAGATGGATGGAGAGAAGGGATGGGGGAGTTGGAGGAGATAGCAGAGAGGGGATGTGGGAGAGAGAGAAGGGACAGGGGAGAGAGGAGGGATGGTGGAGAGAGAAGGGTACTCGTATGTTATAGTGACAGTTTATCAAAATAATCCTGGTGTGGCCCAAGACTTGACCCACAAGTTATTGTGAGTTTGACAGGCCTGGTTTAGGGAGAAGGTAATCCCCCCCCCCCCAGAACCACCTGTATCAATGTGTGGGTGCCCTCCCAAATTAGTGGGACCTTTGGGCATTTCCACCATATATGTAGGAAGGAACCCTGCTGAGCATAGCAGTAAGGTATTCTTATTAAAGGTAGGCAGCCTCAGGGGGTAATATACCATTGATGGAGCATTTTAAATAAATTTTCCTTAATAAGTGCACATATAGAACTCTTTGCGACCCCTTCAAATATACCCTTCCAGATACAACTCCTCTTCTTGTTCTTCTTCCCATCTCTGCATACATTTGAGTTCCATTGGGGGCTCTATGTCTGACAACAATCTGTACATTATTGAAATAAAACTTTTTTGAGTCCCCTCATTGGGACACGTGTCCTCAAATGTTATAAAATTTGCAAAGGGGGTCCTTGGCTCAGATAAAGTCTCTTATCTGGATGTATCTAAAAAAGGCAGAGTGCTGTAGTCCTATTTCTCTTACCACTGTGTTAAAACTTGTAATACCTTTGTCTCTCCAGAAATCCTTGACTCTAGTTATTCCCCCCCTTACACCAATCTTAGAAGACTGTAGGTTCCAGACTTGGGGCAACGTTCTGGTTCTCAAACAAAGGTAGCATCTGGAAATTCAGATTAGTCCTTTCATGCTTACAGTATATTTCAATTAATCTCCTATTTTTAGAGTGGGAGATGGCTTCCAAGTGTACCAAAAGCCTGTGTCTATCCTGTTTGGAGAACCATAGCAACATGCTTGCATGTGACAAAAGTGCTGGCTCAATTTCCAACCATTTCTTTATATTTTTGGGGTGTGACAATGGATCAGTTGGCAAAAAGGAGCTGCTCTATTGTACTAGATTAGTTGTGTCAAAACTAGGCCCCCTTTGGAAAGTAGAGATCATTTGATCCTCGATATTTTGTTGTTCAAAGCCAAACTTTGCAATCTGTTGTTGTAATTATTGTATACTTTTAACCTAGATTGGTACTGAAAGGGTTTGGAACAGATGAATTAATTTTCCATTAATTAACTCAGCCTATCCAATATATATGGTATCTGGACCATTCCTCCAGATCCCTTTTCAAGGTTCTTATCATTGTGGGATAGTTGGCCTCGTAGAGGCTTTCTTGCACATGAAATATTCCAAGGTACCTTATGCTAGATATAGACAAGGGAATGAACCCAAAAGCTGATGCTACCAGAGTCAAGTATATAAGGGGTTAATGGGAATAATCCATAGTCCGCTGTATTGAAGATGGCTCCTCACCATTGACATGAATGATAAGTCATATAAGAATAATATGAGGATAATATAACTCACCCGTGGCGGGGGGCCCGTTTTGCAGTGTGGGGCTGGGTCCAGGAATGTGAAGTATCCAGAAACACCGCACTCCTGTGTCCCTTGTGCCGTTAGCTGCTGCCCTTACCCGCCCGGTGTATGTTGTATCCTCTGGAGGTTGCTGAGTACGTTGAGCTGTGTATCCTGCTGGAACGTCTCTCCTGGCGTCTTTCCTGGACGAGGGAGCTTGCGGTGGCGTCCTAGGTGTTTTTCCGCGCCGACCCAGCTTCCCTGTGGATACCAGCTGATTCCAAATCAGCGCACGCTGTTTCACTCAGAGAGGAGGAGCCGCTGGTGCGTCCTTGCAGTCACTGCGCTCCGGCGTGCCGATGGTTGGGGGATGTGACGTCAGCGCTGTCGGGATGTATCGTGGTGAGGAGTCTGCGTGCACCAGCCGATTGAAATGTAGATAAATAGTAGGGTGGAGGCGGTCACAGCACTTGGAGTCCAGTCAAAGGATGAAGATAAAATCAGCTTTATTAGAACATGCTGTACATCGCAGATAACATACTCTGACGCGTTTCGTCTCTGTCCGAGACTTTTTCAAAGAAAACAGGTCTCGGACAGAGACGAAACGCGTCAGAGTATGTTATCTGCGATGTACAGCATGTTCTAATAAAGCTGATTTTATCTTCATCCTTTGACTGGACTCCAAGTGCTGTGACCGCCTCCACCCTACTATTTATCCAAGGTACCTTATGGATTGGGGTTTCCACTTACAATCAAATGTATTGATTTGGATTGCTCGTGTGAGATGCTTATATTCGGGCCTCGTCGTTATTGATTTAAAATCATGACAGTTTTTTTTAAACACATAGATCCCTGAATAAATTTGGTAGGGATGTCAGCGGGTTTGATAGTGTTAGCAGGATGTGTTTTGTGAGCAGTGACAATTTGTATGCCTTCTACTTCACCTGTATTCCTCATAAACAGTATCTGTGTTCAGTCTGATATGGGCCGCCAGGGGCTCTATTGCTAGGGCAGACAAAAGCAGTGATAGGGGGACATCCCTTTGGGGGCCATTCTTGATCATCACCGTATCAGTCGGCATGTTAAGGTAACATACCTTGTAGGATTTTGGTACAGCGAGTACATAAAAGTTGATAAAGTGCATCTGACTGCACGAAACGCGTAGAAGGTTGCAGCCTTCTGTTTTTATGTCCCTTTAATAAAGATTTTTTTGCCAGACCTGCTATCACCCTTTTTTGGCTGTGCGCTGCACGAACAAACACTGCATTGGATTCTCCCTACTGAGCAGCAGCACGCTGATGGAGAGGAAGTCTGGTGACACAAAGTTGTGAGTACATACCTGGGGCCAGCCCAATGAGATATAGGGGGGGTGTCTCCGTGCATCTACCCCTGCCTTCAGGGCAACTGGAGCCCCTTTTTCAGGTTTGGTACATTCATTCATTCCCAGTACTCCTTCTCTCCTGTTACTGCTAGATTATGGGTCCCTGTGCTTGAGCACCATACAACCATACTGAGTATCTGTGTTCAGTCTGATATGGGCACCCAGGGGTTCTTTTGCTAGGGCAGACAAAAGCAGTGATAGGGGGCATCCCTTTGGGGGCCATTCTTGATCATCACTATATCAATCGGCATGTTAAGGTAACATACCTTGTAGGATTTTGGAACAGCGAGTACATAGCTGTCTGAAACTTGCCTCTGAAACCAAATGCTCTCAGTACCTCAAACATATAACTCTAATAAATATGATTGAAATCCTTTTCTGCAGCCAGTGCTAGAAGCATTGATAGTATATGGTGTTCTTTAGCTATCTGGATCAGAACTATCGCCCTCCTTTTTGTTATACATTGCTTAATGCCCTGTAGAAACCGCACCTGGTCTGCGTCTATCTGTCGGTTATTCAGTCTAGTGGCCAGAACTGTCGACAAGATTTTTAAATCACTGTTATGAAGCGAGATAGGTCTGTCACTTTTTCAGTGTATAGGGTCTTTACCTTCCTTCCATATCAGTATTATCTTTGATTCTAGCATAGACTGTGGGACGTGTTCTCCCTCTAATATTTTATTAAAAAGCTTTAGAAGATGTGGAACTAGGATATGGCCCCTTTTTTTTAATATATAATAAAGGATGGCTAAGCCATTTGGGCAGCGTGACTTGGAATTTTTCAGACCTTTTATCGTTTATAATATTTCCTCCTGCGATATTGGCTGAGATAGTGATTTTATTGCCCACAGCACAGATAAATTTGCGGCAACATAGTATCTTTATTGAGTATTTGGTTAAGAAAACATTAGGATATATCAATTACAGTCAGTTCCTCTCAGCAGAATCTTTAGACATATTTACCTCGTGGATTTTTTCCCCCTCAGCTACAGTACGTAATTTCAGTGGTGTTCATGAATACACCATGCTGAGTAGGAGTGTGTATTAAGTATTACAACAGTGGTGCTACAGTATATATATATATATACATCGCAAAGAACTTATTCTGCTCCAATCCTCCTTATGTGCGAACTGAATATTTGTAGCAGTGGTTCAGCATTCATTTCTACGAGGTGTTCATGAATACACCAAGCTGACCACGCAATCAAGTTTTATATGCACATATTTACATGGTAATTCAATAGTTTGACATTGTGGTTTAATGTTTATTTCTACATGTGGTGCTCATGTTTGTAATACTGACCACAGTAACCATTTAAACGCACTGTCTACGTGCACACTTTGTAACTGCACAATCTAAAACGCACAGCCTACGTGCACACGTAGTGACTGCACAATACAAGGTGCTTAGAGACACATCTGGCATTAACAGTGTGAGTGCCGGAAGTCTCAACAAGTGGCTTTTCTATTCTGGGTTTCCTATCAAGCTCAGTAAGGGATGTCTATTAATACATGTAGTTGACTACCTTTATTGCATATACTACAAACCCTAGTGTTAATACACTTACACCTAATCAGCTACTAAGCGATTTTAAGCCAGTCTTGTTTTATATCAAGACACACAATGTTCTGTTGCTTGTTTTATCTTTTATATAACTCTCGTTCAGGGGGCTAATAAGGCGCTGTCTAGGTGGGACTAAGCTCATTATGCTTATTACAACTTGTGCCTAACTCAAGTTGTTGGAGTAGAAACATTAGTGGTGAACGCTGCCACGTGACGTCACCTCTCCATCCTTTCTCTCTCATGGAGAAGGGAGACTAAGTTTTGATATATACTTACCTTTATGTACTCTACTCTTCTCAACTACTTAATCTGAAGTGGTGATCATGAATACGCCAAACTGAGTAGAACTGTTCATTGAGTGCGGAGTTACATACACACCACAAAAGGCTATTTGAGCTGTACACTTCATCCAGTGCTAACCGTGGTCAGCATCTTTGTATATACTGTAAGGTGTTTATTAATTCACCAAGCTGACCACATCTACCAGTTCATCTGAACTATTTTAATGTTTAACATCAGACACTATGATCTAGCGCAAACTGGGGGGCGCAGGATTTTCGTGGGGGGGTGGTCACGGGTGGTTGCCGAGGCCCGCGCTCTTCCCCGTGGCATTAAAATTTAATACCAGGGGACCGCGCGAGGCCTCTGCAACCTGTACTTACCGGAATTCAGCCGGCTTCTGCTCACTTTGCCATGACACCGCGGCACCGTCAAATGATGCTGCGGGGTCATGTGACGTGCCTCGTCGTCATGATAACACATGTCAAATGACACTACGGGGTCACGTGACCCTCTGCGTCATTTGATGCCGGGTCACTCGGGAGGGGGTGGGGGCACGAGCACAGGGACCGAGGCACAGGGGGGGCGCAGCCAAAAAACTTTATGGACCCTGATCTAGCGTCTTGGTGGTGCTCATTCTCCACCTCTCCACCATCATATCCCAAGTTTCTTGTTGTAATTTACTATTTATACTTATAATTGTATACCGGAATGAGAGTACTAATTTAATAGTTTCTTAACCAGTACCACACTATTAGTGATCATTCGTTTATGGGCTGTTTATTATTTTGTTTTGTCCAGCCTAATTTTATTTAATATTAACGATTAAAGATTACGGGGCCTATGCAGAGAGCAGCGAATTTTAAAATTGGCGAATTTATTAAAAAGTAGCTTTTTTGGAGAGTTTTAATATCCATATGCAGAAAAGTGCGAATTCTGCTATGTTTAACATGGATGCGTGTGGCGAGTTTAAATTGGCGAGATGCGCGCTTCAGAAATGTGTTAAAACAAATTCGCGCCTTTTTTTTTCACTTTGCAATGGCCGCGAGCGGCAGTTTTTTTTGGCGAGGCAAAACGGAGACAATCGCGCCATTTTATTGGCGCGAACAGCCGCTAGATGCCGTTCGCGCCTCTCTGCATTAGGATATTTTTAAAACTGGCGAGATTGAGGTTCTCGCCAGCCGCGAGGCGAGTTTTACAAATAGAAAAGAAAAATTGGCGCGTTTTTCGGAACTCGCCATTTTCTGCTGCTTTCTGCGCGATTTTCTCCAAAAAATGGCGAATTTCGAAATAGCGCTGCTCTCTGCATAGGCCCCTACGTTTAAATTTTCCATATTTCTAATTTGGTGAGTGCTGTACTATAGGGCCTTTTTCACTTACTTCGCCCAGTTATTTGTGTTCTCTATGCCCATACCCCTGGCACCACCAACCCAGTATAGAGCAAGAGCTTCTCCCCACTCCCCCATTTATTATTTAAACATGCAGCACCTAAACGCAAAGCGTATTCAGGACCCCTGAGAAGGAGAACCGGGTGAGTGCAAGTTCAATGTTTTTATTTTCTTGGCAAAAAATATAGTGACTAAACATTTAATTACTGTTCCCATGCAATATTCTCATGATGTCACAAGGATTGGCACGCTTGTGACCTTTATAATTTTCTGGGAACGTCATGGCACTTTTGCTTGTTTCTATGGGAGATCACATTCAAAGCTCCTTGGAAGCTGGGAGAACAAACAGAAGAGGAGAAATTTCCAAATGAGTTACAGTATAGACCTTACAGCAGCAACAAGAGCTGTGCTTTAATGTGTTAGTAGAGAACTATGTTATAAACATAATCTGTATGTACATATAATACAGCAGGCAGCACTGTACATAGAATTATACAGGTACGATTAGTCTCTGCCACAAGAAAGTTTCAATTTAACTCCTGCTGCCTGGGGCACAGGTAGACAAAGGGCACAAAATACCTGACACTAGGATTTGAATCTGGCTGCAGTGTCCTACGCCTTAGCACTATGCAATTCCTTCAACACTAAAATCTTCAGCGGTGCAATGTGTGTAACACCTTCAGTCAGAAGATCTCCCTGCCTTTTTCAGACTTCAGCTCATGGTAACAGCAGCTGGAGACGCAGTGACTTCTGTTGTGGGCTACTGGTGGCACAGGGACTGAATAATACTGCAGACCACTGGTCATCAAAAGCCCCTTTCGACCAATGATTTGATCCTTTTTTTCTAAGCATGCATTGCTTAATGTTAAGATCACTTTATTCCATTTACTTTAATTCTGCCAACATGTTTACATTAGGTTGTAGTTCACAGAGTACAGCACTTGTGTCCCAGACATTTGGTCATTCAAAAGGAAGTAGTTAATGATGTGAAAGCTAAGGTTGTTATGGCTGTGGCACGTGCAACTGGTAATATCCATTATAAATAATATCTGTCGGTTTCAATATCATGCTCATACTGTACATGCTGCAGGAATTTGGAGAGATGCAGAGAGAGAGAGGGACAGAGATGCAGAGGGAGAGGGACAGAGATGCAGAGGGAGAGGGACAGAGATGCAGAGGGAGAGGGACAGAGATGCAGAGGGAGAGGGACAGAGATGCAGAGATGCAGAGAACAAAATGTGAAAATGACAGGGTGGTGGGTAGGGTGTTTAAAGACAGTAAAGAGAGTGAGGATTGAGAGGGAGGTTAAAGCAGCAGTTCAAGCAATATCCTACATGTGTGTGGTTTTAAAAAAATGTTTCTAATGTAGGAAGCATTTGCAAAGTGACAGCTCCTTCCGCTTCTCATAGGCTCTGGCTCTTGAGCCCCACCCTCTCTCTAGCAGTACACCAATTGTATCTAGTAACTGCACAGTCAATCATATTCCAGGAACTACATTGCCCAGAATGCTGTGCAAGAACTGAATTAAACAACCCAGAGCAAGTGATCAATTAAAGGAGAACAGATCGATCTGCAACTTAGCTAATCACTTGTCAGTGTGCAGATTGTATTGATGCACATATTGAATGGGGAAAAAATATATATATTATTTTTTAAAACGGCAGCTTTAACTGCAGCTTTAATAGTAAGAGAAAGAGCACTCACAGCAGAATGCTGATACAAGAGGGAAGTAATAAGAGATGAAATACGATATGAGACAATAACAGAGAAATGGAACATTGGAAAGTGTGGAGCTGGGTGAAACCCTTAACTCATGTTGGGCAAATGAGAGAGAAAAAACGGTGTAAATGGAACAAGGACTGAGAGAGTGATACAAAGTATTGATGTATTATCACTCATTTAAGAAGGACTCTTGCTCTTGGAAGGCACCATAGCTAATCATATTAAAGACAATAATATACTTTGTTTTGCTGAGAGCCTCTAGTAAAGGTCTTTGACATCCGTGCTGGCTTAGGTACCTGCAAACTGATGACACTTAGGGGTCTTTTTGCTTACCAAGCCTGCCAATATCTCAACTTGCTATAATATAAAGGGGGTGCTACTACATCTAAGTCATACTGAATCTCTATTAGAGAGTGCAGGATAGAGAGAAATATACAGAGTATTAAAATGAAAATGGGTGAAGGACCTGTGTTAAACACGAGTTAACTCTGATGAAGCAACTTTGTCATTTTACAGGGCTTACACTGGTCTCATTCAATTGGGAATGTTTTTTTAATAAGCCTGCCATCATAATCCAATATATTACACTTTTTTTTTTATTTTACTGCGTATTGTGTATTGTCATGTTCGTAAATAAAATCAAATCCATGGTTTATTAGCCTGTCAGCTGTATTTTACAACATCCAATATAAGGTTTTCAAGAATGCATGAACAATAAGCCAGTGTGTATCTTGCGACCTCTAGCGTCCACATTGAGATGATTATTTCTAGACCACTGCGTATCAATCTTTACAGACACTATTTGCAAAATAGACATCACAGCCCGTTTGTCTCGTGCTATCTCTGGCTTTCTGTTCCCAGCAAAGACAATTCATGCTGACGTTTGATCTCTGAACTTGCACTTCACATTAAACCCATTCAAAGTACTCTCAATAACATGAGACAGATGCAGTATACGTGTACCACCTTCCTTACCTTCTATTGAAGCAAAGGTTGCCGACTTTCTTTTATCAGTTAGTGGCATTATTTAATTCAGCATTGTTGTGTTTACAATAAAGAACATGCATGAGCAAGAATGTTCCAAAAATACACCAGATCGGGGATTTGAAGACTTGTTTCTCAACTCTACACACATTTTATGCACCATCTATGCAAACTTGCTTTCTATAACTTACTCTACAATCTACAGGTGTAAGTAGTACTGTATCTCCCAGTTACATATGTGTTAAACTACAGTACAGTATGTGGTGGGGAATCTATCCCACGCCCACCCTGTAGTGAAGCTGATGGCAGGATGGATTACCCTGGTGATTGCTCCTCCTCCCATTCCATCCATGGTCAGAGCAGATACTTCTAAGCTGAGGCATCCACAACCTTCATGGATCTGGGAGACTGTTGACCAGTGCACTGGATTCCAGGACTCCTGTTGGCACACAGAGGGTCCCAGACTCCCCGCCAGGACCAATATCACACATCACCAGCCTCACTAGAAAGTTTTGGATTTGCAGACCCTGAGCCATGTGAATAGTGCCAGGAAATAAGTCACTGCATTTCTCTGATACGGGATACAGGTTTTTTTTTTTCTGCAGACTTTCATCCTTTTGTGATATTGGTTCTTATTTGATGTCTTCACATACCACCTGGTCCCAATTCCTACATTAACTTCAACTGGATTTTCGTGAGTTCACCTGCTGAATTAACAAGGTAAGAATTAATTCTGCATTTATTCAATTCCTGGTGCATAGTCTCAACCATGCTATAAAAATGCCCAAAACTGACATGCTAGTTATAGCTGCAGTAACATAAGTGACTGCGACAAGTGGCAGCTGCTTAGGCATCTTTCGCAATATAATTGCTAATGCTATCCAGAATAAGTTTGCTCTTTTAATTTGTTTGACTTTTGCGTTGCCACAGTCATCAATCCTATTTTACTCACATTTACTCACAAATCACACGGCCCCAGAAACTGTCCCTTATACATTGTGGCATATAAATAGACTTTTAATATATAAGGCACATAGTTTATATAATTAACCTATTCAGGGCCAGCGAAGCCTGCAATCATTAGCACAAAGTGTACAGTGGGCTTCTGTAGGGCAGTGTAGCTGATTTTGTACACCAATGTATATATCTATCTATATATATATACTGTGTTTAGGAACCTATAAAGTAGTAGATTAAGCTAAATCAAAACCAATGTGCTGATACTTTTAGAGAATCGGGATGCTAGAAACAGGTTACAGACTAGTTATTGTAATGACTTGTACTTGTATATAATATTTCTATATAACATGTTCTACATAATATTTCTATATAACGTAAATACATGGATATAATACGAAACACATCAGAGCCTCTCAACTCAATAATATCTCTGTTATATATGTAATCAATTACAGACATCCCTGTGAACATACTGTATGTGCTTCTAATTTGTTGTATACCCACTTATAAAGTTACTGTATGCTACTGTAGATCTTCACCTATTAACTAAAAACAAACATGTACATCACCGATAACCATGCTCACAATTTGGAAGCATTATGTCTTAAACACTTTTCCTTATACCATATGATTATTGCTACGGTATACAGTATCACACAGCATCAGTCAGAAATTAGAATACAACTTGAATTCACCATGACATCCCATTGGAGTCGCTAATGATTTTTCTTTACCCACTGCTGGTGTTGTCAATAAATATTCAGTTATGTCATCAAATACATGGGTTAATATGTGTTTCCTAAGAAACCATTAATCCTGCGATTAAGTGTTTCCCCTCACCTACCATGTAACATCTGTGTATTGCACTATGTGACGTGAATGTTAATAAACTGAAGTCATTCAGTATTTTCTTTTTTTTTTTTTTTTTTTTGGAAATCAGTTACATTGCTTACAAACAATTACTTGTTTGCATAAAAGCACAAGTGGAAAACCAAAAAGTGTTTCCCTGTCATCTTTGATCTGTGACGTCTATGACTAAGGCAATGTTTCTGGTTTAAAGTATCAGGTAATATGTATCATACGCTCCCATGAGTGTAATCCAGTCGTACACCTGTTTGCGCGTGATTATCAGGTTACACACTGTAGATCTGTGTAAAAAGCATGTTACAAATAAAAACTTTCTTTTAGTCAAGGAAATTTGCAGCATGGCTTGTTTTACCAGAAAAGGATTAAAAAGTCATCACTGAAGTCATCATTGGTATACAAAACAATTTAGGAATTGTACAGTGGTGTTGGGGAACCAGATGATCAGAAGTGGAGGGGAACAGCTGTTAATAAATCATTGGTATGTCTCGGTACTGATGCAATTTATACATTTGCTTACCATCTGCCATAGGCTTGGTGAAAGGAAAAAAACACATACTGTACATGTTAGTTACTTTATATGACCAAAACTGCAGGGCAGCAGGTCAATGCCATTATAGTTCTATGTAACAGAGAGAAATGTATAAAACACACAACATATTGTATAAGAAAGCTACAGAATGAAGAAAACGGTTATAATAATTTGCTGCTGTTAATCTAGAAATATTGTACAATGCCAATCATTAACTAGACCTAAAGTCTAATAACTTATATGCTAAATGAGTTACTTTGTAATTTTTAGCTTATAAGTATTATTGAATGTTTCTTTGTCAGACTGTGTCTCTACCTTAGAATCTGGAGGAAAACAAATCTTTGCTGACTTTAACTGGCACATAAACAATTACTACGTATTGCGTGCATCTTAAAGTGTTAGTGCCTATTAATAAACTACATGTACATTTGAAAACAATTGTAAGGTTTCTAAAAATGTTGCTGAAATGGTCCACTTTACTTCCAGGTCTTAAGTTCTAGATTCAAATCAATCTTCTAATATAGAAGCCGCGGTTTAATATGAGACATCTTCTTGCTTTTAGGGCACCTTGCAAGGAAGACCACAATAAATAAAAGCTCAGCCGATTCTCCTTATCCCTGTGGATGTCAGTCATCTCTCTGATAGAAGTATACAGTATATCGTACTGTACACTCCTTACAGTACCATGGACAGCGCACTCGCTGCATGTTAACCCAGCAGCACTTCTTCAGTACCAAGGACAGCTCCCCTGGTCCCTGCTAATGGACAGCATATGCACATTACTGCACTTAAAAGAACTCTGCCGCAGCCGCGCCTGGCAGCACCTTTATAAAAGTATAATGCAGTCAGGTTCACTTGTGTATGTTTCCTCAGGTTAAGATCCCGAGAGAATCTTTTATTTTTCTCTGTTTGACGCTGAAAACAAAGTACTTGGAGTAAGAGCTGTTCATCATCCAGCAGCATGGAGCTCTCTGTTTGTGGCATCCTATCTTTAAGAAATGTTATCTGTTATATCATCACATGCACAACAGGTAAGGACGTTTCATGTCTTATATTGTCTTCTGCAAAACGTTGGTTGCGACATTTTAATGTGGTTAGAAACACAGGCAAGTGTTACATTACATGTACATTAAATGTAATTCCCCCCCTTTTGCCTTGTTTTTAAACATTATATTCAGTTAGCCTACTGCAGTATGTACAAATGGATATTCACATTTCTCAGCAAAAAAACGTAGATGTTTAAAACGTGTTTTAAATGGGTTGCTGGCTTTTTGAAACCAGTATTAAATGAATAATGCAGTTCAATATAGTCTTGTAAAGGGAGGGAACTTAAATTGACACCATATGAGTTATTATTTGCATGTATGCTCCACCCTCTTCATTGAAACGTAGAGTATTTAATAATTTAACGTAGCATGTGGAAAGTTGGCTGAAATATGGATGGATTTATATTTTTGGTGTTCTGTATATTTTATTAATAAATTTAGATGCAAATAAGACAATGCATGTTGACTTTTAGTTTTATTTGATATGAGCAAGGAAACGTGTTTTCCAGGGCAGTACATGGGCTTTGAGAGATTAACCCGTGTCCCATTCAGCTAAGGCTTAGTCTGGCTAAAACAGGAACTGAATTGTATTAGAGGAGCAGGCAGCACTCACATGGTCCAATTTTATTGAAAAAACAGATGCCTGGTGCACGTAAAAGAAAAAAGAGAAAAAATACTTAGCTTGCAATGGGATGCAGGCAGAAGGACAGGGATCACCAGCAATTTCAGTAAATATAGAGAACAAGGAATCCACAGCACTCTCCACTATGATGAAAAAGAAAAAAATTATTCAAACCATGTGGCAAACCATAAAAAATTGAACAAAGTTTTAGACCACACTCGGTCTATTTTCAAGCTTGAAAAATGACTGAGTGTGGTCCGAAACGCTGCTCAATTTTTTTGGGTTTGCCACATGGTTTGAATAATTTTTTTTCTCTTAGCATCATACCGGAGAGTGCTGTGGATTTGTTGTTCTCTTTAAAATATTTTATTTAGTGGATAAACATTTTGGTCTGTCTCGGGACCTTTCTCAAAATAAATTAGTATTGCTACAGTGACAACCTACAGTACAGTATATTGCAACTGGGTGCGTAAATGCCATGGGAAAATATGTTCTTTAGCACATCACACACGTGCTCCCTACATGAACAGTTGGTAAATTCTCAATGGGGTAACACTAATTTCTGGGGGAGCCATTCATTCTTATAATTATTGTTTTTCATTGCTATTTTTGCATTGATATATTTGAATATAGAAATACATATGGTACGATGTATACAAATGTCATGTAACCGGTTGTTTGGCAACAGGTGCTTACAAACCAAATTGGCGCCAAACAGTACTGACCTGCCAGATTTCATGTTTTTTTCACAGCGTTTCATGTAGCTTTTATGCACCTGGTTTCTATATAGGGGGTTACTGTTGCACTGCTCATTTGTTTTGAGAAAGGTCCCAAGTGAGGACTGAAACATCTTTGATAGGACCTTGTGAGGGATTCCTGTTCTTGTTGGTACAATTAAATATCCGGCTGACTCCAATGGCATTTTGCGCCCATGGCAAATTCATGAAATTTACTGTCAGTTCTCCTATCTTTTTCATGCATTAAACAGATCCCTGTCAATTTACATAGTTAGTTTCTATGTAAAAAAAATAATTCCACCCACTCTGATTTAATTAATAAAGTGACACTATTTAACTATTGAGATGTGTGAATCTTTCCCCCACATTCAAATTTGCAACGAATATGGCATGTCTTCACAGCCACAGATATTCGTGTCTTGGGTCTAAAAAGGGACAACTCCCTACCTTCATGTGAATGCGATACCACCGGCCGCCACCACACATTCGACTCTGTGTTTGTGTGTGTGTGTGTGTGTGCGTACTGTATATATAAACAATGGTGATAGTGTGTGAGAAACCCCATATCCATATTAAGTCCTCTTGTTTTAGTGTCAAAGAGTCTTATCATTCTGAGTTCAAATGTTTTCCATTCTTGGGTGTGTTTAAACATTCCATTGAGGATTTTCATTTGTAAATCATTTATGGAATGATCTGGTTGTGAGAAATGATGTCCCACTGGTGAGCAGTATCTTCCTTCTTCGTGGTGTTGTATAGAGTGTCTGTGCATATTCATTCTGCCTTGAAGTTTTTGGCTGGTTTCCCCAATGTAGCATCCTTGGTCACATTTGTTTTGCATTGAATCATATACACCACATTCCTGGATGTGCAGCAGTATGACCCTTTGACATTGAGTGTTCCATGGTTGTGACTGGCTGTGGGATCTTGGCATATATATTTGCAGAGTTTGCAGAGTTTGCAGCGTTTGTTGTTGCATGGTTTTGTTCCATTGTCAGTGTCTTTAAGTTCGTTATGAGTTTTCTGTTGACTAATTTCTGTTTGAGGTTTGGTGGTTGCCGGAACGCAAGAATGGGAGGTTTGGAAAGATTTCTTTTAATATCACATCCTCTGCCAGCATGGTTTTCAGATCTTTGATTATTTTTCGTATACCCTCTAGGGTAGGGTTGCATGTGGCCACTAGTGGTATGCGTGTGGTAGGTTCTCTCTGTCTGTATTGTAGCAGGTGTTCTCGTGGGGCTTTTAGTGCAGATGTAATAGTTTTGGCAATAGTCTTTGATTTGTATCCCTTCTGTCTGAACAATTCGGTCAGGGTTGTGAGATGCCTTTTTCTGTCTTCATTGTCAGAGCATATGCGGCGGTATCTTATAGCCTGGCTGAGTATGATACATTGTTTTGTATGAGGGGGATGGAAGCTGGAGTTGTGGAGGTAACTGCATCTGTCTGTTGGCTTCTTGTATACAGATGTGTGTAGTTTGCCATTTTTCAGTGTTACTGTTGTATCTAGAATGTTGTATCTACAACTAATGAGGGCTGCAATGGGTACCAAGATGGCACTGCAATATGCCAGTCTTTTCATGGAAAATCTTGAACAAAGATTCCTAACTACATGCCCCCACAAACCTTAAATATACTATAGATACATTGATGATCAGAGGGTGAAGGAAACCTAAAACAATTCCACGACTCCCTGAACTCATTTCATCCATCAATTAAACTCAAAATGGATTATTCGGCAAACCTAGTAAACTTTCTAGATACAACAGTAACACTGAAAAATGGCAAACTACACACTTCTGTTTAAAAGAAACCAACAGACAGATGCAGTTACCACAACAACTCTAGCTTCCATCCCACTCATACAAAACAAGGTATCATACACAGCCAGGCTATAACATACCACCGCATATGCTCTGACACTGAAGACAGAAACAGGCATCTCACAGCCCTGACTGAATCGTTCAGACAGAAGGGATACAAACTGAAGACTATTGCCAAAACTATTACATCTGCACTAAGCCCCACGAGAAGGCCTGCTACAATACAGACAGAAAGAACCTACCACATGAATACCACTAGTGGCCACATACAATCCTACCCTAGAGGGTATATGAAAAATAATCCAAGATCTGCAACCCATGCTGGCAGAGGATGTGACACTAAAATAAATCTTTCCCAAACCTCCCATACTTGCGTTCCGGCAAGCACCAAACCTCAAACAGAAACGAATCAACAGAAAACTCCATAACGAACTAAAAGACACTGACAATGGAACAAAATCGTGCAACAACAAACACTGCAAACTCTGCAAACATATATGCCAAGATCCTGCAGCCAGTCACAACCATGGAACACTCAATGTTAAAGGATCATACTGCTGCACATCCAGGAATGTGGTGTACAGTATATGATTCAATGCAACAAATGTGACCAAGGATGCTACATTGGGGAACCACACAAAAACTTTAAGGCAGAATGAATATGCACAGACACTCTATATACTCCACCACGAAGGAGGAAGATACTGCTCACCAGTGGGACATCATTTCTCACAACCAGATCATTCCATAAATGATTTAAAAATAAAAATCGAATGTTTAAACGCACCCAAGAACAGAAAACATTTGAACTTAGAATGATAAGACTCTTTGACACAAAAACAAAAGGACTTAATGCGGATATGGGGTTTCTCACACACTATCACCATTGTTTGAAATCACCACGCCTGTCTCTATTTTTATCCACACCTTCTCTTCTGCCCCAGAATCCCGTTCCCCCCCCCCCATGCTGTTCCTTGTCACTCTTCCAAGGCTTCAAACACTTTATCATCCTACCTTATCTACAGTACATCTCTGTTGTTTTTAAGTTTTTTTCCTGCTCTCCCTTACACTGTTTTAGCCATATTCCTTTGTTAATCAGTATTGCCAACCTGAGGAACAGAGGACTCTCGAAAGCTTGACATATGTCGCAACTGGACTAAAATGGCTATTTCTGTATATATATATATATATATACACAGAGACAGTGAACAATGGAAAAGGCACTCCCATTAGTTACTAAGTGATTGTGGAATTCTGCATCTTTTCACGTACTAGTATCATACAGGGACTAATCAATTATCTGGACTTTAGAAAATTAAAATAGAATGATCAGGGTGCATGTTGAGAAAAGTGTGAGTTACCAGGGAGGTTTCTGTAAGTAAATGAATGGAAATTATAAAGTAATCAACAAGTATCTTCAGAAAGGAAAACAGATTAGGGCAAAGCATCAAAAAGAGCCATTAATTAAAAATAAAAGAATTTGGGGAAGGCAAAGAGAGGGGGGATTGACATGACTTTAAAACTACTTTTTGATATTATTTAACTATTAATGTCTAATATTTCCATATCATCCCTCTATAATGATATCTGACACAGTATAATACAGGCAGTCCTCGGTTATCCAACACAATGCGTTACTCAAAATGGCGTTGGATAGCGAAACGTCTTAAAGCGAAACACGTTTTCCCATAGGAACACTATTTAAATGAAAGGTTCCGTTCCTGAAGGCATTTTTAATGCTAAAATACACAAAATATTTTACTCAGGCAATAAAATATGCAGCACACACATACATTATATAGTGTATATATATAGTGTATATACTGTATTATATATAATATAACATAATATATCATGTCATTTAATAATATATTATATAATATAATATTATATGATATATATATATATATATATATATATAATATACACATAAACAACTTTGCAAAGCGTCGTAAGAGCGTTGGATAAGCCGTTTTGGCATTGTAAAAATGAATATAGGTATGCATTGCATAGCGTTGGATAAGCCATTCGTTGTAAAGCGAAGCGTTGTAAAACGAGGACTACCTGTATTGTTCATCCTAGTTATATTTTGGATAGGGTCGTACTTGGGAATTGAAAAGGTTGTAAAATAACAAGGTTATGGGAAAGACACACCATCACATTTTACTGCTTTATTTCTTCTGTAGGATAAAACCGTTTTGCTTGAATATTGAATGTCAGTTAAATGCACTTTTGAATTAAAATCTGTTTTGTTATGCCTAAATATACAGATATTCCCCAGTCTAAATGATACCGTCAGATATTTCTTGCTCAGGAGACTTTGTATCTGTTTTTTTTTATCGCTATGGTACAATAACATATTGTAATTAGCACACATCACACTTCTTTTACCAATTTATTTGTCATTGAAAACCCTTATTTTCTCATGCTATGTGATCCTTCCTATTATTATCTCATTATAAAGCTTTCATCCAACTACCTCTAAAGTCTGTTATTAATCATTTCTATAATTGCTCACCCTGACCATGAACTTTCCTTATTTTATTGTTATATATACTAACAGTTATAAATGATAGCTATATTACAACAAAGCAAAAATAATTACATTGAAGCTACATTTGTATTGTCCCTTTTTATCAAACAGGCTGAAAGTGGAAAATGTAGACATACTTGTATTACAAAGGAATATTGTGTTATTTGATGCATTCCTTGGAAAGAGCTGGAATGCAGCAAAACTAATTCAAGTCAAAACCAAAGGCAACTTTAAAGCATATTTGGATTTTATGAAAATTCCACACAAGTTTTTATTTTAGAGCAACATTAAGAAGCGCACGCTCCATAGTGTAATCTGTTTTTAATAATCAAATAAAAAGATTAGAATGAATGCAAAAGTAATATATATATATATATATTTTTAAAATCTTGTAAAGAGGGTGGTTGAGATAGACACCAAAGGTCCCCGGAGTGGGAATTCAAAGAATCTGATGTTATATGATGGGACCGGCCTAGATTCAACACCTCCACCGTGAACTCCACTGCCGTGCGTCTTCCATCAATGGGTTGGAGTCCACCTCCATAGTAGTTGTAGTAGTGTGTGCGAATGGGTCCGATGCCCTGATAGCTTTTAGTCCTATTACCTTATCACCATGGACACCAAATACTATATATATATATACATATTGCCCATACATGGTAACTCCCTGAAGAAGACGGTTGAACGACAAAATGCATTAGGTTTGAGTGAGAGGATGGTGATGGAACTTGACCTTCTCATAGCAGCCAATAGAGATCTCAGAGGAAGTGCCAAGTCTAAGTCTGTCTCCTCATATACTTTACTTACTTTCCGCCTCTTCACCCACGGATGGGTATAGGTGACTTCCACGGAGAACTTCACTTTAAAAAGATCCATGGAAGTTGTTTTGCTGGATATACCCAAAGGGACACTAGGCCCAAGGGTCGACAGAGCCCATTTTGTTAGAAACGAGGGGCGCCACGTGAAGGCAGGGATGTCAATTGATAATGAGAGACTCTATATTCACACCAATTATCCTTGCCCCCCTCTCATATAAAGTCAAATTCTTGGAAATTCCACTCTAGGATGTGGATCCCTGGTGATTATAAAACGAGCACCCTCTTCCCAAATGTTTTGTAATATTACTTTTGTTGGTGAGCTCACTCTATCTAATCTTTTTATGTGATTATTAAAACAGGTTGCACCATGGAGCGTGGGTTTCTTTATTTTCTTCTTTACATATTCAACTGGACCTGGCCAATTGAAAGAACCTGCCGAGACTCCCTCTGTTTGATTTCTTGAATCTGGACTTGAAAACTATTCACGATCATCGTGTTGTTAACATTTGAACATTATTCTAATTTGGGACTATTCTCTGTCTCTGTACGTTCTCCCTACCTACCAATTAGATTGTAAGCTCCTCGGAGCAGGGACTCCACCCATGGCCTGTTATTTATATTATCTGTTATTCATTTGATTACCCCATGTATTACTACTGTGAAGCGCTATGTACATTTAATGGTGCTATATAAATAAAGACATACAATACAATACAATACTATTCGTGAGTAACATTAGGCCTAACCTTGGAAAATGTTTTAATACAAATCATTTTATCTTTTTTTGTGGCCTAATTGTGGGACTCTCTCATTTAGTTGAGTTTATTTTGTCGACTTACTTATACAGCACTATTTCTGTTATTCACTTTTTGACTGTTAACAAGTACTATTAACCAATTAATATCGGTCTGGATCCTATTACACATTTATATCTTATCACTTTAACTAGCAATATGATCTCAACAGCTTAATACACTTTTCACACCAATCACGTTGGAAAGAGTTGGCGCTGATATTCTTATTTTAGTATGTTTTTCTTTCAGCTACTGCAGTGCCGACGGTTATTCTAAAACAAACCAGTGGCAATCACCAACAGGACCCAGGTACATGCTGGGTACATGCTGGATACATGCTGAAACATTTCAGTGACATTTCTGCAGAGACTAATGGCCCATCAGATTAACAGCGGGGTCCCTGGCAGTACCATTCAAACTGAATGGGACAGCCAGGGACCGCTGCTGTGTTAATCTGATGGGCCATTAGCCTTTGCAGAAATGTCACTGAAATGTGTCAGCATGTACCCAGCATGTACCTGGCTAGTTTAAGGCAAGTTTTAGAATACTCGTTGTCTCGTCTGTATTTCTGTAGATCTTATAGGCAAAAAAATTGGGCAGCATTTTTATTGTCATACCACACCATAACTGTGAATTTGCAAATGTATACACTTGACCAGGGGTGACAAACGTCAGTCTCCAAGGGCCACCAACAGGTCAAGGTTTCAGCATATCCCTGCTTCAGGACAGTTGGCTCAATCAGTGGTTCATTGATTCTGACTCTATAAATACTAGACACTATCCGATGTGATATCTCATCACATCAGGCCCCAAATATGCCACCTACAGCCTTCTGAACACGCAAATCCTGTATCGGCTCCTTTCCCCTACAACTTTGAATGAGCCACTGATTGACCCACCTGTGCTGAAGCAGGGATATCCTGAAAACTGATCTGTTGGTGGCCCTTGAGGACCAGAGTTGGCACCCCTGTACTTGACCATATACTAGATTTTTAAGGTTTCAGGCTTGGGGTTGTACTGTACATACAGTAAGTATAATATTCTTGTGAATATGGTGTGTCATGAGGTACTTTTGTAGGTGAATGTAAATAATTGTATGGCTGCAAATTACCAGGGCAGAGTACAACGGGTACTTAAATTAAGGACGGTGTTTGGAATCTGGCTCATTTGGGCTACCACTTCATTACTAAGACCCATATTCAATACATTGTGAAGCTACTTCCCAATGCTGATGAAGTGTTAATCTTCATTCAAAGGAATGGGGCTGAAATATTCTCCAGCAAGGGGAAGTGGATTCACAACATATTGGAAAAAGAAGACCTAAAATGACTGGAAGACTCGCAAATAATCTCAATATACTTTATGTCCAGTGGGAGATAGTATGTGTAGAACAGGGACCAAATTATAGCTCTGGGTGATGTTGCAGTCTTCCGGATCACTGATAAATGCACAAATCCTTAAAAAAGAAAATGGAAAAAATGATCACAGTGACTGAAACTGTAATCTTAGGAAATAGGAAATAAGTTTTGCCCTATAATAAAAGTAATGTATATACAGTTAGGTCCGGAAATAATTGGACACTTGACACAATTTTCATAATTTTGGCTCTGTACGCCACCACAATGGATTTGAAATGAAACAACCAAGATGCAATAGAAGTGCAGACTTTCAGCTTTAATTCAAGGGGTTGAGCAAAAATATTGTATGAAACGTTTAGGAATTGCAACCATTTTCATACACAGTCTCCTTATTTCAGGGGCTTATAAAAAAACTATATGCTATGTGATCATTGTAGGGCACAGCTGTTGTATACCCACCCACACTAGTCCTGGTTGGTGAGTAACATTTTTCTGTGTGGCCAATCAGGGCTGTGTGGGAGGTATATAGCAGCTCTGTTCACTAATGTGTTTATTCTCTGATGAAGAGGCATGCTGTAGCCTTGAAACGCGTTGGAATGATTACTCTTTGAAACTTTTAACTGAGTTTGAGTCCCCGTTGCTCTGTCCCGCTCTGCCCTGTGGCTCCGTTTCACTGGCGCGGCGCCTAATAGTGACGTCATCCGAGCGTCGACGGAACCCCCGGTGCCACACGTGGAGCCAGTGCTTAGTGTTGGAGACGCGCCCACGGTAAAGGACTGAGCCTGTCATAGGGGACTTTACACCCGGGATATATCACATCCAATTGCCCCTTACTGACGTGGCGCTTTCAAGTGAGGTCATTAAGCACCGACAGAACCCCCGGTGCAACATGTGGAGCTAGTGTCCAGTGTTGGAGACACGCCGGGATTGACTGAGCCTGCTTAAGGGGACTCTGAGTCTGAGACTTACTACATCTTATTGCCCTTACCGCACCTCATCTGTGGACCAGAAAACTATTACAGCAGTGACTCGTGGACTGCCCTGAACTGTGGAAACAAATGGTTACTGATCCGTGATGTTCCAGATCCTTGTGTGGTGTGGCATATGGGTAATTTTGTCCCCTGACATGCTGTTTTAATTTCTCCTTGATGTACGCAGATTACCTATCCTTGTCACTAATAATATATTCATTTTTGATATACTGTACTACACTATGAGCGTTGTGCGCTGTTTTCTTTTGTTTTTTTTCTGTTCTAGCTCTTGGTAGTGTCGAGCCACCCCTATTTACAGCTGCAGACGCTCTCTTGTTCAATCAAGTTCACGCATATTTGTATTTATATATTTTTATATATTTATATATACTTAATATACATTTTCATTTGCACGCTATTATACGTACATAGTGCACTGTCACGATTTATTACTATTTATGGTTGCGCACTTACTGCTGCGGCCAGCTTAATTCTACCGTTTACCCGGTCCGTACTGGGGTTTTTTCGGCTGGCGCCGAACTTGGCCGCGCGCCAGCCGCATCTTCCCTTCCTCCGCGCGACCCCCTGGCTGGCTTCTCCCGATCCCAGTCGCATGGACAGTACGTACCCAACGTGTCAACGCATCACTGGGCCGTACCCCACCTTCAACCCTCCATCACCTCCGATACCGGTGCCTCCAAGATGCCGGCGGAACCCCTGGCATGCGTGACAGGCGCGTGACCGGCGCACCAGTGACGCGCGGGAAAAAAATCCAAAACAGCCGCGTCTGCACGCGGTTTTACATTACCCGCGGTGGCGGCCGCATTAGACTAAAGCGGGCTGCCACTGTATATCTTTTTGGTATCACTTTACTGCAGCAATCTTCAGTTGTTGTTTGTTCGTGGGTCTTTCTGCCTTAAGTTTTGTCTTCAGCAAGTGAAATGCATGCTCGATCGGGTTGAGATCAGGTGATTGACTCGGCCATTCCACTTCTTTGCCTTAAAAAACTCCGTGGTTGCTTTCGCTGTATGTTTTGGGTCATTGTCCATCTGTAAAGTGAAGCGCTGTCCAATCAACTTTGCTGAATTTGGCTGAATCTGAGCAGACAATATATCCCCATACACTTCAGAATTCATCCGGCTGCTTCTGTCTTCTGTCACATCATCAATAAACACTAGTGACCCAGTGCCATTGTAAGCCATGCATGCCAATGCCATCACACTGCCTCCACTGTGTTTTAAAGATAATGTGGTATGCTCTGGATCATGAGCCGTTCCAAGCCTTCTCCATATTTTTTTCTTCCCATCATTCTGGTACAGGTTGATCTTAGTTTCATCTGTCCAAAGAATGCTGTTCCAGAACTGGTCTGGCTTTTTTAGATATTGTTTGGCAAAGTCTAATCTGGCCTTTCTATTCTTGAGGCTTAGGAATGGTTTGCACCTTGTGGTGAACCCTCTGTTTTTGATCTTGTGATGTCTTCTCTTTATTGTAGACTTGGATAATGATATGCCTACTTCCTGGACAGTGTTCTTCACTTGGCTGGATATTGTGAATGGGTTTTTCTTTACCATGGAAAGGATCCTACGATCATCCACCATTGTTGTCTTCCGTGGACTTCCAGGCCTTTTTGTGTTGCAGAGCTCACCAGTGCGTTCTTTTTTCCCCAGAATGTACCAAACTGTTGATTTGGCCACTCCTAATGTTCCTGCTATCTCTCTGATGGATTTTCTTATTTTTTTTTTTTTGCAGCCTAAGGATGCCCTGTTTCACTTGCATTGAGAGCTCCTTTGACCGCATATTGTGGGTTCACAGCAACAGCTTCCAAATGCGAATACCACACCTGGAATCAACTCCAGACCTTTTACCTGCTTAATTGATGATGAAGTAACGAAGGAATAGCCCACACCTGTCCATGAAACAGCTTTTGAGTCAATTGTCCAATTACTTTTGGTCCCTTGAAAAATAGGGGCTACATACAGTGGCATCCGCCTTTAGTCTAAATCGGCTAGATCCGCGATTTTCAGATTATCCCGGTTATGTGCGGTTTTGTGTCGTTTTCGCCCGGAGCGAACTGCGTTATTTTCGCGCTTAGGAATATTAGCATTTTATTCTCGCTGTCTGCAATACTGCAATGCCGTGTAAAAACTCAGGGGGTGTTTGCGAGCTGTTGTCTTGGAAGTCTAATACCTTCGCGGTTCAACCTACGTCAGTACACAGTCTGTGTGTGCGCGCGAAGTAATTGTAAATTTGCATATTTAAAGTACACATGCATTTGCAGTGCTGTTCTGCAGTACAGTACAGTATGTCTCATTTGAAAATTGTTGAAACGCATAGGCGTGTACTGTACTGTAACTGTGTCACATTTCGGCATATACAGCGCGCTCCCCTCACTCGGGATAATTAACTGCACTGCAGGGTATTTCAACTTATCTTCTGTGCAATGCAGTACTGTATATCTCTCCCACACCATTCCTTTGAACGTGTGTCTGGTTTCAATCACATTCCTGCTTGACAGCAGGAATTTACTGCGCATGCGCCTGTAACTTCGCCCACCACTGCTTGCTAGAGTGTGTGAAAAAAAAAAGTTTATTGTAATTTTTTTATTTTCTCCACAAGCCTGCAAAAACCATCTTACTGTATTACGATATTCAATCTGTGCTGTACAGTAGCTTTTGTTTGCGACCCTGTGCGTTTGACTGCACGTGGTTGATTTGTGTGCTTTTTACATACTGTATTTGGGAGTGTATTATTATGATGAACTGCCTTTTAAAATTAAATTATGTCTTTAGCTTTGAACTTCATGAGCCTGTCTTTAATTTTTGGAATCTTGCAATTGTGTTTTGAATCCGTCCATAGCCGAGCTTGAAAGCCTCACTGCGCCTGCGTGTAATCCTCGTTCAGATGGAAGCTTAGCTGCTTACTGCGCATGAGTCACCCAACCCCCCTCTCCACAGAGTCATTCGACAGACACCTGCACAAAGTCATTCATTTTCTGAAGTTAGTCATTGTGTTTTTAATCCGTCCCTAGCCGAGCGTCAATCGCCTCACTGCGCCTACATGTACTCTAAGCCTCTTTGAGATGGGAGCTAGCTGATTACTGCGTTGTGTGGGTTTTTAAATCCGATTCAGCAATGTGCAGGCATTGTTACACAAAGCGATATTATCCATCGAAATCCCTCCATTAGCCGTTCTCTTTTCTGAGGAAAAACAAAAAGAAACGTTTTACTGTAATGGTCATCCCCCTAAAAAAATTCCCAGCCAGTCACACCAATAATTTTCTCGGGGGGCGTCTCCTATTCGCATGCGCATGCGCCTACCGCCGATGCGATGACACGCATATGCGTTTCAAGAAGGCTCCAATGCGCATGCGCCTAGCGTTCCACCAATTGTTCAGTATCTGCAGTACTGTTGAAGCCGCTCAGCCAATGATATTGCTTACAGGAGAATCACTTGACTTTTGAATCGCACCGATATTGATACTGTATTGTCAAAATCAAAAAAACACAGAAAATAATACGGCAACAATATTCACCATAGAATTTCCCATTCAGCTGGCGCCGGCGCCGGTCCACGGCCAGTCCAGCGTTCTTGATCATCCACGTCGATAGTTTGCAGCGGGACTAGTCAACCTGTAGTCAGCTGATGAGGCTGGAAATTGCTTAGGTACATGCAAGCTTGTTTGAAACTGCACGCGAAATCCGGCTCAGGCACAGGGTTGTCACTGACGGCGGGACCGTCATTGGAAGCCGGTGCTGGTGCATTGCTTGGCAGCGACTGTCGTTTCTTAGTTGGTTTTAACATGACCCTTCGCCTTTTGCCATCATCATGATCATAGATACAGGAAAAAGCCGGTGATACACACCAATACCCTCCAACAAATTGAGGCTCAATACGATAAAAACAGGGATCGCTACATAACCTTTTCCTTTTTGCACGCTTCCACGTATGAGGAGTTGGCGAAAATTTGTAAAAGTCATAGTTTTCGATAAAATACTGATAAATTTTAAACAACGGTTGCCATCTTATCCTCTGATGCATTAATCGCGGCCCATATCAAATACGCGTAACTTCTGTCGGGTGTTTGGAAAGCGGGCTGCACTTGAACACTCATGGCGGGCGGGTCTCTGGAGAATACTGTAACGGAAACTGGTTTTTGTCTTTCTTTAATATGAAAAGACTAAATTGATACATTTTTGCAACCTCTTCCTTCAGTCTCAAGGCCAAGTTACAATAGCACACTGTGGTATCTTTTTTAAAAGAAACACCAGCAAGTCGACACATTACTGAAGCGCATGCGCATTACAATTCATGAATTTCTGCCATCTGGCAGACACGCGAAGAATTGCAACCTATTAAATCCGAACCATTCTCAATAAACGCATCAACCGCGCGTCAGCCGTGCATGACCCGTGGCTGGGAACGCAAAATGAACGCGGCATGCGCCAGGTGAAGAGCGTCGCATTCCAGGAAAAAGCCAGGGAAAAACCGGCGATTTGTTAGAATAAAAGCTGCTGCAGCAGTACTGTTGTGCCGACAAGTATTCTAAAACAAATCTGGGGCAATCACCAACAAGACCCAGGTACATTCTGGGTACATTCTGGGTACATTCTGGGTACATGCTGGGTACATGCTGGGTACATGCTGCACATTTCGGTGACATTTCGCAGACAAGACTAATGCCCATCGGATTAACAGCGGGGGTCCCTGGCATCCCTTCAAACTGAATGGGACGGCCGAGGATCCCTGCTGTGTTAACCGATGGGCCATTTGTCTCTGCAAATTACTGAAATGTTGCAGCATGTACCCAGCATGTACCCAGAATGTACCGAATGTACCCAGAATGTACCTGGATCTTGTTGGTGATAGCCCCAGATTTTTCAAGGCAAGTTTTAGAATACTCGTCGGCGCACCTGTATTAAAAAGATGTAATTCCTAACCCTTCCTCCAATTTGGATGTGAATACCCTCAAATTAAAGCTGATAGACTGCACTTTAAGCCTTATTCATTATTTAACTGTAACTTGATTATCTTGGTACACAGCCAAATAACAAAACTTGTATCAGTGTCCAATTATTTACGGACCTAACTGTGTTATATTATATATTATATATTATTTATATATTATTATATATATATCTATATTATATATATATCTATATATATATATAATATATATATAATATTTTAAAAAAATTGATAAGGCATATTCACACCCCAGAGGTGCAATTTTCACTACTTTTTATAAGTCTTAGCACATTTTCCACAATGAGGGCTTCTTTGCATTCATCCCAAATATTTCTGAAATGGTCTCTTCTTTCCTTATTGTAAGGACATTGATTCCAGGTACTATCAATACCCAGTCTGTGTGGAGGGTCTGTGCTTTTCTTCTTCTAGTCCAAATTTAACAAAACAGGAGATACATTGTACTGCATCTGCATCTTTTCAATATTACAAATCATTTTCTATGGTTAATCAATGCTTTATCTTGGTTCTAGGGAATAGAATGAACTGGATCTCAACTAGAGTCAGGTTACCTGGAATGCTGATGATAGATTTCTCACAAATGTTATTGGAACTACAGGATTTAGTAAGGCTTTGAAAGACCACCCTATGGAATAGAAGATTAAACAGATATCACAATGAATCTGTCACAGCATATTAGTTAAGAGAATTGTGATGAGTGCTTAAGCCAATCCCTGGGAAGATGGCAGTCCAACGTGTTATCAAGCTTAAATTCATCTTTCTCAAGGGCAATTAAATCAGTATGAGTTTTGCATATACTGTTAAAAACCATGTTTCAGTATGTAAAGCTTTTTAGTACATTTTCGTGTCTTTAAATAGAACCTTATTTGTTAACAGTTGGATATAACACACACAAACAAAACCTATATCTATCTATAAAATTCCTATCCATTACAAGATAAAATGAAACATAGGCTTAGATGTCATATTGTAAGTGAGATAATTGAGATAGATACTAAAGTAATAAAGAAGGTGGGTCTGTAAATTATACTTGCTTTAATAGTTAATATTTTAAGTTTTTCCGAATAGTTATGCTTCTCTTAATCTTTGGTATGATATGAAGTGGCTTAAAAACCTCTTTTATTAGCACCAATTATGCATTCCCAGAAACAAAATACCTGCTTTCTAGAAAGGCACCTATATATTTTAATTTAATAAATTCATCACAATTTTACCCAGGTCCACAGAGTTCCATGATTGACTTAATGAGGCGCTAACCTAAGTTAATTCCTAGTGTAGATGTGCAGGGGGTCTCCGGAGCAGAACCGCATTGGTTTTAGGTCCAGGGACCCCCTGCTTCCTGAGATACAGGTCCCTTTATGGGGTGCCGGTATCTCCTATGCATGGAGATGTCCCGATCACGTGATTCCATCCACATAATAAACTAATCGCAAAAATCAACATGAATACAAAGCAAGAAATGCCAAAAAATTATTGTCCTAATAATGTATTGATCTGTACCCTAAAGTGGTACAGATTAATACATTATCAGTCAATGGGCATAAAATAAAAAATAAGTGCCTGCTAATAAAACCGTAAACATGATATTCTTGTATCCTGCTTACTTATAACACCTGTGTTATCAGCACCGACCACAAAGAGGTGACTAAGGGGATCCGAGAGTCTGCATGTCACGTGTGGTGGGATCTGGAGACACAAGTGGGTCAGGCAACAAAAGGCGGATCCTGTGACAGTGCCAGAGACGGCAAAGGTGTGAAACTGATCCAGAGAGGTCTGCAAGAGAGGCCAAAGCATGGGTGACGTGTACTCAAGAGAGTTCCACGGATGAAGTGCTTGTGGTAAAGAGAATGCCAGAGAATCCGTGTTGCACATATTACAAGAGGCAAGAATATTTTTTTCTGTTCCCCTGTGTAAGAGTAATAGGAAGCCGGAGGACCAGAAAACTGTCAGATCACCTGCCCCTGGCCAGAAAAAGCTTAGTGGCAGCAAAAAGGAGGGTGAGAACAGAACAGTGTGGATGGGGTATCCAGCAACTACAATAGGAGATACAATAATTAAAGCATTATCACAAAAAGTGTGGGACGTAAACTGGCAACATAAATGTGCAGAGGAGGAAATGCAGGAGAGCCAGAGAAAATGAGAGAGGTTGTTGGAAACACTTGCTTCTAAACAGTATCTAATTTCAGAAAAGGACAGTGAAATTGAGTTTGCATGCAGCCTTAGCAAAGAAGGATCCACAGGCAGAAGAGGTAAGACAAAGCATGTCTAACATACTGTAATCATCCTTCTAACTGAAGAGAAACATGCTTTGCGTGTAGGAAGGGAAAAACTCCAAACTCTCTGAAGCTTGGGTTGCAGCACTTTAAACAAACCCTAAAATGCAGCCACAAATCCAAGCTGCACAAAAAGCAGAAAATGCCAAATGATGTAAAGGTGAAGCAAAGCAAGAGGTATTGCACCCGAAGCTTAAACAGCTACTTTGCTTCAGCTTAAACTACTTTGCGAGCTGCAAAGGTGATATGGGAGGCCCAGCAAAGCTACAGCTTCAACTAACAGATAAGGAAGCTTGGATAGCAGTGGCAGACAAAGCATCTTAAACAAGAGATAAGAAATCTCAAAGTGTAACTGGAAGAGGAATGGAGACACTTCTCAAATGTTGAGATGCAGCAACAGGTGGGCAATGTGAGAGAGCAAATCCAGGCATTAGAAGTTCATGACCTCAAAGCTTAATAGTCAGTGCCAGGCCCTGACCGCTTAGCTACAGGAACAGTCTGAGCAGCAGACTTCAATTTCAGGAGGAGATCAAAATGCTGAAGTATCAGTCGACGATTTTACTGGACCAGCAGATCACTCCGCTCAAGGATGAGTTTGATGTAGAGAAAAAGACAGCTCCTCAGGAGAACGAAGAGATGTTTGCAAGAGAAGCAGAGAAAGTGCCGACTGTTCACCAGACTGAAAGGGATCACATTATGTAAAAGCTCCAACAGAAAAACAACTGTGTAGAGCAGCTTGAGGAGAGGGTATCTGCCCTGACCAAAGTGTGTGAAGACACAGGCCAAGACCAGTGTCTGAAAGAGGAAGAGCAGAGGCTACATGGTGCACTGGAGAGCACACAGAATGTACTACACTAAAATGGAGCTCCCAGGAGCAGAGAAAAAAGGCAGAGATTACACTAAAGCCTGACGAAGGGGTCAGGAGGCCTTGAAACGTTGCTAAATTGTACATGCACATATAACAGTGTGTGTCTGCTAACTTTTCCTCTCCCTGTGTGTGCTGATCTTTTCTGTATTGCTTCTGTTTTTGATACTTTAAAGAAGAATCTTGGTGAGATCAAAAACAAAACGTAAGGCCTCCATTTTTCTTTGATTTACTTTTTGAGTGCTGATCCACTTTGTTTTTTGTATAGTTTTATGCATCTTGCGGTCTACATGTAGGACAGGGGTGCACAAACTACCTGCGCTGTGCCTCGCCCCCCCCGCCCCCGCCTTGCTCCTCCTACTCTGTTGCGCCCCCCCCTTACTTCCAATGAAGCATCAAACGACGCTGCGGGGTCATTTGACGTCACGTGACCCATTGCGTCATTTGACGTCACGTCTCCATGGTAACGGACGTTGCCATGGAGATGCGTGAACTGAAGCCGGTAAGCGCTTCCTGGTGGGATGTACAGTATGTACAGGCATGAGGCAGCAGTGCTTCCTGGTGGGATGTACAGTATGTACAGGCATGAGGCAGCAGTGCTTCCTGGTGGGATGTACGGTATGTACAGGCACCAGGCGGCAGTGCTTCCTGGTGGGATGTACGGTATGTACAGGCATGAGGCAGCAGTGCTTCCTGGTGGGATGTACGGTATGTACAGGCATGAGGCAGCAGTGCTTCCTGGTGGGATGTACCAGATATTACATGCAAGCAGCGTGGCTTCCTCTGGGGGAGTTACATTATGTACAGCATGAGCACACGCTTCCTGTGGATGTACAATATGTGCATGAGAGGCAGCAGCGCTTCCTGTGGGATGTACAGTAATGTACAGGCATGAGGCAAGCAGCGCTTCCTGGTGGGATGTAACAGTATGTACAGGCATTAGGCAGCCAGTCTCCGTGGGATGTAGTATGTACAGCATATAGGCACAGCAGCGCTTCCCGGTGGATGTATCAGTATGTACAGGCATGAGGCGGCGGCTTCCCGGTGGGATGTACACGTATGTACAGTAGGCAGCAGTGCTTCCGGTGGATTACAGTAGTAAGCTGGCAACAGGCTTCCGGGGATGTACAGTATTAACACCATGAGGCGTGCACGCTTCCTGGTGGGATTACAGTATGTACAGACTGAGGCGGCAGCGCATCCTGTTGTGATGTACGTATGTACAGGCATGAGTTAGCAGTGCTTCCTGGTATGTACAGTATTTACAGGCATGAGGCAGCAGCGCTTCCCTGGTGGGATTTACAAGTATATACAGGCATGAGGCAGCAGCGCTTCCTGGTGGGAGGTACAGTATTACAGTATTGAGGCTAGCGCATCCTGGTGGGATGTACAGTATGTACAGGCATGAGCAAGCATCGCTTCCTGGTGGGATGTACACTGTACAGGCATGAGGCAGCAGTGCTTCCTGGTGAGATATAGAGTATGTCAGTGCGAGGCGGCAGTGCTTCCTGGGTGGATGCACAGTATTTACAAGATAGAGTGCAGCAGTTTTTCCGGGTGGGATGTACGGTATGTACATCATGAGGCAGCATTCTTCCTGGGGGATCACAGTATGTACAGGCTAGGCAGCAGGCTTCTGTGGGATCACAGTATGTACAGCATGAGGCAGCAGTCTTGCCTGGTGGGATGTCCAGTATGTACAGCATGATGCGGCAGTGCTCATGGGTGATGTAAGTATATGCCGGCACCAGGCGGCAGTGCTTCCTGGTGGGATGTACAGTTGTTCCAGGCATGAGGCAGCAGTGCTTCCTGTGGGATGTACAGTATGTGTCAGGCAGGCAGCAGCGCTTCCTGGTGGGAATGTTACAGTATTCATGCATAAGGCAAGCACAGCGCTTCCTGGTGGGATGTACGGTAATGTACAGGCTGAGGCCATGCTTCCTGGTGGGATGTAAAGTATGTACGGCATGAGGCAGCAGGCTCACTGGTGGTGCCAGTATGTACAGGCAGCAGCAGCAGTGTCCTTTGGGATGTAAGTATGTACAGGCATGAGGCAGTGCTTCCTGTGGGATGTACGTATGTACAGCATGAGGCAGCATGCTTCCTGGTGGGATGTACATATGTACAGGCAATAGGCACAGTGCTTCCGTTTGGGGATTACATGTATGTACGGGCAGATGAGCAGCAGCTCCTGGTGGATGTACAGTATTGTACAGCATGAGGCGCAGTGCTAACTGGTGGGATGTTACAGTATGCACAGGCGTGAGGCGGCAGGTGCTTCCTGGTGGGATGTCGAGAATGTACAGGCGTGAGGCGGCAGTGCTTCCTGGTGGGATGTACAGTATGTACAAGCATGAGGCGGCAGTGCTCACTGGTGGCTTGTACAGTATGTACAGGCACCAGGCGTCAGTGCTTCCTGGTGGGATGTACAGTATGTACAGGCATGAGAAAGCAGTGCTTCCTGGTGGGATGTTACAGTATGTACAGCATGAGGCAAGCGAGTGCTTCCTGGTGGGATGTAACATGTACACATGAGGCAGCAGTGCTTCCTGGGGATGTACAGTATTACAGGCATGAGGCGCAGTGCTCACTGTGGATGTAGCAGTATTGCACAGGCATGAGGCGGCTGCTTCCTGGGGGATGTACAGAATGTACAGGCGTAGGCGTGCAGTGCTTCCTGGTGGGATGTACATTATGTACAGGCATGAGGGCAGTGCTCAGTGTGTGGATGTCAGTATTACAGGCACCAGGCGGCAATCTTCTGTGGGGATGTACATTATGTAACGGCAGGAGGCAGCAGTGCTTCCTGTGTATGTAACAGTATGTCAGGCATGAGGCAGCATGCTTCCTGGTGGGATTGTACATTATGTGTACAGGCTGAGGCAGCAGTGCTTCCTGTGGGATGTAACGTATGTACAGGCATGAGGCAGCAGTGCTTCCTGGTGGGATGTACGTATGTACAGGCATGAGGCAGCAGTTTCTCCTGTGGGATGTACATTATGTACAGCAGAGGCAGCGTGCTTCCTGGTGGAGGTACATTATGAACAGGCATTAGGCACAGTGCTTCCTGTGGGATGTACAGTATGTACAGGCATGAGGAGCGGCAGTGCTTCCTGGTGGGATGTACAGTTATGTACAGGCATGAGGCGGCAGTGCTCACTGGTGGGATGTACAGTATGTACAGGCCCAGGCAGGCATTGCTTCCTGGTGATGTACGTATGTACAGGCATGAGGACAGCGTGCTTCCTGGTGGGATGTACAGTAGTACAGGCATTGAGGCAGCATGGCCTTCTCGCTGTGGGATGTACAGTATGTACAGGCATGAGGCGGAGTGCTTCCTGGTGGGATGTACATATGTACATGCATGAGCGGCAGTGCTCACTGGTGGAGGTAAGTATTCAGCAATGAGAGCGCAGTGCTTCCTGTGGATGTCAGATGTACAGTGCGAGCGGCAGTGCTTCCTGGTGGATGTACATATGTACAGGCAGAGGGGCAGTGCTTCATGGGGGATGTACAGTAGTACAGGCACAGGCTCAGTCTTCCTGGTGATGTACTATGTACACGCATGAGGCAGCAGTGCTTCCTGTGGGATGTACAGTATTACAGGCTGAGGCAGCAGTGCTTCCTGTGGGATGTACAGTATGTACGGCAGAGGCGCGTTGCTTCCTGTGGATGTACAGTAGGTACAGCATGAGGCAGCAGTGCTTCCTGTGTGGGATGTACAGTATGTACATGCATTAGGCAGCAGTGCTTCCTGGTGGGATGTCACGTATGTACAGGCATGAGGCAGCAGCCTTTTTTTCCTTGTGGGAGTGTACATATGTACAGGCATGAGGCAGCAGTGATTCCTGGTGGGATGTACAGTATGTACAGCATGAGGCACACGCTTCCTGTGATGTTCATATGTAAAGTATGTCAGGCATAGGCAGCACTGCTTCCTGGTGGGATGTACAGTATGTAACGCGCATAGGCAGCAGTGCTTCTCGATGGGATGTACAGATTATGTACAGGCATGAGGCGGCAGTGCTACCTGGTGGGATGTTCAGTTGTACAGCATGGAGGCAGCAGTGCTTCCTGGTTATGTACAGTATGTACAGGCATGATCAGCATGTGCTTCCTGGTGGATGTGCAGTATGTACAGGCATGAGCGCAGTGCTTCCTGTGGGATGTAATATGAACAGCATTGCAGAGCAGTGCTTCCGGTTGGGATGTACAGTATTTTCAGGCATGAGCGGCAGTGCTTCCTGGTGGATGTACGTATGTACAGGCATGAGCAGCAGTCGCTCCTGGTGGGATGTACAGTATGTACAGGCATGAGGCAGCAGTGCTCCTGGTGGGATGTAACAGTATGTACAGGCTAGGCAGCAGCTCTTCCTGGTGGGATGTACAGTATGTACCAGGCATGAGCGCAGTCTCCTGGTGGGATGTACGGTATGTAAGGCTGAGCAGCACGCTTCCTGGTGGGATATACAGTATGTCAGCATGAGGCGGCAGGCTTCCGGTGGGATGTATTATGTACGCATGAGGCGCAGTGCTTCCTGTGGGATGTACAGTATGTGCACGTGATCAGCAGCGCTTCCTGGTTGGGAGGTACAGTATGTACAGGCATGAGCAGCAGTGCTTCCCTGGTGGGATGTACAGTATGTACAGGCAGAGGCAGCAGTGCTTCCTGTGGGATGTACAGTATTGACAGGCATAGGCACAGTGCTTCCTGGTGGGATGTACAGTATGTAAAGGGCATGAGGCATCAGTGACTTCCGGGTGGGATGTACAGGCATGAGGCAGCATTGCTTCCTGGTGGGAGTTACAGTATGTACAGGCATGAGACAGCAGTGCTTCCTGGTGGGATGTACAGTATGTACAGGCATGAGGCAGCAGTGCTTCCTGGTGGGATGTACAGTATGTACAGGCATGAGGCAGGTGGCTTCCTGGTGGGATGTACAGTATGTACAGGCATAGACAGCAGTGCTTCCTGGTGGGATGTACATATGTACACAGCATAGACCAGCGTGCTTCCTGGTGGGATATACAGTATTACAGGCATGAGGCGCAGGCTTCCGGTGGGATGTATTGTATGTACAGGCATGAGGCAGCAGTGCTTCCTGGTGGGATTACAGTTGTGCAGGCATGAGGCAGCAGCCGCTTTTCCTGGTGGGATGTCATTATGTACAGGCATGAGGCACAGTGCTTCCTGGTGGATGATACAGTATGTGCAGGCATGAGGCAGCAGTGCTTCCTGGTGGGATATACGTATGTACAGGCATAGGCAGCACGCTTCCTGATGGGATGTACAGTATGTACAGGCTGAGGCAGCAGCGCTTCCTGGTGTATGCAGTATTTGCAGCATGAGGCAGCAGCGCTTCCTGGTGGGATGTACATATGTACAGCATGAGCGGCATGCTTCCTGTTGGGATGCACAGTTTCAGCATGAGCAGCCGCTTCCGGTGGGGGTACAGTATGTACAGGCATGACAGCAGTGCTTCCTGGTGGGATATACAGTATGTACAGCATGAGGCAGCAGTGCTTCCTGGTGGGTATAACATTATGTACAGGCGTGAGGCAGCAGCGCTTCCTGGTGGGAGTGTACAGTATTACACGGCATGAGCAGCATGCTGCTTCCTGGTGGGATATACATGTGCATGCATAGGCAGCAGTGCTTCCTGGTGGGATATACAGTAGTACAGGCATGAGGCAGCAGGCTTCCTGGTGATGTACAGTATGTACAGGCATGAGGCAGCAGCGCTTCCTGGTGGGATTCGGTATATTCAGGCATAGGCAAGCATGCTTCCTGGTGGTAGTACATATGACAGGCATAGGCGGCAGTGCTTCCTGGTGGGATATACGTATGTGCAGGGCATGAGCAGCATGCTTCCTCCTGGTGGGATGTACAGTATTTACAGGCATGAGGCAGCAGTGCTCCTGGTGGGATATACAGTATGTCAGGGCTGAGGCAGCAGCGCTTCCTGGTGGGATGTACAGTATGTACAGGCATGAGCGGCAGTGCTTCCTGGTGGGATATACAGTATGTCAGCATGAGGCAGCAGTGCTTCCTGGTGGGATTTCAGTATGTACAGGCATGAGGCAGCATCGCTTCCTGTTGAGCAACAGTATGTACAGCATGAGGCAGCAGCGCTTCCTGTGGGATGTACAGTATGTACAGGCATGAGGCAGCATGCTTCCTGTGTGGGATGTACATTATGTCAGCATGAGGCGGCAGTGCTTCCTGGTGGGATGTACAGTATGTACAGCATGAGGCAGCAGCGCTTCCTGGTGGGATGTACAGTATTACGAGCATGAGGCAGCAGGCTTCCTGGTGGGATGTACAGTATGTACAGGCATGAGCAGCAGTGCTTCCTGTTGGGATCTACGTTTGGCAGGCATGAGGCAGCAGCGCTGCCTGTGGGATGTCCAGTATGTACAGACAGGCATGAGGCAGCAGTGCTTCCTGGTGGGATTACAGTATTTACAGGCATAGGTCAGCAGCCGCTTCCTGGTGTGATGTACATATGTACAGGCAGAGGCAGGCAGTCGCTTCCTGGTGTGTCACAGTATGTACAGGCATGAGGCAGCAAGCGCTTCCTGGTGGATGTACATGTAGTACAGGCAGGAGGCGGCAGTGCTCACTGGTGGGATATACAGTATTGCAGCATGAGCAGCAGTGCTCCTGGGGGATTACAGATTGTACAGGCATGAGGCACAGTCTTCCTGGTGGGATACAGTATTACAGGCGTGAGGCAGCCAGCGCTTCCTGGTGGATGTCCAGTATGTACGGCATGAGGCGGCAGTGCTTTCCTGGTGGATTACAGTATGGCAGCCATGAGCAGCAGGCTTCCTGTGTGGATGTACAGTAGTACAGCATGGGCAGCAGTACTTCCTGGTGGGATATACAGTATGTACAGGCTGTGAGGCAGCGGCTTCTGTGGGATGTACAGTATGTACAGGCATGAGGGCAGGGCTTCATCCTGGTGGGATCTACAGTATGTCCAGGCTGAGGCAGGCAGCGCTTCCTGGTGGGATGTACAGTATGTACAGGCATGAGGCAGCGCAGCGCTTCCTGTGGTGATGCACGTATGTACAGGCATATGCAGCAGTGGCTTCCTTGATGGAGGTACATTTGTACAGGCATGAGGCGGCAGCGCTCCTGGTGGGATGTACAGTAGTACAGGCATGAGGCAGCAGCAGCGCTTCCTGGTGGGATGTACAGAATGTACAGGCATGAGGCAGCAGTGCTTCCTGGTGGGATTTATTGTAGTAGGCATGAGTCAGCAGGCTTACCTGGTGGGATGTACGGGATGTACAGGCATGATTGGCCAGCATCGTTCCTGTGGGATGTACAGTAATTAAGCATGAGGAGCCATGCTTCTGGTGGTATGTACAGTATTTACAGGCATGAGGCGGCAGGGCTTCCTGGGGATGTACATTGTATCAGGCATGATTGTGACAGACATGCTTCCTGGTGGACTGTTACAGTTATGTACAGAGGCATGAGCAGGCAGTGCTTCCCGGTGGGTGTACCAGTATGTACAGGATGAGGCAGCAGCGCTTTCTGTGGGATTACCAGTATGACAGGTGCATGAGGCGGCAGTGCTCCTGGTGGGATGTATGTATGGTACAGACAATGAGGGCATAGCAGTGCTTCGTGGTGGGATGTACGGTTATACCGCCTGAGGCAGCAGCCGCGTTCCTGGTTTGGGATGTACAGTATGTACAGGCATGAGGCAAGCAGTGACTTCGCTGGTGGATGTACAGTATGTAAAGGCATGAGGCAGGCAGTGCTTCCTGGGGGATGTACAGTATGTACAGGCTGAGGCGGCAGTGCTCCAGTGGTGTGATTGTACGTTGTACAGGCTGCACCAGGGTCTCAGTCTTTCTGCCGTGGGATGTACAGTTGTACAGGCATGAGGCAGCAGTGCTTCTGCGCTGGGATGTACAGTATGTGTGAGGGCATGAGGCAGCAGCGCTTCCTGGGTGATGTACAGTATGTACAGGCATTAGGCACGCAGCGCTCACTGGTGGGAGTACAGTATGTTACAGGGGTGAGGCAGCAGTGCTTCCTGTTGGGATGGGGAACAGTATGTACAGGCGTTGGGCACGCAGACGCTTAGTCCTTGGTGGGATGTACGGTATGTACAGCATGAGGGCAGCAGTGCTTCCTGGGTGGGATGTACGTATGTAAGGCATGAGTCAGCAGCGCTTCCTTGTGGGAGTACTATGTTACAGGCCTGGCTAGCAGCGCTTCCTGTGGATGTACACGTATTGTCAGGCCCCATGAGGACAGCAGTGCTTCCGGGGGGGAGTACATATTACACGGCATGAGCAGCAGCGCTTCCTGGTGGGAGTGTACTGTATGCAGGCATGAGACAGCAGCGTGCTCTGCGTGGGAGCCACAGTATGTAACGGATAGCAGCAGCGCTCTTCCGGTGGGATGTGTACAGTATGTACAGGCATGAGCAGCAGAGCTTCTGGTGGATGTAATATGTAAAGGCCCTGGGCAGCATGCTTCTGGTGGTGATGTACAGTATGGTCAGGCATAGGGCAGCAGCGCTTCCTGGTGATTGTTACGTATGTGACAGGCTTAGTGCTCAGCGTTTTCCTGTGGGATGCCACCAGTATGGTAACTGGTGCGATGGCACAAAGGCAGCTACTGTAGCATTAAAGAGAGAACCAAATACTGTATGAGTGAGAGACGAGAACAAGCAAAAAAATTACAACATATGTACCTTGTGTACATGATACACTTGTTAATAAGGAAATATCCAGGTATCTCAGACAAATAGATCCTTGGCTTGGACTCTTACATTTTTTGAAATATGCCACATCATTTTTAATATGCAATAAAACTAATATGGAGAAAAATAATAAACTATTTTTTGTGTGTGCAGCTTTCATGCAATATGATGTAAAGAAGGGTGTGGGGGCCGTGCTGGCCTTTCTTACATGTAGTAACAAAGGAGGGAGAGGGGGGTGGGGGTATGATACCTTTTATTGGACCACAAGAGTTTTATGTACAGAGCTTTCAAACCTCTCACAGGGTCCTTCAGGACGCTGAGAGACTCGAAAGCTTGTAACACGGTCAACTACGTTTCGGTCCAATAAATGGTTATCATACCCCCTACCCCTTCTCCCTACTCTTGTTACTATATGATATTATGAAGCCTACATGACCATGGGGATGTCCCTTAATATCCACCTACTTATAAGTTGCGTTTGTATGCCAAGAACATAATTGCAAGAAATATTCTGGACCAGCTCATAATCCATTGTAGCTACCTCCCCCTTAAAAGCACACAAAGTCCTTTTTATTTCTCTCAACTTTCATATTTGCTAACACACTCCCCTCCTCTAATCGATCTCTCTGTGGGGGTACCCCAGGGCTCTGTCCTGGACCTTCTTCTCTTTTCTCTGTACCACACTCCTCTAGGTGACCTAATCACATCTCTTGGGTTTAATATCACCTCTATGCTGACACACACATTTACTTTTCAACCCCACCCCCGACCTTACACCTGCCTGTATAACCAAAGTTTCTGAATGTCCTCTGCTATATTATCCTGGATGGCCCTCTGCCGCCTAAAATTTAACATGGCAAAACAGAGCTCCTCATACTTCCTCCAAACCTGGTCCTACACCTCCTTCCACATTACTGTTGGAAGTACGATCATTCACCCATAGCCCAAGAACGCTGCCTAGGGGTCACACTCGACTCCTCTCTCACATTGTGCCCTCACATTCAAAACATTTCATAAAACTGTCGTTTTTTCTTCCGCAATTCACAAAGATACGCCCTTTCCTCTGTTGCTGACTCTAAAACTCTGACTCAGGCCCACATTGTCTCCCGTCTTGATTACTGGTACCCTCTGCTGTCGGCCTTCCTGCCTTTCACCTGTCTCCCCTACACTATCCTAAACGCTGCTGCCAGAATCACTCTACTCTTTCCTAAATCTGTCTTCGCGAAATCCTGAAATCCTCTCTTGGTTCGATTAAATCCCTTATCTCGCCTCCCACATTCTCCTCCTCACTTTAAAGCTTTCACCTCTTTCCTGCCCTCCTTACATCTCAGCCTCTAATTTTCTCGCTATGCACGCAATCCTACTCTTGTGTTCTTCTCAGATGTCGTTCTTTCTACCCCCTTTGTATCTAAAGCCCTCTCCCGGCCTTAAACTTTCATCCTGACTGCCCCGCACTCTGGAATACCCTTCCCTCAATACCAGGCTAGCACCTCTCTATCCACCTTTAAGGCCCACCTTACGACACACTTGCTTAAAGAAGCATATATACCGCCTGTAGATAATACTGGACCACATGATATAAAGCTTGGCCCCTGCAGCAGACCACTTACCAAACGCCCTCCTACTGTCTCTGTACGTTCTCCCTACAATTAGATTGTAGACGCCTTGAGAGCAGGGACTCCTCTTCCTTAATGTTACTTTTATGTTGAAGCACTTATTCCCGTACCTTATATTTATATTATTTGTGATGTATATGATCACCACGTGTATTACACCACTGTGAAGCGCCATTTACATTAATGGAGCTATACAAATAAAGACATCCAATACAACAGAAGTATAAAGTTTCGTTGTATGTAGATTGTAATAGCAGATTTATCTTGTCAGTAGAATAACCTATGAGAGGAAGTGTCCTGCTATGGAGAGTGTTTCTCTTAGGGGAAGGGTAAAGGATTTCCTTTTCTGAGGGAGCAGTGGAAGTGGCTACTCACTTTGGCTGCCTGTTGGAAAGGAGAGAGCACACTTCCTGTCAGACAGGAACAGCTGGGCAAAGCAATGTGTAGATAAAGCAGGGGAGAGGACTAAACCAATCTCACTATGAGCATTGGTAGGTTGCCACGGCAACTGACTAAGGCTGTGTAAAAGGGGATTACTTGTTACAACTATGTTTACAATATACACAGCTCTGGCTGCTCAGAACAGCGAAAACAGTAACTTTAGCTGGGGGAGGCTGGCAGCCTGAGAGCAGGAAAAATACAGAGAAATTAACAATCCTGTTCCAGGACAATGCATACATGACTTTTTTGTGTTCATGAACAAAGAATAAACATTGATTTTCAGAATGGGTCAATAAATGGAACAATTCCAGAATGTTATGGCCATGATTGAAGAAAGGCTTCTACAAAACATCATTGATTCTCTCTCTATTACTTACAGAAGTTGGCAGCATTCCATTTCCATTTCAGTCCCGGGTACTCGTGTACTCCATCGTCTCTGAAAACATCTGAAGGAAACATCTTCATAGTTCCTGTATAAAACATCAACCGTTCTTGATTTAAAAATATATAATTTTTGGAAAACTAAAATAGAGCACATCTACTGTACTTACAGCATGGCGTTCTACTGTATATACAATATGGCGTTCTGCTGTACTTACAGTATGGCGTTCTGCTGTACTTACAGTATGGCATTCTGCTGTACTTACAGTGTGGCGTTCTACTGTACTTACAGCATGGCGTTCTACTGTATATACAATATGGCGTTCTGCTGTACTTAGTGTGGCGTTCTACTGTATATACAATATGGCGTTCTACTCTGTACTAATGGCATGACGTTCTACTGTATATACAATATGGCGTTCTGCTGTACTTAGTGTGGCGTTCTACTGTATATACAATATGGCGTTCTACTGTACTTACAGCATGACGTTCTACTGTATATACAATATGGCGTTCTGCTGTACTTAGTGTGGCGTTCTACTGTATATACAATATGGCGTTCTACTGTACTTACAGCATGACGTTCTACTGTATATACAATATGGTGTTATGCTGTACTTACAGTATGGCATTCTGCTGTACTTACAGTGTGGCGTTCTACTGTACTTACAGCATGACGTTCTACTGTATATACAATATGGTGTTATGCTGTACTTACAGTATGGCATTCTGCTGTACTTACAGTGTGGCGTTCTACTGAACTTACAGCATGCGTTCTACTGTTCATACATATGGGCGTTATGATGACTTACAGTATGGCATTCTGCTGTACTTACAGCCATGCGTTCTGCTGTACTTACAGCGTGGCGTTCTGCTGTACTTACAGGTTGGCGTTCTGCGTACTTACGTTGTCTACAGTACTTACTATGCGTTCATTACTAGCATGCGTTCTACAGTACTTACAGCATGCATTCTGCTGTACTTACAGCGTGGCTTCTGATGTACTTACAGGGTGGCGTTCGCTTACTTACGGATGGCGTTCTGCTGTACATACAGCGTGCGTTCTGCTGTACTTACAGTATGCGTTCTACTGTAATTACAGTATGCGTTCTACTGTAATACAGTATGGCGTTCTCTGTACTTACTGTGTGCATTCTACTGTACTTACGAGGGCATTCTACTGTCTTACAGTATGGCGTTCTGCTGTACTTACTATGGCGTTCTACAGTACTTCACGTGGCGTTCTGCTGTACTTACACGCATGGCGTTCTGTACTTACAGCTGACGTTCTACTGTACTTATAGTATGGCGTTCTACTACTGTACTTACAGCATGGCTTCTTCTGTATTACAGCGTGGCGTTCTGTTGTAAAGCTACTATGGCGTTCTGCTGTACTTACAGCGTGGCGTTCTGCTGTACTTACAGCGTGGCGTTCTGCTGTACTTACAGTATGGCGTTCTACAGTACTTACAGTATGGCGTTCTACTGTACTTACAGCGTGGCATTCTGCTGTACTTACTGGATGTGTTCTACTGTACTTACATGCGTGGGCGCTCTGCTGTACTTACAGCGTGGCGCTCTGCTGTACTTACAGCGTGGCGTCTTCTGTACTTACAGTATGGCGTTCTACTGTACTACAGTATGGTGTTTCTGCTGTACGTACAGTATGGCGTTCTACTGTAACTTACAGCGTGGCGTCTGCTGTACTTACAGTATGGCGTTCTACAGGTACTTACAGGTGTGGCGTTCACTGTACTTACAGCGTGGCATTCTGCTGTACTTACTGGATGGTGTTCTGCTGTACTTCAGTATGGCGTTCTACTGTACTTACAGTATGGTATTCTGCTGTAACGTACATATGGCGTTCTACTGTACTTACAGTATGGTATTCTGCTGTACTTACAGTATGGTTTTCTGCTGTCGTACAGTATGGCGTTTCTACTGTACTTACAGTATGTATTCTTGCTGTACTACAGGATGTATCGCTGTACTTACAGCATGGCGTTCTGCTGTACTTACAGCGTGTTGTTTCTACTGTCTTACAGCATGGCTTTCTACTGTACATACGCATGGCGTTCTACTGTACTTACAGTAAGGTGCGTTCTACTGTACTTACAGTATGGCGGTCTACTGTACTTACAGTTGGCATTCTCTGTACTTACAGCGTGGTGTTCTACTGTACTTCACAGTTGCGTATACTGTACTTACTATGGCGTTCTACTGTACTTACAGTATGCGTTCTACCGTACTTACAGTATGGCGTTCTACTGTACATACAGCGTGGCGTTCTACTGTACTTACAGCGTGGTGTTCTGCTGTACTTACAGCGTGGTGTTCTACTGTACTTACAGCATGGCGTTCTACTGTACTTACAGTATGGCGTTCTACTGTACTTACAGTATGGCGTTCTACTGTACTTACAGTATGGCGTTCTACTGTACTTACAGCATGGCTTTCTACTGTACATACAGCATGGCGTTCTACTGTACTTACAGGGTGGCGTTCTACTGTACTTACAGCATGGCGTTCTACTGTACTTACAGTATGGCATTCTGCTGTACTTACAGTATGGCGTTCTACTGTACTTAGAGTATGGTGTTCTGCTGTACTTACAGCATCGGTGAGCCACCTGTGCTGAAGCTTGCATATCCTGAAAACCTGACCTGTTGAGGGTTTGAGGACTGGATTTGAGCACTCCTGTGACTTAAGTAACTATTTCAGCAGCCGATAAACTAGACAATATTGTCTCCTCTTATTCCACCTAATATCTTTATGTAGCCCATCTACCCCACCCCCAAGTGAGATTGGGGGGTGGGGGGGTATGCTCTTTTCTGCTACTCTGGTGCTGGTACAGACCTGTAGGTAACAGGAGGGCTGAGCGCTCCGCGGTTGTGTGGGGAGAAACAGGACAGGAGGAACAGGTTACCTGGGTCTCAGTTGGTGCAGCGCCTCCAGCCAGCAGGGATCCTCTGTGGATGTTCAGGGGATGGGCCCCCACTGACACTCCTCCATACACAGAGACAGGAATATACATGTAGCCCTCTTTCCCCCCCCCCCTTAAGTGAGATTGGGGTGTGTAGGTGTATCTGACTACTTCTCAGTGTGGTGCTATACCTGTCGGCTCACAGGAGGGCTGAGCTTCCGCCACGGGGAACCTGGGGCATTTATACTAGGGGTACTTACTTCCAACGATGCAGCGCCTCCACCTGCGATGGCTCCCACCAGAGGGGGAGTGGTTCCTCGCAGGACAATCACAATAATCGATACTCACACAGATATATATATTAACTAGGGACTTTACTGAACATGCAAGAAAACAGATCACGGCAATATCATCATAACCTGTGTCCCTCTCTAGAGGAGACACTTACTGCGTCGCGCAGGACGCTTCCCCAACACTAGGTGATCCCACCCAGTGTCCCGAGAATCCCCACCCAATGTCCCGCACTCTAGTAGAGAACGTGGGTGACTGCGCAGTCACTAATTAATGTGTTAGGCCTGTTGGTGCACATATATATTGAATACCTTCCGAGCACTCCGATGCTCGGGTCCGCAACAATCTTCTCAAAGGGTCAGACGTGCGATGCATCCGTCTGATCCTTTCCAGGTAATATTCTCCAGGACCCCAACGTGGGTCCCACCGCTTCACGGGAACAGCAACCGAATCACGGCAACAGCAACCGAATCACGGGAACAGCAACCGCCGCTATATCCCTATCTCGCTAACGGGCAGTAGCGTGACAGGAACCCTAGCCTAGGGCCTGTCCCTGATGTACCGCAACCTGAGGTGACTTGGGGGAAACTCCTAGGGCCTGCGGGGTAATAACCTGCCCCACTCCCCTAACTCGTCCCAGTCCTCACTCTCACTGAACACTAACACTAGCAGCTACGCACTGCAAACTTCGGAACGCGTACAGCAACTTGCTGCACACTAGCACTATGCCTTCTTGTCAGGCCTCACAGCCCTGCCAGCCGTGATCCTGACAAGACAGCACACACACACGCACTAAGGGCAGCGTCCCTGTCTTGGGCCGTCCCTCAGCACTTACCCACTAACCTGGTGGGGAGTTGGGGCCTTACTTGGGATGTTGGGGACCTTACTCGATGCAGGAGCTCCACATGCTCTCTGCACCCTTCCTTCCCTCACAGCTCCCCAGCTCCAACTGCTGTTCTCAGCGCGCGAAATGTATCTTATTGCTCCCTCTGGAAATCCTTGGCCCTTATTGGCCACACGGAGGCACTTGATGTGCTTGCCCCTAAGCCTCATGGGAGTTGTAGTCCCGTGGAGGCTGCAAATACATTGGGGCCGCGTGCGCGCCTTTCCTGCGCCTGCGCTAACCCCTAATGGCCGTCGCAACCTCTCTAGGCTCTGTCCTGCGCATGCGCGACCTCTCTGGAGCTCTCCTGCCGCCTGGCTATCCCTGCGCATGCACGAGCTGTTGCGCAATGGCGGCGCCCTGTACCCTGAGCCGCCGGGACCTCGGCAACGCGATCGCGGCCCTAACAACGGGCCGCTCGCGTCCCCGGCAACCGGCCGCATCAGGGAACAGCGCGCGACTCCCCGCTCCGGCCCCCACCCTTGGAAGTAGCCGTCGGGCCCGGCGCTGGCTCCGACGGCACCCGCGACCGCACTGCTCCAAGGGAGGGGGGTCTCAAGGAGCTGCGGGAGCTCCAGGCTACATACAGCATGGTTTTTTCTGATTTTTTTTGCAGTCAGCTCACAGTACAGAGAACAGGCCTTTCTTATCTCTTGATCATCTCATGCTTCTCTTTCTCTCTCTCTCTAAATCAGAGCCCTGACTTAGGCCTAATTCTCTTCCCTCCCATCCCCTCATGGGTGGGAGGGAGAGTCTTCTCTTCTTCCTCTTCTAACTCCAATCCTGGGAGTCTCAGACTGAACAGAACTGAACTAGGGAATTTGGGAGGATGTCAGAATTTATCATCTTTGGGGAGTGTCTCTAACTCTGACTCATAGCAAGCCAGAGACGGATACTGATAGGCCCACACACAGACAGCTTCTGTTCCAACCAGTATCCACCCCTCAGATTGACATCCTCAGAGTTGCTAGGCCTGCCCTTGAATAGTGATACATCATTCAAGGCTGTAGGAAGGAATTAACCTTTCCTCTGCCTGCACTAACAGGACTGACAGAGGAAAGGCCCAGAGAAAAGAAGTAACTGCCAGAAGGCTATGTTATATTTAGAATATGCATGCAGTAAAGACAGGCGGTGCAATAAATTCATCAGAAGAAAACCACAATTGAGGAATATAACTGGAATAAAAGCCCTGCCTTCTGATCCTGCTGTAACTTTCAGTTTCAGCTCAGTCTGGCCTTTCTTGAGTCATTTCGTGATCTTTTTAAGAAGTGGTTCTCAAACCTCTCCTCATTGACTATCAGTCACATCAAGTTTGTGAAATACCCAATGCACTTGCACACATGTGAATGCACCGAATGTGCGGATGAATATCATTTTGGGTGGTCGCTTCCAAAACCTGGTCTGGCTCAGAGCCCTGAGCAAAGGTTTGAGAATCACAATGTTAGATCATAGAAGCAAAAACTGCCCGCAAACCCGTTTTTCATACTAGCGCACTATCCTGTTAACTGTCAATAAATCCTTTAGTGGTCATTTATCAAAGTCTCCCCCCAGTCATTGGTTTTAATTGGAACGTTTTTCCTTAATTAATCTGGTGCCGTTTTATTGCCCCAGTTTTTTTTCAGCTGGGGGATTTTGATCAATGAGCCACATTGCGTTTGTGAATGTGATGATGGTAATGATGTTTGTAAATTAGACTGTAAAGCAGAAACTGGAGACTGGGCAAAGGGAAACAAGATAGTGTGCTCTGTAACATACAATAAGTGGGAAATGGTCAGACATGGTGGGTAAACTGGTTCTTATCTGCCGTCAAATTCATTGGGGTTATTCAAAAGGCCGTTTTAGCCATCACACCCACATGCTGCGGCGCGCTCCTCCGTAACATATCACAGGCAGTGCGCTTATATCTCATTTATGTTTCAGTTAAACATATGCAATCATTACCTTTAATTGTTGCCATGATTAGATGGGGCTAACCGAATGCATTGGAGAACATGGAGAATACTGAGCCACTACCCCCATCTCCGAGGTGACGGGCAAAAAAAAGGGGCAATGAAATCGGTGTGAACTTTCATTAATTACGTAGCAATTAACGTTTTCTTAAATTGCTGTGGGGGAGGGCAAGATGGTAAACATGCCCCCTTTTTCACGCTGTAAATACCCTGATCATGCTAGGGGCAAAACCTGATGTATTCCACGCAAATGCAGAGGTCGGTGCTTTAAAAGCGGCTTCACAAATACCGATCGGCAACCGCACGAGGTACTCTAGGATTTTTAGACCGTTTTCTAGGATTTGCCCATTTCCCTCCCCCCCCCTCTCTTACACAGCCTATTCTGGAGGCCAGGGGTCAGTGACTGTAAGAAGGACATGAGAATGTTAGAAACCCAGATAGAACGTTCAACCTCACGGACCACGGCCTATGTGTCAAACGGACAACAAGTTCTGTTTCTTTATCTTTACTGGTTCAGGTTTGGGAGAAAGTAGCGATGGGAAAGACAGGCCACTTGGTAAAGAAAGAGTGTTCATGTTGGTGTAAGATAAAAGTGGGGGTCCACAAGTCTCTGTGAAGGGGGGAGCCGTAGTTAGGTGTGAGGGCAAGGGTCAAAAGGGGAGTCCTACCGCGTGGACAAAGGGGCAGTTCGGGGCAGCCGGGTACTGGCCAAAAAAAACATAATCCGGGAGGTGACGGGGCAAAAAAACGGGTGACAATTGAAGACGGTGTGAGACTTTTCCATTAGGATTACGTAGCAGGGGAATTAACTAAATTTCGGGAAGGAGAAAAGAAAGGTTAGAGATTGCTGGTTGGGGGAGGGATCATCAATGTGGAAGCAGGTGGCCGCTGTTTTTTCGTCACGCTGTAACCCTGATCATGGGGCTACGGTGGCGAACCAGGGTGTATTTCCACGCAAATGTCAGAGGTCGTAGGATGCTTTAAAAGCGGCTCACTAATAGGAGGGGCCGTCATGGCAACGGCGCGAATGAGTAGCTGGCTAAAAAAGGTGATTTTTAGACCGTTTTCTAGGATTTGCCAATTTCCCCCCCCCCTCCTACTTACACCAGCCTATTCTGGGAGGCCAGGGTCATATGTAGCGATGATTTAGGCCCAATAGCTATTTAAACTCAGCCCTCTTTTCAAAGCACAACAAGTCTGTTTCTTTTCTTTAACTTTATTTGGGAAAGTACGGCATAAGAGACAGCACTTTGTAAAGAGATGTTTGTTGTTTAGATAGTGTGCCCTCTCTGTGGGTGCCTTGTAGTTAAGGAAGGTCAAAAAGGGGTAATCCTACCACTACAAGCAGCTTACAGCAGGTACTCACTCACTCAGCAGAGGTACGGGCAAAAAAAAGGGCAATGAAATCGGTTTGAACTTTCATCTAATTACGTTACAATTAACGTTTTTCTTAATTTTCTGTGGGGGAGGACAGATGGTAAACATGCCCCTTTTTCACGCTGTAAAATCCACTGATCATGCTAGGGGCAACCCTGACGTATTCCCCACGCAATGCAGAGTTCGGTGCTTTAAAAGCGGCTTCACAAATACCGCTCGGCAACCGCACGAGAGTGACTCTAGGATTTTATAACCGTTTTCTAGGATTTGCCCATTTCCCTCCCCCCCCCTCTCTTACACAGCCTATTCTGGAGGCCAGGGTCATATGTAAGATGATTTAGCCCAGATAGCTTAAACTCGGCCCTCTTTTCAAAGACCCAACAGTTTCTGTTTCTTTTCTTTACTTTATTTGGGAAAGGTATCAATAAAAGACAGCACTTGTAAAGAGATGGGTGTTTAGATAGTGTCTCTCTGTGGGGGTGCCTTGTAGTTAAGGGCAGGTCAAAAGGGTATCCTAACCACGACAGCATTAAAGCAGGTACTCACTCATCCCGATAGGTGATGGTTGGAAAAGGGAAGGTCCCAATGTATGCTGGGTAGCAAGATAGCACTGGGGGGACAGAACCATCTGTGGGCCATAGTCAGAGGGGAGACAGCATACTAGCCCATGTTGGAGAAAGGCTGGGGGCTGCTATATCAACTCACAGAAATGTCTGAGGGAGCCACACACATGTAGCAATATATTGCTCTCTGATACAGGACAAGCTGCTGGGATAGGGAAATAGCACTGTGTCTGTCACACGGGCACTGGTGTGGTGCTCACAGAGCAAACACATGCATCGAAACTTGAGACTGCAGGCAGAACTGCCAAGGAAAAAGGGGAAGGGGGGTGAAACAGAAGTGTGCAGTTCTTGTTCCATGACACAGCCCCCTCTGTTTCTAAGAGGGTGCTAAATATAGTAAATAATAGAGGGCGCCCGGCGCCTAGTTAACAGTGACAACAAGTTTTAAGAGGTCTTAGATTTAAGATCTCTGTGTATAAAACAGTGACTGAAATTAATTGCAATCAATCAAACAAATAGACGTAGTAAGAGTTGTATAAAGCACAACAATGGATGCAAACTCAAATGATGATTGTCATATTAAAGCGATTCCTCCACTCCTATCCTGGCTGACACGATATGTTTAAAAAAAATCTCTCCAAAGCCCAGTTTCCACAAAGCAGGGACGGGGTGAATGCGACCCAGGGAGAAGAAAGAGAAAAACTTGCATAAAAAGCGGTATTGCAGGGAACAAACTGGATTCTCAGAGCATAGTACCGCTTCAATATTTACACCACAAACCAATGAGGTTTTAAGGCACATCCAAAACAGTGGCAGACGTGGATGGTAATGGTGGTGTTAACAACAACACTCGATCCGCGGATCTCCAATAGAAAAAAAGCCCATAAGGTGGCAGATGATATGTCACTGAAAAGGCTACATAGTTAAAGTGATTGAATGTTACAACCCATAAAATTGAAAGGACTTACAAATCGAATAAAGGGAGATGGTTTAAAAAACAAAAAACTGACAAGTCAGGGGATAAGCCGGCACCGCGCAGAAGTGAAAAACTGACAGACGGAAAGAACATCTGTCGCTTGATTGTGAATAAAATCATTCTTTATTATACATGGAATTAAAAAAGAGAGAGGGACAACCCCGCCGCAACACTAACAGCGTTTCAGCCGCAACGGGCCTTTCTCAAAGTTCACCTTGCTGCGCGCCGTGACCGCTGTCTTTCCACCGGTGAGGTTATTTTGGCCAGCTATTTCTAACCATACACGCTCTGGAGCACGCCGCAGATCATAACGGATTTAAAGAGCATATGGCTGGTCATTTATTCCTCATTTGTTCCTTCATTGTGGAGTCCCCGGCGTTTGGGGGACAATATGCTTAATTAAAGGGTCTGGGTGGGTCCACGGACTTCCCCCTGACATCCCTAGACAATCACTGCTATAAGCACACATACCTAATCAGGGGTCATTTACATATTGTTCCTCCCACCCTTCCATCTGGACACAGCAGCATTCTTTATAGTCAATGTGGTTTTTTAAACAAAGCCCTGCGCACTGGCTTATGAGATGGTGAACGTCCCTCATGTTCTCTACTCTATTGTACTAAATGTAGGCTGTGACTCCTGCGGGTCGAGCTGTGACTCAGCGGGTCGGGCTGTGACTCCCGCGGTTCGGGCTGTGACACCCGAGGGTCGGGCGAGTCGCGCTCTCAGCGCACTCCACGGGACTGTCTCTTCCAGTGATGTCACTTCCTGTTCCGGTCGCGGCTGCTTGGTACTGTAGCCTGGAGGACGCTATCCCCAGCACTGGACCTATCCTCTGAATCTCTAACAGGACTGGCAGTCGACTCGACGCATTTTGTTGCTATGCAACTTCGTCAGGAGCCTATATAGTCTATATAGATTCCTGGCAAAGTTGCATCGCAGTATAATAGAAGAAGTATAATATTTAAAGGTCTCACTCTCTGGAAATCCATTTCTCCCTGAAATACCACTCTATACAAGTTTTTCTCTTGCTCCCTGGATCGCATTCCCCCGCTCCCCTGATTTGTGGAAATATAATGTAATGTAAGAAACTCCTATGATGCAGTTTTCTTTAATCTTTCCTGCTTGAAATTAGATTGGCATGGGAAAAAATAATGATTGAAAAACAATTTGAAAGCGGCTGCTGGTTGGCATTCTGCGGTTCATGCTGCATACTATAGGTTAACACATTTCAGTATACAACCCTTATGAGTAAGTGAAGGCACCATGTGGTGGCGATGAACATTTCAATTAACCATGAACAAATTTCATCCAGTGAATCCCTTATGGGCTGCCAGACACTGCCCAACTTGACAGCTGTCTGATTGGTGGGATACCTACCAAATTTAGCAATTCATTTAAACTTTAACATTGAAATGAGCCAAGCCTGTATTTGTGCAGTGAATGCCAGGTTCTGACTGACTGAAGGCATACGGAGACGCTTATTGACTGGAATTAATTTCCTTTTCGAGCATGAAAATGCCACTTATTTAGCACCATAATATGTAAGATCAGTATCAGTGCAGTTAATAACATTTATTGTCAATCCGATTCCTTTCATTTGACACAGCTTGTTAGGCATGTTTCGGTCGGAATGTGTGTGACAGGAAATAAAGTGTCATGGGCAATTTAATTTCTTAGATTGAGTTACTCTCAAATGAATACATTTGTACAAAACAAATAGTGTTTGGTACAGTTATATCCACGATTACATTATGCTTATACTGGGGTTCCTCATTTTGAATGCCATCTGCAACCTTCCTTGCCTGACTATAAAGGAGTTTATATTGATTGGACTATATACATGGCAGTGCTCAGGCTCTCATACCTGCTCATGGTGCTGGCTGGGCGTGGATATGCAGCTAGAATAAGGATGGGTGTCAGAAACTTTTATAGTACAAAAAGAGCTTTATTCACATCCGGATATCAGTGATCGGGCTGCTGTTGAGCTCGGGGGCCACCGGGTCACTTCTATGTGGGGTCAGAATAGAACAATGGTGCTCAAAGTGCTGTATTTTGTGTGCTTCTGAAGGGAGGAGACACTGGGTATTAAGGTATTGTACCATTGATATCTCAGGTCATATTATATGAGGGGTGGGGGCACCAGAAGCCCTGAAGATTAGGGAAGTTGTCCTAGGACACCCTCCTTCACCTCATTGGGGATAGCCCCTTAAAGTACTCACAGTCTGTTCACCTCGCAGTAGTCTCCCTTCCAATGCTGCTGCTATATAAAACGATTCCAGAGATGTAGGTGTGTAGCGCACAGCAATCGCAGCGCATGAGTCAAAAGGATCGGTGGAAAGCAAAAACTCTTTCTTTATTGGCAAAGCATTAAAAAGAGGGGCATGCAAAACCCATTCAACGCGTTTCGTGGCAAAGCGATTGTCAAGAAGTGTCTTTTTAAACACGAAACAGCGGTTGTGTGAAGGGTTGCGCCCCTCTTTTTAATGCCTTGCCAATAAAGAAAGTTTTTGCCAGACCTGTTCTCTGCTGGATGCTGTGCGCTACACACCTACATCTCTGCACTTCTATGTGGGGGTGCCGCCGGGCCTGGGACAGCTGGGAGAGTTGTCCCGGCTCTCCACCCCTGGAGGCCCCAGAACCTCTGAGGGGTGCTCGTGGAACTCAGAGGTTCAGTGTAACCTTGGTTGAAAATCACTGCCTTACTGTATCAGATACAAACATCATATACATATGTACCCATATCAGACACACATACATGCAGACCAGATGCACACCGCATACATGAACATACACACTATGAATGTTCCTATTACACATATCATACATGCAGCACCACACATACTATGCATGTATTATACACATACACGCACACGCCATACATGCCTCATATACATACACGCACATATATATAAGCTTGGACTGCTGCTTTAAAGCCCCCGGTCACATGGTCCAATAGGAAGCCGCTTATGATGTCACGGCTTGCTATTGTCCGATGTGGTGGGACATCGAAATGAATCTGGTTCAGCTCTGAAGACCTCTGCTTCCTACCTGGGGGAGGGCGGTCCTTAATAGGGCTTGCCTGTCGGCACATGACCTAGTAATGGGCACAATCCTATTCCCCTTTCCAATAGGAAGCTGTTTTGTTACCATTTTATTTGTAATAATATAACATCTCATCTCTGCAGCACCTTCCTGAGCGAGCTCCTTCTCTATAGATTCTGCCTGTTCTGGTAGCTTTCCCTTCCACACCTGCTGTCTCGAGCGCTTGATGCACCTGAGTAGAGTTACCAGATATCTGGTTTTATCCACATATACACTTTATAAGGTTCTGTGACATCATCCGGGAGCATTTCTGACACACAGGTTATTTTCGGACGGGCACTTTCTCACAAGCCCCGTGTTTTCAGCTGAGCACACTCTCACAGGCCCTGTGTTTTTGGCCGGGCACTCTCTCACAGGCCCTGTCCGTGTTTTTGGCCGGGCACTCTCTCACAGGCCTTGTGTTTTCAGCTGGGCACTCCCGCAAGCCCCGGTCAGGGGTATCTTCAGGGAGGACTCAGGTGTGAGGGTAGGGGGGGTGGGCTTTGAACTGTGTGTGGAGGAAGATGGCTGGACTCCACAAACAAACCCATTTGTTTGCGGGGGAATGTGACGGAGTGACTTTGTAGGCGAGGTCAGTAAAGAGTCCACACAACTGCATTTGTGCTGAGACAATCATTTTGGTGGTTTATTTTCCACACAAGTAGAAAGTTAGGTACAAAACAAAACCATAAACAGAAAAGCCTACTCCACGTTAGGGAGACTGACTAAACAGAACAGGCCCTGACTAACCAACTGGTTAGCTAAGCTAATTACCAGTTCAAACAGGTCACAGCATAATACAGCACATCTGTAATCAACATAAGTTCTTATCGGAGGTGGTGGGAATCCGTCCCAGGAGTTTCCAGGTGATCCCTCTGTGGACTGTTACACATTGCAGATAGGTCAGCCCTGCTTCCTTAGAAGACAAACCCTGTGTCCTTGCAGGCTTGTTCAACTTCCGTTGCTGGGTGTGTGTCCGGTCAGGGAACTGTTCCAACCCGCATCCTTGCATGCTGAGGAAAGACTCAGTTCTGGCGGCTTTAAACCCCTTGCAATCGGTAGATTACTTGAAATAGCTTAGAAGACCTGACACTAGGGTGCTGTCTCCTGTGCCTGAACAGAGAGTTAACTCTTGACTCTCTCACAGGGGAATTGCTGCTTTTAAAGAGAATATTCAGCCAATTCATAAATATCTCAAATGAAACATGTGGTCTGGTGTTCCATCACTTGTCCCAATTGGCCCTTGTTAGAATAAACTGCACTCACATCTCTCTGTGCCTCATTGGTCATCAGGATGTTATTGATGCTGTTACAGGGAAGCGCTCCTCCTCCTCCTTTGCTCCAGACTGATGAATGAATGATAACTCCTCCTGGCTTCAGCATTTATAGCTCACCAACATTCAGTGTATTATGATGTCTCACGTGACCTCACAATACTGTCTAAAGTCAGACAGCATTTTGATCAATGAGTGATGACTACACCAGGCAAATGGCAGCAGCTGCAATTTAGCCACATCCTCCTATTCTGATGTCACTAATGACCTCACAGTGTCCTGGCCACAATTTTCTGCTGGTTGCATTTCTACTTTATGAATTAAATAAAAATAGCTGTTAGTCCAGTTGCAATAGTGCAGAATAAATGAGTGCTTCAGTACTTACCGTGCACTTCATGACTGGAACAACCAACCAGACTAGTGGTTTCAACCTTTTTTTTGTTAAGGAACCCTAAGTGAAATTCTGAGGAACCCCCATCCCTCTCTAATAGTGCACCTCTGATCAGATGCATAGTAAGGAACCCCAACACTCTCTAATAGTGTGCCTGAGATCAGATGCATTGTAAGCAACCCCAACCCTCTCTAATAGCGCGCCTGAGATCAGATGCATTGTAAGGAACCCCAACCCTCTCTAATAGTGTGTCTGAGATCAGATGCATTGTAAGGAACCCCAACCCTCTCTAATAGCGCGCCTGAGATCAGATGCATTGTAAGGGACCCCAACCCTCTCTAATTGTGTTTCTGAGATCAGATGCATTGTAAGGAACCCCAACCCTCTCTAATAGCACGTCTGAAATCAGATGCATTGTAAGGAACCCCAACACTCTCTAATAGCGCGTCTGAGATCAGATGCATTGTAAGGAACCCCAACCCTCTCTAATAGTGCGTCTGAGATCAGATGCATTGTAAGGAACCCCAACCCTCTCTAATAGCGTGTCTGAGATCAGATGCATTGTAAGGAACCCTGATCCTCTTTAATAGCGCGTCTGAGATCAGATGCAGTGTAAGGAACCCCAAACCTCTCTAATAGTGCGTCTGAGATCAGAGGCATTGTAAGGAACCCCAACCCTCTCTAATAGCGCGTCTGAGATCAGATGCATGTAAATCTTAGAACACATACAGATGGAGCCAGCCTCAGTGTTCTCAGTGCTCAGGAATCCCCCGGTCTGGATTTCGTGGCTTCTCTCCTTGAGCGAGATATTGTCTTTGGGGAGTTGTCTTTGACATAATGTACCCCCACACACAGCCGCAGCTTTTACCATCTCCGTAGCAGTTTGCTTTTTCCTCCTGCGGCTCCGGGTGCAGTAATTCTGGCTAAACCGGCAGCAATCTTGTGGGTTTTTTCCATTGAATTGATGCCAAGAAATATATTTTTTAAAAGCGTCAGAGGGGATTATTGATCAAACTGCAATAGTTCCAATCGGGGCATTATCTCAGGGAAATTCCTATTCAACGGGATGGGAGTTGCCCTGATCAGCACTCTCACAGTTTAATGAATAACCCGCAATGTATCAAACATTAATGCATCAGTTTTGACTGCTTTAGTTTTTCAAGCATCAGTGTTGATGAAGTAATATTGCTGAAATGCCCCTGACGAAGTGACTTGCGTCTCGAAACGCGTAGGGTGGTCTTGTGACTATAGCAAGTTTGTGGTCATTTGTGAGGAGTGGAGCCGATCCCCTGTCAGCCTTTCCCCTGACCATATCGCTTGGGAAAGTGGTTTGGCTACGCGCTGTTAGTACAGTGAGTGATCGGGACCTTCAGTGCCGGTGCGCATGCGAGTGACGTCAACTGGTTGCGACGTGACCAGCGGGTCTGCTAACGGAGCAACAGGCAGGCGTGACGGCGGCATCCCAGCCCTGTGATTACATTGTGGAGCACCCAGACTAGGGTACAGCACAGAGGGAGAGACTTAAGTGCCTTAACACCATTTGGAAACTGCTCTGTCACATCTATCAAGAATCATCAGATATTGATTGGACACTAAGGACTGGTTAACCAATTCATTTGGGATCATTCTGGGTGTTTTGTATGGTTAATCTAGGCGCCAGTGATTTTGTGTTTCTATATTGCTGAAATGAAGATACTGTTGATATTACTGAAATGGACTGGGGGGGGGGGGGGGTCTCTGGGGGAGGATTAGAAACGATGTTCAGTTTCCATTTTGTAATATCTGTTATGTCTTTAGTATCCATTTGTGTGTCTGGTGTAGATGGGGGTTTCGCTTCTAAGTAGATTTACGACTGTGCCTGAAGTAACGCCCAGATTCCTTGTGAGAGATTGTACCAGTTACCTATTCAGATATGTGTTAGGACAGTTCTAACCAGGTTTAATGAGCTGTAAAATGATTGTTTAAGAATTAAGGAGTGGTTAGTATAATCTGCCCAGTAACACATTTTAGACAAAGGAAATGAAATGTATAAAAAGCCTGCTTGGACACTCCCTGGCAGAGAGTCTTTTGAATGAGTATGATCATACTTTGCAATAAACTACTTATTATCAAATTAACCCGTTTGTCAGTTTGGAACAATGTTTTTGTTTTTTAATATGTAGTTTAATAAAGTTTTTTTTTATTTTTTCATTCACTCAGTGAGTTGTTTTGTGCCCCTTACTGGATCAGCTGTTTCAAACCAATAATTTTTTCATATATCCCTGCCCCGTAGAGCTTACAATCTATGTGTTTGGTGCCTAAGACACAGGGAGATAAAGTGACTTGCCCAAGGTCACAATGAATTCCCAGATTCAAAGTCTATATATGTCTTTATATAGCACCATTAATGTACACAGCGCTTAATGTCTTTGTTTACATAATGAGTGTCTTTACTCACTGAGCCACTTAATGGTTACTTTGGGCAACACAGGCAAGAACACATCAAAATAAGCTTTATAAATGCAGATTGGCAGAAACACAAGTTACTCTAGCAAATGGCCTTGGTTTTTAAGGATAGTACCCGATTTCCACTTTCTTAAATAACCCTCAAAGAGTTACATGGAGTCTTCCATCAACACATCCCAGCTGCACAACTGGTGCAAGAAATTGCACCCCATTTCTCAAATAAATCTATCAGTTTTAATAGAGATTTTTTGATAACAGTGATGCTAATGCTTCACTTTTCAAAGTCCTTTGAAGAATAGCCTCCTGTATCTGGTTGATCTTTATATCAAAGTCTCTGGGATGCAAAATTGGAGCAGAGTTGGAGCACACAATAGTATCAGATTTATCATTTATTTTTAAGGGAGAGCAGGTTTACAAGTCACACTTGGAATTTCAGCCCATCAGAAGGAGGAGAATCGTTGCAAGAATAACAGACATTATTTTGATTTTAATTAGATATCTAAATGAAAAGAAATACCAAGCATTCAAGAAGACCTATATTGGGCCTTAGGCACTAACATATATTTTCTAATTTATGTTGCGTCAACAATGCAAGTGCTAAAAAGTAAAACAAACATTTTATAAAATGTCCATCCTATTTACAAAGCATTCAAACTTACGAAGCATAGTATGTTTTTTGAAATTATTATTTTTTACGCATCCCTCATTTTGAATATCTGATGAATATAATTTGAATAAAAACAGAATTTTGAATTTTTTTATTTATGACTAGTAGTGGTAAATATAAGTTATTCGTGTACTATCCACTGCGTGAAAATAAGACATTTTGATAACCTTTATACCGAAACATCCATAATGCGTCAAATGCATTTTGTTGATACATAACAATATAAGTGCAGAATGAATTTGCTAACACTTTGTTTAGTGTTTACTAGGGTGACCCGATTTACAAAAGTAAAAACCGGGACACATTAAAAAATTTTTTTATAAAACAAATGATATCACCAACTGCGCCCCTTCTCCTTTATGTCTCTCTACCCGTGCTGTCCACCCATTCTCTCACACACACCATTTTCTCTCTCCCTCTTCCCATATCCCTCTATTTTTGTTCTCCCCCCCCCCATTCCCTCTCTCTCCCCCCCATTCTCTCTCTCTCTCCCCCCCTCTCTCTCTCTCCCTCTCCCCCCTCCCTCTCCCCCCTCTCTGTCCCCCTTCTCTCTCCCCTCCTCTCCCCCCCTCTCCCACTCTCTCTCCCCCCCTCTCTCCCCCTCCTCTCTCCCCCATTCTCCCTCTCTCTCCCCCATTCTCCCTCTCTCTCCCCCCTCTCTCTCTCTCCCCTCTCCCCCATTCTCTCTCTCTCTCTCTCCCCCATTCTCCCTCTCTCCCCCTCCCTCTCCCTCCCCCATTCTCCCCCTCCCCCATTCTCCCTCTCTCCCTCTCCCCCTTCTCTCTCCCTCTCTCTCCCCCCATTCTTTCCCCCATTCTTCCCCTCTCTCCCCCCCCCTCCCTCCCCGCTCCCCCCCCTCTCTCTCTCTCTCTCCCTCTCCCCCCCTCTCTCCTCCTCTCCACCCTCTCTCTCCCGCATTCTCCCTCTCTCTCCCCCATTCTCCCCCTCTCTCCCTCCCCCATCCCCCCTCTCTCTCTCTCTCCCTCTCTCTCTCTCTCCGTCTCCCTCTCCCCCCTCTCTCTCTCCTCCTCCTCTCTCCCCCATTCTCCCTCTCTCTCCCCCATCTTTCCTCCCGCATGTCTCCCCCCTCTCCTCTCTCTCTTCTCACTCCCCCACTTCTCTCTCCTGCCCTCCCCCATTCTCCTCTCTCTCTCTCCCTCCCCATTCTCTCTCTCCCCTCCCCATTCTCCTCTCTCTTCCCCATTCTCTCTCATCTCCCCTCCTCCCGCCCCATTCCCTCTCTCTCCCTCCCCCATTTCTCTCTCTCTGTCTCTCCCCTCCGCCCATTCTCCTCTCGTCTCTCCCTCCCCTGAACCTCTCCCTCCCCCCCATTCTCTCTCTCTCCTCCCTCCCCCATTCTCTCTCATCTCCCTCCCCCATTCTCTCTCTCTTCCCTCCCCCCGACCCCCAGTCTCTCTCTCTTCTCTCTCTCCCTACCCTCCATGCTCCCCACCATTCTTCTGTCTCTCCTCTATTTTCTGTCTCTCTCTCCCCACCCCCTATTCTCGTCTCTCTCTCTCCCCTCCATTCTCTGTCTGTCTCTCTTTCCCTCACCTCCCTTCTGTGTGTCTCTCCCCCATTCTCTGTCTGTATCTCTCTCTCCCCCATCCCATTCTGTGTGTCCTCTCCTCCTCCTCCCATTCGGTCTCTCTCCCTTCCGCCCCCCTTATCCCTCTTCCTCTCCTCCTCCATTCTACTATCTCTCTCCCCCATTCTCTGTCTCTCTCCCCACATTCGCTGTCTCTCTCACCTCTCTCCCCCCCATTCTTCTGTCTCCTCCTCTCTCCCATCTCTGTCTCCCCCCTTTCTGTCTCTCATCTCTCCCCCCCTCTTTGTGTCTCTCTCTCTACCCACATTCTTTGTGTCTCTCTCTCTACCCCCATTCTTTGTGTGTCTCTCTCTCCCCCATTCTGTCTCTCTCCCTCCCCAGCCCAGCCCTTCTTTCTCCTCTTCTCTCCTCCTCAAAAATCTCTCCATTCATCTATCCCTCTCCGCCCAACTTCTCAGATCTAGTCCTCTCTCCCCCCATTCTTTCAGTGCTCTATCTTCATCTGCCCACGCCATCCGATCTCCTTCTCTCTCCCAGTCTCTCGTCCCATTCTCCCCACTCCGAGCCCTTCTCTTCTCTCTCTCACTGCCCCCCCATCTTTCTGTTCGTCCTCTCCTCCCCTCCCTATTACCCCGCTCCATTCTTTTGTTACCCCGTGTTCTACTCTCTACCAACCCCATCTTTGTGTTGTCTCTCTCTCCCCCAATTGTCTGTCTCTCTCCCCCCCACTCTGTGTCTCTCTCCCCATGCTGTCTCTCTTCCCCTGCTTGCCCCTCTATCCCCATGCTGTGCCCCTCTCCCCATGCTGTGCTCCTCTCCCCATGCTGTGCTCCTTTCCCCATGCTGTGCCCCTCTCTCCATGCTGTGCCCCTCTTCCCATGCTGTGCCCCTCTTCCCACGCTGTGCCCCTCTCCCCACGCTGTGCCCCTCTCCCCACGCTGTGCCGCCCCCCGCCCGACGCTGTCTCCTCCCCATGGTGTGCCTGTGACCTCTCTCTGTGTTTCGATCTACCCACATGCTGTGCATTGCCTCTCCTGTGTTCTCTCCATGCTGTGCCTGTGCCTCTCTCTCTCTCTCGTCGGTCTCTCTCCTCCATGCTGCGCCTTGTGTCTCTCTCACCATCTGTGCCTGTTGTCTCTTCTCCCCATGCTTTGCCTGTCCCTCTCTCTCCCCATGCTGTGCCTGTCTCTCCCCATGCTAGTGCCTGTCTCTCCTCATGCTGTGTGCCTGTGCCTCTCCTCATCTGTGCCTGTGCCTCTCCCATGCTGTGCATGTGTCCTCTCCGCCGTTTCTCCCCCCCATGCTTTGGGTGCATGTGCCTCTCCCCTGCCGTGCAGGTCCTCTCACCCATGCTTGGTGCCTGTGCCTCTCTCTGTCTCTCCCCCCTCGCTCTCTGTCTCTCCCCAGCTCGTGCCTGTGTGTCTCTCCTCGGGTCTCTCCTCCCATGCTGTGGCTTGTGGCCTCTCCCCATGCTGATGCCGTTCTCTTCCCAGTGCTTTGCCTGTGCCTCTCTGTCTCTTCTCCCCATGCTGGCGCTGTGTCTCTTCCCATGCTGTGCCTTGCCTCTACATCTGGCCTCTCTGCCCATGCTGTGCCTGTTGCTCTCTCCTGTCTCTCACCCCATGCTCTGTGCATGAGCCTCTCCCCATGCTGTGCCTGTGCCTGCTCCCATGCTATGCATGTGTCTCTCGCTGTCTTCCCCCATGCTGTTTCCTGTGTCTCTCTCTCTGTCTCTCCCCAATGCGGTTGCCTGTGCCTCTCCCCATGCTGTGCCTGTGCCTCTCTCGTGGTCTCTCCCCATGCTGTGCCTGTGGCCTCTCTCTACTGTCTCCTTGCGCTGTGCCTGTGCCTCTCTCCTTGTCTCATCGCTGTGCCTGTGTCTGCTCTCTGTCTCTCCCCATGCTGTGCCTGTTGTCTACTCTCTGATCTCTCTCCCCCATGCTGTGCTGTGGCCTCTCTCTGTGTCTCTCCACATGCTGTGCCTGTGCCTCTCCCCATGCTGTGCCTGTGCCTCTCTCTGTGTCTCTTCCCTTCCCCCCCCCCCCCATATTGTGTGTGTCTGTGTCCCCCATTCTGGACCATACCTGCATGGGTGGGGGAAGCCATCTTGAGCCCTGGCAGCAGACACCGGAAGTTCTCACTGCTGGGGCTCCGCAGCTCTGACCCCCCTGCGCTCCTCCCTGCATTGTCTGCTCTCTGCTGCCCCCCCCCCTGCTCTGATGGTCAAAAGCGGGACAGCCACAAAAAAACGGAAAATTTTACAGAATGCAGGGCAGCCGGGACAGAGATTAAAAAACCGGGACTGTCCCGGCTAAACCGGGACATCTGGTCACCCTAGTGTTTACACAAAGTGGAACTCGGTGGGTTATTTTGATGCACTTTTAGTTGATTTTGTGATGCATATACAATGTACTTCTGTACTCCGCACGCAGTCCATTTCTGGGCGCCAACACAAATGGAAGCTTTGTTTTGGATGTAGTTGGCACAAATGAAGAAATGTGAGCATAATACATAGGGGCAGAAAAGCACAAATGAAATGTTATGCTAAAAAAAAAGCTCTTAGCAATGTTTAGTACATACAGTAGGCCCTATTGTGTCTACAACCGCAAGACACATTGATTGCTTATTAACTGGAAAATAACTGTTATTTTATAACAAATAACAGATCACAAGAAATTAGCTGGTAAGTGATGAAGTCTGCTAATTAAGGCATAGCTAATTTAATGGGTTTCTATTTTGGCTTAGCAAAAAATCTCATTAGGAATCAACAAAGTCCATAGCCATAGATTAACAATTTGTGACATGCCCAAGGGGTTTTTTTTGTAGGGAAAAAGGTGGCAGAACCCTGTTGAAATAAAATGAATTGATATCTACTGTACATCAACTAAACCACAATAAGTGTGAGTATATAATGATAAAGTTGCACACAAATCTTGGGGTCCGGCTCGTTTAAAATTCGTGCACCATTCCTAATAATGTTATGGTTACTACTGTACATAGGGGTTTCGTGTTCATCTCTAATAAAAAGGTGCTGAAACTCCTGAGGGTTCCCCAACAAAAATATGCATCCCTCCACATCCATAGCCCAGCAATACTGCAGCAAAAATGTAAGACTGGATATATATATATATATATATATGCAATGGGGGTCATGTTCCAGTTTCTCAATGCAAATATTTATCCTAATTCTGGTTCTGTATTTTAAACCACCAGTTTTGCATCTGAGGGACTGATAAATAAGCCCCAGAGAGATATGTCCCTTTAATATGGTAAGGTGGACTGATTTATTAGTAATTTCACTGCCCTAAAGCTGTCGAACACAGTTCATGTCCCAGTGTCAATTTTTATAATGACCTTGGGAAAGACACCTCAATTAGACTGTATGCTCTGCAGGCCATTGAACCAGGTTAACAGAAGGGGGCAAGCGTTGGAATACCATTACTCCCATATGAATGTGGGTGAAGTCATGCTAACGCTTAGCACCCTTTTATGGATCTGTGCCTGCAGCATTCTATGTACAGTGCTGTGTACCCTGTCAGTGCTGTATAAGGAAAACACATTATATACAGTTCTATTTACCCATCTTTCACCACGTTTTGTAGCTGAACTAAAATATACCAATGTACATCCCTCCAGACCTCAAACTTTCGTACACCTAATGCATCTTAAAAGAGCAGATCTTTAATTATACTTTTGATCTAGAGATGATATACCTCCAGCCTACGCTAACAATACATTTTGACCTTGTCTCAACAGCTGAACTTCCCCTGCTTCTCTCTTTCATACAGCTGGGAAAGATCTCTCAGACTCCCACAGTGTAAATAATCTTGCCAGCTACCTATAAGTGGATCACTTGTGAGTACTGTAGGTAGAGTCGCTGAGGAGTTTAAAACAATAGGAGGATGTCACAATCCTCCAAAGTATTCATCCGGAATCTGCCGAGTTGCAAGTTCCCCCAATTCATACACCAAGAATATTAGGGGGTCATTACACTGTGATAAAGCCTGCAATGCAATTTCATGAATCCGTTTATACAGTATTACTTAGTTTAAAAAAAATTACATATATATATATATAGTATAATATATATATTATTCTTACTTTTCCTCTTTTTGCACAGCGTCCTGCTTGCAAAGAACCCGTTCTCATGCTGAGGAACATCTCTTCAAACACCTGTTCATTGGTTATAATCGATGGTCCAGACCTGTCCCAAATACCTCCGACGTCGTCATTGTCAAATTCGGCTTGTCCATCGCTCAGCTGATAGACGTGGTGAGTGCACAATTACACAACTGCTTAATTAAACCTATATTTGTGTTAATTTCTGTGTACAGGCTTACCCCGGTTTAAGGACACTCACTTTAAGTACACTCGCGAGTAAGGACATACCGCCCAATAGGCAAACAGCAGCTCACGCATGCGCCAGTCAGCACGTCCTGAACAGCAATTCCAGCTCCCTACCTGTACCGAAGCTGTGCGCAAGCGGGGAGACTATAGAGCCTGTTACAAATATGTTATTTACATCAGTTATGCACGTATATGACGATTGCAGTACAGTACATGCATCGAGAAGTGGGAAAAAAGGTAGTGCTTCACTTTAAGTACATTTTCGCTTTACATACATGCTCCGGTCCCATTGCGTACGTTAATGCGGGGTATGCCTGTATTTAGGAATACTTAGGAACAAGTAACTTGTGCTCACCTGGACGTGCTGCCATATCCTTCATCCAGAAATATATTTGAAACATTATTTGCAGGATTGTCACATAGTCTCTCCCTGGTTGCCGTGTTGCATATTCGCAAACCATGCAATTGATTATTTAAAATGGGCTTATCTCAAAATAATATGTGATGGTATTTTTTTGGGGGGTGTGGGGGGGTCATCTGTAAATTTCTAATGCTAGTGAAAATATTATTATTTGACTTTTGTTCTACGTCACCCACCAATTTAAATCTGGTGTATAAAAAGTCAAATATCTCCGTTAAATTCTAAAACTTGTACTGAGGACGCAATATACTTAAAACACGAATGTGCTGATGTACTTCCTGGGCCAAAACAAGTACAAATAAACCTATATCTTTATTTGATAAATCTGGCACAGATTTTAGGTCCCTGTTTTGCAGCCCCCCTACTGTAGTAGAGATTCTATTCCAATCTGCAAAGGTATTTTTTATTTAAGTTTTTCTTCAAAAACGTGATTCCCTGCAAAATGTTTCGCCTTATCTCAAATTTGCCAAATCAGTACGAGTTCAGCTAAATATCCCCAGACGTGAGCAAAACACACGGACTGCGGCTCCTATTTACTGTCGCTGTATTAAGCGAATCTTGCGATTTTAGAGAATGAGAATATTAAAATGAAACGCGCATCGACGTCATGTTCGGCGAATCATCCGCAAACGCTGACTGCGTCGTGGGTTTTTCTCTCCAATTCCGCGTGGCTTCCGACTTCATGCGAGAGGTTCGCGCATCCCTGGAGATATGGGCCAGTGTTAAAATGTGAGGCATTCAGCTTAATAGGCTATTAGGTATCTAACGACTTAGTAAATATGGCCATGTAGGAGAGATTCACTAAACTCTGATACTGGTTGTCATTGCACCACAATCCCATAACTGCTATTCAAGTTAACAGCAGTCCACACAGGATTACGCTGCAAGCTCGCATATCGAAGGTGAATGAATTCTGGGATATGTGTAGAATTATTGTGATGCAAAAAACAGCACCAGACAAATAAACCCATGTTTTTTCGTTGGGTTTTTTTTCTTTGGTAAATATTGTGCACAGACTGTAAGGCCTTCGCTACTCAATGTAACCCAAACATTTTAGTTTTTTTCGTTTTAAGTTGAAATAAAAACAGGAGTTCCTATATGTGCAAAGGCAACAACTCCCCACAATTCTGCGTTTTGTTCAGTGTCACTTCTATATTCATGATTAGCCCTAACGTTCCATGTAATTTAATAGCCACAGGATTATTCCTATTTTTCCCATTGCAGCGCTTTTATCAGAGAACATTCATTTTCCATAGTTAGTGAGAGTCCTCTATCTTCAGTATACAGAAAAGCCTGATCTTTTTCACATTTGGAATCTACATGATTAATACTCTAAATCTAGTAACAAAAACACACATTTGCTTCACATTTATTTTATGGCTTGTAACATTGTGTACCTCTATCACATGTGATTTACTCTAATAGACCCCACCCACTTTTAACCCCTGATTAGTGAATGTGTCTCTTTGTTGTGTATTTGTGAGTAGCCAGGGGCTGAAACATGTGATTATTAACATAATGAATCACACAGACCTCACAGGTACATACACAATGCCGCAATTCATGAGGCAGGTGATTTAAGACAACAAAAACACCTAATTCTGTCAACATATAGCTGTTTACTTTACTCAGTGATCAAACAATCACAGGACACAGAAGACGTAGGCAGGTAAAAGGAATCCTGCAGGTGGAGGTGTGCTGCGTGCCCATAACATCAAACTAACTATTAAAATGGTAAACGGCAGAATAAAAAGTGCCAAACCTCAAATTTACTGACATAGCAATGAACTTCCACATACAAGAACAGAGGGCGTATACAGGCACCACTATCAGCAGAGCGCTACAGTATAGCAAGTATTGTTTGCTTTGAGTAATCGCTTTATTACTGGATGTAGCTGCTAGCCCGATCCGAAAGACTTACCGAGATCTAACAAGGTACTATACAATGGAGTCTATTTATCAAAGGCGCTGTCCTAAAACTGGGCTGAAACAGATGCAAAAAACCCCCAGCATCTCATTTATCAAAGAAAAGGAATCAATTTGAAAGTAATATTTTTATTTCCCTTTCATCGGGTGTAGTTTTTGTCCTCTGGTTTGTCCCAGTTTTGCCGTTGGGATTCATTGGCTCAGATCCAGGAAAGGGAGCTAAGCCTCAGCACCCTTTGCACTCCCGAGCATATGAATGGGTGTTGAGGCGTGCTCACAGTTATCACCCTTTTGCAGATATGGGTCATTGATTTGAACAGATCCCAGTATCGGTAAAGTTGAGAAACTCTGTTGCTATTCCCTATTAATGCCCGATAAACCAAAACAGTAAAATAATGACACTCCCTAAAATGCCATCCATAGGTCTGACAATGTCATGTCCTGAACATGTCCCTAGATTTCGTGTCAGTTTCCAAATCCCACTAACAGGCCCACACATAAGAGGTAAACGATGCATGTCATTTATATTAATAAAGTTATAAATAATGACCTGATATTAATATTAGGCTGCAAGCATTTTTTTTCCGGATGGTGTACAGGAACCTGCCTGTGATAAGAGTATAATCAGCAGATATATAAATATTGAAGCACAGAGTCACAATTTTCCATCTTTCATTTTGCTACCATAAATATTAATGTGTTTCCCTGCTGCTGCCTATAGGATTTAGTTATTTATTGATGGCCACTGTGGCACCTACTAGGTAATAACAGATACTTGGTGGGAAACCTCCATTTGAAGATAAATAATTTTCTGTCTGCCCAGCTGGAGTCTTTTGGCTGAAGTTTTCTTATTTTATCACTGGCTACAGATAAAACTTCCAATGTGGTTGACCCAGCATATTTTCTCTTTTTATGAGCGCCTAATCCAACATTATTACTTACTGTAGATTCCTTAAACATAAATACAATTATGCATCAGCCTATTACTCCTTGTTCTTTTCAGACAGGAAAAGCAATCTGCAGTTGTGCCAGCTGACAGCCCTGATAACCTGGCAGTGGGGAATATGCAGGGTGGGATGGGAGGGACGGACTGTGTAGAAGCCGGGATGGATTTGATTGGAATTCATATAAAGTCCAATAAATGACGTATTTTCTTTGTGATACATATAAAATTCTATATTATTATTATTATTATTTTTTTTCAGGATGAAAAAAACCAAATGATGACTACAAATGTGTGGCTGAAACAGGTAATGACTTTCTTAGAAGAAAGCGTACGCAGCCAGACTTACTGCTTTATACAGTAATTGTAAGCTATTCTGAAAACGCAAGTGACATGCAAGGAATGCTTCTTGGATTAGAGGTCCACCACATTTATTTAAGCACAGTGTGCTAGTATTACATCAACTTTAATTTCCATATCAGATCCGCTAGCTGAGTGCTCTGCACCGTGCTCCCGCCCCGTTACGTAGGCTGAATATAAGTTACAATATACAGCAGAGGGTTGGGGTGTATGTACGCTGATATGGCTGGGTTAGCACGGGAGAAAGGGTGGGGAAAAATGTAACTATATTGATTTTAAAAACCACAAGCTGATTGTGAGCATCTTACAGAATTAATTATCTAAACACACAGAACCCCAGCAAGCGAAAAATAACATACCCCACAATATATATACAGGGTATGTGTCAAAAGGAGTGCTACTGGGCGTGGCCAAATGTATACCACAAAAGACAGCGAAGCCCAAAGCTACATCCAATATGACAAAAATACACCGTGAAATACCTATATATTCTCTTGAAAAGGGGTCATTTAGTTAAACCCTTTGGGTAGTGTTGGGACCTGCAAAACGTGGTCATGCCTTGATGTGGCTTGTGGGCTTATAATGCTTTGGCCAAAGGGTTTAACTAAATGACCCCTTTTCAAGAGAATATATAGGTATTTCACAGTGTATTTTTGTCATATATTTAATGTGGCTTTGGGCTTCTCTGTCTTTTGTAAAATTAATTATCTATCAGAAAACTGATCAGCTCTGATGATTAGTGACGGGTTACTTAATGTAGATGAGGACTACACAGGATGATGCTGAGCCCCACAGACAATATATTAGTGTTTGGCACTGACCGTGGGATACATGACTAGAGTGATTACCAGTGCAGTTACCTACCTAATGTTTGAAGATGTAACTGAGACTTACTGAATAGTGCAGCGAGTAAGAGGAGATTTATTTTTGATGTTCATTGTTTGATGGTGAATGGGAGACTCCAGCCACCTAGCTGGCCCCAACAAGCTACCATTGGAGAAATACTGAAGATATATGGGAGTGCGGTAAGAATTTACTTTATGAGGAATAGAGGGAAGAAGAGTAAGACAGGGGGGGAGAGAGAAATACATGGGGAGAGGGGGGAATTGAGGGAGGTGAGAGTGAGGCAGTGTGTAAAAGAGGGCTGGGGAGCTCACAAGGCCACCGACACGAGGAAGTGGGGGGGCCCTCTGGTGGTAAACCTGCAGTACCAGTGTGTACACTGTATATGAAACACACACACACACACTTAAATATATTCCGCTCAACCCCCTTATAATGCTGTGCTTTGCCCTATAAGCGGATCGCGTTAGAAATAATGTACAAATGTATGCATTGTACAATAAAGTATTTAAGACACCAATAATCGTGTTGTAAAGTATTCATTAATACGAAAATTGGGAGCCGCGCTTGCATTGCGTTATAAGTGGTTTCGCGTTGTAACGGATCGCGTTATAACGGGGTTCAGCTGTATTTTGATCTATAACATTTTTTTTTAAATGTTTTATTAAAAGTGATGTTTCAATCATGTTATAATGTAATTTCAACTCGAGTGCATAAATCAGAAATACTACTAGATATGGGTGAAATTTTTTAACGAATTTGGATCAGCAGCGGTTCAGCTGGTTCCTTTGGTCCGCGGATTTCAGCTGATTAATATTTAAAAGAGAAGGAGCTGCTCCTTGTGACCTTGGGCAAGTCACTTTATCTCCCTGTGCCTCAGGCACCAAAAACATAGATTGTAAGCTCCACGGGGCAGAGAATGTGTCTGCAAAATGTCTCTGTAAAGCGCTGCGTACAATTAGCAGCGCTATACAAGAACATGCTATTATTATATTATTATTATTAAAAAGGGAGCTTCGTGTTTTACGGATTCTTAATTATTATTATCAATACACTCCGCGGATTCTGCAACTCGTGGATGAATTTTGAAGAATCCGCAAACGGATTGCTGAATCCGCGTATTGGGTTCTAGAAATCCGTCCACGGATGGTATCCAATGGCGGTTTAAAGGTTAATTTAAAAGATAGAGGTTTTTTTTGTGTTCCAAAGAGTATTTTCTATTTATACCTCTAAATTTTCCAAGCGAATGTAGAATACTATTTAAAATGGTGGTGAAGGTGATGGAATTTGTAGTTTTGCAATGCCATTGATTTTTATATTAAATTTAAAAAAAAATGTAAATAATACACTGAAGGGCGGCAGTAAGCTTAGAGCCTATGGGCAGCAAAGTGATAAATCCGCCACTGCTCATATATCAATACTAAGGACCTAACCTTGAGCAATTGACTTGCTTGTTTATTAGTACTGTTCACTTGTGGTGTGTACCCTCAGAAAATATACACTTTTATGCGGGTATATCGGTGCTTGAGGGTAGTTGTGTCTTGCCAATGATCGCGAGTACCTTTTAGTGTTCAGCCACGAAAAATTAAGGTGTGAAAAGACTTACATGGTCTTACTAATTTGTGGCTTCGTTTTGCTAAAATTGTATGTAAAGCCAAGGCCGGTGCTACCACTAGGCGACTAGGTGGTCACCTAGGGTGGCACATATTGGGGGCGGCGGTGGTAGCAGAGGAGGAGGAGGGCGGCGGTGGGAGAGGAGGAGGATGGCAGGAGCGGAGCAGTGCAGCAGAGGAGGATGATGGTGGGCGGTGGCAGTGGGAGAAGAGGACCATGTGAGCAAAGCAGGATAGCACAGGAGGACGGCCAGGAAGGAGCGCACCCCAGTCTGACCTGGAAGTCTGTATTGACTTCCTGTGTCTGGCGCTGATATAGCGCCGATTCTTCCCGGCTGTCCTTTTGTGCTGCCCTGCTCGGCTCACATGGTCCTCAGTCCTCTTCTCCCACCGCTGCCCACCGTTTTCCTCCACTGCTGTCCTCCTCCGCTCCCGTGTCCTCAGTCCTCTTCTGCAACTGCCACCTTCTATCTTCATCCACTGCTGCCCTGGTCCTGTCGTTCTCCGCCCTCTTCTCCCTCCACTGCCTGACGTCGTCCTCTGTCCTCTTCTCCCGCTGCTGCTCTGCTCCACCGAAGCCGGGGAGAGGAGATGGAGGAGGGGGTGAAAGAAGAAGAGGAGGAGGCTGAGAAGAAGAGAAGGAGATGGGGTAAGAGAGGAAGAGGAGAAGCAGCGGGTGAGAGAGGATGAGGAGAAGGAGGGGGTTGAGAGATAAGGAAGTGAGTGAGAGAGGAAAATGAGAAGGAGGGGGGTGAGAGGAAGAGGATAAAGAGGGGGTGAGAGAGGAGGTGGTGAGAGAGAAGGTGGGGGTGAGAGAATAAGAGGAGAAGAAGGGTGAGAAGAAGAGTAGGCGGGGGGTGAGAGGAAGAGGAGAAGGAGGAGGTGAGAGAGGATGGAGGGGGTGAGTAAGAAAAAGGAGGAGGGAGTGAGAGAGGAAGAGGGATGGAGTGTGGTGAGAGTAAGAGGGGAAGAGGGGTGGAGGTAGGGGAGAAGGAGGTTGATTGAGGAAGAGGAGGCGGGGTGAGGCGTTTTGAGGGGGTGAGACGAGAGAGAATGAGGTGGGGGGGTGAGAGAGAATGGGACTATAATTTTAAAAAAATGTGAAAGTCTGGGCTGGGCTTAATGTTCGCCATGGGTGCTGACTACCCTTGCAGCGGCCCTGTGCAACTCTAACTATATCTGGTATCCGTGTACTCTGTGAATCCAGGCGATACAATATACTGTAGTATTCCTTTCCATGGTTACTCTGAATTTGTGCTAGGATGTTTCATGCAAAGTCCAATGTTAGTGTATATGTAGAATGTATATATGCAATGTCTTTATATATAATGTATAACCCTGTTCATTTAATGTAACCATGTATTTGTAACCATGTATTTGTCATCATAACTCTGTGCCCAGGACATACGGGAAAACGAGATGTAAATCTCAATGTATTACTTCCTGGTAAAACATTTTATAAATAAATGTATGAGAAAAGTTTTTAATTTGTTCAGCAAAAATTCACGGCCAGTAATGTTTTTGTGGAAACATGTTACCCGTGTCCAAATTCTTCGAGTTGTGTATTTGCATAGTCTGTACCCACTATGCAAAAGAGTGAAATTATATACTGAAGGAAGGAAGCATTATCCATAATTAATAGATACATTCGCTATATTAAGAAAATAAAGCCCTCACCTACATTTCAACTTCTGTGTGTTTTGGTTGTATTTTTTTGACATCATATCCAAGCCCCAGAGCCCATCTACAACAATAATAACAATAATAATAATAATAATAATACAGTAATAACAACAACAATACGTTTAAAAATACAAATTCTGCACTTTGAATTATTTTATGACCACATATCGAACAATCAGTTACATTTTTGCACCAACTAACTTACATACTGTATTTTTCCACCATTTTCTGAATTCCTTGTTAAACGCACCTACAGTATAAATAACGCAGCCAAATAGAGCTCAGAGATTTAGGAATCTAATAATCAAAGTCTACCAGCTTCAAAACTAAGGGGGGGGGGGGGGAGAAATAAACTGCACTGGACTTATCGAAGAAAATACTGTAAAACATTGATCTCTGTGGGATTCTTAATCTTATGTGTCATTGTCACATCCTCAAGCAGTTCCTGATTCCAGAGGAAGATGGATATAAAATACATATTGCAGGATGACTTGCAATCCTTGTGATCTGCCTTATAGCTTAACTTAAATCAATACAATCTCAGTGTGATTCCTTCACTTACCCTTACCAAGGAGTATGTATTGCAGATACGTTGAAGTTGTAGCTGTGCTTTAGGTCTTTGGAGTAGGAACTTCAAAACCTACTTAACATACAGTACAGGATGTTATTTATCCAAGTGTCCCAGCTGCTAAACTAGAGCAACAAACTGCACCGTATTTATCAAAAGAAAATAAACTTCATTGTACTTTACAGCAGGCGTGCGCAAACTGGGGGGCGCGGAAGTTACAGAGGCCCCGCGCTGCTCCAGCGGCATTTAAATGAAATGCCGGGGATCACGCAAGGCCTCTGTAACTTTCCTTACCTTGACTTTCCAGCAGCGCGTTGCCATGGAAACGTGATGTCACATAACCCTGCTGCGTCATTTGATGCCGGAGCTGAGCGGGGAGGGGCGGAGGTGCGAGCAGGGGATGAGAGCAGGCAGGGGGGGGGGGGCGCAGGAAGAAGAGTTTGCACAACCCTGCCTTGCTGGACCTTTTTCTTTCATAAATCTGCTGACATGTTTTCTTATGTTTTGACCCAGTTGTGCAGTTTGTGCTTGGAGACTTTGATAAGTATGTGTGGAGGTTATATATCAGTCTCCCGACTGAAAAACTGGACTAAGAATGAAGAGACAGAAAACAGCACCAAGTTTATCAAATAAAACACAGTTCTCAGTGGAGATAGGGTTTTTCTACTTGATAAATCTGGTGTTGTTTTTTGCACCATTAGTGCTTCAGTTTTAACGCTGGAGTACTTTCCCTTTTGACATTGTGCTTGGTGAATGATAGCAGCATGTACTGTATGTATGTGTGTGTATCTTTATATAGCACCCACAGTATACTCAGCACATTACAAGACAGGCAATACAGTACAGGGAATTATAATACAATACATGCAACAAATAAAATCAGGCAATAGGAAAGGAAATCCCTGCCCCGGAGAGCTTACAGTCTAAGTGATATGTTGGAAGAGTTACAGAGACAGCAGGTGAGGGAATAAGTGCAGTAGATGGCAGTGCTTGGCCTCAATGGTTGGTAGAAGTGACTGTGGGTGTGGGATAGAAGCAATGAGGCCACGATTGAACCGCTACATTTAAGATGTGAGCTTTATGGTGGGGGGAGCATAATTCGTTTTAAAGAGATAATGGGAAAGGACAATCCAAACCAGATAACATATGAATTAAACGGACCCAAAATATAAAATGACTTATTTTGACGGAAGACAAAATAATAAGTAACACATTTTACTTTGAGGAATATTGAATAGGAACCCGATTACATTGACAAGTTGTTTGAAATATTTTTAATTTTTGCCTGTAGGACGTCCTCTTTTCAATATCAGTAAATCCTGAGACATACTGTATGTACCCCATCTACCCCTAAGTGAGATTGGGGGGGTATGATCTTATCTGCTACTCTGGGTGCTGGTGCAGACCTGTAGGTAACAGGAGTGCTGAGCGCTCTGCGGTGGTGTGGGAGAAACAGGACAGGAAAGACAGGTTACCTGATTCTTAGTGGGTGCAGCGCCTCCAGCCAGCAGGAATCCTCTGTGGATATTCAGGGGCTGGGCCCCTACTGACACTCCTCCATACAACAGAGACAGGAATATACAGTATGGTCTTTTCTGATGGTTTTATTGCAGTCAGCTCACAAGACAGAGAACAGAAATTTCTCATATATTCATCATCTCCTGCTTCTCTTTCTTTCTATAAGTCAGAGCCCTGACTCAGGCCTCATTCTCTCCCTTCCCATCATGGTGGGAGGGAGAGGCTCCCTTTTCTTCCTCCTTCTCACTCCAATCCTGGGAGTCACTGAACAGATCAGAACAGAACTGACTCAATTTGGGAGGATGTCGTGATTTATCATCTTTTGGGGAGTGTCTCTTCTCTGACTCATACAAGCCAGAGCTGGATACTGATAGTCCCACACACAGACAGGGTGTGTTCCAATCAGTATCCACCCCTCAGATTGACATCCTCAGAAGTTGCTAGACCCACCCTTGAATACTGATACATCATTCAAGGCTGTAATACACACACAGGCCAAAGGAAGGAATTAACCTTTCCACTGCCTCCACTAAAAGGACTGACAGAGGAAAGGCCCAGGGAAAATAAATAGCTGCCGGAAGGCAATTTATATGATACAATGCAACAAATGTGACCAAGGATGCTACATTGGTGAAACCAGCAAAAAATGTAAAAATAGAATGAGCCTACACCAGTGGTCTTCAACCAGGGTTCCGCAATGTGTAAGTGGGAGTGTGTGTGTGTGTGTGTGTGTGTGTGTGTGTGTGTGTTGGTGTTGGGGGGTTTGTGTGTGTGTGTGTGTGTGTGTGTGTGTGTGTGTGTGTGTGTGTGTAAGTGGGAGTGTGTATGTGTCTGTGTGGGTGTAAGTGTGGGTGTAAATGGGTGTGTATGTGTAAGTGGAAGAGTGTGCATGCGCTCAAGGGGGAGAGGGAGCATGGGGGGGGGTGGAGTGAGAGACGGGGGGCGAGAGACAGGGGGCAAGGGTTGGGGTTCCCCAGAGTTTCAAAATCGAATTCTGGGGTTCTCTAACCAAAAAAAGGTTGAAAACCACTGGCAGTCACAATAACACAGAGCCTGGGCACTACGGATTTCTGCTTGTGAAAAAAAGAATTTATTAAGCCAGTATGATGACGTTTCGGCCCCTATGGCCTTTTTCAAATGCTAATGGCATAAATTCTTTTTTTCACAAGCAGAAATCCGTAGTGCCCAGGCTCTTCCTTCCTATTTCACTTGGAATACCACCCAGAGATTCCTGAACCAGGAGCACCAGTATTTATCATTCTTTTCTTTGTTGGGGAGTGCAGCATTCATCTTCCTTTTTGTAAGTCACAATACCACACCATAAGGAAGGTAGATACTGCACTCCAGTGGGACACCACGTCTCACAGCCAGATCATTCCATAAATGATTTAAAAATCCAAATCCTCAAAGGAATATTTAAAAGCACTCCGGAACGGAAAACATCTCAACTCAAAATGATAATACTCTTTGACACTGAAATAAGAGGACTTAAAGCTGCAGACCAAGCAGTATCCTACGTGTGTGTTTTTAAATATATCAGTTCTGTACAATGAGAAAATACTTGTAGCATTTAAAAAAAAAACAATTCTGAATTACATTTTTAATGTATTATAATGTAACAAGCATGTTTTGTTTCTATAGCAACCATTTACAAAGTCATATCCCCTTCCTCTTCGGAAATGGGCTCTGGCACACCGCTGTTTGAACGCTGCCCTCTTTCTAGCAGCACACTTATTGTATCTAGTGAGTGTCTGGTCACATGATCTTCCCCAGAAAATATACATAAAATATATATAAATAGAACGGAAAACATCTCAACTCAAAAGGATGATGTTCTTTGACACACAAAAAAATACTTGAATACTGATCTGGAGTTTCTCAGACACTCAGAATTAGCTGGCGAAATGGGATGAGGGAGCGGGATCACATATGTAAACAAAGAGAAGAATGCAAATAGTACAGCGCAGTAATAACAATGATGATAAGTGTAGACAGAAATCTGTAGATGTTACACTCACATACGTGTGAGCCAAACAAGCATGTCACACTCAATGGTGTATAGAAACAGCGACTCCGTGTAGTGGACCCCCTAGGTTCAGGAAATGGATGTGGGTGTACTAGGACAGAAGGCGGAGAAACACCATAGCATAGACCGTATATAATGCAATTTAATAAAGAAGCACTTCACAAGTGCACACTTACAATTTCACAAGTAAAAATCAGCATGTGAGAGTTATCAGATGGAGCGAAGACGTCCTCACCGCTAGGTGCTTGATGGAACCCGTAAGCGCCTTGCAGGGGGTATTTCCAAATGCGGCCGCGGGAAACACCACTCCAAACTCGGCGTCGGTCCACCTCAATGTCGCTCTGCTGTCGCCTCGATTCTATTCTACTCAGAATTAGCTGTCATTTTTCTCCCTGGCTCTCTTGAAACCATCAGGATTTAACACCCTCCATATATATGTATACAGTAGTAGATGAAGATGCTTCTTTAAATATTGAATATGAATAGGTTTCCTAACCTTATGTTTCAGGGACCTGATCTGTCCAGGTTAAAATTTTCAACAATATTGAAATCACCTCCAAGGATCACTGAATTATTTAATTTGTCAAAAAACAAAACAAAAGAAGCTTGCTTCCTGCCCAGTTTTTCCTAGCCTTTTGGTGGAGGTTTAATGTAGTTTATCTTGTGGGTGAAGTTAGATTAATCCAATTCGGGAGGAAGCTCTGCACATGAGCGGCCATCTTGGATTACCACCTCACCACAAATTCCAAACCCTTGTATTTTAATATAGCAGTTTCTACAGTATACCACATTCTTGGATCCTGGATGTACAGCAGTATGATCCTGTAACATTGAATGTTCTGTGTTCATGACTGGTTGTGGGATATTGGTAGAGATCGGCAAATTGTTTTTGCGGATTTTGATTGGACCATTCCTTTCATCCACGGATCAGTCCCAAAAAGGCCAATTTTGGTTTATTTTATTTTCGAAGACAGAGAGCTATCCAAAATCCATTGCTGAGAGAGAGAGAGAGAGCGCGAGAGAGAGAGACTTTCAATTTAGTAGTGTCTCAAATTGTATATAAATTCAAAATCTGTTGCCAGATTGTTGAGAGAGAGATTATAGCATTGATAATCGTTGATGAACAAAGAAGACATCTTTAAAGAAATCAAGAAACTAAGAAAAAAATAACTACTCACGGCGACTGCTCTCTTCAATCAAAAGAGGATCCATTACTTTGGATCCATCGACCTTCACAAAAGAGGGATTCGGATTGGAAGAAGCCCATCAGGCCTGGATCTATTTGACCAGATTTGAACTTTTTTGTTTCTTTTTGTGCCATCGGGCATGGATCTGATTTTCTTCTTCTTTTTTTAAATTTTGTACTATTGGGCAGGGATTATTTTGCATGGTTTTTGTGTTCTTTTTAAGGGCCATCGGGCTGGGATTGTGTTTTTTTTTTTTTTTTTAATGGTTAGGCATCAGCCCTTTATTGGATGTATGTCTCAGTACCCCTGAGGACGAAAAGCATGGCCTTTATCCTGGCAGGGGTAAGTAATACATTTATTTATTTAGGGCATTCATTGATTGCCAATGTGGCTATCTTTGCCTCATTTGAGTGCCTTCGTAGTCACAGTGACAAGCAATGGATTCAAAAGTAAGTTTTTATATGGAGTATTTGTAATTTTTTGGTAATTTTTTTTAAATGGCTTTCTTTGTTATGTATTTAATGTTTTGTATTTAATGTTTTCTGTGGCCAAAAGCTTACTAGCCACATTTGGCTAATAGGTGTAATGACCATTACTGTAGGGGGGTTCTTTTGTTGGGGGTAGGGGGTGGGTGATGGGGGTGGTTGCACCAAGGTGGATGGTTAGGCCTTCTGGGTGGTGGCAGGAAGGGTTTACCCATTCCTTGGCTAATAGGGCTATTGGCCATTAGTCTAGGGAGGGGTAGGTTTGTTTGGGGGGGATAGGGGAATAGAGCAGGTGAAGGGAAGGGTGGTTAGGCTTCTCGGGGGGTGGAGGGTTAACCCTTTGGTTACCTTAGCTGTTAGTATTAGCTAGTGTTAGATTTGCATGCTCATGCTTTACTAGCCACTAACATTTGAACCCCTTCTTAGCCTGTTTTGGTCAGCTAGTCATGGAAAACGATGACTAGTTGACCAGTTAGACTTTTAAAGGGTTAATATGTACTGTAATGTATAGTATTAGAAAGTAATATTTTATCATCTATTTCCGGTTAGTTTAGATTATCTTGCCTTTGTATGCAATGGCCATTATATGGCCATTATATGGCCATTATATACATAGAAAGATAGGGTTAACTTTGTAGTCTGGACGTGGCCATTCGCCTTGTCCTCGCTCACCAAATGTTTTCACCTCTCTGAACATACTCTCCCCTTTGAACTACGGACCCTATGCAGAATATGCTCCAGAATGTTTATCCTATTGGTCATACACTAATATGAAGTGAAAAAGACTTCATTCCTTGAATCCAATGATACCTGCATTGTATTGTATTGTATGTCTTTATTTATAAATATACATAGCGCTTCACAGTAGTAATACATGTTGTAATCATATAGATAACAAATAATATAAATAACAGGTCATGGGAATAAGTGCTTCAGACACACTGTAAGAGTAACATTAAGGAAGAGGAGTCCCTGCTCCGAGGAGCTTACAATCTAATTGGTAGGTAGGGGTACGTATAGAGAGAGTATGAGGGAATTCTAGTAAGTGCGCCTGCATTCATACAGAGTAATACACACACCTCTAAACTGTACCTACACCGGGCTCATTTAAGAGGTGATCATTGCCGTGAGCGCATACACTCCTCAGCTAACCAACTGCAGGTTCACAAAGGCAATGTTCTGATTATACTGTATACATACAATGTATACTGCGACCAACCTACACATAGAAACTGAGTGGTGAATATATCCTACAGTATATTTACTGATTTCACTACTGGAATAGTAGCGGTGGAAGATACATTGGAACTCTTCTATATCACACCCTCTGCCATCTAAAACGGGCAGAAGGATGCATGAAGGGATGTAATTCATGCAATAAATACTATATACACTAGTAGGCAAGAATAGCAATACATTTATACATAGAACCTACGGGAACATATATTATAACTTCCCAAATGTGTATCCTTATATGTATGTCTCCAACATTTCACCCAGTTTTATTTAAAAAATTGAAGTTAATAAAATAATTTTAGATACAAAAACTAACATTTACCCATTACCGAAAGGGGTTATTTATAACATACACCCTTCAGAATGTATAACTGTGCATCAGTACCAGTCCTATCGGCTTTGATGTTGTTACTAATATCCAGATTTATAGGCGAGTGCACTGTAAGGAGTTCATAGGGAGACCATTGCTGGCTGGGCAGTGGTCACCCTACTCTCCTCCTCTAAGCCCATGGAAATACACTACATGCATACCCTGCATTAACATACGCAATAGGACCGGAGCATGTATATAAAGCGAAAATGTACTTAAAGTGAAGCACTACCTATTCCCCACTTATCGATGCATGTACTTACTGCAATCGTCATATACGTGCATAACTGATGTAAATAACGCATGTGTAACAGGCTCTATAGTCTCCCCGCTTGCACACAGCTTCGGTACAGGTAGGGAGCCGGTATTGCTGTTCAGGACGTGCTGACAGGCGCATGCGTGAGCTGCCGTTTGCCTATTGGGCGATATGTCCTTACTCGCGATTGTACTTAAAGTGAGTGTCCTTAAACCGGGGTATGCCTGCACTCTGCTAATAATTTTAGGTGAGTAAGCTTTTTTTTGATGCAATACACACTTTCAATCCATGTTGAAAATACAAAGCCAGAGGAACAAAGGAACATAGGGCACAACTAGCAAATCAACTCATTAATTGAAGGCCAACACGACATTTCGACCATAATGGTCTTTATCAAGTGACCAATGGCATAAATTATGGTCGAAACGTCGTGTTGGCTCAATAAATGAGTTTGATTTGCTAAACCCGTTGTGCCCTATGTTTCTTTGTTCATCTGTTCAGGACTGATTGCAGGCTTTCGTGCAAACACTGGAGCACCGGTAACTGTATCATTATTTTTCTTTTTGAGGTGTGCAGCATTTCTCTTATATTGTCTGAAAATACAAAGCCCCCACTGATAAATTCCATTTTGCTTAGGACACGGAATATTTTCTAATTCAATTTGGTGCAGTTTTGTCGCCTTGGATTTTTAGCGAGGAGACTCTGATAAATGACCCCTGTAAGAGATGTGTGCAGAGGTAAGCAATGGAGACTGTTTTTAAGGTGAAATTAAAAATAAGGCTTTATTGCGCCTGTCCCTTTTAACACAGCAAAATCATCAAACGTAGGCAAATAAGGGGTCAAACAAAGCTTCTGTTCCACTTGGGAGTATTTCTAGTTAAACATGTGCAGTCCACAACTCCCTTTAGATAGCATATTTCCCAGCCCCAAACATATATTTTGATATGTGCAGAGATACAACAGTCTTAGAACGGAAAGTCTTATCTGTCTCTCTGGTAGCTGTAGGGGGAAGGCTTCTCTCTTTCCTGGGTTGCTGCGTTTTCCTCAGGCTAACTCAGCATTCAGGTGTAGAAGTCTTGTGAGCTCCAGACATCTGTGATCCCTCTGTCAGTTTCTTCTGTGAGACTCAGGAACCTTTTCTCTGTCTGTTTCCTTGGTCAGCCCAGTTGTGGACTAAGGAATCCCCCTTCCTGTCTCAGAGGCAGGCTTTTTCTGACACCTCTAATCAGCCAGGTGTGGTCAATTAACCAGCGCACTGCTGGATTAGAGGCAAGTTTTCTGAACAGGGTAAGTCCCCTGTTACAACCCCCCCTAGCTGAAAATGTCCAGTATGATGGAACATCAACACAGTAAGTGGCAAATATGCTAAAATTAATTTAAAACCTAATCTTCAATTTCAGTTGAGATTTCTAACTCATTAGAGCCATGCTGATTGCCCATTTAAGAGTAAATTGTAGTTTAAGATTCAATATTTTATTTGCTAAACCAGCTGATTTTTACCATCCCTCTTTTAATGTCCTAATCAAAGTCCTTCTAATAATTTAGCACAGTAGATTTAGGCACAAGGCGATAAGGCACTGGAAGATAGGATGATGCCAAATCCTGATAAAGAGAGAGAGAGACGCCACATTGTCTATATACACATAGGCATATTGTTTCAATATTCACACATATATTATATTATTAGATGTAGAAAAACATGTAGATGGGCAGTATTGCAGCCCAAGGCTAAATAGAGCAGAATAGATACTACATTAAGAAATACATATATCAGAGACTGGAAGACAGATGGTAAATGGGGAAAACATCATGTTCTGAAAACAGACAAAGGTCAAGCACAAGAACGGGGCATCAATACATTTGAACATGGAGAAAAAAAACGTATATATGGATATTGTCTATATGTCCTGAAATCTGGTATATAAAGGCGATCCTGTGTATATTGAATTCAGAATTACTGTGAACTTACACCGACTAATTCTCCATTTATAACTTGCTGTGATGTCTGTAAAAAAATTATTCTGTGTCTGTCTCTGAATAAATACTGGAACAAAGAATTCGATCCGTGGACTTATTGACTAAGGTCACACACCTTATCTTCAAGATATGGAAGGCCCTATCTTCATTGATAAGCCAGAGCCTGAATCTGTGACCCTTTCCACTCACAAACAGGGGGGAGAAGAGATGAGCCCCCAGAGGGGCGAGTTCTTCCTCCCCCACTATCATCCATCATTATTGTGAGTATGTGGTCAGATCAAAGGACCTGCTGTGAATAATCTCAAAGAGATCGGACGGATATCTTTACCCAAATAAACTGATCGGTGGCCACAGACGCCGAACATGATCAAAGAGAGACTCTCCTAGGTCCGGTGCACTCGAGGACTCACGAGGAGTAGATCGCGGAATTTACGTGAAAGGCTGGTGAGAAAGGATATCTCAGAATACAGGAATTTACCAAACACCCGTGCCTCCCCAAGATAGCATCACTTAAAAGCTTACGTAAGTAACACTGGTTACATTATCTTAAGCTATGGATTTCATCCAGGAACAGGCTAATGAGCGTAAAATTCCCTTCACACCCCCTGAGAATGTAGGGTGTGTAGATCTGTGGAATGCTCTACGGAAACAAGTTATGACTGTTTTGATTTATGAAGAGCAAGTTTTAGACAAAACTGTAACAATGAGCTATGTCAGGACGATACAGTACAAACCGACCCTAATTGTCCAAAATGTTCTAACCTATGGTATCAGTTGCAAGATTTGCATGATCAAATTGATATCATACGTAACTCAAAAACCTCAGTTAAAACAGTCGCTGGTATTGAAACAGAGGATGAGACTGAAATAGAAGGACAGGGGGCTCCCAATCCAGGGGAAGAGAAACATACGATACTTTAATGACAGAACGTAAAAAGCTAGAGGAGGAATATATGTGACATGCAAACTTGACTAATACTGAGATCAGGGAGCTACTACCCCAAATTGCAGAGTTACAGCGACAGTCACATGAGAAAGAGGGTGAGACAGAGGAAGAGACAATTCCCACTCCTGACCCTAGAGGTACTGCAAAATGTAAGGATTTTTTGGCTAAATATAAAGAAATGAATCGTGAATATGAGTATTTTAAGAGAGACACTAGGAAGAAGGTGCAAATGCTACAAATTGAACTTGATGCATTAAAAGTAACAGATGAGAAAGCGAGATTTCTGAAAGAATTAAGGGACTCAATTTCAATCGGAGAAGGGGCGGAGTAAGTTTTGCTCTCAATGGGTGTGGTCTCAGAAGGGGGGTCCCAGTTAAGACAACTTTTTGGCTCTAGCAATACAGGACCCGCTGCCTACGACCCTACCGATTACTACCCACCTCCTACATACAATTCTAACACCAGACGTGGTAGAGGAAGCGTCAAGGGGAGAGGGAGGAGGGGAGAGGGAGGAGGGGAGATGGGCGGGGATATTGGCAAAATGCTCATTTCTTACATCTCCATGGTCGTAAACCAGGACATATGAGATGAGAGTGTAAGTCATTGTTGCGAGAGCAGACACAGGAGGGGTACAAGGGAGAATCAAAAGGTAATGAGGCTCAAAATAAACCTATGTAGTATAATATTTTAGGCCTATTAATGATATGTTTTAAAAGAAAATATTTGCAATTAGGCAGTTGTGCAAAGTTTGTGTCTGTGTTCTACTGAGCAACACAGTGTATGGAATACCTATGACGGGTTTGGGATATTACAGTGTATGGAATACCTATTACTGGTATGGGATATTACAGTGTATGGAATACCTATTACGCGTATAGGATATTACAGTGTATGGAATACATATTACAGGTTTGGAATATTACAGTGTATGGAATACCTGTTACGGGTATGGAATATTACAGTGTATGGAATACCTGTTTCGGGTATGGAATATTACTGTGTATGGAATACCTGTTACGGGTATGGAATATTACAGTGTATGGAATACCTATTAAAGGTATGGAATATTACAGTGTATGGAATACCTATTATGGGTATGGAATATTATTTTTAAGATTCCCTTGCAACCTATTTCCCAGTATAAATTTGTATTTTTATTTATAAGATTGTACTGTATACTGTAGCTCACCAGCATATTTTTTTAAGTCCCTAATACGGGGTTTTGGTACCCCTGGGTCTGGGAGACACTTGGTTATAATATATGGATGATCTATGGATATAAACAAAAGATAAAGTAGCTAAAAATAAGAAGTTTTTTAAATAAAGTATTTTATTTGGCTCTTTTAGAAGTCAGCAATTTAAATAAATATATCTAGAATAAAAAAAAAAGTTCAAGGACAACTCGCGATACGCCCAGATTTTATACCAAGGCTTCTTTTTTGTCATGTTATTAAAAATTAGTGATACTGAGTGAAGTAAGATTGAGGAATCACTGTAGAAGTTTAAAAGTACCATGTAATTTTTTTTCTAGGAATAATTATTTGTTTTAAGGATTTTGACATCTTTTTAATTATTGACACCCGTAGAAAAGATGAAAGTCTGAATGTATTAAACAGCTAATGGCATTACATTGATGCAGTATGAAGAAGCAACACACATTTGTGCTAGGCAGCTGGCAATGGAAAAAGACTCCCAGTCTCCTCCCCGGCACAAACAGAGTGGAATTAAAAGCTGTTAAATTGGTCATTTTTAATGTCTTCCACAAAAAGTGGAGAATGGTAGGAAACAGAGTTGAAGGTCGTGCAAAAGACAGGTTCCTCGTATTGGCAGCTATCTGTGTTCAGGAGGCTGCTAAGTTGAGTGAATTTGTTCTTGTGTTCAAAGGTTTATATGGTAGGAACAGTTAGAAAAGTAGTTTAACATTATAAATAAATAGTCATTAATGATTAACATTTTATTTTAATTTTATTATATAGGGAAGATTTTAGGGATGTTTTTGTTTAGTTTTTTTTTTTTTGTTATTAAGGTTTCTCTGTTCAAGCTCATAACAGGAAACTGACTGTTTGTTTTCCTAAATGGACCGGTCCTGTCTGATTTTCGAACAGCAGCAATTAAAAAGGTTGAAGGTTACAGCAGTTACAAATTTTCCTGCAATTTTTCTTGTATCTTGCCACAACAAACATAGACAGAGAATATACATGATTGTTAGGGGGGGAAGGGGGGGGGGCAGGGGGGGGGGGGATACAGTAGGGTAGTTTATTATATGCTAGCTATGATTAGTAATTATAAAATAAGGTCCTTTCTGAAATGTTTAAGAAATTTAGCAATAGGCTTATTATAGTGTAGAAACTTAACATAATTCTAGGTCACAAAAGCCAAAGAAAAGTAATTACAAGCGTACCCCACATTAACGAACGCAATGGGTCCAGAGCATGTATGTAAAGCGAAAATGTACTTAAAGTGAAGCACTACCTTTTTTCCACTTATTGATGCATGTACTGTACTGCAATCGTCATATACGTGCATAACTGATGTAAATAACACATGTGGAACAGGCTCTATAATCTCCCCGCTTGTGCACAGCTTCGGTACAGGTAGGGAGCCGGTATTGCTGTTCAGGATGTGCTGACTGGCGCATGCGTGAGCTGTTGTTTGGCTATTGGGCGATATGTCCTTACTCGTGAGTGTACTTAAAGTGAGTGTCCTTAAACCGGGGTATGCCTGTATATATAGATTAATGTAAATTATACAAAGGAAAGGCTGGTAGATATGAACCAGCAGATATCACTGCCAAGAACCTGATACTGGGCTTGATTTTCTCCCCAGGTGAAGGATGGATTTGGAAACCTGGACGAGAGTACAATTTGGACACAAAGTACCGGACAACCCAGAATTTTCTTTCCCCCTGAGTGTATAACGTTAACAGGTCCACGGTATCTGAAACGTTTTGGAACCAGAAATGTCCGATGTCCAGAAGTGGCTACAGAAGAAGAAAGACCGTTTCCGGAACCAAAGATGACTGACCAGATCGGAAGCAAGAGAAAAAAGAAACGTTCACGAAAAACCCTATTGCACACACGATTTTGTGCCATGATTGATATACTTTTATGTGCACATATTGCGGGACAAAAACTAAGTGATAAAGGTACATATGAAGATCAAGAAGGTGGCCTACAGTATATTGGCACACAATACGTTATTGTTACCCACCATACTTGACACTGGTGAAGCTCTATGGATAGTAACAACCACTGAGGGACATACCAATGTATACAGAAGACAGGAAACGGAAGTGGAAGGGTGGTGTAGGAATGGGCTAACATGACTGGAAATACTGGAAATGTTGGGAGAATAGGGAGGTGTAATGTGACAAGTGTAGTGAACGCTCACATTATTATAACAATAATTTACACTATTCCGTTACACATTGCAGGAATGTGCCAATTCATCCCAGACAGTGAGGCCTATGTAACCCTTATCCCCCCACCCACCCCCCTCTGGGGGAAGGACTGAATTACTATCGAGTGTGGTGCTGAGGCATACCTGCTAGTACAGGAGACCTGAGTCTGCCGTGGTGGTAAGGGGCAACATGACAGGCTTTTGGGTGGTCTCTGGGTTCTGGTTCATGGTGTCAGCGCCTCCAGCTGTGATGGGATCATTGGTATATGGATATCAGTCCCCACCACTGCACTCCTTACACCTCCTGCCCAGGAACTGACACCCAGGCAGAGGTATAATGAACAGGTAGCTTTATTGGACATGCTGCAACTTTTCATACAACATAGGTGATACTGTCCAACATCCCAGGAATTCAGATGGTGCTCACCCCGATAGTATGGGGCCTTGAGTCTTGATGTTCCATGGGCCTTTTGGCCTAGGGTGGGCCAGCTCATCCACGCCATGGGAGAGACTGACAGCCCATGCTTTCACCTTGGAAGGCAGAGCAAGACTGCTCTAACTTTGGGCCACTCCTCTGATTAGGATTCCAGAAGGGGCGGGCTCATGAGCTGTACCTATCCTGATAGGCTTACACAGGTCATGAGTCACCATCTCACTTCTGTCCATCACAGAGGAGGCTGCAGGGGGTGTAATACCCACAGAATTAACCTGTTACTGCCCTGAACTTACTAGGGCTTACATAACAGTGGGAAAGAAAGGTAGAATGGACATACCATGTTACACCTATATGCCCTCACAACACTTCAAAGGTACCAGGCAGATAAGGAAAGAAGGTACACACACAGCCGATAGGGACGACAGAACATGGTGCTCAATACAAACCAAAAAAAACATATGGCATTTTAATATCCAAGTTTATTTTAGATTCAGGAGACCATGGGATATTTCTGCAGGGAGGTTTATTCATAACCAATTTCATTGGTCCGGACGGATCTTACGAATAGATTTTAATTCACATGAATGGACATATATAACTAATGGTTCTGCAATGTGTCTTAAGAATGTACAAATCAATACGACTGACAATCCCATTCAGATACATGCAGACAGTCCAGATATATTTACCTGGCATGTAAATATGTCTGACTGGGATATCACTAAGCATCACAAGCAGTGCAGTCATATGTCAGAACAGCTCAGTATAATTTTGGTCAATGGTTAGATTCTCATACCACAGGGTACACCAGGAAGAGAAGAGAATGGTTTGATACTGTTTTAAGAGGTAAGGGGTAACAGGTATCTTAAATGGTATTGATATCAAAACTTTATCAAGCAGACCGACACATATGACAAAGTTAGGGAGTAAACATGCTGATCTAGATATGTACAGATGCAGCAAAGAGTATTAGATTCTGGGGCAGTCTCACAGTAAATTCCTCAACATTGCTGCAACATTTCTATGAGATTCTTAATGGCCCATAGGATTAACACAGCAAGGGATCCCTGCCAACTGAATGGGACTGCAGGGACCCCCTGCTGTGTTAATCCGATGGGCCATTAAGAATTTTATAGAAATGTTGAGGAATTTACTGTGAGACTCCCCCAGAATCTCCCAGGAATTTCTCCGGTAAGTGTTCTGATACTGGTGGCTGCATCAGTATGCTTCAGTTGTCTAGCAAAGTATTATACACTCCCAAGGTAAAATACAGACCGTTATATATAGGTCTATAGCAGCAGGTTTTCTAAATATAATAATATAATAATATGTAACCCCCTTTCCCTATGCCTAAGGGAAACCGAGGGCAAATACGCGTGCTGCTGTTACCTGTGAGGCTCACAAGAGGCCAGAGCCTCCGCTTGTGGGGAGCCTGGGGTATGATATCTCGCGGTGCAGCACCTCCACCTATGAGGATCCCAGCGTAAGTGGAATTACTCCGCATAGGAAACAATATAGTCAGCAATAAACAATATCACACCAGATATTATATAACTCGTCTTTACTGTGGTTCCACAGTATGGCAAATAATACAGTACACACAATACAATACCACAGTAACACAGTACCCCTGTGATTTCCCCCTGAAGTATTGAGGGTGCATTGGGCACCTAGAACTCCAGTGTCCGCAGAACAATTCCCACCCCAAAGTGTATGAAGGTAGCACTACCCTCCCTGAGGTGTGGTGGTGCACGGTGGGTACCTTCCTGGCTACGACCAGGGAATTAGGGGGATCCTCTGTTAGCAGAGCTGTTTCTGTGGTCCCATGATGCGGGGTCTGCAAAACTCCACTCACGTTTTACAGGTGGTGGTCCTGTGCGGTCTTGTCCGGAGGCTGCAAGTCGCCTTGTGAACGGCCGTCCAACGTCGTGGTGGTGCGGATTGTGGATCTCTAAGAGGGAGAGTCCCTATCTAGGGCCTTCCCTATAATACTACTCTCAGTAGGGATCGGGGCCTTAGGGCAAAGTTTTGACCTAGTCCAGGGGCTTACCTGCTCCCTGGACACGTCCACCCTCCTTGCTGGCTCCCTCAGGACTGACGTTATTCCCCCTGCCCCGCGGAGGAGATCCCGTTCCTCCAAAATGGCCGCTTCTACCCTCAAAATGGCCATGCGCTCCTCATTGGCTGGGACGGCCCATGTGACCTATCCCCACCCTGGGGCTTCTGGGAGCTGTAGTCCCGCTATAGTACCTGCGGCACCAACCTCAAGCTAGCCGCTGGAACATCCCCCAATGTCCCAATCCGGCGGAGCCTCGGACCACCCAGGGCACCCATGGAACGATGCAGGGCAGCACCCCCTCCTCTGGGCAAGTAAGGGGGACACCGCTACACCTATAATATCTAGACTAGCAAATGATCTAGGAAAGAATATAATGTGTATTCAGTTACAACAAGAAATGTACACAAATGCAAAAATAAAGCTCCAGTCTCTATTGTGAGGGCATTGGCCGTGGGAAATAGCAACAGAACATCCACAGATAAGTATCTATGCCAGGCAACATGTCAAGTGGTGGAAGGTAGCATGGATGGGATCTAATGCTCAAAATAAGCAAAATAAATGTGAAAATGGCTATTTTGGAAGTTTGATTCCTTTGTCATGAAGAGATTATGCTTTAGTTAGGAGAATTGACATGGGAATAATTCAGGAGGGTTAACGGACCAAACCCCAATGAACGGAAGGTCTACAGCAGGGGTGCGTAAAGTTTTTTTGCTGCCCCCCCCCCATGTGTGGAGGTCTTAGTGCTCGCGCCCCCCTCTCAAGTGACCAGGCGTCAAATGACACTGAGGGTCACGTGACCCCGCAGCATCATTTGACGCGCGTTACCATGTCGACACATCACATGCCCCCGACGCCACGTTGTCATGGCGTCATGACCAGAAGCCAGCTGAATCCCGGTAAGTTGAGATTGCAGAGGCCTTGCGCGGTCACCCCGCATTTAATTTAAATGCCTCATGGAAGAGCGTTGGGCCTCTGCAACCGCCGCACCCCCCAGAAAAATCCCGCACCCCCCCAGTTTGTGCACCCCTTGTCTACAGTACATAAAAACACCAGAAATGGGTAAAAAAAAACACCGTATATTATGAAGTAGACATTGATAATTCTGAAAAGATAGATGGGATTACCTTGGTGCAATGGGAATCACTACATACAGAAACATATCATGGTGTTGGAAAAAATATAAATGTACAACCCTCCGAAGTTTAATCACTGATGCTCATGAGGCACAGAGATCTTTTCTTTTTTAGATCAAGCCGAGTGTAACTAGTTCATTTATGAACTGAAGGGGGGACTGATGATGGTATGATGCCAAATGCTGATAAAGAGAGAGACGCCACATTGTCTATATACACACAGGCATATTGTTTCAATATACAGACATATATTATATTAGTAGATGTAAGAAAACATCTTACTGCAGATGCTGCAGATGCGCAGTATTACAGCCCACGGCTAAATAGAGCCGAATAGATACCAAGTTAAGAAAGACATATATCAGAGAGTGGAAGGCAGATGGTAAATGGGGGAAACATAATTTTCTGAAAACAGACTAAGGTCATGTAGAAGAACGGGGCATCAATAGATTTGAACATGGAGACAAATCTGTATATAGTAGGGCCCCGCTTTATGGCGTTCCACTCATACAGTGGTACCGGGAAGCGGGCCGCCATGTCTGCACATGCGCAGAACGGGGGCTGCCCAGGTCACACATGCGCAGAACGGGGGGTGCAGAGGTCACGCATGCGCAGAACGGTGGTTGCACTTCCACAGAACAGAGGTTGAGCATGCGCAGAAGGGGAAATTGCCGGTCTGCGCATGCGCAGATGCCGAAAATCGCCTGTTCTGCTTTCCGGCGATTTTCACTTTGCGGCTGGACCATAGAACGGGACCCGCCGCATTACCGGGGCCCGCCTGTACATATATGGATCTTGTCCAGATTTCCTGAAATCTGGTATATAAAAGCGATCCTGTGTATTTTGAATTCAGAATTACTTGGAATTTACACTGATTAATTGTCCATTCATAACTTGCTCTGATGCCTGTTGTGATGTCTGTAAAGAATGATTCTGTGATGCTGTGCTCTGTATCTGTCTCTGAATAAATACTGGAACAAAGAATTTGATCCGTGGACTTATTGACTAAGGTTACACACCTTATCGTCAAGATAGGGAAGGACCCATCTTCAGCACTCTGGGGATGGACGAATATAAAACATACTCTCCTGAAGAGAAACCTGGAGCTATTTACTAAATCTACAATATGGTGGCAAAAGCAATACAAAAAACAAAGAAAAAACGTGAATTGCTTTCTACAGGATTCCTTTTCCTTTGTAAATCAGGTATTGTTACTTGCACTGGTTTTACTGCAGTTTGCGTCTTCGAGCCTATAGCAAATAGACCTCTTACTGCTTTAATAGTAAACGATATAAATCAGAAAAAAAGCTACTGTAGTGCCGACGAGTATTCTAAAAAAATATGAGGCAATCACCAACAAGACCCAGGTACATGCTGGGTACATGCTGCAACATTTCAGTGACATTTCTGCAGACAGACTAATGGCCCATCGGATTAACAGCGGGGGTCCCTGGCAGTCCCATTCAATCTAAATGGGGCTGCCAAGGACCCCTGCTGTGTTAATCCGATGGGCCATTAGCCTCTGCAGAAATGTCACTGAAATGTTGCAGCAGGTACCCAGCATGTACCCAGCATATACCTGGGTCTTGTTGGTGTAGCCCCAGATTTTCCAAGGCAAGTTTTAGAATACTTGTCGGCACACCTGTATGTTGTGGAAGGGTTTTTCACCATATGAAACATGTCCTCTTTATAATAAACTAGCTCTTCTTCTTGTTTTCGTCTTTCAGGAATGGAATGATTATAAACTGCGCTGGAACCCAGCAGACTACGATAATGTCACCTCAATACGGGTTCCCTCTGAGATGATCTGGATCCCAGACATTGTTCTTTACAATAAGTAAGTGCCTCTCTTTCTGAAATGTAATGTCTTGTCCCAGGTTTAGTAGATTAGATTCACTGTTAAGTCTGAAAGCAGTAATTGATTCCAGAGTCAAATAGATCTAAAATACATTTTGCAAAGATACTTAGGATCTTTGTGACCTGCCTAACATCTGTAGCGGGTTTTTACAATTTGGATGATTGGTAATCTTATAGATTGGTGCCAACAGGAATCCCTTTCTAGCTTCCCCTGGGCTAACCAAGGGAGGTGAGTGATCTGAGCACTTTGACAGGTAGAGAAAATGATACTTGTCGTGATTTAGTGCCTCAAGGGGATTTCTCCCCAACGTATAGTGAGGGGATCAGCTCCGTGACAGCGGGGTTGGAGACAGAATAGGGAAGATGGGGTTTTGGGGCCTGGACAGCAAATGGGCAATGAGACCAGCACTGTTACCTCCATGGAACAGCCTGTTACCTTAATACACATATAGAACACACGAGGTGTTCCCTGCACTCCAAATGAATGCACGAGAATTAATGATGCTAAAAATGCTATTGTGTATTATTGAACAAAGAACATATAACAACAATATGTACATGCTATACTATTGTATATCATTGAGAAAAGATCACGTAACAACAATGTGCAAACGGAAGTAACAGGAAGGGGAGGAAGGGTAGTGAGGAAGGGGGATGTGATATTACCAATCAAGTGAGGGTAGGATAAAGAAACCTCTAACGAGGAAGAATGTTGGTGTAGGAAGAAGCGGGGGGCAACGTTTCGGGGTTATGTACCCCATCTACAGGCCCATTCACATAGCCTCCACAAAGTGGGACTACGGTACTTCCTGACTCCCTCACAACTTAATCCTCCCTGTCTTTAAAAATAAACAAGTGAAGAAAAGATAAATGCTTCTAAGAACAAGTAAATGCAAACAGTATTGCATACAATGGACTATGTCATCTACTTAAAGAAATGAACACCTGACACACCCTAATAAAGATAGGACCTGAAAGCAAAAACACACTAGTGTATGATCTGCAATTCATTAGTATAATAGATTGTATCCCTGTTTGTCTTAATTCCTCTGTCTGCAACATCTCTAAATCTCGGTTCTGTGTGGGTAAAATACCTATTTTCCTAACTCCTTGCGCTGTTTGTCACAGCCACTCTACTCCTTGCGCTGTTTGTCACATCCACTCTACTCCTTGCGTTGTTTGTCACAGCCACTCTACTCCTTGCGCTGTTTTTCACAGCCACTCTACTCCTTGCGCTGTTTGTCACAGCATCTCTACTCCTTGCGCTGTTTGTCACAGCCACTCTACTCCTTGCGCTGTTTGTCACAGCCACTCTACTCCTTGCGCTGTTTGTCACAGCCACTCTACTCCTTGCGCTGTTTGTCATAGCCACTCTACTCCTTGCGCTGTTTGTCAAAGCCACTCTACTCCTTGCGCTGTTTGTCACAGCCACTCTACTCCTTGCGCTGTTTGTCACAGCTACTCTACTCCTTGCGCTGTTTGTCATAGCCACTCTACTCCTTGCGCTGTTTGTCATAGCCACTCTACTCCTTGCGCTGTTTGTCACAGCCACTCTGATAACTGTGCTCTTGCTGAACTCTGCTCCCTTGTCTGTTTTCCCTGCTTCCAGTACAGGGATTTATCTCACTGTTCCCAGGCAACAACCCTACGCCTATCAAAGGGCTTCTAGCACCAAGCCCTTCTCTATATACTGTATCTATACTAGCAGGGAATTGGCTGGAGTGGGAACTTCACAGGTATGCTCGAAACCGGGAACTAAATTCGTATTCTTCCCCAGAAATCCACACATTGAGTTCTAACACTTCCCACATTACTTTATTCACTTGCCTGCGGCAAACTGAGACTGTAGATCCACAGACCATGTGGCAGTCGGGTATATCTGGTAGTATGGGGACACTAAGGGACCTGTAAGGTGACCCCCTTACACAGCTTAACTTGCCTGCTCCAAGCACAAATCTTTGTAGTCTAGTTGCTGCTGCTTAGGTTGTGATTATATTGGCGGCGTCCGTGCGCCTCCGGAACAAATTTATGTAGCCATATAGCACATGAGCGAAGAAGCGCCACCGCGCGACTCTCGGCAAGACAAAGAATTGTGTCTTTGCCGTGCGACGACCGGGGGTTGTGCGCGGTTCAGCCAATGAGGGCAGACCGCTCACGTGATGTCACTGCCATGCCTCTGCCATGCCTCCCCATTGCTGCGGATCTCATGTTTCGTGTGTGCGGAAGGCGCGCGCTCCATCACGTGCGCATGCGCCGCCACTATAATCGCGGCCTTAGGTGTAAAGCTGGGCTGTCTTGTGAGTTGTGAGTTCAGAGGTCATGGCCTGTATATCCTGCGACTGGAAGAGCTGGCGAGTTTGTCTTGCATCTGCTCCTGTCTATACACATTGCTGGCTGTCGCAATATTGAAATAAATTGGTTCTTTAAAAAATTATACAGTTTCGTCATTCCAATTTTGCTCCAGCTTTGCAGTCGAGAGACTTTGATAAATAGACCACACTGTGGTAGTTGTGGGGGTTATCCCAGTGTGATCTATTTATTAAAGTCTCTCGACTGGAGAAAAATGGGAGCAAGACAATTTTTTCTCTCTCCATACTTTGAGCCAAACGGCACTAACTTGATAGATATTCTGTGTGTGTCATCTTGCCAGTGTCAGACTTCCCATTACGGGCCTAGGGCGGAAAAAAATTTGGGGGCGGCAAAAATTTCCACCCCTATATGTTTATGCCGCGATCGGGCCTAATGGGAAGGCACTTGCCTGTGTCAGCCGCCTCCGTGCTGTTGCCCTCCTGCTCGTTTGGAATCCCGGCGTCAAATGACGCCGCGCGATGTCTCCAACATAGCATCACACGGTGTCTTGTGACATCAAATGACATCATGGCGTTGCGTTTCCATGGCAATGTGCTGCCGTGCGACATGATGGTGACGTCCACAGGCGTTATTTGACGCTTGGACTTCAAAGGAGCAGGAGGGCGGCAGCAAGTAGGCAGGCGACGCAGGCAAGTACCTATGGGGCATTGGGTTTTGAAATAAGCCGCTTTGTCTTGTACTAAACAGAGGAAGAGGAGAAAAGAAGAAATGAATAGACACACATACAAATGTAGCACAGACCACTGTCTCCGGAGCCACGACTAAAAAAGCAGTAATCTGTGACTCCGGAGACTGCGCCTGCCACAAAATCGCGGCGAGGGGTCCATGTTTCCAGATCGCCTCCTCCACAATGATAATCCTCTGGTGACAAGACAGTCACGGTCACACCGTTCTCCGCGGTGCCGGAAACAGTATGGCTGGCGATATCTGTATCATAGAACATGGCAAGCGGTTACGTCATACTTTAAACGCTCGAGCGGGATTCACGTTCGCCGCCCCCATGGATCCTCCACTTCCATTCACATCCTGGGCGTCTTTCTTGTTTTCACTACACCAAGTGATCACGTGGCTTCCGGCAAGCAAAGGATTAAACTCCATGCGTAGCCTCGAGTACTTACAGAGTCTCCACTGAGAATGATAACTTATGGAGATAATGTAGCAGAGGTGTCGGGTTTGGAGTCCGTATTCCCGAATGGAAGTTATGCAAAAATGTATGTCAATTGCGTAAGCCTCGCAGGATGCTGAAATAAAAGAAACAATGCTATTAAAACAGTGGGACAGTATACTGTATTATCCACTACTTACCGTAGGATCCCGAGCACATACGGTACTCAGTCATTAGATCCAGCATACCTTCAGTTTGTCATTTTAACACCCATTATTTTAGGTTGTTGTATAAATAAAGATTATTTTAATTACTACACCAAACATCAGAGCGTGAGCTTGAGTGCTTCACTTGGGTCACTTTTCTTCTACATTTATCTTTGGTATATACCCAAGAGCACCGCTCACAACAATAGCTTTGGCAGTGGTGGGGGCTCATCAATTGTTTCCCAGTATACTGTATCGCCAGAAACTGCACAACTGCATTTAAAACCAGCTCTGCTAAATCTGTAGGCCTGAGTTGGTATAAACTTCCTGCTGGTAACATGATGTAGCCAAAGAGAAGGCAAACGAAGTCTGATATGTACTGTACGTAGGCACATTTTATAGTGGCTTGTTATTTTGTGAGCGAAAATGCATTGCCTTCATCTATCTAGTATGTCATGTCAATTAAAAGGTTTAATGAGTTCAGTTCACAAGCAGTCTGTGATATCTGTCAGTTCTTTTCAGCCCATATACTCTGCATAACAAAATAATTACCCAGCTACTGTATACTGGTGTGCTGTGCATTTAGACTGCTTTCATTATTTATAATAATATCATCATTATTTTAATGTGTGGGGGCTACTTATCAAAGCCAAGTTTGGAGTAATACGCCAGCAAACAAAACAGCACCAAGTTTCACAAAAACACAGATTTGCGTGGGATAAATCTGCTTTGTTCCCCAGATTTTCAGGCGAGATGTGGGGGGGAGGGCAACTTCTATTCAATATGTCCTCTATTCAAAATGCTGGGAAGGTGCTTCCCTTTTCTGGGGTGCAGATCATGTCCATTGAAATGAATGGGACTCAAATCTTGTCTAGCACAGGGGAGTAGCTTCATGGCAAATTGCATTTATTCTTGTGATAAATAACCACTTTCTCTTGCCTGACCCCTAGCACAAACATTACATCCGAAATCTAATCTCAGGCATTGTGTCAAATAAAAGCACCCCTCGGTGCGGCAATCATTGTCATTCTGGATAACACTGCGCTCAAAGAGTAGCTTTGCAGCGTTTAAACATGTGAACTCTGTTTGAATCCCAGTATTAGCTATCCTGGTGACCTTGGGCAAGTCACCACATATCCTTACAGTATGTCTCAGTACATTCTCTGCACGGACCACAGTGCTGCATTGTCAATGCCTACTGTATATATATATATATATATATATATATATATATATATATATATATATATATACAGCTCAACCCCATTATAGCGCGGTCCGTTACAACGCGAATCCGCTTATAACGCGGTGCAACCATGGCTCCCAATTTTTGTATTTATGAATACTTTACCACACGATTATTGGTATCTTATATACTTTATTGTACAATGCATACAATTGTACACTATTTCTAACGCGATCCGCTTATAACACGATGTGATTCTTTGGACCCCAAGCACAGCGTTATAAGGGGGTTGAGCTATATATATATATATATAAATGTAGCCCGAGGAAAATTTGCACTTTCTGGCCCCCCTCCGCGAGTGCCGTGCGGTAGCGGGTGCCGCCAAAGGCTGCGACGGACCCGCCGGCCCTTCGCGAGGGTGGGGGCCAGAGCAGGGAGCAGAGCGTTGCGTTCTGGTACAGGACGGTTGCCGGGGACGCGATCGGGCCGTCGCTAGGGCCGCGATCGCGTTGCCACCGGCCCGGCGGCTTAAGGAGAGGGCGCCGCCATTGCGCGTTAGTTCGCGCATGCGCAGTAGGCCGAAAGTGCCAGGTAGGATCCCCAGTGTAGGGAGAGATCGCGCGAGAGTAGGGAAGTGTAGAGGGAGATTGAGGCGGCCATTAGGGGTTCGCGCATGCGCAGGGCAAGTGCGCACGCGGCCCCAGTGTTTAGGCAGCCCCCTGGGAACTACAATTCCCAGGAGGCATAGGGAGACCGGCATCAGGTGCCTGATTGCGGCCAATAGGGCTGGAGGAAGCTCAGCCCGGGAATATAGATACATTTCCCGGGCTTTGCACAGTCAGTCTGCACGAGGAGAAGGAAGGAGTAGGAAGGGTGCAGGGAGCGCGTGGCTCCTGCACCAGGTAAGGGTTCTCCTTAGGTCCCCAGGCAGGCCCCAATTCCCGGTAAGGGCAGGGGGTAACTGAAGAGGGACGGCCCTAGCTAGGGAGGTCACCCTTAGGTGCGGAAGGTGCAGTTTGGCAGTGCCACAGCGGATAGGGCTGTGCGCACTGGCAAATAGGCACAGCGTGCAAGCAGTGGATTTGCTGCGGGATTCAGGTGGCTGTGTGTGAGTGCAGCTGTGTGTGTGTGTGTCGCTGCATGTGCTGGGCGCAGTGTGTGTAGCGTGTGTGAATGCCTGCAGGCTGACAGTGAGAGCTGGGTGTCTGCTGCAGGTGTTAGGAGTAGCGAGTAGCTAGAGAGTTACAGATAGGACTGGGTAGCTAGGGGAGGGGGCAGGTTATTGTTCCACAGGCCCTAGGAGTTTTCCCCAAGCCACCCCAGGTTGCGGTTCATGAGGGACAGGCCCTAGGTTAGGGTTCCCTTTCAGTTAGGGATAGATAGGGATAGCGGCGGTTGCTGTTCCCGTGCGACGGTGGTGTTACCGAGAGACGGTTGAGTTCCCTCGTTGGGGTCCACGGAGAGAAGTACCTGGAAAGGATCAGACGGACGTCTGACCCTTTTAGAAGTGTGTTGCGGTCCCGAGCATTGGAGTGCTCGGAAGGTACTTCTGTATTATAAGTGCACCAACAGGCCTATTCATATAGTGACTGCGCAGTCACCCACGACCTCCGTAGGAGTACGGGACATTGGGTGTGGGGGATCACAGGACACTGGGTGGGAACACCAGACATTGGGCTGAGGTGATATGGTTAAGGTGATGCGGATAGAGCATGATGTTATGTACTGTGTTATACGTTCTCAAGTAAAGTGTTAGTTATTGTTTTATCGTTATGTGTGTTATTGTATTTCTTACCCAGGGCTATCTTTCTTAACGGGGATCCTGGGTAAGTGGAGGCGCTGCACCAGGTAATGGTAAGGGTTTCCCCAGGCTCCCAGCTAGCGGAGGCTCAGATCTCCTGGAGCCACAGGTGTGAACAGTTACCAGTAGTCCCTTAGAGCAGGTGTGTTGCAGGGAAAGGAACCGGTTAGACCACGAGGGGCCAGTGTGAGATTGGGTGGGTCAGGCTGGTTCACAAAAAGGGCTACATATATATATATATATATATATATATACACACACACACACACACACACACACACAACACACACACACACAACAACACACACACACACACACACACACACACACACACTTATTATATTGTTGTTCTAAAAAAAATAACACCAGATCAACTACAAAAGAAAATCAGTTTACTTTTAATACTTTTATCCTTTGTTGAGGATTACAAGGTTCTTGAGAGTGGATTGTGATAATATAAAAGCAGTTGTACCACACCCCCAACCATGTTCTTATTTCCCGCAGTCTGACCATAGGCCATGCGTGGCATATTAAGTATACATAAAGACCTCCACCATAGCACATGGTATCAGTCTGGGGTCTATAAAAAAGAGGGGTTACAAAAGAATCTATTCACAAATAAAAAGCATAAAAATCCCTTCTCTGTCCTCATTTTCCCCCCATAAATCTAGATAATTCATGAAATAAAACATGCGATGTTTAAAATACAAATTCCATAGATGATTCTAATAGTGGTTTGTTGAAAAAGCGTGATTTCATGGGCTAACAGTCCTGCTGTTTTTGTTGGTAATAAGAAGTAGGAGACCTGCTAGTATATGACTAAAGAGTTGAAATATCTTGCATTAAAGGTATTTACAAAGAAGCTTTGAGACCTTCCTTTTAATATTATAAAATGACCGCTTCCCTACTGCTTAATTAAATGCAGAAAACGTGGTATGATTGTATTGAATGCATGTGCCTACTCCTGTACCCAGTCCGCAGACAGATTTCCCGGGGCCCAGGACTAGAGTTATGTCCGGGCCTCCCTTTCCTGGTCAGTTTTGCAAGCAACTCCCCCCCCCCATTTCACACTTCACTCCCCCCTCTATTTCCCTCCTCCTTCCCATGTATTTCTCTCCCCTCCGTCTTCTTCACTCACCCCCTCTCACTCTCCCCCCTCCCGCCTCACATGTATTTATCTCCCCTGTGTCTCATTCTTACTCCCTCTTTTCCTCACTCACTCCCTCCCCCGTCTCTCTCTCATTCGCCCCCACCTTCCGTCAATTACCCCACTCTCACTTTATCCCCCCCCACAAAATACATACCAAAAAACCCCATCCCTAAATACATATAACCCCATAATAACAATACACCCATCCCCCACCTCCCAATACATAATAAAAATACACCCCCCAACCCCAATACATAATAAAAATATACCTCCAGTATATAATAAAAATTCACCCCCCCAAAACATATAAAAATACACTCCCCCCCAATACATATAAAAAATACATACCCCCCCAAAACATATGTAGCCATGGCTGGGTATGGCTACTATTCTGCCTTTGGGCTGGTAGTAAACCCTGGTACAATCAGGTTGCCAGTAGTTGGTATGGGGTTTTCCCCTTCCTATGGTACTGCAGTTGAGTGAGAGCAGGGGGTGGTACATCCTGTTGTAGCTGGGACAATGGGGGGCCCGCCTTCTGGCTGTACTGAAGGGCAGGACCGCCCTAAAGTTAGTAGTTGTTCCTTCCCCTCTGAGGAAGGCAGGTCACACAACTGGGAGTCTGAGATTGGGGCCTTCCTATGTGCTTTTCCCTCCGGGGGAGAGTGTGTGGACCATACCTCTGCCTCTGCAGAGGTGGGGAAGAACTAGGACGGCTGCGGGTGCACTTGGCCTGTAGTGGTGGTCCAGGGACCATCATCCGGTGAATCCTGAGAGACTGTATTTGGCAGATCCTGCCTTGTTCCTGATAATATAGAGTATAGTAATAAACCCGTTCCTGTTTGCAATATATCTCCTGCCTGGGGCGTGAACTTACTGGGGGGGGGGAGAGGTAATAAGTTTTACCATGGAAGATCACCTTCAGTTCCTAGAGTCCACGGCAGATGGAGGTGCAGCACTGCTAAAGAGATATGTGGGGTATGAACCCCAGAAGCCAAGTCCTGTTTCCCCACTACCATTGGTGGACGACTGTGCCCTCTTGTTGCCAACAGGTATATGCACCACACACCCTGTAATGGCACCTATCTGCAATTGCGTGGGGAAAACACAGTTACACATATAAAATACACCCCCCCAATACATTTAAAAAATACCCCCTCCCCCCAATACATGTAAAAAAGAATTGTCCTTTGCTGCCAACCAGCACATTACACCTAAGAGAAAAATGAGAATCGACAAGTAGCAAAACTATGGTTGTTAAACATTTTTAATAGCTAGAGCTTTTATTTGTATTCCTGTTCAGTTTATGCATTTACTGTAGAATTGAGATAGTCAAGTAAAAATTGTATTGAGATGAATTGAGATTATCAATGTTATGACATTTGGTATGAATTCATTAATATTAAAAGCATGTAATATCTAATGCAAATAAGATTTATATCGGTGATAGATTTCACATAAAGTGCATTGTATTCTCATAAATATAAATATATACATTTTAGATATAAATATAAATTCTTAAAAACTTTTTATGTCGTGTTTTTCTGCCCTTTAAGCTGCAGTTCAAGCTGTCGTTTGACATTTTTTTTGTTTAATTCAATATGTGCATCAATACAATCTACACACAAGTGTTGCCGGCAAAGTTGCCGATCGATCCGTTCTCATTTGATCGATCGATGAAATTCGACTGGGGGTTCACTAAATGCATCTTGGGTAATCTTCTGCTGCACTGACAGCCAAAGTTCTGTGGGGAAGATCATGTGATCAGACAGGCACAAGATTCAATGGGTCACTGCTAGAGAAGGCAGGGCTCAAAAACGTGATGCTGTTTCAGAAGGGGAAGGGGATGTGACTTTGTAAATGGTTGCTATAGGAACAAAAATGCCTGTTACAGTAGAATACATTAAAAATGTCTTTACATTTTTTTTTAAATGCTACAAGTATTTTCTCATAGTACAGAACTGATTTATTTAAAAAAAACACACATGTAGAATATTGCTTTTTACTGCAGCTTTAAGAAGGAGTCAAAGATGGGTTAGCATTAACCCTTTCGCTGCCGGAAGTGCCTAACACGGACGACTTTAACCTACTGTCCCTCCGGCACTCGCGATCATGTGATCGCTTCATCTCTGATGATGGAAGGGGAGGAGTCACCCCCCTTCCATTCGTAATCAGTGCAGATCGCGTCCGGCGCACCCGATCTCCCCTAGCAAAGCAAGGATTCTTTTTTTAAACGTAGCTCCTGTCATGGGGCCTTCTGAGTTTCAGAATCCATGACGCAGTAGCTATGTCTTGGGATAGTCAAAGGGTTAAAAGATGCGCCTGATCCATCTGGCAGCAAAAAAAAAAGGGGGTTTCCGGAGTTCATTGACAGTACAACATGTTGAATTATTTCATTAAATGACCTGTCTGGCATAATGTTCTCCTGGTTTCTGGAGATACAGTAAATGCTTTTGTTTGTATAAACAGTACAATACCGTGTAAATGACAAGTACCTTTCCTTCTCTTACAGCGCCGATGGCGAGTTTGCAATCACTCACATGACGAAAGCACATTTATTCCACACGGGAAAAGTGAAGTGGATCCCACCTGCCATCTATAAAAGCTCTTGCAGCATAGATGTGACCTTCTTTCCTTTCGACCAGCAGAACTGTAAGATGAAATTTGGCTCTTGGACTTACGACAAGGCCAATATCGACTTGGAGAGCATGGAGCGCAATGTGGACTTGAAGGATTACTGGGAGAGCGGCGAGTGGGCAATAGTCAACGCTGTTGGTACTTACAACACTAAGAAGTATGATTGCTGCACTGAAATCTACCCTGACATTACATACTACTTTATTATTAGGAGGCTGCCACTATTCTACACCATTAATTTGATTATCCCGTGTCTGCTGATCTCCTGCCTCACTGTACTGGTGTTCTACCTTCCATCGGACTGTGGGGAAAAGATTACCCTTTGCATCTCTGTACTTTTATCCCTCACTGTTTTCCTCCTGCTTATTACTGAGATCATCCCTTCAACCTCTCTGGTGATCCCACTCATTGGAGAGTACCTCCTATTTACCATGATATTTGTCACACTCTCCATTGTCATTACTGTTTTTGTGCTCAATGTGCACCACCGTTCCCTGAGCACTCACAAGATGCCACTATGGGTGCGCTCTGTCTTTCTCGATTACATACCCAGGTGGCTCTTCATGAAGAGGCCACCGGCTCCTGTGGAGGAAGTTATCAATCAGTATGACACACCAGAACTGAAGCTTAGCACTTCCAAGTACTGGATGGAGACCGACGTCGATGAGAAGTGGGGAGATGCAGAGGCTGAGCCGCACCCTTGTCACGTGCGTCATATGTCCTCACACAACCACAGCCTGCAGTACCAATATGATTTTAACCATCATGTCCCCCGAGGGCAGAGTCAGAGCAATCGTCAGAGCCGGGTGGAGAGCATTGAACCTAATTTCTTACTTTCCCCAAGCATTTTAAAAGCTTTAGAGGGAGTTCACTACATTGCAGACCATCTGCGGGCTGAAGATGCAGACTTTTCTGTAAGTACTGTACACCAACGCTTAAATATATATATATATAATGGCAATAGGCAGGATAATTAAGATGTTTGCCACAAAGGTTTTAAGGATTGTCTAGAGGCAAAGACCAAGAATATTGTCATTACAAATAGGAATGTTTATAGACGTTTGATATTTAGAGATACATTATAGACACCTATTGAATATGTTATGACACAGTCTTTCCTACTCAGGAAGATTCCGCTTAAAAGGGGCCATAGCCTGAAGGTTTTACATAACCAATTCAAATGATAACAAAAGCAATTATAATGTAGCAGATTTCATTGTTCCCGAAAAAAACTACAACATACAGTATCCTGTTATAACGCAAAATATCAGTTTCCATAGGATTCAATTACTGTGTTGGTGCAGAATATCATGTTAAAATCAAGGACAGAACATAGAACACAGACAGAGCCCAATGCTACCTCCAATGGCACAGATACACAGTAAAGTACCTATATATATATATATGTGTATATCTAAACTAAAAACATGGTCATTTAGTTTGATTCATTGGCCAAAGTATCTTAAGCCTGCACACCAAACGCCAAGGTAGACCAAATCTGTGCAGGTCCTAACACTAATCAAATTCTTAATAACCTGTATAATACCAGGAAGAAAACTTCATAATAAAGCTGTTGTGATTAGCTGCATAGTTCTTAGTTTGATTGAAGCTCTTATTTACCTGTATAATACCAGGAAAAGCACTCTGAATTAGATTTGTCACAACCAAACTGCATGCATGGACCTACATGTGTGGAAAATGAATGATCCTTAACCATTTGGAAGCATAGTGGGATGGGGTGAGCTTGGAAGCTGGGAAGGAGCAGCCACCCTCCCTTAATCAGCTGTGACCAGCTGGACAAGATTGCAAAACAGAGAAAACCAGCAAGTCACAATTTATATACCCCCGAAGTAACCACAATATATATATATTTGCATATGAGTGTCAAAACGGAGTGCTACTGGGCATGGCAATATATAGTTACAATCAAGGACAGAACATAGAACACAGACAAAGCCCAATGCTACTTACAATGACACAGATACACAGTAAAGTACGTATATGTATATCTAAACTAAAAACATATGGTCATTTAGTTTGATTTTTTTGGCCAAAGTATCTTAAGCCTGCACACCAAACGCCAAGGTAGACCAAATCTGTGCAGGTCCTAACACTAATCAAATTCTTAATAACCTGTATAATACTAGGAAGAAAACTTTATAATAAAGCTGTTGTGATTAGCTGCATAGTTCTTAGTTTGATTGAAGCTCTTATTTACATGTATAATACCAGGAAAAGCACTCTGAATTAGATTTGTCCCAACCAAACTGCATGCATGTCTACCTTGGCGTTTGGTGTGCAGGCTTACGATACTTTGGCCAAAGAATCAAACTAAATGACTATATGTATTTAGTTTAGATATACACATATATATATATATATATATAGGTACTTTACTGTATATCTGTGTCATTGGAAGTAGCATTGGGCTCTGTCTGTGTTCTATGTGCTGTCCTTGATTTTAACTATATATTGCCATGCCCAGTAGCACTCCGTTTTGACACTCATATGCAAATATATATTGTGGTTACTTTGGGGTTATATAAATTAGGAGCTTACTGGTTTTCTCTGTGGTGCAGAATATCATACCATATCCCACCTAAAGGGGACAATGAGGCCTTCTAAATCTGTAGATATGACTTGGCGACCTCCATCTCATTTTTGGAAGGCACTCCCAAACTCTAAACTGTAAGTTTTAGGAATCTCTTCCATGGGAAAGCAAGGTTTCATTTAAATGACGTTGGATGGCAAAGGAATGCAGGGTACTAATTATACTAATTATAATCATTATGTCTTTAAATAATGGTGATATGTTTTTCTTTCATTGATCTCGAGATGTTTCTGCACCAATTGTGCAGCAAGACTTTGATAAATAGCCTCCTTAGTGTGTTGCACAATAGACTGTGCCTGGTTGGGTAACTAGATTCCATTAGAAAGCTTGTCCTTGGATATGCAACTGGGTTGTTTTTTTGCAAACTACAGGTGTAGCCATACTAACAATTTCCATGCCGCGTTCGGTTGACACGCAATGCGCTGTCCACAGTGGAAGGAAACTGCAGACAGGCGGTAAACTAACATTGAGCTGTTGCTGCTGCTTCCTGTGGCTTTCACAGTTCCTGGAGCTGCAACAAAATGCTTTTTTTCCCCTGCTGCTCCAGGGATTTTTTGGTCTGGCTTTATCTGTAGTAAAAGGGAGGTTATGGGAATTCTTTAAAATCTGGTACAGTAGGCCACGAAAAAAAAATATATCATCAAGGACTGAGTTAGCATTAGTATGAAAATGTAGGTTGCATCTGAGAGTTTAAACCTTTGGTGAAATACATGTAGCCAATGTTCCCCCACCCCTCTGGGAGATTACACTGATGCTACATGGCGTGTGGTGCATACCTGCTGGCTCACACTAGATCTGAGTCTCCCGCATGGTGGTAGGGGATATCAGAACAGGCTTCTGGGGTGTAACTGATTTGTACTCACAGTGACAGCGCCTCCATCTCACGCAGACCCCAGGGATGAGGGGTGAAATCCCTGCAAGAGATCTCTTCACTCTCCCCCCTGATAGATTTCAGTCTCAGGCAAGGAGGTATAATGAACAACTGGAACACTTTATTCTCACTGTACACTGCACTGCATACACAGCAACCACGGGATACTGGAGATTAAGGCCTTCTCCCTCAGGATGTCCCTGGAGCAGTCCTAGATCTTCCCTTACTCCCTGATAGAGTTCGGAGAATGATCTCCCTCTTCTCCCCTAAGGGAGGGCCGCAAACTGACAGAGCCCTGCACAGCTTGGTATGGGTAGACCTGCCTCTCTCAAGGTAGAGGCAACTAACTAAATTAAGGAAGTACAGATCATTAAGTACAGGCAAAGCAGGCACCACCCCCGTGCCCCTGATTGGACACAAGGCATGGTTGCACCGCCTTCTCTGTGACTCACTGAGACTGCATAGAAGTGGGGAAAACCCATGATTACTCCTGGCAAGCCTGCTTTTAATAGGATTTAATGCCAGGAGGAGGGCAGACTGGTAGCCCAAAACCAGCCAGGGCTACACTCAAATATACTCAAATCACATTTTGGTAGATAACTGAACATATATAATTAGCATATGGATAAGAAAAATACACACCAAATGTATGACCATAGTCAACATGAATTGTAAGGGAATGAAAATTATAATACTGTATATGTAATAACATACATTGATCATTCATCTGCAATTTCATTCATCTCATATACCTAAAATCTATACTCAATGAAGTGAAAGCAATAATAGAACCAAGGGGATTTTTAGATTAACCCCTTCAAGGCTTCCACCACATGAGAGAACAGTCCAACCACATATGTGAGCAATGATGTTCTACGAAACTCTACAAGACCATAGTATGCCCCGGTTTAGTAGTGAAGTAACCATTTCCAAAATGTGGATGCAAGTGAGAATGGAACAAAACCCATTGGACAGTCAACAGTAGATGATCTTGTTAGTAGTTTGATCTAGAAGGTGATGAGGATCAAGACAATGCCAATTTTCACTGATTTTCTGTGTCTCATAGATATAGAGTTATCCTCACGGATTTGTTGCATCAGTGGTCTTGTAGACTTCAATGAAGTCTCACTAATTACAAATAAGCGCCTTTCCATTAAAATGTCAAGTTTTGATCCAGTATCCCCAAATGTCTTCTATTTCACTCCTTGGAGGTTGACATCTCTGTGCATGACATCCATAGGTAGCCATCGTAATTTTACAAAAGAACAACAGTGAAGACATAACAGGGAAACATACAGTATTATGTAAATATCCCAGCGTATTTTGAAACGTACTGTAAACTAGAACACTTTCTTTTCTATTCTTAATGCTTAAAAACTATTTCTTAGCAACTGTATCTCTTGACATGCCTCAAAGACAACAAGAATGATACCCAATTCAATAAATGAAATATGTATTTATACTAATAATACTACATAAAATGTGAGCAATGGCTGTGATATTTCTGTACAACTTTGCAATGGTTTGAATAGAGATACATTCAATCTCCACAGATAATTTGACATTGACATTCAGCAGCCTGTTCATCCAGGTATCAAACATATCCCAGAATCTTTTAGCAAAGCAGGACATTATGTACTAAATTCAGCTACTTCATAAAAGAATGAGGCACACACGTACTGAAACCTTGGTTAATTAAATAAACTCCTTTTCCTTTGCACAGATTTTCATCAGGCATACGTGCCAACCATATTCCTTTCTATGAGCCGATGTGAAATTAAATCTCCCTAGATTGGCAACAGACAGTATAAGTGAATAATATATCAGTCATGAATCGAAAATAATCTAATAATTTAGCTATATGTATTAAATCACATTAATAATATCTTCTTATATAGTGCTGACAGTGTACACAGTCAGTGTCGTAACCACCATGCTGCTAAACCCTGCAATGCGGGGGGCAGGGGGGCGAGAGGACAGGGGGCCCCTGCTGTCCGGCACTGGAATTGGGCTCAAGTTCCATGCCGGCTGCTGCTCTCTGCATCTTCTTTCTGCGTGGGGGGGGGGGGGGGGGGGGCCTTCACTGCGACACAGGCAACCCCTCCTTCCCCTGCCTGTAGCCCGCCCCCGCATGGCTGAGCGCACAGGGTCTAAGGCTGCGGCCACGCTGCCGCTGAGCTCGCTCATGCTTGAGAGCGGTCACATCACCAGCTCTCCTAGCATGAGCGATCGGCTGTCCTGCAATAATTTTAGACCGGGGGGAGGAGAGGGGGCGTGGCTATTAAGGGAGGGGCATGTCATTGACTGGATTGGGGCTGGGTCTCTGTGTGTGTGTGTGTGTGTCTCTGTGTGTGTCTGTTTCTGTGTGCTCTGGGAACATACTGGGCACATAGCCCCCAGCTTCTGTTGACTACAGTATACAGACTTGCTCCTCTCTCTCCCCTCTCTCTCCCCTCTCCCCTCTCTCCCCCCCTCCCACCTGCTCTGCGTTCCAAAGACAAATTAAACTGTCTCCCCAAGCACCAAGCTCAGGCAGCTTACGTGCCCACGCATGAGTGCGTGCTGCGTGAGCAGGGACATGAGCATTTATTTTGCAGGTAGTAAAGTCGTCAAGCGCCGCGCGCTCAGCACTAGCGTGGACACAGCCTAAGAAGCCTTATCCTTTGTGTTTCTAATGCATGTGTAGGGGGATTGTTTGCGTGTCTGTGTAGTGGGGATTGTGTGTGTTTGTGTAGGGTAGTGGTGTATGTAGAGGGGGGAATGTGTGTGTAGGGGGGATTGTATGTGCGTGGAGGGGGGTTGTGTGTGTGTAGGGGGAGAAGTGTGTTTGTGTACGGGGATTGTATGTGTAGGGGGATTGTGTGTGTAGGTGGGATTGTGTTTATGTGTGGTGTTGTAGGGGTGTTGTGTGTGTGTGTGTGTGTGTGTGTGTGTGTGCGGGGGATTGTGTGAGTGTGTGTGTGTAGGGGGATTGTGTGTGTGTAGGGGAATAGTGTATATGTGTATGGGGGATTGTGTGTGTGTTTGTGTGTATGGGGCATTGTGTGTGTGTGTGTGTGTGTGTGTGTGTGTGTGTGTGTGTGTGTGTGTGTGTGTGTGTGTGTGCAGGGGGGATTGTGTGTGGGTGGGGGTTGTTGTAGGGGGGAGTGTGTGTGTAGGATGGGGGAAATCAATTGTGTGTGTGATGGAGAGTGTGTGTGTGGGGGAATTGAGTGAGGTGGGGATGGGTGAGGGAGGGAGGAGGGGGAACAGTGAGTGAGGGGGGAATGACAGGGAGGTAGAGTAAGAAAGGGGGTGAGATATGGGGGCAGAAAGGGGGACAGTAGAGGGGGACAGTAAAGGTAAGGGGAGTGAGAGGGGGGGCCGAGGGGGGGATAGCAAGGTGTGTGAAGGGGGTGCTCACAAGGCAGGTCACATGGGGACCCCGGTGGAAACTAAATGTATTTTGTTTAGGAGGAGGGGCCAAAAAATTTAGTTACGCCCCTGTGCTGCCCGTTAGAGGTGGTATATGGACTGGATTACCTACTCCAAAAGTTACTGCTAAAATATTATTATTATTATTATAAATAAACATACTTATACACGCGCAAATATATAATTAAAGTGATGAAGTGTCCAACATTTATGAAACATGCTTTTTGTCTCCACGTATTATTTTTCCATATCTAAAAACTGTTATTTGTCCGTTTCAAAAAGTGGATTATTTGCCAATTAGCTGATGACATCTCCCCGCTGTGTTCCAGTATGCAGCATGACTTGATCACTCTTACTGATAACAGTACCCTGTATATATTGTATATCTCTACAGGTAAAAGAGGACTGGAAGTACGTTGCCATGGTGATTGACAGGATATTCCTCTGGATGTTCATCATCGTCTGCTTGTTAGGGACAGTCGGACTCTTCCTCCCCCCTTTCTTGGCTGGAATGATATAGGATTGGATTCGTCCGACATATACCAGACACTGGTTGTGCTCATCTGTTTACTACTGAAAGCAAGAGAGGATCACAAGATAACATCACACCCACATCAATGGCCTTGGACTCAAGGGAAAAGTACACAACCAACTTACATTGGCCCTATGACCCAGCGCCAATCTGAGAAGATGAGATGCTCACTGAGAAAAGCAACCTGCCATTAAATAAAAGAAATGCTTGAGCTAATTAATGGGTGATTCTTTACATTTTTAGTGGAATATAATATTCTTTAGGGATTATTTGGGTGTCTATTGACCTTAATGATTAGAGATTGACCCTAATGATTAGAGATGCATTATGCAGTAACACCGTACGGCCCCGCTGTGGCCGGCGGCGCGCTCGCGCCACCAGCCCCTTACCTGGAGTCTGCTCGTCCCCGCTGCCTCCTTCCGACAGGGCTGACTGCGGGCTGTGACGCGTCAGCCTGCCGAAGCTGCAAGCTCCTAGTGTTTTGCAGGGCTGACGCGTCAGGTGGTGTGGCAGTCAGCCAATGAGGAGGGGAGCTGTCTGGAGGTCTGAGTGCTGTGTTTTGGATGGGACACGGGGGGACGGACGGGGGGTACACGGCTCCCCACCCTCACCCCCCCTCCCCCGCTCCCCATTTCCCCGTGTTTGCTGATGGGAGACGGAGAAACCGGGTGGGGGCGGGGAGCTGCAGAGACATGGCAGCCCACCCCGACCCGTTTTGGCCACACCCCCCCCACACAAAAATGCACCCTATGGACCACAATCAGCCTGAAGTGCCTCTCCACGCGCCGCCGCCGCAGTGCAGTGCGTGCGCGCTGACTGAGGCAGCGGGGCCTCGACCTAAATCACACTGTGGGGACAAGTTGAACACAACATCTTTGGTTGGTTACTCAACTCTTTTGGAAAACCTGCAAAGAATGTCAAGAAAATGCTTTGTACAGTATGCCACTCAAGGATTTAAAGTTACAAAGTTACAAGTATAATTTCCCATCCGTTCCCTTTGGTAACTCTTTCATCATGAAAATGCAAAAACGTATCCCTGCACACGTTTAATCACAAATCCCGCACTATATCGGGGGTTACCAGATTGACTCCAATCCTCAAATATAGTTGGATCAATATCTAGAATACACTGCGTTAAAAGAATAATGAATTGGTTTAAGAAAGTCACAGATCTTACCTGACTCAGGCAGCGCTGTAGAAGGCACAGCATGTAATATTTAGATCATGTGTTATTTCATTGTTGCGCTGAAAACGGTTCTTTATGGGATGGTAGCATCAGACGTTATCTCCACTAGAGATGTACAGACTCCTCGCCCAGAGTTCCTAACACGGCACAAAATGCAGCTTACAGATTTTTTTTCCACAAACAAAATAGCAAATTTCGCTATAAAAAAAAAATGAAGGTCACATGACTCGTGACCTTGGGGTGTTTAAAAAAAAATATATGGAATTGCAACAAAAAAAGAAGCGAAACACACAGATTTCATTTTCACCAAATTTCTATAATAAATTTCCAATTTTTTCACCCCACCAAATAATGTGTGAACTGAAATTTGCCGGGCATGGATATTATTAAACGGTTCGGAGTAAAATCACTAATATTGCACATTTTCTGTAGTCCACATTTAATGAGGCTCCCACCAGGAAGTTTGCCCTTTTCATGATGGATGCTTTTTTTGGGGCCATTGGTGTGGACGTTGCGTATGCGCATAAACAGGTGTTCAATCAGCAGGTCAGAGAAGAAAGGGTTAAAGGAAAGCCTTACATAAGATACAATTGGCCTTGGTAAAGACTGTGTATGCTTATTTGCATGTCATTACCCAGAATCCCTGGCTGCAGTGGAAGCATTGTATGCTAAGGCTCCGTCAATAGTCCGCCCTACGGCGCGCACGTTGGAGCACGCGCCGCAAACAAAAGGCCGTAGCTCAATAAAGACGCCCATAGAGCGCGCGACTGCGCGTGCGATGGAGGCGTGGCGCGGCCGATTTTTCGCGCGACAAAAAGAATTGAATTTGTCGCGCGATGGCCGGGTCACGTGCGCGGTTCAGCCAATGAGGGCGAACCGCTCAAGTGGCGTCACAGGCACGCCTCCGACGCGCCTCCCCGTCGGGTCTCCTCCTCCAGATACCGCAGGCCAGGGATCGGCTCTGCAGCAGGCGGGCGCGACGCAACGCGCTCCGTCACGCCGCCTACTATATACGAGGCCTAAGAGATAATGAGGAAAGGCAGGTTTGTGGAGACGTGAATGTGCGCACACGTGGTATTTTTATTTGCTGTAAAGACTATAAAGAATATATATATGTATATATATATATATATATAATATATATATATATAATATATATATACAGTGTTCGACAAACCTATACATTTGCTCGCCCCGGGCGAGTGGATTTAACATCGTGGCGAGCTCCTATTGGCCCAAGCAGCACACGTTTGGTACTAGGTGGAGAGTAGATTTTTTTGTGTGGCGAGTAGATTTTTTGGTAATTTGTCGACCCCTGTATATATATATATATATATAATATATATATATATATTCTTTATAGTATATCTATATATATATATAGATATATATATATATATCTATATATATATATAGATATATAGATATATATATATATAGGCAATTACCAGATTGTAGTCCAGCAAGGAGAGACAGCACACACGGGGTAAACTTCAAAGTGATGTATTGAAGAGATGAACACTCAAAAAAAACAACAATGTTTCGGTTCCACAAACGGAACCTTCCTCAGGGTGATATATATATGATGAAAAAATACTAACTAAAAATATATATATATTTTAGAAATCCGTTCTGTAGTATTAGTTAATAATTCTGCCTTTTTTTTTTTTTCTGTTTCCAACTAAACGCCATTTTTAATGAGTTTTAATGTACTGAGTATCCTGTGGTTGCTACAGCAGGCTCCTGCACACCTCTTTTTAATCCCTGCTCTCTCCCCAGCAGTGCAAGAGCTTTGGCAGCAAATTATCACAAACAGATCTCCTGCAGTGTTCCTAGCATCAGGCTGTCTATTGTTCCAGCTTTTACCTCAGTCACCGTTATTAATATAAGGTTATATTGTAGTTGTTGCGGCCACTGATTGCAGGATAGTTTCACAGGCTGCCATATTGTGAACCCAGGGAACCTGATCTTCCCTGATCGATCACAGAAGAACGGATCGATCGGCAGCTTAGGGAATTACTTTTCCGTAAAGGTAAATCAAATGCTGCATATTAAAGTAAACAAACAAACAAAAAAATGCAACCTGGAACTATCCTTTAATGGCTCATCTTGTGAAGCCTGCATGTGATTTTAGTTGTGCAACAGAAGGCAGCAGTAGACTGCAACTAATTATTGTGACGTCAAATCAGTTTATTATCCTACAGTGTCAGTGTTGTAGTACAGAGAAAGACAATGTAGCTGATGGAAAATATTCGACACCCTAATATAGTCAATATTGGAAAACAATGTGCTTGACTTTTTTAAACATTTATTTTTAATTTTTTTTATGTATCGTTAACACATTAAGTGCACGAACCTTCACAAAAGTTACCAAATGTTGTATATCCCTGCTGAATAGTCTAGGAGCCTAAATGCCCAAATCACTGTAGTACTGGGCCTGGGTCCTCACTCCTAATTCAGGCTCTAGGAAGACTTGATCTTCCAGTGTGTAAAGAGGGTGACATAACAGTTTGTCTCTGTCTATTTATTCCAAATCATTGAGATTAATGGTTTATGGCTCCAGAATTGGAACCCACGTGTTCCCTGAAGAACAAAATTAAATACTTTGGCTGAATGTGACATCCCTTTAGTGAACTAAACGCTCTTCATAGCGGTTAGATTTTGCTGGCTCGATAGGCAAAATGACAATAATCTAAACTACTCAAAAAAAAGCAGTTTATTAAAAATAAAATAATTTGTTAGCTGTAAATTATGCTGTGAATAGCCATTCCAGCCCTGGTTTCTGAACTGTATTGTTTGAGTGACATTGTCATTCACTCTATCTGTAAGGACTGCGGGGCCCTGGAGATTCCATGTAATGTATTATCTGAACTGAAGAGACCTACAGTACATATTTCTATAGTTCTTTACACACTATTGCATCTATGAAGACCTCTCAATAAAAAATCGTAAATACTGTATATGGCTTTCTCGTAAAATAATACACATTTATATAGAGTGGGAAAGAAAATAAATTAAAAACTCACATCCATACCAGAATCCCCTTATCTTACATGTCCTATATTCTGAGATATAATAACCTACAGTAGGAGCACTCGCAGAGCTGAAGGTTACTTGACCACGGGTGCATAACCAGTAATATCCTCACGCAAAGGGGAATCAGCAAAATCAATATATAACCCAACAAAGGTAGGCCCTTACGTGGTCTCAATACAAAAAAAAAAAGCAATTTATTCGTTAAGAATGATCAACGGTTCAGGCCAATCTAGGATCTTTGCCCTAGAAACATTGATCATTTTTTAACAAATAAATTGCTTTTTTGGTATTAAGACCACTGGAACGCCTACCTCTCTATGGTTATATACACATAGCTTGCGTGATGGGTATGCAAGATAAATGGGAATGCACTAACTTTTTTTTTTTTCCTACTATAGTAATTAAAACGTTCTATCTACATGTCGGTATTTATGAGCCTTTTATAGCCACAAAAGTTTAATCTTCAGCTAAGTTGCAGTCTGCAACCACCCGGCTGCAGCAAAAGATTGGTCAAGAGTAGAGATGTGTGGAACGGTCCTAATTGCATTTGCAAAAATGTTAAGTGGTTTTGTTCCCAAATTCGATTCCCTCAGAAATGTTTGGCCAAGCCTCAAAAGGCTAAAAATGTCACCAAATGAGTGAGCTTCCAGCAAGATATTGGCAGAAAGTGAGCGAAGCATGGTGTGTGCGTCCTATTTAAAGTCCGTGCATTAAGCCAATCCTGCAATGTTATAAAGTTTTGCAAGCGAGTCTACCGATTTGAATGTGAAGCCTATTCCAGCTTCATGTTACAAAGCCAGTATAACCAGCGTCACACTGATAAGGCCCTAAGAAAGCTGTCTGTGAGTAGGGTTACTGGCTCTGCACTTCTTTAGCCCAGGCTGTGCTGAAATGTGTAATGCGGCAGCCGTACATTTATACAGCATGGGTCCATGTTAAAATAGACATGAAGCACAAGATGACACTGTGTGCTTATTTGCATGTCATTGCCCAGAATCCCTGGCAGCAGTGCAAGCATTGTATGCTAAGAGATAATGGGGAAGGGTCGGGTTGCAGACCTGTCTGAGACATGCGAATGTGCTCACAAGGGCTATCTTTATCTGCTGAGAATTTAGCAAATTAGCATATTAAACAAAATTGCACTATACATTGACTTCATGCTCGGCGAATCGCTTGTGAACTAACGAATCTCAAGAAAGTGCACATTTTGCATGGTTCAGACCTCATTTGGAAATGTTTTAGCCGAAATATATAGTGACACAGGTAGAGGTGGGACTGTATTAACCCGTCGAATAGAACCAAAGTAAGGTAGAAATTACATCTTTAATGGCCAACTAATGGTTAAAAGAGTCACACTTTCTAGACCACTAGGATACCCTCTTCAGGCTCACCTATAGCCTATACTGTATGTATCACTTATACCTTACTGTTTGTTGTTCGGTCTAGTTATTTCCCTTCTTGCTTATCTGTGTTCTTCTTTCTGTAGAGATGTAGTCTGACACCTAGTGGACAAACGTAAGAAAGTCCTAATGGAACCTGGACTTTAGGAAGACAGATATGAAGGGGTTTCAAATCTTAAACTCTCAATCTGATACGGAGGCCTGTACCTCGGGAAGCAGGGGGTCCCAGGACCTGAAAGTAATATGGTCAGCTCCCTCTGCTTCAATCCTACTGTATGATATGTATTTTATCCTACAGATAAAAATGTAAAATTACATTTGAATGAGCTGTGCAGGGAGACAGAGAGAGGGACCGCTTCTCTCTGATCTCGCTGTGCGTCTCTTACAGACTGGTGGACTTAATGCAGACATGGGGTTTCCCACACACTATAATAATTTGTTGTAATGGTCCTCCCTGCCATTGTGCCATCCTATACCCCCCCCCCCCCCACACCCCCAGCATCCTCTCGCCCCTCTGTGCTGCTGTGGATGTACAGCCCCCCTCCCATCCAAAATTGTCACCTTCCTTATCTCTGTTTTAACACCCAATGCCTCCCTCACCCCACTGTAAGAAATCTGTTCCTGGTTTTGGCTGGAGCTCACTCTTGCAGAGTTGGTGAGCTCTCAGACAGACCTCCCCTTGGATCTGCAAGCACTATCACCTGTGCTTGCAATCACTGCAGCTCTGTCTCTCTGCTCTGGCATTGGAGGAATTCCTACATACTGTCGGTATGATTAACCCAACGGGTGTCCCGTTCAGAAGCAGGTACCACAGCTGCATTAATCCTTATGGGAAATTCCCCCTTGTGCTGGGCCGTGATGCGCTTTGCCACACTTGGGCCACGGTACACCCGCTCCAAGTGACGTGCAGGGTGAAATTGAATCATGCTTCATCTGTATAAAAAAATTATATGGAACAAGGATTTCTATGTTGGCTTCCACATTTACTCCCATGTATGAACTCCAACCTCTCAAAATGCTGTCATTCACCTGGACGCTAAAACTATTAATAGGAACCCTTCTAACTAGAGTTATACTACTCTGCAACCACAGCCCAAACCCTGACCCAACCATTAGAAAGTCAAAGGAAACTTCCACTGATTTTACTAATGATTATACTTTTCTTTTCTCTCTCTTTACAATAGAATTTAAATTGGAACAGGCACAGATGCACACATCCCTATCGGGAACCCTCACAAACACAGGGCTCATGTAGATTACTACATGTTAATAAAATACAGTATCATAGCTGGTGTCCGTTATGCACTGGAAAGAGCACATGATCTCCAGCAGTATATTTATCGCAGTGGGGTTGTTGTAGCCTCACATAGGGGCAGAATCATCAAGAGCTGGTAAGCGTTAGCGCACCCGATCCAACCTCAACTTCCATTCAAGTCAATGTGGAAACATTCAAGTCAATGGGAGTTAACGTTGAATCGTGTACGGCGCGCTAACCAGTATCACCGTTTGGTGAATCTAGCCTGTAGGCTTCTATTATTTAAGCAGATGGATCTGATAATAGTAACATTATAGCACACTGGTGCTCAACTCCCGTCCTCAAGACCCCCCAACATGCCAGGTTTTAAGGATATCCCTGCTTCAGCGCAGGTGGTCAGTCTTTGACTGAGCCACTGATTGGGCCACCTGTGCTGAAGCTGGAATATTCTGAAAACCTGACCTGTTGGGAGGTCTTGAGGACTGGAGTTGAGCAAACAAACAAAATAATTATACCACGGGGGTTATTTATTAAATATACCCAGCTGTAAACCTTGCTGGAAAAAAAAATGTACTAGGTTATCACCAGTGCTGTCTTTCCTGCACATTATTGCCAATGTTAAGCAGTCAAGACTTTGATGAATAAGCCTTAGCAATGCTTCACTGCATATAAATCAGCACATACAATCAGGCAGCAGACACGAGGAATGTGCAATGCAAGGGCTTCACTATACAGGGCCAGATTTTGTATATGTGTTACCGTCCCTGTCCCATTGGCCCCACTGTTAACTTGTTCCCCCTCACACTGCTTGCTGCTCACTCAGAACCAGACAGCAGCCAATCTCATTAACTTTCTGTGCTCCGTCTGGACTTCTTCCCCATCCTCATGGAACACGGCACAGAGAAGAATCAGCAATGCGATGTTGCTCGTGCAGTGAAACAAGGTACTTCCGTCGGGGTTGCCCTCCTTAAGCAAAAATAAGCAGAGACGTACAATTTCAGAACATCGGTGCTGTGTGTTCAACTGCATTAGTGTGTATGTGTGTGTACCAGTGTATAATAGTGAATTTGTGTAGTAACAGTGAAGAGAATCAGGTGCTGGCAATAGCAGGGTCAGCAGCTATAAATGGGCAAAAGCGAAAAACAAGGAGTCCTTGCCCGTGCTGTCCTATATGTTCAACTGGAAAGGTCCCCTTGCAGCTGTGTATATTGGAGCAACTCCTCAAACGCTCCTAAATTGAGGTCCCCCAAAGGGGATCTCAAAAAGACAAAAAGAATTGCACACACAGTGCACCAGGGATCAGTATTAAAATATAAAAACAATTTAATATCTGGTCAAATGACCACACATATAGTAACCAATATACAACTGAATAGCACAATTACAGAGAATAAGAGAATTAATAATAACACAATACACAACAGTTAAATAAAATGCCAAATCCCTCCCCCACGAGGATAATAGCGACAATAGCTTCTATGAAGTCTACACCACAAATCAAGTTCACCTGAGAAACATTCAAGTAGAGTGTTCAGCCACAGCAAAGGTGATAAGAACCACAATGGAGGGGACAGATTCTATTAACCACAAGGAGCAGAGCGGGTAGCCATGGCTGGCACTGATTTTGCGCCCAGACTGCACCAGCACACGGCAGGACTCTCCTCCACTCGTGCTTCCTGGTTCTTCTGTCCCAGTTAATGGGTGAGCGCGTTGAGCACCCTCTCGAGACCTCAACGCGTTTCGCAACAGCGTACTTCGTCAGGAGAACACGGAGGCTGCTCAACGCGCTCACACTGGTTCGCTGTGTGAGCTATAAATGGGCTCTATGAAAATGTGTATTTGCTAAGTATTTACCATGCCTGACTCCCTTGGCTGCCATGGGACAGGTGTCGATTTGTTTCATTGTAATGTTCTGAAAATGTGGGCGATCTCTTGGTTAAACGTTTGCCAAAAAGTGCTCTGTTTAAAAACGGCAACTCACCTTTGATAATAAATGTGTTAAATGTGCTACCCACCGTTAGTTCCTCAGGTGCATCAGATAATTAACAAAAAATGTCCCAGCAATTTGGGGAAATTAAATTCCCCATCAACAACATTGACCAAGTACTTTTGGGAAATAAAAATTGCCACGACATGCAATGTTTAATTAATCACTTTTCATTTAAATGGATCACGATCGTCTCAGACTTGTCCTGCACACAGAGTCACATTTCTGCTGAATCAGGGAAGGCTCAGTAATAGTTGAAACTGATATTGCTACAGGTAAGATATATTAATTATAGGTGGGTTTGTATCAGTCCATCTTTTCTACCATTTGTGTGCTGGAGCCTAAAACACATTTTCTTACACTCTTCAACTACAATCTAAAAATATCAATATTATAGAAAATTCCTACATTCTGGCAGATGTAACATGTTTTATTTTTAAGAACTGAAAGTGTACACAGAACATGAATAATGAGCCCCTGCCCCATAGAGCTTACAAACCAATTGTGGGTGCCTTAGGGGAAATAAGGTGACTTGCCCAAGGTCACATGGAGCTGATGCCAGGATTTGAACCCACCTACGGAAGGGCCACATTGAGAAATTTGCTGCCATAGGTACTTACCTTTTTGCTACTCCTCTTGCAGCCTCCCCATGTTACATGGCGATTCCATAACAACGGGATGCCATGTGACATCACGTTGTCATGGCGAATGCAGCGGGCCTTCCCTGTGTATCCTGTACCTGGGATAGCAGCGGGCCTTCCCTGTGTATCCTGTACCTGGGATTGCAGCGGGCCTTCCCTGTGTATCTTGTACCTGAGATTGCAGCGGGCCTTCCCTGTATATCCTGTACCTGGGATAGCAGCGGGCCTTCCCTGTGTATCTTGTACCTGGGATAGCAGCGGGCCTTCTCTGTGTATCCTGTACCTGGGTTGTTAAAAATCTCTTGTTACATGGGTATGTTGATAAAATGGTTTGGGACTGTAGCAAATAATGTTATTGGCCAGATGTTGTGGTCCCCTACAATGCATGATGTTCTGAATATGACATCAACATCATGTAATGAAGTACGTTTCTGTGTATATTTCATTAACCTAACTAACTATAGTTTACTGTGTTTATTAAACGTTCTAAAAATACATAGTATAGTCAATATGATGATATAAGCTACCATAATAAAGCTGGTGTTATCATTTGTCGGTGTTATACATGGATCCTACACAAATTGATACAGACACAAACAGTTGTCTTAAAAAGTGTGTCTATGCTAATGTGCACGTGATTGACGTTACAATTGTGAGAATACTTGATAATTATCATCATGATAATGATGAAGTGACGTGATTTATATTGCAAAAATATTACCAACATTGTCATATTGGTAAATTAGAAATGCTAAATGACAGTAACATTTGCAACAAAATTGTGTTTTCTGTTAACAGTTTTACACTTGGTACATGTAGGACACATCCACACACGTGTGACTTATACATACACATGTCACAAATGTAAATTAATGTTGACTATTAATTCCTAGCATTAAAAAACACCTACATTGCTAAATATAAGATGTAGTACGCATTGTTGTGATTACAGGCATTCATGCATGGAGTGTTATGATCAGTCAATTTCATCCGTGATGAATGAGCTCCCGTAAGTAAACAAATAAGTACAGGTATCCCCTTGTCTCCAAACACCTCTATATTACATTAATGGAATTTATAAGGAAACATACATAAAATGTGATGAAATGTGAGTAATCATTTTCTAATACAATGCACATGAAAGCTCAAGAGTAGCTAAATGCATATACATGATACAGAAAGTACATGTATGTTACATTTGTGTTAAAACCAATATGTTGTGTTTTTACTTCAAATAATTATAGGAAGATTGAGGTAGGCACATCTTATGAGAGATGTCAGCAAATATACATACCATGATCAGTCATACTGGAGATATACCTATAATGCAAAGGAACAATATATAAATTGCAAACATTGACATGCCATCTTCAGTACCGTAAACAACACAGCAAAGTGTGTATTTGGTGTTAAATGTGCAACACCATGTATATTTCATGACATTCAAAATGTAAATAAGGCTGGTGTACACATCATATGGATGTACATGTTACACTGCACCAATAACATTGTATGTAAGCATACTAGAAGCATGAATGAGTATGGCCATAATATGTGTATTGTGTTAGCATAAGGAACAACACAATGCTAAAATATTAGTGCTTTGTTACCCCAGTTGTATTCACATACACACAACTAAAGTACAATTGAAGAGGGATTATATAACCTGTGCAACAATAACATACCGGTGCCACATCCCTTTGTGCACACAGCAGAGAAAAGAAAGGTGTGCAACCCATATTCATCTGTGTCCTACCAGAAGGGTATATAAAAAAACATTATTGTTAAGATAACATAATGTAACTATAAAAGTATAACTTGGAACATATATGTTTTTACTTAAAAGAAAAAAATGAATTGATGAGATTCTGGAGTGTCTGGCCACCACTGGCTGTTTGTTCATTTTCAGCAGCTACATGGGTGGGATGCTCGTCTACCAAAGGCTCAGCTAGGTCTGATTGTACATTGTGCCTGAGTGCAACATTGTGCAAAATGCAACAGGCAAGGATAATATCAGACACTTTTTGAGGCTTGTATAGAAGAGCCCCACCAGTTCTGTCCAGACACCTAAATCTGGTCTTGAGTAGGCCAAATGTCCTCTCTATAACAGATCTTGTAGATATATGGGCTGCATTGTACCTCTCCTCTGCTTCAGTTTGAGGGTTTAGCACCGGAGTCAAGAGCCACGGCCTAATTCCGTATCCTGAGTCACCTATAATGAATGGAGCACACATAAGCTGACATTAGTGATCAAATTGTACAATGCCAACATTCCTAAATAAAAATGTGTTTTGTGTTAGAACATGTAAATGTGTACTCACCCAGCAGCCAACCATGTTCAAAATGTCCCTCTTCGAACGCATGGAAGACTGAAGAGTTCCTCAGGATAAGGAATCATGACTGGAACCAGGGAATTTGGGTACCACATGCATTATCCTCATCGTCGCATCACATACCACCTGTACATTGAGTGAATGGTAGTGCTTACGATTGCGGTACACATGCTCACTCTGACTAGGTGCAATCAAAGCAACATGTGTGCAATCGATTGCACCCAGCACACATGGTATTCCTGCTATATTATAAAAGCCAGTCCTGACTTCCAGCCACTCTGTCGCCTCTGTAGGAAAATGAATATAATTCCTAGCGCGTCTATTGAGTGCATAGAAAAACTGGGTCAAGGCCCGCGAGAATGTAGATTGCGAGACCCCGCCCACTATGCCCACAGTTGTCTGGTATGACGCGGAAGCAAGATAATGTAATGAGCACAGCATTTTAACAAGCCCAGGGACTGCACGACCTCTGGCTGTGAAAAAATCTAAATCTCCCCTTATCTCCTGATAAAGAGATAAGATTGCTGCTGAACTCAAACGATAGCGACTTACAATCTCCTCCTCACTCATCCCATCTAACAGGGTTCTCTCCCTGTACAGACGCGGACGAGGCACAACTTGTCTCCTCTGTCTTCTCCTCTGATCTCCTGTCCCTCTACCTGTCCCTCGGCCTGTCCCTGTCGTATCCGCGTGACTGTCCCTGTCACTGTCCCTCGGTGTGTCCCTCCCTTGCCCTATATGATTCTCTTGATCATCAAGCATGTCATAGAAAAGAATGTTCCTCCGTCTCCTAAACAATCTCAACATTTTGAAATGAGTAGCTGTGAATGAGCAGGTAATGGGCGTCCTTTAAATAGGTATGTGATGATGTCAGGTGACATAGTAAAATGCAAGGTGTTACATTAACATAATAAAGTACTTCTGTGGCAAGCTGTGTGCAGTTGTTGTTATAAGTATTTGTTGTGTGTATTCTGCAGGGAATGATGATATTTGCCAATGATGTGACATGAAGCTTTGTACAAACATTGCTTGCAAATAAATAGTTGCATGTGCAATGCATGTAAAACTTCTGAAGGCAACAGTCAGTCATGTAATTAGACAAAAAGGCTGAGATTGACGTGGGAAAAGTTTTGTGTAACATGTGTAATTAGCCATGTTATTGTCACATGTTGACAACAATGAATAGTCGTGTGCATATGCATGCATTTCTGTAATGAGGATAGTTGGTATAGAATGAGTTTACAAGGTGTCCCAATGATTAATTACTGTACATGTGTGTATAAGTTAGGTTGAAGTGCTTGTAATGCTACGGTTACAATGTAAACATGCAATGTGATTGAGCGTCCAATAAGTGACGTCATGAAAATAGGGAGGACCCAAAAGTATATGTAAACATGAGAATACAGATGTACATGAACGTTTAAAGATGCGTGACACATTACTAGCATTGTGTAATGTAAAGGAAGATGAATATACGGTGTATGTGTGACATGTGTGACATGTGTAACATCATGTAAATAATTATTGCTCAGTTCAATAAAATGTGTGATATGATGTGAGGTTCTCCTTTAAGAGTTGAGTATAGTATTTTCCCTTGGCACATCATCACATGATGAGTAATGTGACCCGCAAATGCTGAAAACATGTAAAAGTATAATGTTATGCAAATAATACACGTCAGCTGTGACACAATGCAGGGAATGCACCCACACTGTAATGCAAATGACGTTTGTATTGTGAGCAATGAAACGTAAACAGTACTATACTGTTATACGTCCCCGCTCCATTGACTCCATTGATGTACAGAATAATTTTTTTTTCTAAGTGCCGTTCCGGCACCCTTAGCGATCGTTCTCCCCTCCAAACTGCCAACTTTAGTTGGCGGGAGAAATTGGCCATAACATCTCAATTTCGTAGTGCCGATCAGCCCCGATAAGCTGATTTTTTTTGTTGAATCCAGCCGATTTAAAAAAGTGGCGATCAGTGGCGAAAACAGGCTTATCGGCAGCCGACTGGCCTTAACAAAATAATCGGCTCCGAAACCTGGCGAAATCAAGCACTTATCGGCGCTTACTGAATCTCAAACCCAATTTTGGCTATAAAATGGCGATAATTCCCTTATCAACGCTTACTGCATGAGGCCCTTAGAGAGACTGGAAACCTGGGCAGGTAAATGGCAGATGAGGTTTAATACAGATAAATGTAAGCTACGCCCTTTCCTCTGTTGCTCGACTGCTAAAACTCTGACTCAGGCTTTCATTCTCTCCCATCTCGATTACTGTAACCTCCTGCTGTCCGGCCTTCCTGCCTCTCACCTGTCTCCCCTACAATCTATCCTTACCACTGCTGCCAGAATCACTCTACTCTTTCCTAAATCTGTCTCAGCGTCTCCCCTGCTGAAATTCATCTCCTGGCTTCCTATCAAATCCCGCATCTTGCACTCAATGACTCTTCCTCACTTTTAAAGCTTTACACTCTTCTGCCCCTCCTTACATCTCAGCCCTAATTTCTCGCTATGCACCATCATGACTCTTGCGTTCTGCTCAAGGATGCCTTCTCTCTACTCCCTTTGTATCTTAAGCCCTCTCCCGCCTTAAACCTTTCTCATTGACTGCCCCACACCTCTGGAATGCCCTTCCCCTCAATATCCAACTAGCACCCTCTCTATCCACCTTTAAGACCCACCTTAAGACACAGCTGGTAACTCAAAAAAGATAGTAGTGGTAGGTAAATTGTAATGGTTAAAAATACTTTATTAATATATTTGTTAAAATAAAAAGGTGTACCTAAATGAGACTAAAATTACTGTATAACCCAGTCAAAACCTGCTATCACCTGGGTATATTGTATGGTAGATGCTAGTGTTAACATATGTCCAAACGTAGCACACAATCCTGTATCACCCTATAATAATGTGTATATAGGTATATTGGCACTCTATCATACCTCTGTAATAGTATACTGGAGGATAATTGCCAAGATAAAGGGGTGTATCCCTTCCAAATCAATTATTTATTTATTTATAAAGTATTTTACCAGGAAGTAATACATTGAGAGTTACCTCTCGTTTTCAAGTATGTCCTGGGCACAGAGTAAAACAAATAGTACATGGTTACAAGTACAGTTACATAAATGAACAAGGTATACTTTATATACAAGACATTGCGTGCACAGTTAAAGAAAATATATATTATGAGCGTATGAAACAGTTACAGACCAGATTAAAGTGTGAGACCGCCTTAGATTTGAAAGAACTTAAACTGGTGGTGGATGTGAGAGTCTCTGGTAGGTTGTTCCAGTTTTGGGGTGCACGGTAGGAGAAGGAGGAACGTCCGGATACTTTATTGAGCCTTGGGACCATGAACAGTCTGAAATTCATAGATTTGTGTGATTTGAAAGAACTGTATACGTGAAATGAATAAGTCAGTTGCTGCAGATTTAATGTGTGCTAATAGGTAATATAACCCCTAATTATATAAAGGTGATTATACTAAGCACGTACACCAAAAAACCCTCGTTGATGCAGGCATTAACACTTAAAAAATCCAAGGTAAGTATCAGGATAGGAAATCAAATGTGCATCCAGACAACATACTGCTTGTATGATAAGGCATTGGTTCTGGGTGCACCCGATATAGTAAGTCAGTTGCAAGCTCCGTATACTGTAGTGTCCTGCTAGATCGAGCTCCTCACTGCAGATCTGATATAAATCTATGTGGTGTTCAGAAACCACTAACCATAATCGCAGCCATTAACTAATATAATTATATATATATATGTAACAGGTTTCCGCCCCAAAATTGCAGATTGGCCGCTCTAGGGAAATACTACTCTGGTTACACATGGCTATAGTGTGGTGCACCTGCTGGCTTACAAGTCTCCCGCTTGATGGTATTAAGGGGAATAGCATCAGGACTGGTTTGTGAGGTAATGTTGAGTTATACTCACTCATGGTACAGCACCTCCATCTCTTCCAGATCCCCAGCATAGCAGGGAGGAGTCTCTGAACGAGAACCTCTATATGCACCTTCTTCCTTAGTGACTCCACACAGGACAGAAGCGATATCTTTCTTTGGCATCCTTTATTACAATAGAGGCAACGTTTATTCTAACATTTGCTGTAAACTAGCCGGGTTACATTCTGGGTATGTGCTGGGTATGTGCTGGGTATGTTCTGGGCTAGTTTGAGGCACGTTTAAGGCATTTCTGCATTGACTAACGACCCATAGGATTAACACAGCAGGGATCCCTGGCAGTCCAATTCAGTTTGAATGGGACTGCCAGGGACCCCCGCTGTTAATCTGATAGGCCATTAATCAATGCAGAAATGCTGGGGCTAGTTTAAGGAAAGTTTAAGGCATGTATTCAGAATGTACCTGGGTGTTTCCTGGGTTTTTTGGGGAATTGCCACTGGTTTTTGTTCGAATAAGAGTTGCCTCTACTGTAACAGCAGACATGGGCAGCCGCCCATCATAGTGGCTTTGTTGTCTAGCCACTCATTCTCAGGTTGCCAACCCAAAGGAAATCCCTGACCTTACACTCCCAGGCAAGGGCACTGAAAGCAGGTCTAACTCTTCCCCTACTCCCTAATGAAGTAAGAGGTATAGTCTTCCACACCACTCCCTAGAGGGAGGGCCACAAACACTGCCAGAGCCCTGACAGGTTGCTGTATAGACTCACCTCACTCAGATGGTGAGGCACACACACTAAATTCGGGAAGTGCTGCATATTATATAGCTTCAGTAGGCACCACCCCTGTGTCACTGTTAGTGGACACAGAGTCTGATGTCACTTCCTTCACTAAATAATACGCAGCATATGAAGTGAGGGCAAACCCCATGATTACTCCTGGCAAACCTGCCCTTTAACAGGGATTATTGCACAGGAGGAGAAAGACATGTAACCCCAAAATTACACAGGGCTACAATCTCCCTCTGGTGGATCCAATGGTCCCCACTTGGCTCTAAATTTGCTGGGTCTTCCTTCAAACAGACAACCTGCAACATAACAATACAAAATTCACATTAATACAAAAATACAAATACAACACAAGTGCATTACTGTAATACAGAGCATATTCATTTTACCCTCCCATCACTAGGACTACTCCCTCGGAGAATCCACTCAATAATAGTGCCTGGGATCAGGTTTCTTAACTTCTCGCCCGTTGTGATCAATAATGGTGACACTATATGATCTGGGCGACCCATTCAATGGTCTGTATTCTAACTTGTGCTTGTAAGTGTTCCTGCCTACACTCCAGACACGCATGAGATAACATACTCTAGCCTCAGTTCGGTACTCAGAGTGACTAGATTTAAATTTAAGTTAGTCCTCCACCGCTTCCCTTAACCATGTATCCCGGTTGTCCTCAATTTCCTGCATTATAGGCTCAGGAACAAATGGATACTCAAAGCCATGAGACTGCTTATACCTAGCCACTATGGCTCTCTCAGCCCTGCTTACTCTCACCAGTCTCTTGTTTCCCGCAGTACCCAGGACAGTAGTTCTTCAGGGGCAATAACTTCATACAAAATAGAGGACCCTTTAGGGGTGACTATCCACTTTTGGATTTCATCCCATCTCCTCTTGGCCTTCCTCAGCCGAGTACATACCCACATGCCACCAGTGATCAATCACATCTCCTCGCATCAGAATGAATCTAGTGCGGTCCAACCATTCAGAGTAACCCTCATATAACGGAACCCACCACTTAGTGCTATGATCCCGCAATTGGTTTCGCACCACCAGGGCAGTCTCATGCCCTTCTGAGTCCCCTTCTGACGAGACCCCAGATGTGATACTAGAATGTGTAGAGGCCCCATAATGCCTCCTCTAACAATGTGGGTGTAGATAGTAGGATTCATCTTAGGTGGTTTCACATATGGTACTACCTCCTTCCCAGATCCCTCATCCGAAGGATTACAGTCCCCCCAGTCCATGGCCAACACAGGCCGCTCCTCAGAAGTGTCCCATGACTCCCCAGACCACCTTTGGCTTGAACGTGACCCCAAAGGTGACGTGGTAGGGATAGGGGCAGGGACATTGGCCTTGGCACTGGGCAAAGGGAATGGGGAAGTGTTCTTACGCTTCGGCAGGTAAATCAGCAGCTTGGCAATGCCACAACCTGTCGTGGCCTTGGGGGTAGCAGAGTCATCAACCCGCTGTCCTCCACGGCCTTGCATAGCCTGCCGATATTTCTCTCCATCCGGCTGTACAAGACATTTGCTGCTCAGCGCCGCTGACTGATGCTCCCTGTCGGTTCCGCTGCTAACCCCGGAAGTCTTCCTCTCACGAGGTGGCACCATCTTGGGTGGAGTCGTCCCACCCCGGAACTTCCTCTTCTATTTAGACGTCCGGCACCGGATGTCCCGCAACGCTTCTCGGCTCCGCTTGGGCCTTTGTTTGGGCCTTCACTACGGCCGCCTCCATTGGAGCCAGTGGGGAGTAAGGAGGTTCCTCACCACTCCGCTGCCTTGCAATGGTCTCCTCTTCCTCCGGTCCCGTCTCCGGATGTTCCTCTGCTGCACGGGGAGTCGCCACGGCCGTGGGACTCTTCCGCTGCTCCAGTCGCACCAGCGCTTGTTGGCGAGGGATGTTGATCTGTAGAGGGCCCAAATCACAGGTAAGCCGCTCTTCTTCCACAGCACTGCTGCAGTGGTCCGCCGGTAGGCGCATCATCACCGATGCACTGCTCCCATGGTCGTTGTCCGACGAGGATGATGCCGATGAGGGTAAGGGTACCTCCGCAGGGGACCGACATTGAGGCTCCGGTTTCCCGCTACGGTCACAGGCCTCTACGTTCTCTTTCTTCGGCGCTACCATCAGGAGCGATCCCCATTCCCCGGGATCTCTCTTCTCTGTCTTGATCTTTGGCGGTTCTACGGCCGTCAGCATGGCTGTAGTTCCTCCCGCCTCTGTGTGCCCAGGTACGAATGGCTCCACGGCCCACAAGTAGTGGATGCCGCATTGAGGGCATCTCGCCATCGTACTGGCATCTCCGCCCGGTAGTCTACACTGCATGCATAGACACCGGAGAATTTCTCGATCACCCGTCTTCACTACCAGGTAGCCTCCTGGAAGTTGGTAGGGGTGTATAGCAAAATCCACCATGGCACAGTCAGTAGTTGCGCTGTGTAAGGGAGACACACGACACAACAGTCTCTCTTGCTCGCCAGCTCTTCGCAACTGAAGGATTGGAAGCTCCTCCTTTACTCAAATCAGCTTTCCATTGGTGGGTGCAGTGACCCCTCCCTCTGCTGGAGATTAAAGGAGGGTCCCACAGTGGCATATCATGACTCAGAATCGGCTCTGAACCTATCACAGTATAGGGGGGCGGGACTTCAGTTTTCGCGCCAATTCCCGGCCAAATCCCTGCAGAATTTCTCTCAGCGCTCTGCACACGCGGTTTCCCAGGGTGGCGGGAACCGCCATCTTTGATTACTTTGCAGTCCACACTCACCGCAGTTTTAACTTGCTCGGTAATCACCGACTGATACTCAGATACATCATCCGACATTTCACATGTAATTGCAACGTATTCACTGATCTCCTGTTCTGAAACACTCAGGGAATTCAAACAGGAGAGAAAGGATGCAGCCACAGCTTTCCGACACTCCACAGCCTACTCAGTATAGGCGTCTCCGCACACGCTTCCTCCGCTGCCCACACAGCACGTGCGCCTCTCATCTCTGGCGCGAAGAGCCATTTTGGGCTCTCCGCACCGCGCGGGACCACATCACATATAGTCGCCATTTTTACTTCTTTGCTGAAATTGCACATGGTGCTCCTCTGCTGGGCGGGCGCCATGCTGATGCAATAAAGTAAGCCAGCGTGCACATCTATATGTATCTCAAGTGTATATGCCTCAGTTGTAATGCACTACCTCAGGCTAGGTTAAACTCTCTCTCTGTATGCTGCACACGATATCAGTCCAGTGTAAGTGCTCTGTGGTGTACAATCTGGTTACTGGCTAGAAGTACCTAGGATCAGTCCCTCTGTACTTAACATGTCTTCTATTGTCAGTTATACATAGCGTTGACCCATACCAGGAGTTCCTGACCAAGTTAACAGGCTACCCCTAGACATCAAAAAACTACCCTCCTCCAGGTGACCCAAGCAATAGCCTTGTCTCCAGAACTATATCACCCCAATCAGGGGCATTTAGGGTGTGCTTTGAGAGCAGACAATCTACCCCTGTCTACCCCTAAGCTCCCTTCCACTCCGCAGCACTTTCCTTGAAGCATACATGTTCCTACATTAGTTCACCTAGCTGAAAGCCAGTCCTGTTGCCTATCTCAGCAGCGCCTCCAAAATGTAACGGGTTTCCCCCCTCCCCCCCAATCGCAGATTGGCCCCTCTAGGGAAATACTACTCTGGTTACACATGGCTATAGTGTGGTGCACTTGGTGTGGCTTACAGGACTCCTGAGTCTCCCGCTTGATGGTATTAAGGGGAATAGCATCAGGACTGGCTTGTGAGGTAATGTTGAGTTATACTCACTCATGGTACAGCGCCTCCATCTCTTCCAGATCCCCAGCGTAGCAGGGAGGAGTCTCTGAAAGAGAACTTCTATATGCACCTTCTTCCTTAGTGACTCTACACACAGGACAGAAGCGATATCTTTCTTTGGCATCCTTTATTAACAGCAGACATGGACAGTCACCCATCATAGTGGCTTGGTCGTTTAGCCACTCATTCTCAGGTTGCCAACCCAAAGGAAGTCCCTGACCTTACACTCCCAGGCAAGGGCACTGAAAGCAGTCTAGCTCTTCCCTGACTCCCTAATAAAGTAAGAGGTATAGTCTTCCACACCACTCCCTAGAGGGAGGGCCACAAACACTGCCAGAGCCCTGACAGGTTGCTGGATAGACTCACCTCACTCAGATGGTGAGGCACACATACTAAATTATGGAAGTGCTGCATATTATATAGCTTCAGTAGGCACCACCCCTGTGTCACTGTTAGTGGACACAGAGCCTGATGTCACTTCCTTCACTAAATAATACGCAGCATATGAAGTGAGGGCAAACCCCATGATTACTCCTGGCAAACTTGCCCTTTAACAGGGATTATTGCACAGGAGGAGAAAGACATGTAACCCCAAAATTACACAGGGCTACATATATAAGTGAGGTAATGCTCCGAGCTCGACGTGACAAGAGCTATTGCAATTAGATCAGCCTCCGCCGACGGCCGTTTCGCGCATGCGCGCTTTTTCAAGGCTGATAGGCTTTTTTTTTCTTTTGTATATTATTAGTATATTTCTCAGCACAGCACCATTACTCACCTACTTATTTAGAATTACCATTAGCTGAGCAGAGGTTCCCATCCCTTTCCCCTTTCCCCACCTGTATACCACCTTAAGACACACTTGCTTAAAGAAGCATATGAGTAGCACCGTGGCTAATACTATACACATGATTCATAAAACTTGGCCCCCTCCAGACGCACTTACCAGAATGCCCTCCTACTGTCTCTGTATATTCTTCTTACCTAACAATTAGATGTTGATCCAGGGAGTAATCAATTGCTAATTCTTGGAGTCAGGAAGGAATTTATTTTCCCCCTTATGAGATATCATTGGATGATATAACACTGGGGTTTTTTGTTTGCCTTCCTCTGGATCAATAAGTAAGTATAGATATAGGATAAAGTATCTGTTGTCTAAATTTAGCATAGGCATGTCTTTTTTCAACCTAATCTACTATGTAACTATGTAACAATTAAATCTGCCTATGGATCAATGTCTATCTTGTGTCTTTTTCTGATGTGAGTATTCATTGTACTCCATCTTTTAAACATAGGTAGCGACCCAATTTCTCCATTCCACAGCTGATTTTGAAATAAATAGATAACCGTTTCCTTTTTAGCAGGTGAAATTGCCTTTCTCCAGTCTCATTGCATGGCGTACTAAACATACTGTTTAAAAAGACTTCCTGATTTTTTTTTATATTTTACATACTTGTTATAGCCACGCACTGTAGTCTCCTTCTTATCCTGCAGTAGTAAAGAATACAGGACGGGAAATACTGGGTAAGATAATTGCATTGGTACTACCCCTATACTCTCTCAGGGAAATCCACAAAACAAAGAAGGAATGTTAGCGGAGGGATTCAAAAGAATAATCATTTCATACTGTAAATATGAAATGAGAAATACATCATGAAGAAGATGCTTTGCAATTGTGTATGCTATTTCCTAGATTCGCTAATGGTTGTTTAGTGACAGACAATACTTATTTCCACAATATTTATTTCTGATTTAACGTCACATTCACTAAGCATTGTGATAGTCTTTGTTACAATGTCCTCGTTAATACCTAAAATGCAAATGGAAATAATAGAAAACATAGTTGCCTTAAGGTGACGTAATGCAAATCATAACACCATTCAGTGACAGATTTCGGTAGGTGTGCACCACATGAGATCCATTGTACAGACCATGGTGGTCCAAGATCAATCCTCCAGGGGAACAAAAAGGCTAGGGGTTAGGTTAATACATACATAGTATGTACAGTAAGTACAGGTATTGTATGTTGCCTTACAAATAATAGCGCTTTCATTGTTGTATTAAGTACAATGTCCATATACTGTAATATACAACATTGCTACACACAGTTTCTACGTACTCCACAATTTAGAGTGTTGTTACCATGGCTGCTGACATGTGGGAAAGCCAGGCATTGGAAGTTGGGCCCGACCTCTGGCAAGGCCCAACTTCTTTGTCCAGCTGTTGGTCCTCTCATTGCTGCTGGGTCCCAGCTGCCAGCTTCCCTCACTAACACTGTCCCATGCCAAACCTCTGATGCCGGCACACACCAGGCCTCTCTGTCATGCCAGTGTATGTCGAATGCCAAGCCCAGCTTCCAGAATGTGCCAATGTCAGAGAGAGGCCGGCATCAGAGGCTCGAAGTGGGACAATGTCAGTGGGGAGAGTCAGAGCCGGCAGCAACAAGAGGACCAGCTGGGCAAAGAAGTTGGGCCTGGCCAGAAGTCAAACACAACTTATTTGTCCGGCCGACAGGTCCGACTCTCCCCAGCTGTGGGCCTCCCTCACTGTCCCATGCAAGGCCTCTCTCTGATGCCGGTGCTCCCCAGCATGAGAGTGAGGCGCATCAGAAGCCTGAGACCATCCCCAAAGTAGGTAAGTCTGTAGTTTGTATTTATTTTGGGATGGGTATTTTTTTGTGTGTATATATTTGGGGGGTGCGGTTTCTATATTTGTGGGTTGGGGGTTTTGTGGGTTGTATGTATTGGGAGGGTGTTCTTTAATGTATTGGATGGGGTCTGTATGTATTTTGTGGGGGGTAATTATTGTGGGAGTATTGTGTGTGTGGCCAAGGGGGGAGGGGAATAAGAATGAGGAGGGGGATTCAGGGAGCGGGTTTTAGTGAGAGTGGGGTAATTGATGGAGCAGGGTGAGGGTGGAGTGAGTGAGGACGAGAGGGGGGTAAGAGTGAGACAGGGGGTAGAAAAATAAATGGGAAGATGGGGGGAATAAAGGAGGGGGCTCGAGAGGTGTGAAATGGGCTTGCGAGACCACTGACACGTGGTGAGGGGGGGCACCGGTCGTAACTCTAGTCCTGGGCCTCTTGAAATCTGTGGGCGGCCCTGGCTGTTACTCCATCTTTTGTGCACTAAATTAATGTAGCCTTGACTTTTGCAAAACCTTAGTCTTTATCTGTAAAATCCCTGCTTATTTCAATACTTTAGAAAAGTTCACATATATATTGAAGACAGATTTGATGTTTTCCATTGTAGCTCAGCCTGTGAACACCCAGCAATATGTTGCAGTCTAACGTTAAATTTCACTAAGTGTAACCATCCAACTACATTTTTATCTGGAATGAGTTCATGGTGAAGAGGGATTATGGTTAGAAACTTCAGCCAATGCACACAATGTTGTAATGTTGATAGCTGCCCATTTATCTTTTAAATCTCCCTTTTCTACATCATATTTGCCGATAGAATATCACAATAATATTATCTGAGATTTTCCAATAATTGTAGTCTTATGCAGTAACCTTCAAATCATAATGACAGTAAAAGTGTGTTCATTGTTTCCATTATCTCTACCTTTCTCTGTTTTGTTGTGGGTAGTGTTTGGGCATAAGGGCTACCAAAGTTATTATATTCTGTGTTGTATATACTGTATCACTCTATCTACAGTATACTATTGTGTATCAGGTACAATTTGAATGAATTTTAGAGCATTTGAAGTAGTCATGTATTTATGAAACGGATAGGGTCTCCTTTCCACTTATACGCATTGTACTCCTGAAAGACCCCCTCTGGAACTCTCTGCTAATGCAACAAGCTGAATTGTCCTTTTCTGTGGTCCTGTGAGCGAGGATTACCAGCATAGCGACATTGCCTCCTACTGAGACGATTGCTACTACACCTGGAGGTTTGATTACGGGTGACGTCAGACGCCAGAATCAACACTGGATTCAGCACACCAAACAAACGGTGACAGGCGTGGGGAGATCCCCATCCAGAGGACAGCACAGTATTGAGTTATTAGAACTCCACAATGCGCTATTTCGAAAGCTGTTTGTGAGTTTGTTACCACGAGTCTTTTATGCTGTTTTTAACTTTTTACATTAAATAATACACTATGGTGATTGTCATTTTTTGTTTTTATTTTTCCACTAATTTGGAGATCCAGTTGAGCCTTCCGAAAGAAGCAGCACCTGATTTGGAACACTTTGGACATTTTGTGGTTCACATTTTTGATATATATTTTCTTGCTTTTTTTTCACTTTTATAGTCCATAGTAATTTATCCAGTCACTTAGTTTTATTGATTTCATTATGATACACTTTATTTAGCATATTCTATTTGTTACCACTTATCACTTTTAGTTTTTTGAACACACTTAGTTTAGAGGTTAATTTATAGGTTTTGTTAAAATGTACTCCCCCTAGGTAGTGTCTCAAGACCTCAATCGCCTATTTCACAGCAAGGCATTCTTTTTCCATAACTGAGTAATTCACCTTCCTCGAGAATAACTTCCAGGTCAGAAAAAGCATAGGGTGTTCTATTCCCTCAAACTGTTGGGACAGAATGGCCCCTACTCCTACATCAAAGGCATCAGTCTGAAGTACAAAGGGCCTATTGAAATCTGGGCTCCTAAGGACGGGACTCTCCAACAGACACATCTTCAGCTCCTCAAAGGCTCTCTGGCGTTCCCTAGACCATACTACTTGACAGGGGCACTCTTTCTAGTGAGATCTGTTTGGGGACCTGTAATTGTTGAATAGCCTGGGATGAGGCGATGATAATTATTCGCTAAACCCAAAACGGAATGTACCTATGTTTTTTTTCTGAGGGGTTGGGGCTTCTTTCAGGGCAGCGACAGTATTTTACTGGTCAGTGGCCTTACTTTCCCACCCCCAACGGAATAGACAAGGTACTTTTTTTTTGCCTTCTCTATCGGGGTTGGAGGCCATATACTGTAGGAGATTAAATGGGGAGAGCCCTGTGAAGGCCCTGGGAACTTCCTGCACTGCAAGCAGCAGAAAGGGGAGAAGTTCTTCTCAAGCTCTCTTTTCAGAGTGTGCAAATTTGCTCAACATACTCTTTAGAGGTTGGTTAAACCTATCTACCAATTTGTCAGTCTTTTGATGGTAGATCAATGTCTGAACTGACTTTACCCGTAACCGCCCTTTACTTCTACCCCAATCCTCTCAAGGGGAACATAGACCAAGAGTAGATGAACCAAGGGGGTGGATCTAATACCTTCTGGCTTGTTAGCTATCAATCAGGACATGTCTTGCTTAATTTGGTGATATCACCATGCACCTCTGGCCATAAGAATCATGACAAAATGCGTTCAATAGGTTTGTCTCTACAGAGGTGACCACCCCAAGTGAGAGTATGAGCCAGGGTGAACACAACCTTAACAAACACGGAAGGGACCAACATTTTCCTAGTGACTTCCCCTGTTTGTGTATGCTTGCTCACCATATACAGAATGTCCTTCAACAATTCAAAATGAGGAAACAGCATAATACCTTGGGCATCAATACATTGTCATTGATTTTAACCACCTTCTCATATTGTTCAGCAATAACCGGGTCTTCCCCCTGCCTCTTGCAGAAATCATGATAGCCCAGGTAAATCTCCAGGCTCTGTATCTCCCTTCTTCTGGCCAGTACCAATTATTACATATGTACATGCGTATTCTTACCTGGAGTCGCAGACTTTTCCAACCAGTCCTTTTTTTGTCATAGCGACTCTTCCTCCGAGATTTCGGAGCTTTGTGTCTTCGGGAGAATATCTTGGCAGAAAAGAGGAAGACTTTCCTGGGCTTCTCTGGTACAAGAGAAGGAGGCTCCTCCAGAGATGGAGCCAGTAAACTGGAGAAATGGGACAGTCATGTACAAGCAAGCTGGGGGCAGGGAGCCAAGGGACGACTGCTACTTGTAGCCGTCCAAACTTTTACCTGTAGCAGGATGTTGGCAGTTGGGTACTTTTTTATATCACCATTTATACTTTCAATGATCCATGGAGTGTTATAGGACAGCAGATCATCCAGCAGAAGCTCCTGGAGGACAAGGGTCTTACCATAGCCCGAATCAACAAGGGCCAGATTTTCCCCAACTAGGATTGAAACCAGCCACGGCTTGAAGTTTTATCTGAGGAAGTCTGTGGCGATGGTCCTGTTGAAGGAGCAATCAATCTATAGGCACACGATAGGACTATGGCTATGTTTCCATCAGGCAGAATACGGAGACGTCTCTCTCACAATTGGTTGTTGGGGATACCCCTTAACTGGATGGGAGACTGGAGACCAGGAACCGGGTTTGTCTTGTGTGCAATGTCCTCTGAAACTCCCCTCTTTTTGTGATGAGCCAAACTCAGGAAATATAGGAGGGTACCGACAGGCACCGGCGCCTCTCCACTGTTGGAATAGTTGTTCCTTTCGTGCTGCTGGTGGTCACGAGCTGGTGGGTTATAGTGTTCATGTTTGTTTGGATTCCACTTTTGGGAGTCCACTGAAGCTGATGGAATTTGTACCATCAGGTCCAGGTAATTATCTTGGTCCTCGGCCTCAAGGAGAGTTTCCACAAGCTGGACAGCCAGAACTAGGATTTTGGCAGCGTGATGTTTTACCAAGGAGCTGGAGAGAGGGTTAACACTTGTAGGAATTGCTCCAGAATGACCTGTTCAAGTATCTGCTCCTTGGTGCATTGTTCTGGTTGCATCCACCAAGTAAACAACTCAAGCACACAGTAAGCTATGACCCAGAGTCTCACTTTGAAAGGGAATTTCAAGGTCTGAAACCACTTCGTTTTGGCCTCTAGGGCCACACTTAAGCGATCTAGAATGGCTGATTTTACCAGCTTATAGTCCATAGCCTGGTTGTCAGGAAGGCTTTGATATGCGTCCTGGGATTCTCCTATGAGGACCGGGTCCAATGTGATTGTCCATAAATCCACCAGCCAATCATGTGCAGAGCCTTTCAAAGGTTAAAAAGAAAAGCCTCAGGGTCCTCCACCGGCTACATTTTTCCCAAGAGAACCGGTGGTTGTCCGGAAGTCCTGATCTGCCATACCAAGGGGACTGGGACAACAGTTTGGCCAGCCTTTTATCCTTCGCGGCCTGCTGCTTGTTTTAGTGCTGGGCTTACTGTTGCAAGTGCTGCAGTAGTAGTCTGTTTTGCTTGGCTTGCTTGTGTATTAGTAGTTCATTTTGCTTGGCCTGCTCATGCAGATGCATGGCCTTCACATGCAGATGTTTGGCCTGCTCATGCAGATGCATGGCCTGCTCATGCAGATGTTTGGCCTGCTCATGCAGATGTTTGGCCTGCTCATGCAGATGCTTGGCCTGCTCATGCAGATGCTTGGCCTGCTCATGCAGATGTTTGGCCTGCTCATGCAGATGCTTTGCCTGCTCATGCAGATGTTTGGCCTGCTCATGCAGATGCTTGGCCTGCTCATGCAGATGCTTGGCCTGCTCATGCAGATGCTTGGCCTGATCATGCAGATGCTTGGCCTGCTCATACATGATGCTTGTCCTGCTCATGACAGATGCTTGGCCTGCATCAGATGCAATGCTTGCGGCTCTGCTCATGCAGATGTTTGGCCTGCTCATGCAGATGCTTTGCCTCGCTCATGCAGATGTGTGGTTGGCCTGCTCATGCGATGTGGGCCTGTCTTCGGCAGATGCTTGGCCTGAATCATGCAAGATGCTTGTGCCGATCATGCAATGCTTGGCCTGCTCATGCAGATGTTTGGCCTGCTCATGCAGATGCTTGGCCTGCTCTTGCCGAAACTCCATTTAGAATTGGTCCCTATATTATTATTATTATTTCTGTGGCCCTTTGGATGCAGAGGCCATTCAGAATCCCAATCTTCAGTCTCCCAGCTGGACTCAGCAGCTATACATAGATTTTCCCTGCATAGTTATCAGACAGGGATTCTACCCTGTCACAGGGTTGTATTTACAAAGCAGTGCTAATCCATAAAACACCATCTGAAAAGTGCTGTAAGTGGTCTTCCGGCATCACTAGGTGACTTAGGAAATATGGCCCAAAATGTGTTAACCATCAAAAGTTCTATGTGGATACAGGATGGCCACATGCTGTGGAATAAACAGTCTCTTTTACTTATAAAATGACTATTGCGGGAAAGGAATTATTCATGTACAAAACCCAGTGGGGACTGTGGTTATGGGCAGCACTAAGCATAACATTTCATTAGTTAGTGCCAAACAGCTGTACCATACGACACCATCACAAACGGCCTATTCAACAATACATGGGTAATGTTTTCTATGCATTGCTTTTATTTCAAAATCCCTGAATGTTTCAAAGATATCCCACAGCTATTTCCAAGGGAGATATGGTGATAATTGTATTGTTTTAAAACAAAAATACATTCTTGTCACAGGCCAGTGTTGAGTTTTTATTCTGTGTTGTTAACTGGTATAGCAATGTCATTTCAGTTCACCAGTTGTCCAAGTGACGGTTGCTACCAGTGCTTTAGTGTAGCAATATGAATGAAATCCATCTCATCTCTAGGGAAACCCTTATTTTTATAAGAGTGCAAGAGTGCTCATGTCTTCCTGGATTCTACACTGTTCCTGTCTGAGGAAGCCAAATTACCAGCTGCATAAATGTTTTATCCTTAAGAAGAAAGCATTTGCAATTTATCATTTGATGTCACATTTTTGGATCAAAACATTGATAAAATGGATACACATGAAAAGAGTATTCTTTATTTCATTGATGTAGTAAGTAAACAAAGAAGTGCAGAGTCTGTACAGTTTTATTGTGGAAATATACATTAGTGCGAGTCAGCATGCCCAAGATGAGCAGAAGGGTATAGTAAAGGTGCAGCGAACCCAAAGAGACCCCGAAATCGCTCAATATATATATGGACAAAAATCAAAGAAGGTAACCTGCACACTCAAAAAAGCAAACAGAGAAAGTATGTAAATCATAAAGTGTTTTACTTAAGGTAAGCATTAAAAACACCATACGTAGTGAATACAGACGTACAGATAAGTAGATAAAGTGAGCTCAAAACCCCAAACAGGACTCAGAATGAGGGAAAGCCATATGCAAAGAATACACAAAAAAATGGCAAAAAAGGAGACTGGTACTGGTAACCAGAAAAAAAGTGGGTCACACTGGGGTAGGCAAGACAGGTAAAAACGAAGAAGGAAACAGCAAAGGGGAGAAGGAAGAATAAAAAAAATGGGTAAAGGGAGGGGAGTGGGGGTGGACATGATACAAAATTAAATTAAGGGGGGTAACGTTTTGGGAATAGTCCTGTCTTCTGGCCCATTCCCAGCGGTTCTAGGCCACCGCAGTACTTCCCTGTAATGGGCTGCCTGTGTGAGAACCCCAAAAACGTTACCAGATGCCAGCAGGGGAGCCAAAGTTCAGCAAGTTCAGCAGGTGAGGCAATAAGAAAACGTCCTTCAATGCAGGCTGCATTTCTGACTGACGCTTTGTAGTATTCCCCGAGTAGGGTAACTAAGTAATTAGCTGATCTAAGTATTCTTTGCATATGGATTTCACTCATTCTGCGTCCTGTCTTGTTTTTTTGAGCTCACTTTTTCTACTTATCTGCATGTCGGTATTCACTGCGTATGGTGTTTTTTAATGCTTACCTTCAGTAAAAAAACATTATAATTTACAACCCATGTGCGAGTTCCCTTCTTTTCGTCCTGTTTTATTATGGGTGTAACACCAACTGTGCACTTTGCAGCTTGTGAAATAGTAACTTAGGCATCTCTAGAACAGAACTTACTATACTCTCATGCGAACAGTGTACAGCAGCTCTCAGATCTAATTGCCTTTCCCGGTTGATCTTGTTTCAGGGTACACGTTTCTTTGTAAGAAATATTAAATAATTATTTTAGTCTTATTTACAAGCTACAACTTGTATAAGATTCAGGCCTATTATATTTAGCAATAAGGTAAAGGTAGTCCTCGTTATCCAACGTTTCACTTTACAACGAATGGCATATCCAACGCTTTACAATGCAACCCTAAGGGCCATTTTTTGACGCTGGAATGCGTGGTTATAACGCTCACCACCACTGATTAACATGGGACTCACTTTACAACGGTTTCACTATCCAACGCTACTTCCAGAACGGATTCCATTGGATAACCGAGGACTCCCTGTATAAGCACATAAGCCCAGATCTGTAGAGAGCTCTGTTTTTAACTAACACATTGTTACTGTAAGTGCTAACTTCAGTTACGGGGGAGAGAGAGGGAAGGAGGGAGTGATAGGAGGGATAAAGGATAGAGGGGGAGAGAAAGGGGGAACATTTTGGGGGAGAGAGAAGCACTTCAAAAGCATACTGCATGTGATCCTGATTCATAAGTACTGTACAGGCATACCCCGCATTAACGTACGCAATGGGACCGGAGCATGTATGTAAAGCGAAAATGTACTCAAAGTGAAGCACTACCTTTTTTCCACTTATCGATGCATGTACTGTACTGCAATCGTCATATACGTGCATAACTGATGTAAATAACGCATTTGTAACAGGCTCTATAGTCTCCCCGCTTGCGCACAGATTTGGTACAGGTAGGGAGCCGGTATTGCTGTTCAGGACGTGCTGACAGGCGCATGCGCGAGCTGCAGTTTGTCTATTGGGCGATATGTCCTTACTCGCGAGTGTACTTAAAGTGAGTATGCCTGTATATTGCAAAACCGGAGTATGCCTGTATATTGCAAGTATACTGCGTGTGACCTGGTTTCACAAGTACTGTATATTGCACGTGACTCTGCTTCACAAGCATATTGCATATGTCCCAGCTTCACAAGTATATTGCGTGTGATCCTGCTTCTCAAGTACTGTATACTGTATACAGTGACTCTGCTTCACAGGTATACTGCATGTAATCCTGCTTCACAAGTATATTGCATGTGACTCGGCTTCACAAGTACAGTATACTGCATGTGATCCAGCTTCACAAGTATATTGTGTGTGACCCTGCTTCACAGGTATACTGCGTGTGACCCGGATTCACAGGCATATTGCGTGTGACCCGCAGGTTCCTATTACACGTATTAATATGTAGGGCGTCACGGCTGTGACGTCATCTTGGAGTGGAGACATCCTCCTGGCTTAGCTTTCATTATGGCGTGTATATCGGGTTACTGTTCCTTCCATGATTTGGTCCGCAGAGACCAGGATCCATTTATATATCTCTATGCTGCATTGAACTGTTCTTATGGCTGCAGAGTAGCGGACCTATCTACTCATGATATACCTATTTGAGAGAGTCTGTAGATTGGCTGTTAGACCAGGCTAATGTGAACTAATCCGATTTGAAAACTAATGTATTTCTTTATGTGACATACTCACTAGAGAGAGATATATGGTCTAGCACAGCGATGCGCAAACTGGGGGGAGGGGCGGGAGAATTATCTGGGGGAGCGCGGGCGGTTGCAGAGGTCCGCGCTCTCCTCCAGGCATTTAATTTAATGCCGGGGGATCGCGTGAGGCCGCTGCAACAAGAAAACTTACCTGGAATCAGACGCGTCTCCATTCATGCTTTTGTATTAGGGTGACCATTGACTGCTATAGTAGCTTATCATGCCCATATTATATGGATATGATGTACCACTATGCCAATCAATGAGTAGAGGGTGGGTATAGTGGGCCTGGGGTGGGTGTTAGGCCTCCCAGGTGGGTGACAGGGGAGGGTGGGTTAACCCCTTAATTACTATTGCAGTTATTAACCTCTAAGGTGATTAAGGGGTTAGGGGCCATTAGATTGTATTTTTTTATGTATTGTTGCTGGCATGGGATGACATGGCCCTGCAGTATGCTGTACGAGGACGCCCTTCATGTTGGCAGGGGTAAGTAGAACGGTTTTTATTTACTTTATTTATGCTGGCTGGCTAATGTTGTGTTTAATAATGGGCAAATAATCTATTATCCATATCTGGATAATAGTTATTTTGCACATTACTGTACTGTATGTGTTTGGTGGGGGGGAGGTGTATTTATTGAAATGTAGGCCATGTTTTTATTTTTTTAAATATAGGAATAGTACCGCAGACCAGCAGGGACCACCTGAGGACCCCTGGACACCCACAGAGACCACCTGAGGACCCCCGGACACCTGCAGAGACAACCCGGGGCCCCCTGTGGGGACCCCGGACACTGCAGGGACCAACCGAGGGCCCCCAGACACCATTTGGGATGACCCGGGGACCAACAGACACCAACAGGGATCACCTCGAGTTCCAGAAAGCCTAGCAGGGACCACCCGGATGGGCCCCAGACACCCATGGGAATCCCCCCGGGGTGCATGTGGGGCCCACAGACGCACACAGGGACCCCCGCCAGCCTGTGGTATTACTCCTGTGTCAAAAAAATAAATAATGGTTTTATGTGGGGGCACTCCCCCATAATGGTTTTATGTGTTTTTTACTACATATTTTAATTTAAGTTTTCCTACTAGTGTACAGTAGCGACATATCTTATTGCACTAAATACCGGCGGCATGCCGGGATCTGCCCCAGCTGCCGCCAGTAATGCACGCGCGCCGCCGCGTTCCCCCACTCACCCCCCCCTCCTCCATCGCGCTCAATTTACACACCCTTCCGGACCCCTGTACCCCTTCTGCTCTGCCCCTCTGCTTCCCCGAACCCCCGCTTACCTTAATGTCATCTCCAGGGGTGTCGGGGAAGCCTGGGGAAGCCGGGGAAGACGGGGAAGCCGGGCGCGCATGTGACTGTGACGTCACAGTGCGCCGCCACGCGCCGCAGCTACCCGCTTCCCAGCCACATACAGCCAGCGGCTTTTGCTCGAATAAGAGCTGCCGCTGCTGTAGATGAGAAGGGGGTTTCCGGAGCAGAACCTTGTTGATTTGATGTCCAGTGTCCCCCTGATTCCTGAGATACAGGCCCCGTTATGGGGTGCCTGTATCTCCTATGTATGTGTAAACCTGTTTCCCCAATTGCAGATAGGGTCTAGTACTGGGAAAACTATACTGTTACATGGTGTGGTGCATACCTGCTGGCTTACAGTTGTCCTGAGTCTCCCGCAAGATGTTAGGGGATGTCAGAACAGGATTCTGGGGTATAACTGAATCGTACTCACGGTGACAGCGCCTCCATCTCGGGCAGACCCCAGGGATGAGTGGTGAAATCCCTGTAAGAGAACTCTTCACTCTCCCCCTGATAGATTTCAGTCTCAGGCAAGGAGGTATAATGAACAACTGGAACACTTTATTCTCACTGTACACTGCACTGCATACACAGCAACCACTGGATACTGGAGATTAGGGACTTCACCCTCAGGAGGTCCCTGGGCCTTCACTCCCAGCCACAGGCACCTGGAGCAGTCCCAGCTCTTCCCTTACTCATTGATAGAGTAAGGGGAACAGTCTTCCACCACTCCCCTAAGGGAGGGCACACAGTAGACAGGGCCCTGCACAACCGATCAAGGGTAGACTAGCCTCTCTCAAGGTAGAAGCAACTCATTAAATTGAGGAAGTACAACCCCTTAAGTACAGATCCAGCAAGAACCAGCCCCTTGCCCCTGATTGGACACAAGGCCTGGTTACACTGCCTTCTCTGTGTCTCACTGAGCTGAGGAGGGTTTTTTTTAGGAAACTTTAGTGCATAGGCCCCATATTGTCTTTAACATCCAGCATTTAGGACTTATTATTATATGTTTGCTACGATATTTTTAGCCAGCATTTTTAACAATATATAATGTTGCAGCATATTTTAAGGATATAAATATACCCATTTAGAGTCATGAATTCATTGTGAATTAATATTACTGAGCAGGAACTATTTGAGTATTGCCCTAGATGTCAGTATAGAGTTTATTTCACCCACTGGAGAAACATTCCATCACTAACGGGTACTCTATTATCCACTACACTACTGGGAATATTTAATATTGTACATATCTTTTTTATCTTGTGGTTGTGTTTGTATTTAATATGATGTAATCAAATTTTATTATTTTATTCTTTAGTTCTGATTCCAATGGGTCACTTGACCAACTTACAGTAATATAAACTGGTAGACCACTGCTGTCTGCATTACTAGCCCCTGCATTGAGTGCAAATTTGTGGGGAATCTTTTTGATCCTTTTTTGGGATCTACTCTGCTCAACTATGAATTATCTCCTATGCACCTGCTTAATTGCCCATGTAACATTATGAGGACATATCTAGCGACAGCGGTTTGATTTATCTGTTTGTTATTAGGTTCCTATTAAATCCAGCAAATGTTTAAGTTATAACGTCTTCCCTCGGAGTAAAAAATAACTCAGCATTTCTAAAATAATATTTGAGAAAATCAGTGAAAAATAAAAATATATTTCCTGAAAAAATGTTTTTTAAAATATAAATATCTGCAAAGTACAAAGCTGATATGGTACTGCATATTTCACAGGAGAAAATCAGCACAAGTCTTATAGTGAAAGAATTTTCACAGGGAGGACGTTGATAGCATATGGTATTTGGGTCTTGTTTTTTTTCTCATCAATAAAAGGTAATTTAGTTAGACCAGGATCAGTTTTTCTAATTGAGTTAATCTAGCACAACCCTCAACTCTTCACTGGATGTCTCTTTCAGGCAAAAACGCGGTTTGGCTTTTGTGTAGTGCAATTTGTTTTTGTAACGAACAACTATACTTACATTTCTTTTTTAAAACCGCCTGCGTGTGTAGCCAACAAATTATATACACATTTAGAGATGTTTGACAGAAAAGTGTTGATCCAGAGTGAGTGAGATTTTAATTCAGTGTATCTGCAGGGATTTGCACATAGTATATTTTAACAAACTAAATATGTTTTTTGCTCTTTAATTTATACAGCCATAAAAAAATGTTCAGTGTAGATTCAAGGATTTCTACATTTTAGCAGTCAACAACCATTCAATCTTTTTTTTTTTACGTGCAGCTATGCACTGTATATACAATGTGTACCAGCAGAAAAACCCAACAGTATATGAAAAAATGTCCATTGTGGAAATATAAAAGGAAGACACAGAGTACAGTAGATATGGACATATAGATGTATCCGGCATGTTTCTGGTGCATGTGCTGGTGCAATAACGCATTAGATCTGCGTACGACTAATTTGTTTTCAATGGTGTCTGCTCCCACTGGCTCATCCCTTAGGCTTCGGGCATGGTCAGCGCTTAGGTGCTGACCCGTGCTGAGGCGCGCTGGCACTTACCAGTGAGCCCCTGCAGCCGCAATGAGAGCGGCTTTAGCAGGGGCTCACGCATGCTTCCGCAAGCGTGCGGAAGCGTAGGTCTTAAGAGAATTTAAAATTCAAGCACTCAAGGGAGCGCAGGGCCGGTCACGTGAGCGGTTCGCCCAATGAGGGTGAACCAGCTCCGTGACGTCACAGGTCCCCCCCCCCGACATGCCCCCGGACGGCGCGTGGACCAAGGCCAGGGAAAACCCTCAGCCTCCGCGCGCCTCAGCACGGCTGCAGTCCTATGGATGCAGCCTTACTCATGCCTCGAGCTTGACCCCCTCACCCATTCCCAATAAACACACCATGCCACTTTCTGGGAGAAATTAACGGCCACCATTTATTTCTTTTAATCTCTTTATTGATATTTTCGGAAGGTTACAGTATTCACGGTTAACATCAAATATCTTTAAACATATTATAATAATATTGACATACAATATTGCATCATATGGAAACACCATAAACACAAAAAAGAAAAAGTGGGGTGGGGGGAGGAATGGGGGAATGGTGGGGGGAGGAAGGGGGATATCACCAGATTTTGCAAATATCTCGATTTGAATGCAATAGTTCAATAATTTGTTTCTTATATATTAGATCCACATATATTGTTCTTTTTGAATATTAAACACATCAACCATACCTCTTGACTTTTATCCTTATTTATAGAAATATATACATCCTTATAATTAAAGGGGATCCCATACTTTCCGGAATCTAGTCACATAGTCTTCAAGATAGCTCGTTAGATGTTCCATAAGCATGACATGGGTTATTTGTTCCCTTACCTTTCTATATGTGGGAGGGTTGGTCTGTCTCCAACATCTAGCGACTAGACATCTGGTAGCATTGAGAATATACAGTATATACCTTGTAATGGGTTGTTTAGGAGTAGGAACTATGGATCTCTTGGTGTCTTGATCCCAGTCGTATCAAGAATAAACTTAAATATCTTCTCCCATAGGGGCTGAATCCTAGGGCAGTACAGCCAGATATGGGACAAGGGTCCTCTCTGTCCACAACCCGTCCAACATAATGGGGAAATATTTGGATTAATTAAGTTCAATTATTACAAATATACAATTATACAGGGCTGGCTAATGTTTAATGAGCAAACCCCTTCGAGGCTTGTCCAGAACTATGTGAACGGTTGGTTCACTATGCAGACCCCCTTGAGGTTTGCCAACTATGATGTGAACGGATTGTTTACCATTGTATGTTTCCTTCTCTCCCCCTTTTTTCCCTCTCCTCCCCTCATCCCACCTCTTGCGACAGACTGAAGCTCAACTCGAGTGCCGATCATCCAATCCAAAACAACTAATCTATGGACATATAGTGAAACACGGTAATCACGATGTCTAACCCCACATCAATAAAATTAATTACATTAAACGTTAAAGGTTTGAATTCAAATTTCAAACGAAGAATGGCCTTGACAGAATTTTAGAGGCTGGGAGGTGATATGTTGTTCTTACAGGAGACTAATTTTGATTCGGTCGATCCCCCAAAGGCATAAAAAAAAAATATCCTACAACATTCTATTCTATACCTCTTGACAGAGCAAAAAGATATTCCCTTCCAGACCAAAAACATCTATAGGGACCCAGAGGGGAGATATATAATACAACAAGGTCTGCTAACAGGTGTAGCAGTCACCATGATAAATATTTACGCCCCAAAAGATAACCAAGCTGTTCTTCTAAAGGAGACAATTGACCAGATGAAAGGATTCATCCGAAACCCCCTAATAATTGCAGGAGATTTTAATATGGTCCAAGTCCAAGGAGTGGACAGATCCAACCCGGGGGAACACTCCCACTCTTACACAAATTTAAAAAATCCAAAACAATGCAGACTACTAATTAAGGAATACTCACTAAGTGGCCCATGGCGCTCCACAAATCCAGGCCAAAGGGACTATACTTTTCTCACCACAACACAACTCTTATTCCAGGATAGACACTATTCTGGTTTCACAAGATATTCTCTTCAGGGTTTCTCAAACAATGACAGGGCCTACCACATGGCATGGTCTGGCAATACCATAGTCTCACTGATACTATAAATTCCATCTATATGCCTGGGAAGCGGACACTGGAGACTTAATGATTCCCTCCAGAACTATCCAGATGTTGAGGAGAGGATTAAACAGAATCTAGAGGATTATTTTAATACTGACAAAAGTTCAGTAGACTCCCGCACTACCCTTTGGGAAGCACACAAGGCTACTATTAGAGGCACTATTATATTCTTAGCCTCCCACAAAAAAAGAATCAGGACTCAAACTTACCTGGCTCTTACAAATAAGATATCTCAGCTAGAACAAGAACACAAAAATAACCCTATTAAAACAATACATAAAACTCTTACAGCGGCCAGAACTGAATTAAAGCAGATCCAAATAGAGGACACAGTAAAGGCCTTAAAATAGAATTAGGCCTAATTCCTTAAGGTAATAAGGCAGATTGTCTATTGGCAAGCAAACCAAGGGCAGTTCAGGCAAGATCCCAAATCAATGCTATCAAAAGAAAAAAAGGGGAGATTACACATGGCGTCGCCATAATAGCTGAAGAATTTCATGAGTTTTATTCAAAACTATATAATCTCAGAACATGACTAGCTAGAGCTTGAGGCCCCTAGACAAGTCTAATATTTTTCACCGCCTTAGGGGCAAGAGGAACCATCCCTCTGAACCCAGAGAGAGCTCACCAGCCAGAACAGAACAGAACAGAACTGCTACATTTGGAAGGGAGACAACTTTAATACCAAGGGTGTGCCTCACTCCTAAGCCTGAGAAACTGGGCAGTATTACTGGAGTACGCCCACCCCCCTGGCATGTGCGCCAAGGGTTCTTCAGGCACCTGCCTGTAACTGCAGCACTGTTACATATCGGGGATTAGGCTCACATGCTGTGTCATGTGATTGGGGTTTAACCCTAGCACTGCATGCTCCTACAAGGACATTGTGCTAGGGTATCCAGGGGTTACATGGCTACTGTACATGTTTTAGGGGTGTAGACATTGACTAGATTGTACAAGATTGAGGACGTGTACAAGATTGAGGAGGCCTACAGTATGCTCATTACGAAACGACCCTCTCTATCTACTTTAACAGGTTAATATTGCTACACCACTTTTTTTTCTTGATGAGGCTTGGAATATCCACGGAAAATGTTTAATAGATAACAGTTTTTGGTCTTTGGGTAGCAGATGGGTTTCCTGTAGCATGCTCACCTCAATATCAAATAATTTCCGCAAGTACCAGCCTACGCTTTTTTGACATATTATTTTCATCCCAATTTAATAGGGCGCTTCAGAAATGTTGATGTATTATTTAATTTTTTAGAAAATGAGTGGTATTGCAAAGGGTGACAAAGGTGCAAGGGGAGTGGGAGGGGAGGGATTCCTAGACCCACAGTTAGAACTGGTCCTGGGTTAGTCGCCTCGTGTAGGGAATGGGAAACGGCCACAACTTTTATTTAAAATAACAGATAAATATTCCATATTTATACCCAACTAACGACCCAGCCAGATTGCTCCATCCACATCTGCCAGAGCTTGAGGGATACCCTCAGCTCATGCTCATCTAGCCATTTAGTACCTTAGACTGACTGCACCGAGCCCCTATCAGAAGATCACTACCACATCAACTGAACCTTGTCTGGAATGGAACCGCCTTTCACAAATTCCACCTGGAAGGTCACAACCATTCAAGCCACAGCAGCCTGGAATGGTACCGCCTTCCCCAACTAAAATACTTCCGTGGTCTGAGACCTCCCACCGGGAGCCAATACCGAGTCTCCCTCCCAGAGTAACATTACTCCAGCCACCAGCAAGGTAATTTAACAAGCCTTAAACTGGCCTTTGTGATCTGCCACTAGCCTCACTGCCTTCTCTAGCGTGACTTGCCAAAACTAAACCCAAAGAAGGCCAGGCAAAAAGCTACGCCAAAAAGGTCTGCTTCAGAATTCAAAAAACACACTTTGTGTGTTACCCCACAATTTTATCCAGCATTGCTGTCGAAATAGGAGCCCTATCATCATTAGATTTGACCCCCCTCTTCCAACCCACAACCAGCCTGCGGATTCCGAAATCCCTGTCTCCATTCAACTTTAAGGAGACGCTTGCAAAAAATGTTCCAATCATTGGGCTGAGTCTCCAAATTCCTGTTTCTGTACCACAAACATTTAATCTCTGGTTTCCTCTTTTCTTAGGCCCTCGGGCCTTTGTTCTTCCCCGTCTGCACTTAACAAGGCCCACCATCCTTCCCAAGCCCTGGTGTATGCTGACCATGCACTTTGGGCTATCAAAGTCCTCACCAGCTCCATCACTCCTGCACTGCTTCCTGCCACGGCTGCTGTGACCATGGTTCCCCATCATAGTCACTCTTGGGACCAACTCCCGGAATGCCGTGAACTGAAAACGAGAAAGGGAATTCACTATCTTGTTAACCAAACCTAGCATGTGTTTCGCCTTGACCCATATATTATGATACAGGCACTTTAGGACCTTCAACCTCAGAAGCTGGACCACCACCAGAGAAGACGCTGAAAGCCCATTCACGGCCGCCTCCACACCCATGTTGTCCATCCAGAAGATGACCTCCCTGTTAGCCATCTCTGACCCCATAGCTCCACTGCTACTACCAGTGGAAAGAGCTCCAAGAAAGCTAAGTTCCCCATAAACTACTGCTGACCCCACTCCCCCAGGCACACCATCAGCCCTGAAAAAATGCCATAACTCCTTTATAAAGGAGTTGAGAAGTTTCCTTGAGAAAGCGCCAGTCTGGTGCGAAACGCATGGGAGGAGATTTCTTGTCCTTTGTGTATTTTGTTTCATGTTTTTTATCATGTAAATTAATAAATATTTTAATTTTTGGCACATTCGATGAGTTCCAAACTTTTTTCCTATGGGTTCGCTGTCCCACCAATCCTTCATTTCTGTCTATACCAAAACATACAGGAACCCTATAAGCTCATATTGAACCCCCAAAATAACCACAACATATATATATATATATATATATGCGTATAAGTGTCAAAGAGGAGTGCTACTGAGCATGGCAATATATATTTAAATATTATATTCTTGTTCAGCTGGTCCTAGCTGATTTGGAGGGTGGCTCCTCTTTCCCTAGTTTGAAGCTCACCCTCTCCCACTTTTAAATGGTTAAAGCTCACTCCTTTGCACCTTCCCCACCCATGGGAACTTGCATCCAGTTTGATTGCGACAAATCTAATGCAGGGTACTTTTCCTGGTATTATACAGGTTAGTAAGAGCTTCAATCAGACTTCGAACTATGCAACTAATTTTGACAGATTTATTATAAATCATTCTTCCTGGTAATATACAGGTTATTAAGAATCTATTTTAGTGTTAGGACCCTTGAGACGTGGTCTGCCTTGGAGGGGCTCAGGGCTTACAACAATTTGGCCAAAAAGACCATTTTATTCAAAAGATATCTATATATATATATATATTTATATTTAGGCACTGTACCGTGTATTAGTGTCTTTGGATGTAGCACTGAGCCCTGTCTGTTTCATGTTCTGTCTCTGGTTTTAAATAACATTTTCTGTCTATACCCCCTGTGTAAGTGACCTAAAACTAACCCTTACACTTTCTATCTCTCCCCCCCCCCCCCCCCCAGTACTGTCCTGGCATGACTTACCAACCGCCCACTGTTCTGTGGCCAGCTGCATCCTTTTCTGCGCCAACAGGGCATCTTGTGTTGCACCCACATCCCACCTCTTCTGTCCTGATGGGCTCAACCTCAGCAGAGGCCGGGACCACCATAGTTCTAGTCGTTTCCTGCTGCAATTCCTTCTCCACTACTCCCTTCTGCCCTGAGTGGCCGTAGGCTCTGGCCCTCTACTTGCAATGTTCAGCGCTGGGGTAGCATATCTGCGTGTAGCCACATCCCTGCTCCTTCTCATACTGCATCCTGTCCTCGCAGCACTCTTCGGTCCTGACCTCTCCTGGTCTCCGCCACTGGAGCCCGTCCTGCTACTAAAAATGGGTAGAAGCAAAAAAATAAGTTTTCCAACACCGTTTCCTACATAATCCAATGCGTGGTGCAAAATCCATCAACGGATTTGGTCCAATATCTATCCGTGCAGATTTTCCCACTGAATCCATGGATGTATCGAATCCACGTGGATTTTCCCCAGAATCCACTTTTATAGCCCAATCCATGTGGATTCTACCAAAAATCCGCCTCCATGACCATCCGTGAGAGCTCCCCCTGAAAAATCCTCTCCCTTATCCTTGCAAAATCCACCCAAAATCCATGACCCAATCCAAATTCGCACCTTCCCACCAAAATCTTTACGCAATCACCCAAAATTCTCACTCCTTTGCGCAATCCACACCAAATCCTCCCCTATACCCCAAAATCCGCTCTCCAACCAAAAACCGAGCATACCACTCTAACGAACCCACAATCCGCACTGCATTCTAAATTCTGACTATACCACAAAATCCACGCCAAATCTACCACTATTCCCCAAATCCACGGTCCCCGTCCAGATCAGCACGTACCACACAATACACGCAGAAAACCGCACTGCTTACTAAATCCGCACTAAACCGCAAAATCTACGCCAGCACCCCAACTCGATGCCATCTGCAGGCGGATCACTGAAAACCACAATCTACCAACGGATTCTGGAATTCACAACTGCCCACCAAGCCAACTATGCCTAAACGCCTACTTGTCACAAAACCAACTCGAAAAATCCGCAGTCCCCAAAAGACACACCCAATCCAATGTGGTTCACAAAATCCCACAAGATAAGATTCCCTTGTTTCTAACTTCCACCGTCCACCTCTGCTGATACCTCTCCGCTCTGCCGCTCTGCTGGGCGATCCCTCTGGCCGACATCCCTGCCTCACGAGCACGTGCACGTGAGCCAGCAGCCGTGCCTCCTCCTGCAGCTCCATGATCCATGTGTCTCCACCGCTGACGGCAACCTGTCTGCTGGGCCCTCTGACCGTGACTTTCTATCTCGGCGCCATGCAGCCATCTCTCCGGATCAGAATCATACATGGGACATGGATACTGTCGTTTGTTTTCTGGTAGACAGATTTAATTATAAGAGGATATAAAGAGGTAAAAAAGACACCGAAAACAAAAATAGAGGATAGAGGGGACATTACATGAACAAATGACTACAATCTGTATTTACAGTGCGGGGAGTCCTCATCAGTAGGGTATTTTCTAGGTAACATTGAATTGGAGCAACAACTAAACGGGTGATATTTAAATGGCTGTGGTTTCTTTGGCTGGACTTAAGGGGGGATAGGATCCCCTTGATGTGATTATGTGGTGGACACGCTGCGAGACTAATGGTTGGCATAATATTATGGTAATTCATTTATAGGTTAGCTGGCAAGGACGTAGATTTTTTTTGTATTGTTAAAATATGTAAGATGCGTAACAGACGTGAATTATGAATACACTGAGAGACTTAATTATTGTGTTCAAATCCATACATTTGTTTTGATTCAATACACCTTTGTAAAACTTGTATTTTATTGGATTTTGTCAGGGCAGGTGTTCTCATATAATTTACTTTGGAAAAGTTGAATACATGTGGTTTCTTGTAGAAGAAAAATCAAAACAGTTGAAACCATAATCTATTGAGAGTTACATGAACATCTGTTTCCTTTTTGTGGCGTGTTTGGTTTACGTTTTACATTGGTTGAAATGCTAGCCAAGCTATATAATAATACATGTTTGAGAACTAAGTGCATAGAAAAGAAAAACAAAAAATCTTTGATTTTTTAAATGAGTTGTTGTATGCATATTTCAGTGCCATTATTCAGTGAAACTTAGTCAAATGATGGCTTGCAGTGTATTACAGCTACATCCCAGATTGAAGTCTTTTTATCACAAATATGTGGTGCAAAATCATTTAAAGTCTATCTCCTATTTTAGTTTACCAACTTCCTTTCCCCTCTCTCTCATATTTCTATAATAAAAGTACCGTACTGCTGACGAGTATTCTAAAACAAATCTGGAGCAATCACCAACAAGACCCAGGTACATGCTGGGTACATGCTGGGTACATCCTGGGTACATGCTGGGTCCATGCTGCAACATTTCTGCAGACAGACTAATGGCCCATCGGATTAACAGCGGGAGTCCCTGGCAGTCCCATTCAAACTGATTGGGACTGCCAGGGACCCTTGCTGTGTTAATCCGATGGCCCATTAGTCTCTGCAGAAATGTCACTGAAATGTTTGCAGCATGTACCCAGCATGTACCCAGCATGTACCCAGCATGTACCTGAATCTTGTTGGTGATAGCCCCAGATTTTCCAAGGCAAGTTTAAGGCAAGTTTTAGAATACTCGTCGACGCACCTGTAACTGTGTTGCAATATATATTAATGGGATTTATTAGCATAGTATCAACCAGATTTCATAACATTTGAATCTCTCAAAAAAGCAATTGTGACTTGAAATTATATGTTTCTCTGCAAATATTGCCAAATTGGCTACAGTCCATTCGTGTTTTTTTTTTGGTTAACAAATAATACATATTTGCGGTGAATTTAATTGTGACAGGACGACACAAGTGAATACATTTAGGCCTGTATTTACCAATCAGATATACTCCATAAGACACTTGAACGGGCTGTAAAATATATTCTAGCCCAGGAAATTGTGTTATGGAACAGCTCCGGTAAATATGGGGCTTCGAATTCAGGGCCTACCTCTAAAGGCCCACCCAGGGCTGTTTTCAGATGAAATTCCCAATTGATCTACTGTAAAAGGGGAATTTTGGCCCAAAACTGCACAATTGCCCTTTTCGATGGATATAAAATAAACCAAGCTGAAATAAACTTTTCAACAGTTTTTGAAAAACTATCAATTCTTGGGGTGTAATTTGTAAATACGCTCTGGCAGAACAAAATGTTTTTGTGCAAACAACGTGATTTCCACTGTAATGTTAAATGTACTAGGACTGCATTGGCCAAAACATATAGATTCAATACCAACAGATCAGAAGTAAATACTGTAAATAATATTTAGCTGCACAAGGAAATTGCCAACATATTTTTTCATTTTAGTACAAGGGAGGGCAAATGTATTGTTTTTTTGATTCCAAAAAATTGTAACAATTTGGTTTTGCTAAAATTCAATTTGTTTTGATTTTGGTTTTGGTTTAAAACATTTTTTTAATGGATACAAAGAAACCTAAATTAGTAGAAAATGTTCAAACAACATCAGAAACAAAACAGAAAAATCTTAGGCACTCCAAAAATTCTTCCAAAGTTCCTATGTTTATCCGGCCAGTGCTCTCACAGTGGGTGCTCCTTGTAGAAGTCCAGGAAAATACGCATACAAAATCCACTGAAAAGATGGATAGAGTTTCTTGAAAAAAACTTTTATTTATCCATAAACTGACATTTTGACTGCTCAGAGGCAGCCTCTCAAGGTTGAAGCTACCATAACAGCCATAGGGGCTTATTCACTAGATTCTGATAAGTGACTTTTAGCACTATAACTATAACTGCTTTTCACTGAACTCCGATATGCATATAGTACTATAAAAACTTGTAATCTTTTCTCGGCAGCTACAGGCTGGCGCTAAAGGAATTGCAATATGCATTAAAGGAGTTGCTTTTGATTCTACGGCAAAGGTTTGATGTTGGAGGGGGACGGGGACCCGCTGGAGATCCGGGGGTCCCTGGGGTTCCCATGGGTCCTGCACCTCTGGGGGGGCCCCGAATCTCTGGGGGGCCCTGGTTTTTCTGCGGGTCCCCACGGGTCTTTGGGGGTAAACGTTATCAATCCTGTGTAATAAAAATAAAATTGCAGCCAGTTGCATTACCTTAGCGGTAACCTGGTGAGTGTCTCCCGTTCCTGCGACTTAATTATATAGTCTGCGACCTGAACGCCGCTCATAGAGCGATGTGATCTTATGAAGTCACAGACTGCCACACAGTATATCTGTGGAGTGCCTCTGGCATTCATCACCACCAGTGTTGGGAGTTCCCTGCAAAATTGTTCATGTTCCATTTTGTATGCCCCTTACCAACGGACTATTACTGGAGGCTATCTACATAGCCTCCATGAGTCAACTATAATACTGGGGCCTGTAACTCGGGAATTGGGGCGTCCCCGAGGTTGAAATTAATGCGGTTCAGCTCAGGAGACCCCCTGATTCCATACTCTATTGAAAATTAAATGAATGCAGCTTCATTACCTTAGCGGCTAGCCTCTACAGTAATGATGTTTTAATATATATATATATTTTTTTTAATAATAGAGTACGGAAGCAGGTGGTCTGAAATGAACCGCATTAATTCCAGGTCCGGGATCCTCTGCTTCCTGAGTTACAGGCCCCAGTATGGGGTGTCGGTATCCACGCAATGTTTAAATCTCCCGGTCACATGACCGGGCGATTTTAACGCGCAGGGGGATACTTGCACTCCGTACCGGGGCCTGTAACTTGGGAAGCAGAGGGTCCCCTAGGCTAAAATTAATGCGGCTCAGCTAAGGAGACCCCCTGCTTCCGTACTCTATTATTAAAATGAACATTAAAACTGCACGATCGCCTGTAAGAACAGCATGGAGATGCAGCTCTCTCCTTGTAGCTCTTCCAGGCTGCAGTTTAAACAAACAGCGCTATAACACTTAGAAAAAAAACAAGTATTACGATCTTGCATTTTTTTTTACTGAAATTTTAAAATGCACTGAATGTATTGAAGTTTAGTGAAGAGGCCACATAGCCTTGATTGTTGAATATTTTGATCCTCAGATTAAATGTAATTTTTATTGGAAAGGCCTACTGAAATAACTGGTTACAAAAGACTTTGATAATCATTGATTTATTTAGTTAATAAGACCCATAGAATATTTGTTGCAGTGTGCGCACACTAGCCCTCTTTACAGCATGTGCGCACACTCATCAGATGGACAGCTATGGTAATTATACTTTCTCTAACACACCACACCCAAAGAACAGTAAGGAATATTAGGAAAGGGAAATACACAAGATAAGAATTATGTAGTGTGACATTCCATGGTCTTTTCAGGGAATAAGCAAAACTAAAAGGAAAACAAAGATAAGAATTCTGTAGCACATGTTCTGTTTTTATTCAGGGGGTCATCAGAAATATAGGATCAGAAAAATCAATATTTTTTTTTTAAAACAAATGTCACATAGCGATATATGTAAAACAAACATTGCTTTCAACTACTTGACCTAACAACTAACTGCTTGTGAGATTGACCGGAGCAAGTCTTCCTCTTTGTCACCTCTAGAGATGCATCGTTATAAGGAGATTATTATAAACAGGATGAGCGGGAAATATTTAATCTGGTAAAGAAGCTGTGGGGAGTGGCTCTAGTAGAGGATTCTGATGACAATGAAAAGTAATTTGAAATCCCAGTACTACAGTACCTGGACTACCCCTTGATACCATATTTTGGTCTGGTTGACTATTAAGTGGATGACATCTATACATTGGGCATACTGTAGCATAGAGGACGTTCCAAGATGACCATGTTTCCTGCCTTTGCTGACATTATGCTTCATACGTTGCATATAGCCATGCATTTGTTGTCTGGGTCAGGGCAGAATACATCCCAGACAGAACATTTTTTACCCAAGCATACAAATACACCATTTGATTGGTACTGGCAGTCTTGCTTTAGCCGTACACTATCTCAATCACCTCTTCCTCAATGGTAATGCTAATTCTCCACAGGGGCAGAGTAGTCACACTGCTTTTCAGTGTGAGAAAGTTCTCTTGTAATGGCTTTCCCTCTTGCACTTTCCACAGGTTTAGAATGGCTTCTAATAGCAGCAATAAGCAAATTCAGCTGCTCTTCTTCTTCTGACTATGTCGCTGTCACCTGTCACTCTTGCCACCTGAGCTTTTGTTATGAGGGGAAGTAGAGTGGTTGGTGAATTGCTGGGAAAAGGAGGGTGTCTAATAGGTGTATGTTGATATTCTCGCTTTCCCTCTGAAGGAAACATACAATTTCTTCAATACAGTATTCCCACCCTGAACAGGTTTAGCTTTGCATGTGGATGTAGTTCTAGAATACCTGTACGTGCCATCAGGAAGAGCTAACTTACATTTACACTTGGTTTGGCGTTTGGCTACAGGCAGGGCACTTGCCTGGTCACATCCCCTAGTTTCCTAGTGGTCCATGACTATGTTCCACCACCAATGTTATCCTTATCAACATAAGGACAAGGCCTGATTCAGCCTTAAACATCCTGCCTTTCCCAGAACAAATATACACAAATTATCTTTTGCCAATAAAAACTCTCCTTTACAATTCAACAAAAGGTAAATCACTAAAAACAAATATGTCAAGTGTAGCATGACATACTGTATGGCACAAACTGTGTTTAAATATAAATATCTTTATTAATATCTATTATCCTCCTTGGGTACACAAAGAGAAACACTAGTGCTGGATGAATTCGGTTTTCAGTGGCACTCTTGTTTGTTGTACAAGTGTAGTTTCAAAGATGCAATAAACTAGCATTCATGTTGTATAGTTGCCTTTGGGACTTAAAGAAACACCTCAACAGAATTGACTAAAAAAATGATAATACTTACAGATGTAGAAGGCATTTTACTCCAGTTTATCTGAAGAGTTGTGGTAATGCTACTGCGTTATTTAATGCTAAATAAATAAACAAACACGTTAAATTAGCTTTATTAAAACAAATGGTATCTCGTTGACGCTCGTGTTATTTTTCCTGTCTTTTCTCTTAAAAATAAATAAATAAGGGGTGTCATAATGCTACATCTGTATTTTTTCGGGGGGCCTTTTTCATTTGCCTAATTTAGTGAGCACTGTATTATTTTAATTTCATTAAAAAACAAATGAATTTTTCTAGCTTTATTGCATAGGTTTAATTGTGAGTCAAAAATATATTAAAGTGCCTATTCTAGTAGCCATCATTACCCACTTATAACCCAAAGGCTTTTTAGCTGTTATCGGCTATAAATGCCTAAAGCGATTCAGAAAGCCTCGATAAGTGGGCTGAGTCGCCATTTTTGGGTCTCGTCAAAAACACATTGTAAGGTGAGCCGCGATAAGCCCTTTATCGCCATTTTTTAAACTCGTGCAATTCTCGCAGCTCTAGAATGGCGATTTCCTCCCAAATTCCTCAAGCCAGAAAAAGATGTCGTGAAGCTGCTGAGAAGTTTCTGAGGCTTCGGTGAGAGATAGGACTTACTAAAAAAATGTATTGTTCCTGCACCGGATTGATGCCGGGGGCCTCCGGAGCTGATACACATAAATACCAGCACTGGAGGCCCTCAGCATGAATCAGCGTGAAAAATGCATTTACAGGCAACTACCGTACCATTTTTAATTACCGGTGCCATTGTTATTGTGGGTAGTGGGTGTCGGTGAAGGGGGTATTTGGCCCTTGGTGGGTGTTTAGGCCTTGCGGGGGGATTATGGGTGGAGTTAACTCCTTCATTACCTTAGCGGTTAATACCGGTAAGGTAATGAAGGGTTAACCCCTCCCGCTACCCATCCGGTAGGTGTAAACACCCATCAAGAGCAAAATGCCAACTTTGCCCATCCTCAGTGCCCACAATAAACATTAAAAAACAAAACAACCCTACTACCCACCTTCTCTACCCCCAACAACAAATACAGTACAGTAATGGGCAAAATTACTATTATCAAGATATGGATTATAGATCATTTACTCATTCAAAATCAAACATTAGCTAGCCAGCATAAATAAAGTAAATAAAACTTCTACTTGCCCCTGCCATCATGAAGTTCATCCTCATCACCATACTTCAGGTCCATGTCCTCCGTTGTCAGCAAGAGTATAATAAAAAATACAATCTAATGGCCCCTAACCCCTTAATCCCCTTAGCGGTTAATAACCGCTATAGTAATAAAGGGGTTAATCCACCCTCACCTGCTACCCACCCGATAGGCCTAACCACCCACCCCGGCACAAGTACCCCCACCCTCTACCCATTGATTGGCACAGTGGTACATCATACCCATATAATATGGGCATGATAAGCCACTGCAGCAGCCAATAGCCAACCTATACAAAAAACCACGTAGCTGAAAAATACATGAAAATTAAAGAAATACAAAAACACCTATATATCACAACAATAAAAATAACTACAAAGCCTCAACTACACATCAATAAAATTATTCTAACACCAAAACCGCAAAAGAATACAAATTATGTTATACCAAAATACTAGAATACAATTAAATAAACACCTAACTAACAAAACTATGCAAGAAATAAAACCGCTAACCAATCATAAAATGTACTAAAAACAAGCCATCCAAATACCAAACAATTGAGTGAAAACAATAAACAGAAATAGAAAAAAATAACAATCAATTGCAAACAAGCATTTGCCAAAAAATGCATTGCCTGTCACTGTATTTATTTGTACCCTAAAGGGGCACAGATTAATACATTAGCAGTCAATGGGCAAGAAAAACATAAAAAGAAATAAATACAATAAAGAAACCTGAAAAAAGACCGGCGATAGCGAAATGACACAACTGGCGAGGAGCCAGCGATGTAATGTTCGCCTCTCTCAAAAGGCCTCATTTGTCTACCTGCAGAGACTCGAACCCTGATTTCTTAAACCGCTTAACTGGGAGTTTGAAACAAAGATCAAAGTTCAGATTCCACACCCCCAAAAGGGCGCATCCTTATTTAGTGGGATATGTGCTTTGAAATGCATTAATGTTACTCAATGTAATTCATGATTACGGTGTAGGCATGGCAAATTAGGAGAAAATATGCTCAGTCAAACTTTTATTTATATGCAGGTCCAGCAGGAGGGAGGAGACCATCAAGACGATGTGGTCAGCTTGGCTCTATAGCAGCTCTGAAGTATGCCGTGGTCGGTCTCTACTTGCTAGTCTTTCTTATCCTTGTTGGAGTATTCATCCTCGCAGGTAAGAAGACAAATCATTTACCTACTACATGTTTTAGATTTGTAAAATGTTTAAATAGATATTATTGAAATACTAAATAAAATAATCTTATTACTTTGTACAGATAAATTTCTGTTTTGCCAATAAATTGCAGCCTAGTCACAATTTGCAAGGCATATGCCAAGTATTTTAATTTTGTTTAATGATGGAATATACTTCCCCAAACGCTCCTTTAAACAACACATGGACCTGTGACCAAACGTGAGTACACCTAACATACCTGGTAAAGATGCTTATTTGGGTATGCAAAGTATATTCAAATGATTAAAATAAGCATATTTACCGGGTTTCTCATGGTTTCTCTCTCATTTCTCTTTCATAAAAGAAGTATAATAACATGGTTCATCAGAAGGTGTGTTATTTGATTTGGAGATGGCAATAGAGGGTGTTTGGAATATACTAAGGGTACAAGAACTCCACAGGTAGGGGGGGGGGGGGGCAGTGAGAGAGAGGTTTTCACGTAGTAGAGAGGAAAGGGCTGTAGTTACAGTATAAGCAAAGTGCAGGAGATGAGCAGTGGCATAGCAATAAATCACAGCTGAGCTGTAAGGAGGGACTGAGGAATGTAGATCCTTTAAAGGGAGAAGAACTTTGTAGGTGATAAAGAATTTGATGGTAGCCAGGGGAGGTATTTAAGGAGTAGATGGGCAGACATGGTGGATTCAATGTTACAAACATTCAGATGATCTTCCATCAACAACCCATCTTGCATTGTGTATACTGTACTGCCCATAGGCTTCCATGTCTAAAATGCATAGTATTGGTCTTCTTAACACTCAATCTTATTGAACATACAGTACTGTACTGTATGTAGTGGCTCCTCCAGACATTATTTACCAATCCTCTTGTTCACCTTTCTGTCATCTGCAGAAATGCAAATATTTAAATCTCTATGGTAATACAGTCTAATTCCAAGTCTGAACAACAACAAGTCATCCTAATGTTCATTAACCTGAGGACATGTGCGGATCATAGAGCCTCTCTCTTTGAATGAAATAAAGACAAAACAGAAATCTTTGGGGACACAATGTCACAGATTTCTTAAATTACACTGTATTAACAACCAAATCACATTGCCAGCCTTTCCGTCAGTGATCTTGAGGACACAGCACTGCCGCAGCTCAGGATCCTCGCTCCCGGAACAGCAGATGTATTATTAGCAATAAATAGAGATGGGTGGATCTTTTGTTTTGTGGATTTGAATCTGATGCGGATTGGCCAGTTCCTTTGAGCTGCAGTTTTCTGTGGATCAGTCTCAAAAATCCGCTTTTTTTTTTTTTTTTATCATTGACAATCTGCAGGTTGGATTAATAATTTGAACCTGAAAACGTAATCCACAATCTGCAATTCAAAAAACAGAATCATAATACAGTAGGTGAAGGAGGAGAAGCAGAGGAGTATAAATAGTGGTGCTGCCTCAAGCAGAAGCTATCTGTTGCAGGGTTTAGCTGTGGGATGGAAAGGCTGTTGTTTCTGTAGTGCTATAGCTTGAAAAATTATACATGATTTACTTAAACCAAAGTTGCAGCTGAACCAGTTACAACCAGGCATTAACCCGTGACTGACTGGAGGTTCAGTTAAGTGGGCTCTGGCCCTCCTCCTGGCCATGTTTCTGTTTGTAGTATATTAACTTATATATATAACAAGGTATTGATATTACTCTGAAAAAAGAAGTGATCTGCGCTCATATAATCGTGATAATTGTGCTCAATTGGTGCATATAATATAGATATATAAAAAAACAATTGAAACCTGTTACATATGATAGAGATTATGCTGCTGTGCTCGTGGTATGGCTCCACAAACCGAACTAGTGCAAAAACAAAAAGAGAAACAGCGCAAAAAAACTCATAGTGTAGTAAATAAACAATATTGTATTAATAAAACAGGTGAGTATTGCACGTACATCAAAGAACTGTATAATTAGCAAGACATGTTAGGGACAAGTTACCACTCTGTGCTCTGCAGCCGTGGATGATATGTTGTGGGTCACCGGGATCAATTCTCCTCCCGCAAGCTCCGTGGGTGATCTTTACAAGTCCTCTGCTCGATTGGATCGAGACCCTTAGCCGCAGGATACAAGCCCGGTAAACTCTTCATGGCGGCGTTTGATGTACGTGCAATACTCACCTGTATTATTAATACAATATTGTTTATTTACTACACTATGAGGTTTTTTGCGCTGTTTCTCTTTTTGTTTTTGCATTGATATTACTCTGAAATAATCCCCCAAAATAATTACTAATCTTTAAGAACATTTCTGACTGTCAATTACTTCTTATTAAAAGGGATAACTGGTCCCCATTGAGTTTCTACCATTCTCTTTCCATTACTAGCATTGGCAGCGGGCGCTACAGTAAATGATGCAGTATAAGAAAAAACCTCTATCTTAAAAATGTATACATTATCAGGGGCAGGGTGGAACGAGGGGGAGTGAGAGACACGGTGGAAGTAACGGGGAGTTAGGGACAAGGTAAAGGGGGCAGTGAGGGACAGGGTGGTGGGGGTAGTGAGGGACAGGGTGGTGGGGGCAGTGAGGGACACGTGGTGAGGGCAATGAGGGACAGGTACTGGGGGAAGTGAGTGATAAGTTGGGGGGGGAGTGACAGGGACAAGTGGTGAGGGGAGTGAGGGAAAGGTGGTGGGGGGACTGAGGTAGAGGGCAGTTAGGGAGTCAGGGAGAAGGCAGTTAGGGAGTCAGGGAGAGGGCAGTTAGGGAGTCCGGGAGAGGGGAGTGAGGGAGCGGGCAGTTGCAATGGTTGATCACAACCTGCTCTCATCAGCGCGGCAGACAGGCAGGCAGCACATAGACCCTGCCCCTCTACACATCACACGAGGTGGCTCTCCTCCACCCTCCCTTTCTGTGAGCTCAGTCGGCAAGGCAGCAAGTGTAGGGAGTGACATTGGTTCGCGTGCCCGCCCCTAAGCGATGACATCATGTGTGCTTTACTTCCGGGTTTCCAGTGATACGATTTTCCCAGTATTTCCCGATTTCATGGTGTTTGAACATTGATTCCGGTGAAACGGGAAACACTGATTCTGATGATAAGGTTGCTGCTGATGCAGTTAAAGACTGTGATTTAAGTGGCACTGTTGGTCGGTGTGGTAGTGGTGGCTGGGGCAATGATGAATATGATAATGTTTCAGATAAAAGGGATGAAACTGCGATCGTTCTTCAGGGTTGTGAAAATACAGATTCTACCACAAGTAAAGCGAATACTAATATCAGGAATAATTATAATAATAATGTGTATCAGGACATCCTTGCTATTTCCTTGCCAGAGGAATGGTCACAAGAAGTCCAGAAGCACTGGTGTTGCTTTGGAGATCCATGTGGTGACTACCTCTTATTTTTAAACTTGCTATTAGACTTTTTGTGAAGTTATTTGCCTTCATTATATTGATTTTTGTAAATTTACTTTTTTGTGATAAATACATTTTTCAACTAGTGAGGAAGCACATTTTTATTTTTATGAGTCTACATCATGGAGAATGTCAGGCCTTTCTGCAGTCTACTGTAGATAGTGCAAAATCAAGGGAGAGCTGTGCAGGCTTCTTAGGCCCTTTGAGGAAGCCTCAATTTTGGGGAGTGGTGATGAAAGTGGCATAAGTCAGATCATCCCTCTAATATTCCTCTTAGAAAACAAAACATTAATCGATACGCAGCATAATACTAGCGACAATGATAATATTGATCATGGCATGGTGGCTACGGTTGCTATATTGCTTGAATGCCTGGTGTGGTGAATGACCCCTGTGTTGCCAGTATGAAATGGAGAGAGGAATACCTTCAGGCTACACTTTTAGACCCTAGATTCATAGACAGATTTAAATACTTGTTGCCCCACAGGGAAGAGACTGTGACTCATTGCAAGGGAAATCTAATTGATTGTGTCCAGGCACAGTTGGAAAAGGAGGAATGTCAGAAAGAGGAGGCTAATGAAGGTTCTCAGATGGCAGCCTCAGTGGGCATACAGTCTGCACCAAAACCAAACAAAACAGTGGTCATCATCACCGCTTTCTTTCTCTCAGTCAGGCCTCAAGTCATGTGAATTTTGGTAGTGAGGGTGGTGGTGGTGGTAGCAGAAAAAGCAGCTGAAGTCATCACCCATCACTATGTGAAACAGTCAGGATTGCCACCTTCTATTGAAGGCTAACCCAGAGACAACATGTTTTACATTTTGATGAGAAGGGGTGATACATGTGGTAATTAAAGTCCCCTAAGGAGTGTGGATGGATCAGAAGAGATGAGAAATGACAACCAGGATTAAAGGTAAGAAAGGAAATTGGAGTGTGAGGATGTAGAGTTAGGTGGGCTATAGATGACAGCAAGGTGAATAGTAAGGGCCTCAAAGGAGTAGAATGTTAGGGAATCAGATGTAGGTTGGAGCTGAAACTTACAGTGAGAAGAGAGAAGAATTCCCACTCCACCCCAGCATCCGAAAGAGTGCGTGAGAAGGAAAGGCCACCATAGGAGTGTGAGGGCCAGGTTTTAGTTAGAGCAAAGAGGTCAAGAGAATGAGAGAAAAACAGGTCATACTATAGCCAGTATTTTATTAGAGAGAGCAAACATTCCAGAGAACCAAGGTAATTCACTGGGAAAAAGCAGCAGACAGAAATAAAGAGTTAAATAAAGTAAGTTTATTTTGACAATAGTTAACAGGCACAGCACAAATACACAAAAATGATCTTACTCTCACCAAAACAGGGGTTGCGTGGGGAATCCTAGCTAGCTATGTGCTTAGCTGCATTTCAGTAGGCTTACCCAGGAGTACTTACATGTCCACAGAGGTTCCAGTCTCTCAAGACCTCAGGGATGCTATTTTGAAAATAGCACTTTCAAATCTCCCACTTGGATCAGATACCAAGTCCCGTTCTGGGGTGTCTCCGGCAAAGCCTTGAAGCACACCACTTAGGTTACACAGTAACTCCAGGAACGACTGTGGAGCTCAGATCGGCTACCCTTTACATAAAGTACTTTCCCAATCTCCATAGAAAAGCATGGAGGATAGGGTGCCGCCCAATCACAGCATGGATGCTACGTGCTGGCCAATCACAGAATGAGTGCTCGCCTGTGACGGACAAATCCGTGCCGGAGGCGATGACTGTGCATCTGGGACAGTCCACAGGGGTGGGCTTAATGAGAACAGGGATTTAAAACCAGCCAATGGAAGCAGCGCCTACAGGGATCATACCCAGCAACAGTTCCTACAGCCAGACAGATATCTCCTGCAAAGATAGGCTCCTCAGTGTCTGGGATGAACAAAAGCTCTGTTCTTTGAGCCAATATCACCCAGACCTTAGTGCCACCCATCTCCTCTCTCACAATGTTCCAAAGAACTGCACTTCCCTCCTTGTTTAACACAAACCTGGTTCCTTTGTGTTCAGGCTGGGTAAGTGAATTACCGTTCGAAAAGAAATAAAGGGCGCTAATGAGAAAAATCTACAATTGTGATATTAAAGGTGTATATGTTCTTTTAACTTAAATGCGAATAAGTGTTGGGTAGTAAACAAACAGTATTAGACAGCACACAAACTATGTATAAAGTGAAATAATAGGTGCAAAGCGGGAACAAGGAGGACCCTGTTTCCTCCCAAATAATCAATAAACCACAAATGTTCCCAGCACTCAAACGAAAAGAACAAAAGATAAATGGATCAGCCAAAAAGGCATTTAATGGTACATGAATAATGCAAAAAATGGTCACAGACCAAAAGAAAGCACTATGTGCTGGGGCAGGGACAAGGACAGGGAAGGGGAAAAGGGAGAGGGGAGGGGGGGGGGGAAAGGAAAACAGGGGGTAAAAAAGTCCAGGGCAAGGGGGGCAACGTCTTCTTCATGTAATTTCTTGGGGACTTAGCAGGACGATCCCCTTTAGTCCGTGGGCACCGACAGGTGATATTTATCTAGATCATTACTTGTGTGCCAGATCATCCTCTATCATTGTTCTTTTAAATCAGTGCCAACTAAAGTTGCTGAAATGGAAACTCTGATTTCAATGTGCAGATCAGATATTGCCTGAGAAGCCCTGGAGAATTCAGAAAGGGGGATTTGGGCCAATCCGTCCATCTCTAAAGAACTGCGCTCGATATTGTTTGCAACATTTTTTTTAAAAAAATGTTGTGTGAATTTTGTCATTTCAGGGGAAGGATTTTTTTTAAAAAATTCAGACAAATGGAAAATATTGCCAACTCCCACCAAATGTTCTGTAATTAAAAAAAAAAAATAACGATCTCATAGGACCAATGTTATCAGCTCTTTAATCATATGAATTTACGTTTCAAGCTCATGTTTAACTGCCGTTTTATGCAACATTTTTTGAGAAAAAACCTGCAAATTTCAGAGTTTGCAAACTTGTGTGAATATTTCACACATCACTACTGATTACATTCCCCCAATAGAACTTAACGCAGCAGTTCAAGCTGTTGTTTTTTTTTAATTTTTGACAAGTGATTAGCTAAGTTGCCGATTGATCTGTTCTCCTGTGATCAATCAGCGAAGATTTGGCTCGGGGGTTCACTAAATGGCTGTCAGTGCAGCCCAAGATGCAAAGTTCTGTGAGGAAGATCATGTGACCAGGCAGTCACTAGATGCTATTGGTGCACTTCTAGAGAAAGGGCAGGGCTCAAAAAAGTGTGTGCCAGAGCCTGTTTTGGAAGAGGAAGGGGGTGTGACTTTGTAAAAGTTTGCTATAGGAACAAAAAAATGCTTGTTACATTATAATACATTAAAAAGTCTTTCACATTTTTTTTTAATGCTACAAGTATTTTCTCATAGTACCGAATTGATTTATTAAAAATAACACACATGTAGGATATTGCTTGAACTGCATCTTTAAGCCTTAACCTCCTCTATAAATTGTTTGACTTAGGGGACAGGGCTGGTTGATCATGCTGCAACAGCCTTAGTGCAGTTATATTCTGAAGCCAGGGCACGTTGGTATGAATGGCTCCCGATAGCATTAACACAGTTCCCTTTTAAATCACTCCAAGTCCTGTAATATTTCCTCCACTTTATTGGGAAAAGGTAGCAGGGTACAGATACTTGTGGATGGTGTGTAGTGGTGATTATTAGTTAGAAACTGGTAAAAAGAGATGGCCTCACCAAGGGTTATAAACAGAGAAAGGTTCTTTACTCACTGTCTCCAGGGTTGAAAAGGAAGTGAGGTGCGGTGTGGGCAAAGGAAAAGTCTAGGGGCAGACCATGTCTGAACAAACAGGAGGGGGGGCAGACTAGCCCATTCTGGTGAGGATCTCAGAGACTGCTGTAGCAGCTCACTGATGTCATGCTCGCAGGCAAGGAGTGCAACATTGTTGCAAGCCACGCAGGCACAGTATGTGTCTGCAGACTCCATGCAGCTGGGAATAAAATCTGACAGGCAGAAACTGCAAAGGAGAGAGGGGGGTGAGTCAGAAATGTGGCTCTTGTTCCATAACAAGTTACTTTCTTTTGTGCCTCATTCCACAAATGGCAACAGTTCAGTATTAATATTATGTAATACTGCATTGAGAGCCACATTACCACAACAATCACTAAGCTAATTGTTTGCAGAAGTAAGGCAAATGAGGGAAAGGATTATGATATACAATATTAACAGTATGCTTCATTAGCATCTAGTCATTAGGCAAGATGCATATGTCCGAAAGGAATGTATTGTGTGATCAATATTCACCAATTTGTACCAAAACTTATGTAGCCATGCCATCTGTGGCTACTAGTTTGCTTCCCTCCTGGCACTAAGTCCTGGTACAAGCAGGCCTTGCCAGAAGTTGCTATGGGGTTTTCCCCCTCTGAGGCGCTGCACTTGAGTGACAGCAGGATGTGGTGACATCAGGCCTGGGCATGACCAATCATGGGACAGACCTGATGCCCTTCTCCTGGCTGTACTTAAGGGCAGTGCCGCCCCAAATTTAGCAGTGTCTTTCCCCACTTGAGGAAGGCAGGTCACACAGTGGAGAGGCTGTGTATTGGGCCTTCTCCAGTCCTACCCACGCGGGGTCCAGTCGGAGTTCCCGTCGGAGTCGGTGCAGTGAGAGGCGGCATTTATCTCCCAGTGGTCACACTAAAGCTATTTGTAGCTTACATGCTGTTTTTATTTGGCAACATTGTAAGTTTGCATTTTTAAGAGTTTTATAAATTGTTTGAATTATCTGATCTGTGCTTTGTGCGTACTGTTTCTTCTTGCTGAGGTCATATTCCCCAAGTGAAGAAGCTGTTCTGCAATACCGATGCCCACAGTCCACCCACTGTCATTTCTGCTTGAAAATCATTACCTTCCTGTGAGTAGGCTGTACATAGGAGCCAAGATTCACCTTTTTGTGTGTTTTTATCCCCCATGCTCCCCATGGATCGTGAGAAAGAAGAGATAATAAACCATTCCTGTTGTTATACCTCATGCCTGGTGCGTGACCTTACTGGGAGGGGGCGGGGGGAGGTAATAGATCTACCTTGGGAGATCACCTTCAGTTCCTGGAGCCTATGGCAGATGGAGGCACTGCACTGCTAAAGAGATATGTGGGGTATGAACCCCAGAAGCCTACTCCTGTGTCCTCACTACCACCAGCAGATGACTCAGCCCTCCTGTTACCAGAAGGTATCATGCCACAAGACCAGAAATGGCCACATGGTGCGGGGAAACACTGTTGCACTTAGCATGCAAAAGTAAGATATTTAAACAAAGACAGGGTATGTGTGCAGGGGACAAAAATCCTTTCCTTTTTCTTTTCCATCTTGATTACAGGCCGTTTTGAAAAACTATGTACAGCAAGAGATACATTGATATAAGTAACTAAATATTCACTGAAGTGTAATGCACATGAGAGAAACATGCAAATTGTATACAGTATATCTGTGAACTGGTCCTTCAAGGTACCAATGACGTCAAGTAACTCATGTAACACATGTTCCCCACCCTAAGGGAGATTCACTGCTGTTACCTGCGGTTGGTGCTACCAGAAGGCCCTGAGCATCCGCCGTTGTTGTTGGGGATGGACAGGACCGGCTTTTGATGCCTAGATAGTTCTTCTCTCTGTGTTGCAGTGCCTCCATTTCCACAGGGCAGATAGTTGCAGTCCCCTAAGGAAAACACTCTCACCCTCTCCCTGAAGAACATCAGCCTCAGGCAGCAGTATAAAACAGTAACTGGCCTTTATTCTGTATGGTACAGCAACAGCATACCAACATTTACAGCATATATCGGTACACTCTCCTCTCTGACAGCAAGAGAGATTATCCCCCACTAGACCCTACATAACCCAGCGAAGTGTCACATCGCAGCTTGCTCTTCTCTTGGTCCCTGGACTCAACCTCCAGGGCTTGAGGACCCAAAGGTCTATCCCTGACTCCCATACTCCCTAGTAGAGTATGGGGTAGATGCTCCCACTCCCCTGAGGGAGAGGAAGGAAGGTGAACCAGAGCCCTGGTTCCACACTTCTATACACAATAAATTTGGAACGGCAGCTCCTTTTTATTACCAGGGGAGGGGCTCCAGGTCTCAGCCCCATATGAGCAGTACCCAGGCCATAAGCCCCCCCTGTCACCCAAGGGAGCTGCTTACTACAGCAAGGGCAGATTTAACCCTAACACTGCCTGCACTGGTACCAGGACTTACGTGTTAGGCAGATAAATTAGTAGCCCAAGGGGTTACATGGCTACACTCATAACAACATCATAAAACAGAGAGTGAAAAATAACGAAAACCTCCTGTCAATGTGTTTGTGTGTATTACAGTTTGTCACTGTCCTGTTCTGCTACCTTGTGTGTGTACAATGATGAGGTACACAGAAGTAGTAACTCTCTACTTTATTTTCTTCAGTACATAGCTATGTGATGTAATGTAGCTCTTCTCTGGCACATACATCCTCTCCTTCCTTTTCCCTTGATCCTTCTGTAGTCCCCTCCTTTCCCCTTCCTCCTTCTTCTAAGATTCTGTGAGTAAGATCCACAGACTGTTGAGAAATGGTTTTCCTTCCCAAATGTCTGACATGATTGACCCATGGATGGGCAAACGCTTTCATGCGGAAATTGTTTCCAGCATCGATAGCATTCCTTGATGTGGCCTTTGTGTCTTTCTGTCTCTTATCTGAAAGGACTAATCCATGTTTCTGTGTGTGAGTCCTGGGGTGTCTTTCACACTCTTCATGTGTGTGACTTGTACATCTGACAGTGCAGCTGTGTGTGCTATGGTTAGTGCGGCGTCCAGGGACAGCCATTTCTGTAATGTGCGTCTTCTGAAGGACGATGATTTGCATCCTGCTATTATGTGGGATTTAAGAACGGCTTAGTTGGAATAATTTTGTTAATCGCAGCCCGTTAATAGATGTCTTAAACGGGTGAAAAATGCATCCATTGATACTTTAGTATCTTGAATTGTAGAGTGAAAAACATATCTCTCATTTTCAACATTTGTCTTTGGTCCGAAATATGCTGTTAATGCATCTTTCAGTGTTTTGAGGTCTGTCCTTTGTTCCTCCGGCAGAATGGATATCAGTGTTCTGACTTCTGGGGCAGCATAGTTTTTGAGTAGGTTGAATTGCTGGATTTCTATTCACAGGTCCACAGTTAGAATCAGTGTGTCGACATCTTCTAACAACCAGGGGCCCAAGCTGTGTGTATTTGTCATGTCAAATCTTGGCTGGGCCTGGAGCAGGTGTATGCCTGACATTGTAGCAGTTCATTCTGTACAATTAACACACACACACTCACAAAAAGAAGCGCACAATTTAAATAACCAATAATATAATAATTCTCCTCAGTGCTGTCAAATGAAACCGGTCACTAGAACCGTTCAGTGAAGTGAGTATGTGAACAAAGCCGATGAGTGAATTACAAATGAAATAGTGCTCCAACAGTGCTGAAGAAAATGATGCCCTCACCGGATGGATGTCCAATGGAAAAGATGTTTTAAACGCATCCCCATTCCTCAAAAAAGAAGAAGAGGAAAAAACATACATTAGCATAACATCATTGTAATCAAATAAGATCTGGGAGAAGCAAAAGTGACACGCTCACATACTCACAGTCTTAAGTCGCAGTAAGTGTATTAAGGTACACTTCGACCTCACAGAACAAAAACACTCTGGTTACTTGTCACCAACAGGTCAGGTTTTCAGGATATCCCTGCTTCAGCACATTAAGGACTGGAGTTGACCACCCCTGGTCTACACTGTAGGATGTATCTTATATTGCCGTTCTCCAGTGGACATATTTCATTTGAATGATTACCAATCTTTCTTTATCTCTATCAGTATCTTATCTCCCATCTCCTCTCCAGCAAAAGCCCCATTTCTCCTACCTGAGGGGAAGAGATTTCTGATAGTTGGTTTTCAGGTGATGTTGTAGCAAATTGGGCAAAAAGCGTATGCAAATGAAAGTTGTATGCATAGATAATTCTTGAATGAATAAAATATGCCAGATTAATATTGAGTCAAATGTTATGCTGTTTTCAAATAATTTTGCAGTATTTTCAATATCCTACACATTCTTATTCCTTTTTTTCCCCCTTAAGTATAAGGATTTAAAACCTTGCCAAAGTCAAACAACAAAATGTTCTTGACTGTCAATGCATGTTTTCATCTCCTCTTATTATATCAGCCATTAATTTGGGGTGTGACCAAAGATAATATGGTAATGCAAACATGAGTAATTCTTGGAACAAGTCAGAATAATAGTTCATAACGTTGCTGGTTCGTAAGCAATAAAATGTTGAGATGGATGGCTTGTTTCTGTGGGTGTTTGAGAGACTCCAGCAAAAGTATTTCTAAATATCATAAAAACTTATTAGTCACAATAACTAAAACGTTCCAGTATTGTACCAAGTCATTATTATAAAACTTTCCTTTCTTTACTGTTAGTATAACTTAATTCTTTAAAGCTGCAGACCAAGCCATATCCTACTGTATGTGTGTTTTATTTTAATAAATCAGTTCTGAACTATGAGAAAATACTTACAGTAGAGCATTAAAAAAAAAATATTCTGAATTACATTTTGTATGTATTATACTATAATGTAACAAGCATTTTTTGTTTCTATAGCAGCCATTTACACAGTCATATCTCCTTCCTCTTCTGAAACCGGCTCTGGCACACCCCTTTTTGAGCCCTGCCCTCAATCTAGCAGTGGAACAATTGTATCTAGTGACTGCATGGTCACATGATCTTTCCCACAGACTTTTCATCTTTGGTCCTCTTCTGCTGCACTGCCAGCCAATTAGTGAACAGATCGATCAGCAACCTAGCTAATTACTTATCACTGTGTGGATTGTATTGATGCACCTACTGTATTAAAGGGGGGGGGGAGACACAAAGCAACGTAGACTGCTGTTTTAAGAAAAGCAGTGGTCTTATATCGAAGTTCTTTCAAATTCAAGGACACCTAATAGATGCAAGTTATAATAACCTATTAATAATCTTTAGCGTAATAGTGTGAAGAAAAAAGAAAAAATGCCCGGCTTAATATTTATTCCATAAAATTTGCATTTGCACATACAGTAGGTAAGGAACAAGAGACTTTGGCGTTCTCAGACACCACAGCAAGACACATAGATAGTGTGTCACCACTAACTCTTCTTCAGTTTTTAATTAGGAATAGACGTACAGTAGCATTGAGACATTTTACAAACGTTTAAAGATTTAGGGACTTGTTCAGTAAACTGTGATAGCGCCAATCTGAAGCTATTCCATGAAAATCCCATTACATTGTGACCTTTGGTTGTGCAATGTAACCATGATAATGACAGACTCCCATAAGGCCAGTGGCCTTCTGAGCTTGGGGTAAATAAACCCCACCCAGCATGCTAGCTGTTGTTGGTCAACTTCAGCAGTCTGGCTATTGTCTGGTCCACTGCACTTTGTCTTTCCCTGGTTATCTTTTCCTGGCATCTAGCTCTGCAGACCTTACAGGTACCTTTTATTTTAGTCTTGATTTCCCATTGCATTACCTGTCCCCTGCTTTTTGTCGTCCCCTGGCTACCATTGCTTTCACATGTTGCCCTGCAGACCTTGCAGATAACTTGTGCTTTGCCTTGTGTCCCCTTTCACTTCTTTCCCCCCTCCTGTGATTCTTTGACCTTCTCTACCTACCATAGATTTTTGTTTAGCTCTGCAGATTTTGCAGTTTCCATTTTCTTTTCCCTGTTTTATAACTTTGTTGTGAACATTAAGCACTATTAGGTTTTACTTATTTCGGTCTCTTGTATTTGGTGGGTTTAAATATTACTTCCTATTGCCTCGTAGGTCTGATTGACGAGCCCAAGTTATCAGTCCCTCTTAGGTACCGTACATGGATCCCACCTGAATATTACCAGCTGATCTAGCCAAAACCTTGCAAGACATACTGTCATGGAAAAATGTCAGTGTCCAGATTAGCTATAGCGGGGTTAACTGCTAGAATGTATAGCTTGTAGGCTCAGGTAACACCCTTATCCATTGGAGGGGTGCCACAGACTGTTCCTACTTCCCCCATGTTTATCCTGCAGGGGCCTCCTGGCCCTCACGTGGCCAGCGAGGCACCATCCATTTCACATAACTTTCCCCATGCTATCCCTTTAGCGTCGCCAGAACGGTATTTTGCGGGTCCCCGAAAATATCAGACATGTTTTGCTCAATGTCAACTTCATTTATTAGGGAGGCCTATGGTTTTTCCTGACCCCCAATCAAGGAGAGCATTTATTATATCATATTTCAGAGGTAGGCGGCCGCATGGGCTATCCCATTAGTGAATTTAGACAGCCCACTGCTAAAAAATCTAGATCAGTTTAAAGCAGTGTTCCAGCGAATGTATGATAGACGAGAGATCACAAAATCAGCACATAAGGTAGCCAGCTTCTGGAACTTCGGCTGGGCAATAAAGACATTTTTGTATATCTTACCCAGTGATGGAATCTGCTTGACTTGAAGGTAAAAATACCTCCCTGTTTTTATAGAGGTTGTAGAGGGTAGATTAAAGATTTTTTGGCTCAGGTTCTTCGGATACTCGCTCCATACCCAGAGTTAGTGGACTTGGCATTTCAATTGGAACACCCCTTAGGAGAACGTAAGGGATAAAGACAGAGGAATGATTCCCAAACTATTTATGAACGTTTAGATACAGTCCGACATAAAAACAATGTTGGTCAAATAAGGGAACCCTCACCCGATGTACATAGGGTGAATCCAGGGACCCCTTTCTTGAGAGGGAAAGAAGGCGGAATCAAGATTTGTTTTTAATTTGTGGAAAACAAGGACATTTTGTGTGTGAATGTCCCAGGAAACTCAAGAATTTGCACCAGAGCACTCACTCTGTGGTAGAGAGAGACACGTTTTGTGAAGTTGTTATAAGCGATTACCAGAGATCAGTGTTTTGTGGGAGCACCCGAGAAATTAATGGATAATCAAGCTTTCTGTCTTTGCTCTGAATTTTTGGAGAGCCACCATACAGTACAAGTGCCAATGATTATTCATTACCAAAGATATATCAAGGTTTTAAAGGCATTTTTGATCAAATGAAAGCTGAATCCCTGCCCGCCCTCTTGATTTCCAAATTGATGTAGATCCAGCGCTCATTTCCCTAGCAGCAGAATTTATGCTCAGAATGAGAGATCGTGTGTGCGGTAGGGATACATGTGACTGCTTTTAATAAAGGTCAAGACCATTTCTCCTACAGTACCTGTCAATAATACATCTGTATTATGTTATACATGTATATGTATTCTGTAGCCTGGTTCCAGCACTTCAGGGACCAGGGATTTATTTTTGTTTCAAATGGACTGTTGCAAAGTGGTCTGTAATCTTTCCAATTAAGGCTCTGCATATAACTGTGTTTATGATCCCCTTCCCCCCACCAATCGGGGGCTGGGTGTGTTGCAAACACATAGGGGAGGGGAGATTCCAGTGAGATAAGAGCAGCTCTTTATTAGCTGTGAGCTGAGAGCTTTAGTTGTGAAGCAGATTTTGTTTGGAGCAGCAGCTGGGAACAAGCTGTATGAAGCTACATGGAAAGTGCAGGAAGAAGAACAGGGAAAATCTCTTTAGTGAGTTCTCTGCATCTTAATTTATATGGTACCCCAGTTTCCCAGTTGTCAGTGTGTGTGTTGATTTGCTGTAAATTGCTGTGGATAATTATTTTTCCAATAAATTAATTTTATAAACTCTGTGTTTCTGTTTGACGTATTGATCCCTGGCATGTTAGTCCTAGTCTCCCGTGAAATCGTGTTTGAGTCACATTGAAGAGAAAAGGTCAAAAGAGAGCGATATGGCAGGGAAATACCTCAGGAGACTTGGTCCTTTAGGACTTTTTGATTTATCAGAAAACAAAATTGATGCAGATGAAGAGGATAAAAATTGTGATATTTAAGAAGATAATATAAGAGCTTTCAATCTGCATAATTTCAGCTCAGACAGCGAAGATTAACTTTAACAATTTATTGTTCTCTGTGAACTTTGTTCAGCAGGAACAAAACTGATTTTTGCCCACCTGAGCCTGAACATAATAATTTTTCCCCATGCAAAAATCTATCTTTGACCTGGGACAAGGTAAGCAAGATCATAGTGCCCGGGAAGAGGCTCGTACTTTTCCAAAGGCAGTGCCAGTTTTTGATGCTCACAATGGTTCTGTTACTAATAAATATTAAATTCAATTAGTACAGAAAGGCAAAAGCCGATTGGATTTTGATAATCATGCTGATAACCACGGAGAACTAAAAATAAACTCGCTCCCGCTCCCCCCGAGGTCTTAGGCTAGTCTGGAGAGGTTTGGAAAATCCTGGATCACAAGTATTGGAGGGGGGGGGGGAAGAAATTATTTTATTTGATGGTTTGGGCAGGTTATGGGTCACAGAAAAGGTCATGGAAGTTGGCCACCCATGTTCATTCCCACAACCTGATCTCCAGGTTTCACGTTGGACACCCTGAAAAGCCTGGCGGCAAGGGAAGGCCTAAGAGAGGGAGTACTGTCAAGATTCCCTCCCACAGTACTTACTTTAGACCTGTAGGGGCGCACAGATGAGTCAAGTTCAGACCCTGAGCCAATAGGAACTAGCATCTCCCATGAGTTCAGCACCCATCTCAGCTTAGGGTGTATAAACCCCACCTAGTCTGTTAGTTGTTGCTTGTCAACTTTTTTTTCACAGAGCAGCAGCCTGACTATTCTCTGGTCCATGGCATTTTGTCTTTCCCTAGTTACCATTACCTTGCATCTATTGTAGGTCGACAGACCTGGCAGATAACGTTTGTTTTGTTCTTGTTTCCCCTTTGCACTCCTTGCCCTATGCTTTTTGTTGTCCCGTGACTATAACTGCCTTCGCATTTAGCCCTGCAGAACTTGTAGATACGTTTTGCTTTATTTTCCCATTGCACTTCTTGCCCCCTGCTCTTTTGTCATTCCCTGACTAGCACTGCTTTCGCATAGAGCACTGCGGACTTTGCAGATAACTTTTAGTTTGTCTTGTATTTATTCCCGCCAAGCTTCCTGCCCCCCCCCTCTCTTCCTGCTTTTTGTTTACTTTCTCCAGCTACCATAGCCTTTTATTTAGCTGTGCAGATTTAGCAGATTTCATTTTGTTTTCCCTGTCTTATTACTTTGATGTGAACATTAAACACTATCAGTTTTGACTTTTTTGGGTTTCCATATTACCTCAGAGGGTCTAGTAGTTCTGAAACATTGTGTGCGCTTATTACTATATGTTTCCCTTTCATAAACCACGACGGTCCAGATTCACTAGAGTGCAAAGCTTTAGCATGTTTTTACTCCCATTCGTCCGAATATTAGTTAAGGTGTGCTAAAACTCAGCAGCCTTTAGTGAATCTAATCTCATGTTGGCTTGTTTGCCCAATGATCATTTATACCCATGCTGTAACAAACTGGAAACTTGTATTCTTTTTCATCAAGTACAACAAGCATCCCAGACCTCTGCCCGAGTCCCAAGATTCTGTAAGTAATCAGAGCAGAAAACTGCTCTGTACGTTCAGTATACAGTTACTGAAGGCCAAAGAAGAAAGTAATGTAATGTTGGTACAGAAGAATTGCCAACTAAAACATACATTTTTTTAATTTCCAATCTCTCACAGAAGGGGATGACAAAGTGTTTTGTGCTTGTTTATATAACAATTTATTAGCAAATTATAACTTCATATTAAGAATGTTTATACAGTAAGTTAGGCCTGTGTAAATCAGAGTTGCTGTGGTTGCGTTATTGTGTACTTTATACAATGAACATGCATGTAGGGCTTATAAAGGCATAGCTTTTGCCTTTGATTAACGTTTTAATAAGTAAAACTGTAATACACACCAAGAATGGCTCGCTGCATTGACAAGTGCTAAGAAATGTCTCAGAGCACCTTCTATTACTATAGTTGTATATTATTATGTATTTAGACATGTTCAGAGTTTGTCAGATGTTTTAGAGGAATTGTGCAGAAATGAGTACTCAGAACTGAATATTTGGATGTGTGCCATACATACTGTATCTAAATAGTTGTGTTTGGGAATGCCTGCGGCTTCTATTCTTTGTTTGAAGGTCCCAATCACATTTAGTAGTTGGCTATGCATAGGGTGACCAGATTTACAAAAGTAAAAACCAAAGCACATTAAAAAAATTTTTTTTATAAAACACATTACATCACCAACTGCGCACCTTCTCCTTTATGTCTCATGCCCCTCTCTGTCCCCCCTACACACAAACACACACACACGCACACACACACACACACACACACACACACACACACACACACACACACACACACAAACACACACACACCATTCTCTCTCCCCACATCCCTCCATTCTATCTCTCCCCATCCCTCCATTCTCTCTTCCCCCTCATCCCTCCATTCTCTCTCTCCGCCTTTCCTCCATTCTCTCTCACCATCCTCCATTCTCTCTCCCCCTATTTTCTCTCCCCCATCCCTACATTCTCTCTCCCCCCATTCCTACATTCTCTCTCTCCCACATCCCTCCATTCTCTCTCCCCCCAGCCCTTCATTCTCACTCCCCCATCCCTCCATTCTCCCTCTCCCCATCCCTCCATTCTCTCTCTCCCCCCATCCCTCCATTCTCTCCCCCATCCCTCCATTCTCTCTCTCCCCCCCATTCCTCCATTCTCTCTCTCCCCCACCCCTCCATTCTCGTTACATCCTTCCCATTCTGTCTCTCTCCCCCATTCCCTGTCTCTCCCTCATTCTCTGTTTCTCTCTCCCCATTCTCTGTGTCTCCCTCCCCAGTCTCTCTCCCCATTCTCTGTGTCTCTCTACCCATTCTATGTGTCTCTCTCTCCCCATTCTCTGTGTCTCTCTCCCCCATTCTCTGTGTCTCTCTCTCCCATTCTTTGTGTGTCTCTCTCTCTCCCATTCTCTCTGTCTCTCTCCCATTCTCTGTCTCTCTGTCTTTCTCATTCTCAGTGTGTGTCTCCCTCTCTCCCATTCTCGGTGCATCTCTCCCCATTCTCTGTCTCTCTCCCCATTCTCTGTCTTTCTCCCCATTCTCTCTCTCCCCCCCATTCCGTGTCTGCCTCGCTCCCCATTCTGTGTCTGACTCTCTCCCCATTCTGTGGCTGTGTCTCTCTCCCTATGCTGTGTCACTCTCCCCATGCTGTGTGTCTCTCCCCATGATGTCTCTCTCTCCCCATGCTGTCTCTCTCTCTCTCTCTACATGCTGTGTGTCTCTCTCACTCTCCCCCCATTCTGTGTCACCCTACCCCTACTCTGTCGGTCTCTCTCCCCATGCTGTCTCTCTCTTTCTTTGCTTTCTCTCTCCCCTTGCTGTGTCTCTCCCCATGCTGTGTCTCTCCCCATGCTGGGTGTGTCTCTCTCTCCCCATGCTCTCTCTCTATGCTGTGTGTCTCTCTCCCCCCATTCTGTGTGTCTCTCTCCCCCATTCTCGGTGTCTCTCTATCCTTCATTCTCTGTCTCTCTCTCTCTCCCATTGTTTGTCTCTCTCTCTCTCCCCTATCTCTGTGTGTCTCTCTCCCCCCATTCTCTGTGTGTGTCTCTCTCCCCATTCTGTGTTTCTCTCCCCATTCTGTGTCTACTTCTCTCCCCATTCTGAGTCTGCTTCTCTCCTCATGCTTTTCTCTCTCCCCATGCTGTCTCTCTCCCCATGCTGTATCTCTCTCTCCATGCTGTGTGTCTCGCTGCCCCCATTCTGTCCTCTGCCCCCCCCTTCTGTCTGTCCTCTCTCTCCCCCTTGTTGTGTTCACTCCTCTCCCCCTATGTTGTGTCTCTCTCCCCCTATGCTGTGTCTCTCTCCCCCTATGTTGTGTCTCTCTCCCCCTATGCGTCTCTCTCTCCCCCTATGCTGTCTCTCTCTCCCCCTATGCTGTCTCTCTCTCCCCCTATGCTGTCTCTCTCTCCCCCTATGCTTTTCTCTCTTCTCTCCTTCTCCCCCTATGCTCTCTCTCTCTCTCTCTCTCTCTCTGCTGTGCCTCTCTGCTCTCTAATGCTGTGTCCGCTCTCACAATTGCTGTCCTCTATCTCCCACTCCATGCTCTGTCTCTCTCCTCTCTCTCTCTCTCAATGCTGTCTCTCTCTCCATGCTCTCTCTCCTCACTCTCTCTCCATGCTGTCTCTCTCTCCCTCCCATGCTGTCTCTCTCTCTCCATGCTGTCTCTCTCTCTCTCCATGCTCTCTCTTTCTCCATGCTGTCTCTCTCTCTCCTCGCTCTCTCTCTCTCCTGCTGTCTCTCTCTCTCCATGCTGTCTCTTTCTCTCTCTCTCACTCGCTCTCTCTCTCTCCATGCTGTCCCTCTCTCTCCATGCTGTCCCTCTCTCTCCATGCTCTCTCTCTCTCTCCATGCTGTCTCTCTCTCTCCATGCTGTCTCTCTCTCTCCATGCTGTCTCTCTCTCCATGTTGGTCTCTCTCTCTCTCTCCCATGCTGTGTATCTCTTTCCATGCGGTCCCTCTCTCTCTTCATGCTGTCTCTCTCTCCATGCTGCGTCTCTCTCGCTCTCCATGCTGTGTCTCTCTCTCTTTCTCCATGCTGTCTCCTCTCTCTCTCTTCTGCCCCTCCTCCCTCCCTCGTCTCTCCCTCTCTGCTCTCTCTTGTCTCCTCTCGTCTCGCTCGGTCTCCTCAATCTCTCTCTCTCTCTCTCTCTCTCTCTCTCTCTCTCTCTCTATCTCCATGGCTGTCTCTCTCTCTCTCGCCTGCTGTGTCTCTCCCACCCCCATTCTGTCTCTCTCTCTCCCCATGCTGTGTCTCTCTCTCCCCCATTCTGTGTCTCTCTCGCCCCCCCCCCCCCATTCTGTCTGTCTCCCTATAGTGTGTGTGCATTTCTCTGTCCATGCTGTGTCTCTCTCTTCACCCCATTCTGTCTCTCTATCTCCCCCCATTCTGTGTCTCTCTCTCCCCCCATTCTGTCTGTCTCCCTATAGTGTGTGTGTTTTCTCTCTCCCCATTCTTAACCCTACCTGTCACGGTGGTGGAACATGGGTGGGGAAGCCATCTTGAGCTCTGGTAGCAGCCACTGACACACTTCCGGGTCTCACTGCTGGGGCTCTGCGCTCTCCTCCCGTTCTCCTCCCTGTATTCTATGCTCTCTGCTGCCCCCCCCCCCGCTCTGATGGTCAAACTGGGTGTGTCCGTCAAAACCGGGACATCTGGTCACACTAGCTATGCACCCTTGTTAAGTGCCACTTTTGTGTTATCACCTGTATTATATTGGCATATAAAAATTACACAACATCCAATTTCATACATAGATATACATATCAAAAATATGAATAAAGAAAAAGAGGGGGAGATACAGAAGTGAGAAAATGGGAAAGTGTCTGTAGAGTTAAGCTGGAAGTTTCCTATAGCTATATGTATATGTCTGGACTAACAGATTCTGATTAATGTATTCACATAGGTGTCCCTCTGTCTGTATACGAAGCTGATTTCCCTTCTATCAGCTTAATCTAAATGCAACAGAACTATTATCAAATTAACATCATTTCGGTATGTCCCTCTGTCACTAATGTCATACTAATTAGTCACAACCCCCCCGTCCTATTTATTGTCATGTTAAGTGTCTCTTTTTTTTCCTTCCTTTTTTTAACTCTATATTTATTGAAGAACTTTGTGGGGTACAAAAAGTCAGCGAGGAACGGGGAAAAGGTTATACATACTGTACACATACACATATCTATCAAGACAAGAAAGACATTGCGCGCCCAGAGTAAGTAATTCAATAGATACTGTAAAAACAAAAAGTAACATAAACTTGCACTTACATGACAGTCCACAGAGTAGACCAAACGAAGCTTGATGCAGCAAGGTGACAGGAACCGGGTCCCGGATCAACCATCAACCATCAGTTTAATGCGCAGAAGAGAACGTTAAACTGACATTGGACTTTGCATTTGGGCTGACGTGATTCGTGTTCTGCTGGTTGATCCGGGAACCCAGTGCGCAGGGTCCCCGTTGTATCACCTTGCTGCATCGCGGGTCGTTTGGTCTACTACCTGGACTGTCATTTACCCAAGTGTAAGTTTCTGATGCTTTTTGTTTTAAAAGTACTGTATCTATTGAAGAATGACTAACCCTGGGCACGCGGTGTTTTTCTTGCCTTGCTGTTTCAGAATCTTAGGATTTCATTGTCGGGCAAACGTAGCACCTGCACAAGACGTCAGCAGCACACCAGGGCTGGTGTTTATTCCGACGCTGTTGGAATTTATCTTGCGACCTTTCAGAGTCTAGCGCAAGTGTGACACATATATATATATATATATATATATGCTTTGCTGTGGAGGGTTTTTGTCACTTTTTTTACTCACCATAACTTAACTCAGTATTATGGTTTAGCCTGTCCTTTAGCTTCTTTGCATACCCAGTAAAATCAACCCCACACTGATGAGACCCATTAAGGTCGAAACAGCTGTCTGTGGGTGGTTTTCTGGGTATGCACCTTAACCCTGGCTGTGCTCAAAGCTGTGACCATGCAGCAAGCTTAAGCCTATAGGGAACCATGTTAAAAATGGTTTTTGAAGCAAAAAGTGGCACTGTGTGCTCATTTGCATGTCATTTCCCAGAATCCCTTGCTGCAGTGGAAGTGCTGTGTGCAGGGTGATAATGGGGAAAGGCGGGGTTGTAGACCTGCCTAAGACATGCAGATGAGCATACAGTTGTATTTTCATTTGCATATTTGCTTTGCTGTGGAGGGTTTTTGTCACTTTTTTTACTCACCATAACTTAACTCAGTATATATATATATACAGTGGTCGACAAATCACCAAAAAATCTACTCGCCACACAAAAAAATCTACTCGCCACCTAGTACCAAACGTGTGCTGCTTGGGCCAATAGGAAATCGCCACGATGTTAAATCCACTCGCCCGGGGCGAGCAAATGTATAGGTTTGTCGAACACTGTATATATATATATATATATATATATATATATATATATATATATATCATATTAAAAACACAATATAGGCTACATACTGTAGTTATGAATATACACCTATATATATATTTTAAATCCTTCATTATGATCTGTTGGTGCAGGTTTCTATGATTAATGGAAACCCCACAGTAATTACACCAGTACATTCTAACCTACTCTATAACCTTTAGATTTTCTAATAAAAGGAACACTTTCTAAGTCCTCATTTAAACCATTTGGAGAGAGAATTTGCATCATAACAATCCAATACGATTCCCTTTTGCAAAGGGAAATACATCTACTGCCTCCTGGAGAATCTTTATTGATGCTTTCTATTCCTATTATATTCATCCCCATAAGGTTTCCACTATTATACAGTACTGTAAAAATGTCTAATGCTCCGCCTATTCTCTAAAACTCCTCTTTTATGTTCTGCCAATATATTAGAGGCCGCATTGGCACTCCAATAAATATTTCACAAAAGCAGTGTTGACCTATATAAAATCATTGACGGAAAAAGATTTTCCAGTAATTTTTGACATAAAATATTTTATTTCATCTTTAATAAAATGACATGTAATGCCCCGTGTGCCTCCACATTTAAAACGGCCTTTCATTTATTTTTTTTTGCCATCCAGGACGTATTCTTCTTCTTATTAAAACCTAATGCCCTTGGAATACAAAGTGACAAATATTTTTTTTGCTTTCTTATAACTTTTGGCCTCTCGCCAATAACCTCTCTAAGATTCGGATCAAGAAGTCTAAGAAGTGGCCAATATTTATTTAATATTAATTTATTTAATCATTCATAACTTCAGCTTTTTTATTATACCAAGTAATGAAAGACTTCTGTCTGAGATACTAATTTTTTTCTTCTTTTGTCTTGACAGAGCAATACATCCTGTCCCTCTAAATTCTTTACTCTCTCATAAGCTTTCTCAATCTGTTTATCTTTGTACCCTTTCTCTTAAAACTTTCCTTTTAAATCCTCAGCCTATGACATACAGTTCTGTAAAATCCCCTTCCCTTGAACAGTTTCTCTATAACCTCTGAAAACTGTCCAAGGGGAATATTAGTCTTCCATTTGGTATAATGATTACTTTCTGCTGCTAAATACAGGCAAATCTAACAATTGAATTTGCTTATGGTTACTTTTATACAGCATGCGAATCATAAATTAAAATCAGTAATACTGATGAATTGAACGAATAATTTCAAACTCTCCATTATTCCAATGCAAATTAACAGAACGTTATCTATAAAACGTCTGTAGAATGTAATATTCTTTAAAAAGAGGATTACAGTATTATTCCAAATCCCATTCTCCTCCCAGTATCTCATGTATACATTTGGAGAACTAGAGGCAAACCTAGTGCCAATCACCATGTCCCGAATTTGCAAATAAAATGTGTCATTAAAATGAAAATAACAATGTTCTAGGATACATTTGATAATACCAAGAATAACATTTTGTTGTAAAACATGAATTTCATTTTTTTTTTTTGTAAAAAAATGTCTGTACCTTCTTTCTGCCCAATACAGGTTACCCATATATACTATACAGTATGTGTTTTCCCAGCTAACATCTTCCATTAATCTCATTAATGAGGCATAAGATACAACACATACTTCAGTCTGACTTTTTGAGACTCGAAAACTGGATTTCCCAAAACAAACTGTTTTTAAACACTGACAAGACTGTAACAATGGTATTTGGGACCAAGACTAAATTTGTAAAGCTTCCAGTGACTGAGCTCCTGATTAGAACCAACGCTAAAACCACCCTAACACCTGTCACTAGTTTTAAATACCTGGGCTTATGGTTTGACTCCCACTTAACATTCGGGATGCACATTGATACCCTGACAACCAAGACCTATGCCAAACTAGGGGTACTTTACAGGAACAAATCCTCCCTAAGTCTCCTGGTCAGAAAGCGTATTGCACAGCAGATGCTAATGCCAATTATTGACTATGGAGACATAGTACTGTATATGGCTCGGCTCCTCAAACCCACCTTAGCAAACTTGACACCCTCTACAATTCAATTTGTCGTTTTGTTCTCCAATGCAACTACAACACACATCACTGCGAAATGCTCAAAGAACTAGATTAGTCATCACTAGAGTCTAGGCGCAAAGTTCACCTTTCCTGTCTCACCCTCAAATACTTTCTGGGCAAGCTACACAGCTACCTGAACAAGCTCCTCACCCCTACCACATGCAGTACCTATCACCTGAGATCAGACTCCAAAAGACTATTCATGGTCCCAAGACTCAACAAAGTATCCGGACGTTCCTCCTTCTCCTTCCGTGCACCCCAAAACTGGAACAACCTACCAGAGACTCTCATATCCACCACCAGCTTAAGTTCTTTCAAATCTAAGGCTGTCTCACACTTTAATCTGGTCTGTAACTGTTTCATACGCTCATAATGTATATTTTCTTTAACTGTGCATGCAATGTCTTGTATATAATGTATACCTTGTTCATTTATGTAACTGTATTTGTAACCATGTATTATTTTGTTTTACTCTGTGCCCAGGACATACTTGAAAACGAGAGGTAACTCTCAATGTATTACTTCCTGGTAAAATATTTTATAAATAAATAAATAAATAAGATCTAAAACCTACGATTGAGATAAATTCATCAGATTGAGAACTATCCATCTCTTTAAATTTGTATGGACCATAGGCAAATGATAAAATATTGTTATTTTGGGGGTATTTTATCAACAAATAATCAAATTCTTCATATATAAATATATATATTTACTGACGTTAAGAGATGTGTGCAGAGGAACACTAATGGAGACCAATTTTGGTGAAATTATAACCTGGCTTTATTGAGCCTGTTCCTTTAAAATCTGTACAGCAAACAGATTAAAACAAAATAAATAAAGCAACAAACACCTATTCCTGTGTAAGGGCTAACTTACTCCCCAGCCCCTATCTGCAAGACTGGTGGGAGGAAAATCCCCATACCAGCCTACCACCCCAAAGTCTCAAGCGGTACCTTAAAGCAGGTGGCCCTTCAGGTCTGTGGTGTCCGGTGTCTTGATCTTAGCACAGCGTTTGTGCTCAAGACATTGTCTCTCTCCTGTGACAGCACCATGGCGGGCTAAGGAAATCTGTATTTCTGTTTCTCACAGGAGGCTTTTCTGGAGCTCTGATTATCCAGGTGGAGCCTGGCTAATTGAGAGAATGCAATTAACCAGCTCCCTGCTAGATTCAGAGCTCTGAGGCAGCTTTATTTAAACATGGATAAGTCCCTGTTACATTGACGTAAGCAGAATCTTGGTGTATGGTCTATGTGGAATTTTCTGTTTTACAAAATTGTATTCTTGATGGTATTACATTTATTCTTGAACATAATTATTTTCATTTTAATACATATTATTTGCAAACTACAGTAGGTGCAGGGAGATGAGCTTTAGGTTTGCTCCTTGTTTTGCAAATGTATACATGAGATACTAGCAGGACAATGTGATTTGGAATAATAATACTTTTCTTTGAAATATTAACTTCTACAGATGTTTTGTAGATGATATCTTGTTCATTTTGCATGAAAGTATGGAGAGTTTGTAATCATTCATTCAATACATCCGTATTAATTCGACTAGAAGGACCAGCACTAGCAAAGAATATCAATTCAATATTTAAATAAACACATTTCAATATAAAGTGCCCTGTGCAATATCAGTGCAGACACACTCATGTACATATTAGTAATACCATACATTAATATAAAATGATATATAGACAATAACAATGTGAAAGATCCTATGACTTTCCCTGCGGCGAAAAGGACAACACTTTCACCAACAAAGTACCTGAAAAAGTTAAAAATGGATCTCAAAACAGTCCCTACAGCTCATGAAAAAAGGGACATTTCTTTTTTCAGTATTAATGATTTTCATTTAAGATTTGCACACTGTATAAAAGTAACAAATGAGGGAGTAGGTGGTATGATATATTTTATTAGACCAACAAGTAGTTGATATGTTATAAGCTTTTGAACATCTCCTGTTCCTTCATCGGGTATAGCAGAAATACAGAAATACAATATAATATACAGTGTGTGTAAGAGGGATATCTGGTTGCAATGGATGTAGAGAGAAAGTGGGAAATAAGATAAGGTAGAAACAGGAGGCCTGGTGTGAAAATTAACAGTAGAAGCATAAAAGACTTTCCTCTATTGAAATACAAAAGTGGCCAAAGACAGTAAGGAGACGAGAGGGGAAGTGGAATGGGACATGACACTGTATGAAGGGCCGGTTTAACCACTAGGCAAACAAGGCAGCCACCTAAGGCAGCAAAATATGGGGGGCGGCAGCCACCTAGTTTGCCTTGTGCTGTTTCCTAACCGGGCAGGAATCCCCTGAGCACGGGGAGAGCAGGGCCGTTCCTAGAGGACTGGGCAGTTTCCTCCATCTTGATTGGCTGCTGTTGAGTAATGCCAATCAGGATGAGCTTTCAGGTGCCTGGAGGTGGGGACAGACAGAGGAGGAAGCAGCATGGACCGGAGAGAGGTCCTGTGTGTGTGTGTGTGTGTATTGTATGTTCTATGGCTGTCATGTGTGTATCTGTTCAGTTCTGTTCCGGTCTGTGTCAGTGTCAATAGCGGGGAGAGAGAGTGTGTCAGAGCCAGTGAAGGGAAATAGAGGGTCAGTATTAGTGGGGGGACAGAGAGCGTCAGTGTTAGTGAGTGTCAGGGAGAGTGGGGGGAGAAAGATTGCCAGGGAGAGTGAGGGGAGAGAGAATGTCAGGGAGAGTGGGGGGCAGAGAGAGTGTTAGGGAGAATAGGGGGCGAGAGTGTCAGTGGGAGGAGTGGGTGAGAGTGTGTCAGGGAGAGTTGGGGAGTATGTATGAATGTTAGAAAAAAAATCTATTAGGTATAATATTAAAAGCTTTCGGTTTTATAAAAAATCTGCAAGTTCATTTGTTGGAGTGGGGTGGGAGGTGCTCAAGGATGAAGGTTTGCCTAGGGCACCGAATACAATTGCACAGGTCCTGGGTGTATGTGTATACATGTATATCTATATATTTACCCACCATAACTTTTTAAATCTCTGTTTATCTATATAAAGAATGTTACCAGGAAGTAGAGCATAAGTACACGCACACACATACACAGACCCACACACACACACCCTTCTTTGCATCCTGTATTAAACTAACTGTAAGAAAATTGTATTTTTTAGAATTGCATTTACTGGTATAGAATAATAGAGAAATAATATCCAAAGTTTTTTTTTTTTTTTTTTTAAATCCGTAGATGTTAATACTTATTTAGCAACAGACAGTAATCATTATACCAAATGGAAGACTAATATTCCCTTTGGACAGTTTTCAGAGGTTAAAGAGAAACTGTACAAGGGATGTTAATTTTATGTCCCAGGCTGTAGATTTAAAAGGAAAGCTTTAAGAGAAAGGGTATAAAGATAAACATGTTGAGAAAGCTTATGAGAGCGTTAAGAATTTAGAGAGACAAGATTTATTGGTATGTCATGACAATAGAAAAAGAAGCCAAAATGGAGTATTTCAAGCAGAAGAAGAGTATTTCATTACTAGGTATAATAAAAAAGCTGAAGATATAAATTAAATATTAAAAAATCACTGGCCACTTCTTAGACTTGATCCGAATCTTAGAGAGGTTACTGGCGAGAAGCCAAAAGTGATTTATAACATTGCAAAACATGTAAAAATTATTTGGCACCTAGTATTCCAAGGGCATTAGGTTTTGATAAAAATAAGAATAAGTCTTGGATGCCACTAAAACCGAAAGGCTATTTTAAATGTGGAGGCACACGGGGCATTACATGTCATTTTATTAAAGATTAAAGTAAGTATTTTATGTCAAAAGTACTGGAAAATCTTACGCCTTCAATAAGTTTATAAAGTGTAACACTGCTTTTGCGATATATTATTTGGAGTGCCCATGCGGCCTCCAATGCACAGTATTGGCAGAACATAAAAAGAGCGTTTTTTAGAGCATAGACTGAATATTAGTAATAAATACATGACATTTTTTATAGTATCTTAGTAGAAACTCTATGGGGATGAATATAATAGGGATGAAAAGCATCAATAGATATTCTCTAGGAGGCTCATGACCTCAGAGGAACACCACTATTGCAAAGCTGGTGGAGGATTCTGTCGGCTCTACTGGAGAACCGGAGACCATGAGGCACCTTTTGATGTTTGTTTGAGTGTACAACTATATACTTTGGAATTTGTTTTATTGCTCATATTATATACCTTACTATAAAAGTTGTGTTATCCTATTTTTGTTGTTGTTTTATTTTTTAGATTTTATTCATTATCTACAGGTTTAGCCCTTGTCATTCAAAGCATATTGCCACTAATGCATGTGATCTGCAACACAAGTTTTAATGCAAAATGAATTGCAGATTAATTTGTTGGAGTTAAATTAGTGCAGGATCTTGCTTTTTTGGGTCTGTTAATGTGATCGCTCGCTGAATAACAGGTGCTACATCTGCACTTAAATCATTACCCCCCTGGAGTGTCAACCCTGTTGCCTATCTCTGTGGCATCTATCAAAAAAGGCATACTTTCGCTTCAACGCCATTTGGATTGTTATTAATAAAGATACTAAAGAGAACTGGCCCAGGTACAGATCTCTGAGGTTCTCCACTGGTCCACCTCTCGCCTTTGACTGGTCTCTGGCGCCCATCATTTGACCAATGTCTAATCCATTTAATGCCCATAAATTCTTATCCCAACATTGCATCTTGTTTATCAGTCTCCTATGTGGTACAGTGTCAAAAGACTAAACTAAAATCTAGTTAAATACTAAAGCTCTGCTTATGGTGCTCTTTTATTATGTTTGGATATGTCCCATTGATTTTCAGTTTAGTAGGAGTTATCCAATATTTGACTTTTGTTAGCGCAGACATGATATAGTATTGTAACTGCTTATGAGTTATTGAAGTGAAACTTCTTTAGTGGCACCTAGTTATCATGGGACAAAACTGGACAGATGGAGACGAAATGTGAAACGAAAGTGACGTCACGCCCCCTCCCCTCCCCCCACACACCTGCTGTCACATGCGGCGGCGATAGCTGCCGGCGCCGCTCCTAACGGCCGCTGTACCCCCCACACATGGCCTCTGACATATCGCCGCTGGCGCCGCTCCTAACGGCCGCCGTTCCCTGCCCGCTGCCCAATCCCATGCCACATGCGCCGTTGTGATGGCACCGCTGACGGATGCCACACATGCACAGAAGCGGCTGGCAGCAGCGGCGTTCCCCCCACACGCTCCTAACACCCATTGGCAGCAGCGCCATTCCGCCCTCCGGGTTCTACTGATGCGTGTGTTCGCGGGCCCCTCCCCGCATGGCCGCTTCAGCCAGTACATGCGCTTGTCCGGCGGGTTCCGGCTGCGCTGGAACGCGTCCCACTGTGCCCGCAGGAAGCGGTGGCACATGGCGCAAACCCGGGTGCAACCCACCGGGCACAGGGGCTCGTAGCCGGGGGCAGGCTCCTGCTGCTGGAAGAAAGGGTGACCCGGGCGGACCGGGCAGCGGACGTGTAACCTCACCTCTCGCCCGCGGTCACTCATGCCCGTTCCGGGCGCATGTCCCCCGCGGGGGGGGGGGGGGGGGGGGGGGCGCAGAATTTGCGGAAGGGGGTGGGGTGGTGCGCAATGTTACACCCCACCCCTGGCCGCAGCAGGACATACACACACTGACTGACACACATACACACACTGACTGACACACACTGACTGGCACAGATACATACACTGACTGATACACACACAAACACACACTGACTGACACACACACTGACTGACACACATACACACACTGACTGACACACATACACACACACTGACTGACACACACACACTGACTGACACACATACACACACACTGACTGACACACATACACACACACACTGACTGACACACATACACACACATACACACGAGGAATTCACACTTAGTGCAAATAGCTAATAAAGGGGATTTGTGCCGAGCACGCGCGTTATAAGTCAGATTTATTTGCGTTTTATCAATGAAATTGTATTTTGATTTTTAATTAAAACATCACCAACACAAATACAATTTCTGTGACAAAAGTCAAAGAAGTTTCACTTACTATGCGCGTGCACAGCACACACAGCTTTTTTTATTGCATTGTGGGCTTATTTCATGGTGATGACAAAACTGGTTGCCAATCTTTATTCTATCTAATTAAACTATAATTTGATGTAAATACTAGGACTACAGACAGGATGTCTGCTATTAATGGAATGGTTTATTTAGACAAGAGTAAAAAAAATGGACCTTTATCTCCCTAGAATATGTATGTATATATTTATTTATTTTCACTGACAGTGTGCGCATGACTGTACATAGAATTTTGAAGGTGCAATGTTTCTGTTCGGTAGAGCTTACAATCACATTTTGGTGTGTGAGTCACAGGGAGATGACCTTGCACAAAGTCACAAAACGAGCTGACATTAGGCTTCAAAACAGGTCACTTCTAAGGCACAGAGCTACTCCTTCATACATTCTATTATTAAGAGATAGGATTGTAGCAAAATGACATGATCAATGTCATTTCATTTCCCCCCAGAAGTTGTCTTTGGATATCCCATTATGTTTAGGATTTTTCAGATAATACCGGGAATGTTGGAATCCACCAAATAGTTTGCATTGTTCCTTATGGATGGATGTAACAAAAATGTATATGAATATACCAGACATGGTCTCTGGGGGATTGAAAAACAGATACTTCATATGCTAAACCCTAGTAAATATGGTCCAGTCTGCAATGATGTTAATGATGCTTGTCTCAATTAGAAACAAAAAAAAATGGAGGTTATCTTTTACATCTGCTGTTGGAAACCTCCTTACTTATTCAGCTGCTCTTTCTCCTCAAAGTTCACCTATTAAAGCTGGTCAAAAGTTTTATTGATGAATCCCTAAAGCAAGGATACACTCCCAGGGAGGCGATTGTGTTGGTTTTCCACAAGATTTCCTAAGCAGAGTATAAAACTCTATACTCAACTCTCCTGTTTCTTCACTTTATGGTAAAATGTTTACGCATACTGTATTCCCATGCCAACGTTCAGTGTGAACACTGAAGTATGAGAGTTATTACAGTGTCCCGGGTTTCCAATATTTCCTCTAAATTTAGACAACTGTGAAGTCTTAATGGGGCCTGTTTTATGTTCATCTAGACAGTTACTGTAACTGGTATTTACATACCATGGTATTAGACTGTAAGCTCCTCGGGGCAGGGACTCCTCTTCCTTATTGTTACTTTTATGTCTAAAGCACTTATTCCCATGATCTGTTATTTATATTATCTATTATTTATTTGATTACCACGTGTATTACTACTGTGAAGCGCTATGTACATTAATGGAGCTATATAAATAAAGACATACATACATACAGTATGTTCTCTTTCTCCTATATTTTATTGTATTGAGAATATGCATCTACTACAATAATAATACACTATACGTGTATCTAGTAGCTTTTAAAGATTGGTCTGGTTTATTTTTTGTTAAAGTAAAAGCCTCCAATGCACGGAAAGCTGTGACTGGTCAGATGTCAGCAACATTAGACATGGACACGGCTCACGTCACTGAAGCAACATCACTTCACTGCAAACAGTTTGATCCGAGACAACTCACAGCCCTTATTCTCCCGGTCACACGCTACCGAGCGCCTGAGCCATATTCCTTGTGTAATATTAAACAGAGACAGTTTACAGCCTCTACGTTTCCGGATGCATGGTGCCCGGTTCCTGCACAATATTTCTTCACTGCAATTTTTGACAGAGAAGGCTTCCCAGGCCAGCATATTGTACCAATTTATCAAGAAGAGTAAAACACACACATCAGGAAAAATATCTGGGTTAAGCACTTTTTTTTAAATTGTAATGTTGAAAATGCCATTTTATATCATAAACTGCCCATGTGGGCCGTAATATGTGGGGACAAGCGCACGTCAATTGGAAATTAGAATACTTGAACACATTATTTGTATAATAAATGGTCATATATTATATATAGTGTGGGCAGATGTTTTGAACTTGCACATGGATCTAGTGTCAATGATTAAACCTTTTTTCAGCATTTGCAGCCTTCACGGAGGTCTGAGGGTGGGATCTGGACAAAGAATGTTTGCACGAGAAATGAGATCGATATACCAGCTAGAGACAGAATAGCCAGGAGGATTCAATGAAGAGTTTCCTTTTCATTCCTTTTTAAAATAATGTCATCTTCTATGTATTTAAATAGGATAACAATTTCATTTTTTTCATCTCTTTTTAGAGCCATAAATGGTAGAGTTTATTATAATTTAGCTTTTTAAGTAAATATGCTGCGAGGTATAGTACTTATGCTATTGGATATTTATTATGGCCAGTAATGGGTGCTTAATTGGGTATTTACGGCAAGTAAGGATGTCAAACAATTATGATGTCACCATGAAGAAGCTGTGTGAGATAGCGGGAAACATGTTGTTTCAGGCTGAATGTGATAGAAAGCATAGAGGCTGTGAACAGTCTCGGTTTAATAGTACATGAAGTGGGGGAATATTGTGCTGGCGCAGGAGTGCCGCGGGGTCAGAAGCACAGGGGTTGTGAGTTTATTTATTTATTTATTTGTAAAATGTTTTACCAGGAAGTAATACATTGAGAGTTACCTCTCGTTTTCAAGTATGTCCTGGGCACAGAGTTATGATGACAAAGACATGGTTACAAATACACAGTTACGAGTGAACAGGGTTATATATTATATACAAGACATTGTATGCGCAGTTGAAGATAATATATGTTATAGGCGTATGTAACAGTTACAGACCAAAGTTGTCTCTGTTAAAGCTGCAGTTGTCTTTTTTTTTTTTTTTTTTTTTTTTTTTTACTTCAATAGTTTCATGTGGGCAATCTCTAATTACCTAAAGAACTGTATAGCTGCAGGTCAATTCGTTCTCCATGTATTGATCAGCGAAATTTGGTGACATCATTAGAGCTGGCATATGTTTTTCTTCTGCATCTGTCACTCAGTGGAAACTCATGAATATTCATGAGCACTCCTGTACTGACATGTACTAGTGGGAGGGCAGGGGTGACAAAGGGGTGTGCCAGGGCTTGTGACAGGACATGAAGGAGCAGTGCCTTAGCAAATGGTTGTTAAAATAGAATACAAGAAAATTGGTCTTTCAAAGTAGTTTTTTTAAAAACAGAAAATGCTAAAAGTATTTTTTCTTACTACAGAACTGATTTATTAAAAAAAACACACAGGCAGGATATTGACTGAACTGCAGCTTTAATACTATAGGAATATTAGGGACATCAATTGAAAGTTTTTCCGTACAGCTTTCCTAAGGTATAACCTATCCAAGGGTGCGCAAATATTTTTCTTTGCATCCCCCTACCTGCTCTCCCCCCCCCCTGCTCGCAATCCCCCTCTTACCTTCTCTCTGGCATTGGCGTTGCCATTTGACCACGTGGTTTCATTTGACGCCTGCCGAAGAGCGGGTAAGAGGCAGTTACAGAGACCTCGCGTGCTCCCCCAGCCATTTTATTTAAATGTTGTGGGGAAGAGCACAAAACCTCTGTAAGCGCAGCACCCCAAACACCCTGAGAAATGTTGCGCCCCCCTGAGTGGCGTACCCCCCAGTTTGCACACCCCTGACCTATCCTAACGATACACAGGTTGGTGAACCGAGAGGAAATAACAACTTGTCTATCTTCATTATTTCTGAATATAGTTTTCTACGTGATGCACCACTTTATAGTATTTGATTGTTTTTAACTTGTAGTGTTATATACAGATGTAGCAGAGGTCATTGCCCCCGTTAACATGGAATAACGCACTAAAAAACTATTAATGCACAATTGCATTTTGCCGATAATGCACGCGTTATCATTACTTTCAATGTTGCACAAATTTAGCAGCGCTAAAAATTGCATTAGCATTAATGTAACGCCTCACTTTAACGGACGCACTGACATCTGCTCATTTGTATATTGAAGCACGCTTTAATCTTGTTGGGTATCTCGCCTTTTCCATTATTTGATGTAAATCATTTTGTAATCTCAGTGCCAAATGTATTTGCAGTAGAACGTAATGAGTGGAGGGAGTACTTTTTGATACCCGAAGTTTATCGATTTTGAATCTAATTTCCTAAGGCTTACCAGGCTAAGGTAGACACTGGGTTAGGACTAAGTTTCAGATGAAAGATTTTATATAACATACAAAACCATCAATCAAGATCCTTACAGTCATTCACAGCAGTGTAGATCCCAGTATGGATTCCAATTGCACAGTATCTGTGCATCAGCGAGTTGTTAGTTTCAGGTGCTAGCTAACAGATGGCTTCAAAGTAGTGCTTTGTGAACATTTTTGCAATTTTTTCCAACATTTCCCCTTTTTTTGCGAAAGAATTGTCAAAATTGAAATTGTGAAAAATGTCAACAATGTTTCAAGATTTCTGCCACTTTTTGATAGAATTTGGCAAAAATTAAGTATTTAAAGGGTCAAGTGACTTAAATATAGTCATATCACCTGCACATATACTTTTAACACACACACATAAATATATATGCACCCCCTGAGGAAGGTCCTGCCTAGGACCGAAACGTTGGGTTTATAGTGTGCTGTTTTGTAACTGCTAATACATGTCCTTTTGCTTCATCTGAGTGTTGCTGCTTTTGTGCCTTTTCTTATGGGAAGACAGGGTTTCTATATATATATAATTATATATATATATATATATATATATATATATATATATATATGAAAATTGCCAGAACGTTGTAGTCATGCAGATTTTGTTGCAGAAAAAAAAAGACACATTTTGCCTGGTACGCGAATGTTTGCCCATCTGTACTACTGTAGCTACAGTGTTCTAACAAATATGGTCGTTTACTTTTTATCCGGACAGCTTGCAGCTGACTTCTGTGACATGCTGTCACTGTTACTTTGCAATCCTGGGTGGAATTGAACAGGGTCAGAGTGACCACACTGCAGATTTTAATTACAATTCCCAAAGTGGTTTCTACTTCTTTAAAACCACATAAGATTTGTATTAGCTCCCCTTCCTTGTCTCTGAAAGAACTCAGCAAAAACTGGGCACTTAAAGTAATTATTACAGTACATGGACTAACTGGAAATTTTAAAGCATTTTTCTCCTTTTTGCTTTCCAAGGTTGTGATACAATTTAATAGACCAGCATAGATAACATTATAGGTTTACAGAGCCATAGAAACCTCACAAATTTGTCTGTGACAAACTGATTGTCCAACCAACAGCATTACCTCCTAATACCTGAATAATGCCTTTTTTTGACAGATACTGTGGCTCTTCAATGCACAGGAAAGCAGAACATTTCAGAAGAACATAGTCAGTAATCAACTGATGTATTATTCACTTTTCTGATGCTGAGGGTATCATGCTGGGGTCGCCAACTCCAGTCCTCAAGGATTACCAGCATGTCAGGTTTTCAAGATATCCCTGCTTCAGCACAGGTGGCTCAATCAGTGGTTCGGTATAAAGCGTGAGGGAATGGAGGTAAGGCAAGCAAATAGTTGAGTTAAAAGAAAAGGGGGTTGTGGCCTTGAGAAAGTGTTCTCACACGCAAAATGCGTGAGTCGGCAGACAGCGAGCGCAAGCCTGTGATGTCATATGGGTTAGCAGATCGCTCTAGGGCATCCATGTAATGCAGGGGCCACATTTTCTGTTAACTCACCTCCGCCGCACTGTATTTAGAAATCCTTCTTATGTTTACTATTTAGGTGTAGAAGCAATTTGGGAACTTTCATTGCTATGTACCTACTGGCAACTGCAGACTCAGTGTTAGACGCTGCTATGTGCCTTTCACATAGCTCCGTGATACTACGAGTCAGGTACGGAGAGGATTAGGTATTTCCTTGCCGTGAGCCCAATCCTTCGCGCTTTATACCTTGTTAGATTTTGTTACCTTTTAATTACATGACAAAGCTCTTCACTAGAGGTAGGTGAATCTGCCCAAATCCGGTTCCCTGCAATTTCTCGTGTTTTTCCCCCAAAATCCATTTCGCGGTGTAAAATCTGCAAACGGATTTGGCCGATTTTAATCCCTGTGGATACATCAGAAACCGCCATTGGATACAACCCGTGGATGGATTTGTGGAAACCGCAGATTCAGCGATCTGCTGGCGTATTCTGAAAAATCTGTTAACGAATTTGCCAAATCTGCTGATTGTGCTGGCAAAACTAATTAAAAATCCACAAAACGCGAATCGCCCTTTTTGAGATTGATCCGCTGAAATCCGCGCACCAAAGGAACCGACCGATCCACTGCAGATCCAAATTCGCCATTAAATATTCACCCATTTCTACTTTCAACTTATATTGCTATTACCCTGTGTTACTGTGCACTCCTAATAACACAATGATACTGTACTGCTAATTGTCCATCAAAGGCAGATCCATGTTAGCTACAGTGTACCAGTATCTAAAATAGAGGTTTGTGGACTGAGTTGCTCATTACAAGCTACAAGTTACTGATCCGTTTTATATACAATTGCTTACACAGCAATGTATCTGCTTGTCACTGATAATATATGCAGTATCTACACTGATAAATATTGAAGCTGCACAAGTAACTTCGTAGGAATATTTCCCATGATTGTAGGAGTCCACATCTAATATTAGCAACTTCAATTACAGTAGGTGTTGCTATTAACTCTACCCCACTATTCTCTGATTGGATTATTTAAGATGTGTGACAGAGCTGACAGCAGTGCATAGTTCTTTTTAGCACTTACTTAGGGTTTATTTGGTTCTTTTAAATATCTTTGGTTAGTTTCTCCCATTGTTTTAAACTACTAAATTCTGAAATGAAAAATGATCTGTCTTGGAATCTCCTCGTTAATTTGTCCACAAGTATGAGCCCCCAAATCTATATTGAGGCTCATATAGAGTAGATTTCTGATCAGTATCAGATTAAGTAGCAGATTATGATGAGAGAAGATAGGAGTAAGCAATGCAAAACAAATCCGGACTGGAGGCGGGTTAACCACCAATAAAAATGTATTCAGGCATGATGCCTAAGGATACACACTAGCAGCACGCTCTTCTACCAATACATTTGTCTTAATTAGGAAAAGCTTCACGTGTACTTTCCACGCGGTTGCAGACTATATAATATGGTTAAACTTAATTTACATAATATAATTATGTTCCCCTGAGCTTTAATACTTAGAGGAATTCTCCTGTCTCATATAAAAGAATATAGCTACTAAGACATTACTTTGTAGTCTGTTTGTCGGTCAAACAACTATGAGATACATTGTGCCGATGAGTAGAGTCAGGTGCAGCAATTCTGATCAAAGCATTTTTAAGCTCTGCTTCTTATCTAGATCTTACAGAGGCCCCGCACTCTTCCCAAAAGCATTTCAATTAAATGCCGGGGGTTCGCGTAAGGCCTCTGTACGTTTCCTTACCTAATCTCTGGCGGCTTCTGTGGACGCATCGCCATGGCAAGGCGTGATGATGTCAGAGACGCCGATGACATGGTAAGGGGGAGGGGGAGGCGTGAGCAGGGGGGGAGAACAGGCGGGGGGCGCAGTCTAAAAAGTTTGCGCTCCCCTGATCTAGATCATAGGAGACTGCCTCACAAGTGTGTAAGAGCTTGGGTATAGAGGCGTTAGGGGCCACCATCAGATTAGCTGCAGACTCCCTGTATTTAAGGCCGCGTTCACACAGGGGGCTTCACGACACTGCGTGGGCACATCGACGTGTGTGTGCCTCTGTCTGCTGGGCGATGTGTGATCATCCCCAGCAGACGGATTGATCCGACACATCCAGGAAGTGTGTGAGAGCGGGTTGGGGGGGGAGCGGCGGTGCTGTGTCATGGGCGCAGGGTGGCTTTGTGATGCATCGTAGGAAAACATAAAAGCACAAATCCATTGTGTGTGTGTGTATGTGGGAGGGGGCGTCCTGCAGGGATCATATACTGAGAGGGGGGTCCCCTGTCCCCCGTCCCTCCGATTTCACTGCCGAGTCTGGTCTATTTCAGCAGCCAATCAATGTAAACGCCTGGACATTGATTGGCTGCTGAATTTGATGTCACGCTGCTGCAGCCGGAGATCACAGATTGAAAAGACACCCGTGACTGCAGCAGCGTCGATGCCGCACTTTGCAGCCAATGGTAGTTTTAATACTGAACACTACCATTGGCCGCCAGGCATCTGTGACGAACACGCGCACGTAAGTGTGCACACGTCGTGTAGCATGCTGTGTGAGCGAGGCCTTAGGTTACATTTGTATCCTACCACTTCAATGATGTTCTTTTAGACACCTAAGTCATTATTTGTTTATTAACATTCACTTTCACTATTTATTTTATTGAACATTATTTAATGTGTTTCTAACACTATTTAGTGTCATAATAATTTGATTCACTTATTGTGAATTTTCTAAGATCACAATTTGGTGTGCGGTGCACTCTTCTTTGCACAAAGGAATATTAAGGTTAGGAATATTAAGGTTAGGATTAGGGGTTAAAGTTAGGAATATTAAGGTTAGGATTAGGAGTTAAGGTTAGGTTTAGGGTTAAGGTTAGGAATATTAAGGTTAGGATTAGGAGTTAAGGTTAGGATTAGGGTTAAAGTTAGGAATATTAAGGTTAGGATTAGAGGTTAAAGTTAGGAATATTAAGGTTAGGATTAGGAGTTAAGGTTAGGATTAGGGTTAAGGTTAGGAATATTAAGGTTAGGATTAGGAGTTAAGGTTAGGATTAGGGTTAAGGTTAGGAATATTAAGGTTAGGATTAGGAGTTAAGGTTAGGATTAGGGTTAAGGTTAGGAATATTAAGGTTAGGATTAGAGGTTAAAGTTAGGAATATTAAGGTTAGGATTAGGAGTTAAGGTTAGGAATATTAAGGTTAGGATTAGAGGTTAAAGTTAGGAATATTAAGGTTAGGATTAGGGGTTAAGGTTAGGATTAGGGTTAAGGTTAGGAATATTAAGGTTAGGATTAGGAGTTACGGTTAGGAATATTAAGGTTAGGATTAGAGGTTAAAGTTAGGAATATTAAGGTTAGGATTAGGAGTTAAGGTTAGGATTAGGGTTAAGGTTAGGAATATTAAGGTTAGGATTAGGAGTTAAGGTGAGAAATATTAAGGTTAGGATTAGGAGTTAAGGTTAGGATTAGGGTTAAGGTTAGGAATATTAAGGTTAGGATTAGAGGTTAAAGTTAGGAATATTAAGGTTAGGATTAGGAGTTAAGGTTAGGAATATTAAGGTTAGGATTAGGAGTTAAGGTTAGGAATATTAAGGTTAGGATTAGGGTTAAGGTTAGGAATATTAAGGTTAGGATTAGAGGTTAAAGTTAGGAATATTAAGGTTAGGAATAGTAAGGTTAGGATTAGGGGTTAAGGTTAGGGATATTAGTTAGGGGTTAGCTATTGGATTTTTGGGGTTAGGAGTTAAGGTTAGGATTAGGGGTTAAGGTTAGGATTAGGATTAAGGTTATGAATATTAAGGTTAGGATTAGAGGTTAAAGTTAGGAATATTAAGGTTAGGATTAGGAGTTAAGGTTAGGAATATTAAGGTTAGGATTAGGAGTTAAGGTTAGGATTAGGGTTAAGGTTAGGAATATTAAGGTTAGGATTAGAGGTTAAAGTTAGGAATATTAAGGTTAGGATTAGGAGTTAAGGTTAGGAATATTAAGGTTAGGATTAGGAGTTAAGGTTAGGTATATTAAGGTTAGGATTAGGAGTTAAGGTTAGGATTAGGGTTAAGGTTAGGAATATTAAGGTTAGGATTAAAGCTGAGATATAGAGAGGGTCAGGTGATGTAAGCCTTAAGATGAGACAACTTTGATTACAAACCTAAACAATATTTAATTAGTGTTTTTATTGTATTAATGATGTAGAAATGTAAGTTTTTATTTCTGTATGTAACACCTTACATTAAATCATTATGTAAATAGGCTCAAGATATGTTCTCTTATGAGGGTTGAGAGTTAAGCAAAAGGGTCAATCTCATAAGGGAGACACTTCAAAGCCAAGGCAATATCAAGTCATGGTTATGAAATAAATCACCAAGACAAACATTTACAGTTGCTACATACAACCACAAAATCTGTTTTTCATCTTTCGGCTGTACAGTTACTCTTGCCAAGGATATCTGTTGGCTTTTTCAAAGTGTTTGCTCAGCTCTTCAGGGACCAGGTACAGTAAATGTTGCGCAAACTGCCCCAGATTTCAAACTGAAGTTTGCATATTGTTTAGTATATTGATGCAATCCCTGTATTTGTGGGAGTTTAGGAAGCACAGTGAAGAAAGCCCAATTAGTGCATCTCAGCAGGGACATTATTTTCCGGAGTGCAACAAGAGCTATTATTTCATCTGCTAACACAGTGAGGAACTGAGAGCTGGAAGGGGTCTAGCCATGGCTAATTAAGCCATGGCTTGTTTGGCCACTGACTTCTGCCCGCTGGGACACTTTTGCTACCCGCTGATAACCCAGGGAGTCTGAGGGGGATTCCTGAGCCATTGGCTGATAACGGCACCCTAGGTCCCTACCCCTAAACCCTAACTTCTAGCCCCTAATCCAACCTTACATCGCTAACCCAAAAATCCAATAGCTAACCCTAACTAATATCCCTAAACCTTAACCCGTATCCTAACCTTACTATTCCTAACCTTTTTATTCTTACGCTTTAAACCTCTTATCCTAACCTAATATTCCTAACCTTAACCCTAATCGAACCTTAACATTCCTTAACCTTAACCCTAATACTAACCTTAACCCCTAATCCTACCTTACTATTCCTAACCTTAATATTCCAACTTTAACCTCTTTGGTTCAGAAATTCTTTATTTTTTCCATTTCTTTTCTGTGCTGGTCATTTTGGATTCACAGCTGCAATATATATATATTATATATATATACTAATATATATATATATATATAGGAATATATATATATTCGATATAATATTATATATATATATATAATATATAATTATATATATATTGCAGCTGTTGATCAAAATACCAGCACAGAAAGAAATGGAAAAATAAAGATTATAAGTCCAATAGCAAACATATAAGCATAATGACTCTTCCAGGGTTATTATTAAAAGGGGAGAGATCCGTTGTTTTATTTTGAATCTTATCTAATAAAGGGTAAATATATGGTGCTATGGGTGAGGTAAAGAGCCGAACTACTAGAGAAGAGATAGCCGAGGGACGAAGAACGACCATCTAGGGAGAAATGTAAATGCTGTCACAGGGTTGGGGGTAATAATATAGACAACAAATATTTGTTACCTCCACAAAACTGTTCTAACCATTATCTCAAAAATGACCTCCAGCACCCCACAAAATACACAATTGAGTGTAGGGAAGCTGAATGATTCATTACTGTGCGGATGTCAGTTTATTATGCCCTCCTGGAGTTTAATAAAAACTCGACATTCTTAATATATTTCCGAGGAGACTGAAAACAATTCTGTATCTTCTCTTAAGTTGTGTGCTCATGGAGGGTGTCTCTATCCAGCTGTGTGTCTCTTACTGGAACATCTGTTTTCTGTCGATAACTTACATCCAAACTCACGTTAACATTGAAATTTTATGTTACTGCCAAGACCAGAGACCAGGAAATATGAAAGAATCCCTACCTTATGTTAATCTTTTGCATCAGCATTGTTTTCCTAAAATATTAGATTGGTTTACAAACGACTAGTGGAATAATACCCATTTTCAAACTGCAAAAAGGATAAACTGTGTTTAATACAACACAAGAGGTCCCAAAAAAAGACCAACGGTTTGGGCCAATGGGACCGGATTGATTTTTCACCTCAGAACTATTTCTAATAGGAATTAAGTCTTTAGTTTTTGTTTGAGTTTGGCCAATTATTACAATACCAACACAGGATTTGTACATAAAAGTTGTCCTACTGATAAGAAGAAGGAGATAGCCCTACTCGGACATTACAATGAGTGAAGTGTAAATCGATACCTACGTGATGTATACGCATACCGGTACACGCGTGACCTGCATACGGGACAAGGTTACTGTGTCTCTCAGCTGGTCCCCTTTGACGCTTCACAAAGGTCCCTCAAATTAAACAATTCTCCCCTCGTCCGTTCCCAATATCTCCCACTTACACGTACAACGACCCAGTGAGCACGTAACTTTAGATTATGCAACAGGTTAGTGCCACGTGGCTACTCCCCTAGCCGACTCACCTTTGCTCCTCCGCAATGGATTGAGATCATAATCTAAATAAGTTAATATATTAACTTCTTACACTCAATTGCAATCTTATTTGCATACGTAAGTATGCTTCCACCACCCAAGAAAATTAAGGCAAAACAAAATAAGTCAAGAAATAAAGGTAAATTCAATTCTACGTTGGCAGAGTTCTCAAGGTCCTTGTTTATTTTTTGAAAAAAACTATGCACTTAACAACAAAAAGTATCAGTTTAGCAATTGTAGCAAATGTTGTACAAAAATATAAATACACCGATACCTCTTCTAAAGCTGGCAACAGGTTTCATTTAGAGGCTCTAAAGCATCACTTCATTTTATAATGTAAAAATTACACTGCTAGATGACAAGAAGAAAAAGGATTACAAGAACATATCCTCAATATATGCAGAAACAGTTCTAAAATAACAGGATAAAACAAATTAAAACAGAAATCCCTATAAAGTATGTTTACCATGTCATAGATTTTTTTTCCCCAGAGGGTTTTTCAACACACCCTGGTGAATCCGATTTCATAAGCCGCTTGCTAAGACTTATGTACTAGTTATTCCCATTGAAACAACATAAAGCCGCACCACGTCGGTAAATGTAGGTCTGCTAGTTGATGTTTTTTAACAACATAGAACAAAACTCCTAATAAAGACGTTAAATATTTGTCTTCAATATATAAACACACACAGTAATTCCTTTCTCTACTCTCTAAGTATCTGTCTTGGCCCTCTTAACCCCTTGTAATGTATGTGCTTATGGTTTGATTCTCTTTTGCCACGATGATGACTATGTATCGACTTCTTAATATGCAGAGTATATAACGTTACATGATTTCTCATTTTTAATAAAGTCCCCCAACCGAGGCATAACTATGTTACCCCTCTATGGGATGGACAAAGGGTTATCTCAGGAATGTTGTTTCCTTTGCAGAGACAGTCCAGGGGTCTCATGATCGTGCACCCACAACTATCAGAATCTATATCAGTATACATTTGAAGTTATGGTGGGGGGAAAGGTGACCTAAAACCTCCACACGTTAGCTATAGGAGCTCATAATGAAACCAGCACAGTCTTAGAACCGCTCTGCAACCTGGCTTTCACATTAAAACCCTATCACACAAATGCTTCCAGCATGCAGCAAGAGTAATTCTGGGGGAGGAGGAAATGACATGCACAATGGAAGAACAAAACAAAGAGTTCACCTTTGCCTGAAATCCATTTTGAACAATGGAACCCTGTATAGCAAATGCTATTAGCTGTTCACAGCTTTTCAAGCACGAGCATGGGTAATTAAATGCAAGTCGTCCATACCACCGCAGGCCTACGATGAAGCGATGAGTGACCAGTACACCACGAGCAAGGAGTTCAAGTGTATGATTTATTCATCTACAACACATCTGAATGCACGAGGGTGCGTTTTGATTTTTTGTATTTTTTAATTAAGCTAAAGATTTTAAGAGTGGTGGAGTCGTCCAAGTCAGGTGTTACAGGGAGAACTGAGTGGTACAAAACACACTCTGAAATTCAACAGCAAAAAAACGGCAAACATAATCTATCAGGTATTCTTATCTAGGTGGAACATTGAGTAGGACATTAATGGGCATACCTATAAAATAGACATTTTATTATCCTAATCTAAGATGATAGAGTTTCACGGTCTAAAAACGTACAGTATCAAACTTTAATAAGAACCATCACCTCTCTAAGATCCCGAGTGTAAAAAACAGTATTACAATATCACTCCTTCAGACAGACCTCGTCATGCTTCTCCACAAGTCACGCTATATGTTTAGATCATATATATCAACTCGCTTTACCACGCATGACCAATTTTTGACCTAACCTGACTATATCCACAGTTATACTACCGCTGATATGTCCCGGATACTTCGCTCTCTAATTTCCTTCCTACCAACCACACCCCCGTCATGTTTTGTTCCCCGTCTGTATACCATCACTCGTCTATCCTGGTGTTCCCGTGCTTTGCCCTCAAAGTGCAATCTTTCAGAAGGATGAGGATGCATTGATTAAAATACCATGCTTCATACACTTGTTCCAGTAGATCACAGATTTTTTTAGATAGATATCAACAGGTACCACTGGAAATTTAGTTAGATAACTGAAATAAAGCAGTCTAGATATCCCTTATATGTTAGGGTAGTACTGGTTTTAAATAGTTATCTTTAAAAAAGTATGTTACTAAGTTCCTTCATATTCATTCCACTTATATACCTTGATCTGCTAAAAAATGAATAACATAATTGAGCTAATACAATGTGACATATAAACATACGTGTTGTTTATGTGTTCTATTTACAGTAAATTAGGAGCAACTCATTGAAACATTTTTGCAGGTTTCTGAAAATTATTATGTCCCAAGAAAAACTGTATATTTTTTTAATAAATACTGTAATTGTGTTAAATATAAGTACTACAAATTGTTAAGCTTTACTTTAAATAATGTATGTGCAATTATTAAATAAGAGGTTCAATCAATAAATGACACATTTTCTCGTATCTAGAAAAATCCACGTAATGTATTTATTTAAGTATAATTTTTTTTATTTAGCTCCATCAGCAAAGATTTTTTTTTACAAAATAGACATTGAATAAAGCGAATAAAATACAATATTTGCATATAAATAAACCATGCATGAGGAACGGGACACGTCTGCCTAGAAATCTTACCAAACTAAGTGGTATATTTCAGCACAAGATTCAGGAGTCAGGTGACAGGAGTAAGGGTAGTGGATACCATGTCAGGTCAAAGTATGGTTAATAGATTTTGACTTGATGTAGGGATGAGGGTATTTGGTGTATTCTAAGGATAAGAAGTTCCACAGGTAGCTACAATAAGCAAAGAGTTAGAGGTGAAGAGCAGCACAGCTGTAAAGGGGAGGAAGGAGATAGTCATCAAACCACTCACACAGGAGCTGAGAGGGTAAAGCGAAGAAATTAAAGCTGAGATATAGAGAGGGTTAGGTGGTGTAGAGCCTTGAAGATGAGAACACTTTGATTACAAAACAAACAACAATATTTAATTAGTGTTTTTTATTGTATTAATTGAGTGTAAGAAATGTAAGTTTTTATTTCTGTATGTAACACCTTACATTAAATCATTATGTAAATTGCTCAAGATAGTGTTCTCTTATGAGGGTTGAGAGTTAAACAGCAAAAGGGCAATCTAATAAGGGAGACACTTCAAAGCCAAAGCAATATCAAGTCATGGTTATGAAAATAAATCACCAAGACACAACATTTACAGTATGCTACATAACCACAAAATCTGTTTTTCATCTTTCGGCTGTACAGTTACTCTTGCCAAGGAAATCTGTTGGCTTTTTCAAAGTGGTTGCTCAGCTTCAGGGACTCAGTACAGTAAATGTTGCGCAAACTGCCCCAGATTTCAAATGAAGTTTATTGTTTAGTATATTGATGCAATCCCTGTATTTGGGGAGTTTAGGAAGCACAGTGAAGAAGAGCCCATTAGTTGCATCTCAGCAGGGACATTATTTTCTGGAGTGCAACAAGAGCTATTTTTCATCTGCTAACACAGTGAAGGAACTGAGAGCATGGAAGGGGTCTAGCCATGGCTTTAAGCCATGGTGTTGCCATGGACTTCTGCCCCTGGGACAATTGCTACCTGATACCCGGGAGTCTAGGGGGATTGCTGAGCCTTTGGCTGTGATAACGGCACCCTGGTCCTACCCTAACCCTAACTTAGCCCCTAATCCTAACCTTACTCCTAACCCAAGGAAGTCCAATAGCGTAACCCGAATGAATACCCGAAACGAACCCCGATATTCCTAACCTTATATTCTACTGATGAGCTACACTGGTCTACACCGCTGAGCCGAAACCAAGGCTAGCCCTAAGTCCGAACCGTTGACACGCCGACCCCAAGCCAAGAAGACCCTAACAGATATCCTACTTACCCCGAATCTGCCTACATGCCGAGAGGCCTGTAACGGACGGGAACCTGGAACCGCGTTATAGCTGACCAAGAGCCTTAAACGGAATCCGTGCGACGACCGAACACGAGAGACGACCTCGACGGGAGCGACCGCGAAAGCCGAACCTGAAACGAGGCTCGAGAAGAACCCGTACCAACGGAAGAGCCGAACCGGAACGCCGCCGAAGGCCGGAACGGCGAGGTCCAACCGTAAGAGGACCGGACGGGAACCGCGAAGCCGACAGGAAGAGGGGCACACACTGTACAGACGGGACAGCTAACTGAAGTCCGAACCGCCGTAGGGCCGAGAACCGGAGAGGCGAGCGAACGCCGAAGAACCTGGTCAATGACCCCCGAAGCCGAGACCGGAATCGGCCGAACCGGCAAAAACGCCGGGAAGAGATACCGAGAACCCGAATCAGCCCGAACCGGATATACGAGCCAACCGGAACCCGTAGGCCGAACCGGAAGATGCCGAACGGTGAACGTCGAATGGCACGAACGGAAGGAGCAGAACCGGAAGCTACCGACCGACCGAGACTAGACGGCCAAACCCAAGCCGATAGCGGAACCCGAACGAGAGGCGGAACCGGAAACCAACGACCGGACTGAGCCGAACCGAGTAAGAGGAACCGAAGCGCTTGGTAACGCGGAGACGAACCGGAACGATAGCCGACGAAGAGCCGAACCCGGAAACTCCGAACGACCGGAGGCGACGAATACGTGCCGAAGCCGAACTCGGAAGAGGGCGCGGAACTGGGGAACCGCCGATAGTACGAACCGGAAGAGGCGAAGCAACGGACCCGACCACCAACAGGAAGCCGAAGCGAACCGTAAGAGCCGACCGGGAAGCCGCAAGCCGAACCGTAGAGATGCTAACCTGAACCCGAACTCGACGCTGAATCGGAAGAGGCCTGACGCCGGCCCAGATGCCGATACGGAACCTCCCTGAACCGTAAAGTCCGTCATTAATGATCTAAAACCTATGTTCCACACCTCGGCCTGAACCCTAAGCGCCCAACCGGAACCCCCTAACTACAGACCCTTAATTTCTACGAATAAGCACTCTATAGCCGAACCGATAGGCCTAGACGGACGTCGTGAACCGACCTAATATCCTAACCCTAATAGACCTAATCCTAACTTACACTATGCTAACCGTTAACCCTAATCCTAACGCTTAAACTCCTAATTCCGAACTTATAGTCCGCCTTACCTTATCCGGAACCATCTAATCCAACGAAGCCGAACGCACCGTGAAGGGAACGGAACGCCGAAGATGAACCGAATGAGGCCCGAACAACCGTCGATAGCCTGAACCTGTAGATTAGGCTCGAACGACTGTAACCTATATAAGCCGAACCCTAAGCCGAACCGGTAAAGGTCCGAAACCTTAAACCTGAAACCAAACCGATTAACTCCTTAATCCTAACTTGATAATTCCTTAACTTTAACCCCGTAATCCTACCTTAATACTTCTAACCTTACATTTCCTTTGTGCAAAGAAGAGTGGCACCGCACACCAAAGTGTTGGTCTTAGAAAATTCACAACTAAGTGAATCAAAGTTATTATGACACTAAATAGTGTTAGAAACACATTAAATAATTCAATGGAAAAATAAATAGTGAAAGTGAATGTAGTAATAAACAAATAAAGGCACTAGGGACGATAATGATCTAAAATCTTGAAGTCAGTGATATGACAGAATATGGAACAAATGCGCAATGCTCCTAAGGCACACATGATTACACGACGTGTGGCACAATTAACGTGCGCTCGGTTCGTCACAGATGCCTGGCGCCAATGGAGTCGTTCAGTATTAAAACTACCACTGGCCTGCCCAAAAAGTGCCTTTAGCTGCATCGAAGGTGTGCGGCAGTCACTGGGTGTTGTATTTCAATTGTGATCTCCAGGCCTTTGCAGCAGCGTGACATCAAAGTTAGCCAGCCAATCACCATTGTTCCAGGCGGTTTACAGTGATTGCGCTGCTGAAAATATAGACCAGACTCTCCCGTGCATGTGAAATCGGAGGGGACGGGGGACAGGGACCCCCCCCTCTCAGTATTGGATCCCTGCAGGAGCCCCCCTCCCAGTACACAACACACACAAGGATTTGGTGCTTTGTTTTTCACGATGACACAACAGCCCACCCGGCCATGACACGCACGCCGCTCCACACCAACCCGCTCTACAACACTTCTGGAGTGTCGGATCAAATCCGTCTGCGGGGATGATCACCACAACGCCCAGCAGTACAGAGGCCACCACACGTCGATGTGGGGGGGGCACACGCAGTGTCGGAAGGCCTGTTTCTCTTCCGATCTGCAGAGAAACAGAGAGCAAACATATATATATATATATACATTCATATAATAATATATAATAATATATATATATACATACACACAAACTCACAAGATGAAATTGCAAATTAAAACTATCACCAGTGAGAATTCTATACAATCATCTCTTATAATAAATAGTCACAGATTATAATTTAAATATCTAAACTTTCCATCATCAAAGCTGCCTTCAAGGGTCCAACCCAACAAGTTGAAATAGTTAGCAAAGTTCTTTATTTTTTTTTAAATATAGACCTCCCCAAGTGGTAAGTATTGCACTCACATCAGGTTTTCTTTAAATGAGCACATCTCCAATCAGATGAATATGCATCTGGAACAGATGTCTGCAGTGGATCCTTTCTCACTCAATGTTCCTGCTGGGATTACATTAATGTAGATAAAATCAAGCCTTGCAACAGTAGACAAAAAACCCAGTGTGGTGTTCTCAGGACATGGACCTCCACACGTCAACCTCTGACTCCGCCCTCATGATTACATTGTCTGGGACCCGGATGTAAACTTCTGAGACCCAGATAATAGGCTCTTTAGCAGGTCTTTAAACCACTCCTGGGGACTTACTCATCCTATGCATTTCACCGAATGACTTCTTCAGGGTTAATTTACTACTATGCTTCTGTCCCTTATGTACCCAAAGAATGCTTATGAAATGGGTATAGACTGCACTCGATGTTTATAAAAGATACACAAATCTTCAAAAGGTGCTGGAACATACAGGTAGTTCTGTCAACACTACCCAGGGATATATGTAGGCAAGGAGCTGAGCAGATCTTTTTTTTTGTCCGGCTCTAAGCTTTATGTAAATTAATGTTGTAGCATAATTTGTGGTTCTTTCAGTGTACTACATACACCCTTCCTTGCCTTATATACCCTACTATTGTTCAGTAATTGTCCAATTATTAGCACAATTGCATAAATGCATATAACTGCAAATAACATTAACATCACAGCTATTTACAAAAATTATTCTATGTATAGAATACTTAACAAAATACATTTAATAAACCTTAATAAATATAAACAAGAACTGGTCCTAAATCTAACATTACAAAACAGCAATATCTAGTACAGTATGTATTCTAACTACCATACTCACACATACTATTACCTTCCTTATCTCACTAATCTACCTTATTAAAACATCAATATGTCCTTCAATTCTTTGTCTTCTACCAAAATTATTTCTTGTTAATTATCATAACACTATACACGTTGGAATGATTATGAGACTAAAATGGTACACATGATCCATACCTTTATATTCAACTGGGGTACAGAGGAGGAAAGGAGGAAACAGAGTGTACAAGAACAACAAGAAGTGACCCAGAAAGCCTGCCACACCCATCCCCTCCATCATGCACTCCCAGTATCTCCAACAATATAACTAATAGATGGTAACAAACCCACCACAGCTACCAATTAAACAAGGAGCCAAGTAATTATATCATAAGTAAGAGCATATAGAGAATTTCGATTTTATTCTTCAATGGGATACCACAGAAAAAGTGACAAAATATATTAAAAATAGTAACATGAATGGAACAAACAAATATAGAATTGAGGGAGATTCAGCATGAAATGATTCAAAGCTGTTTCCTTAAATCTCTCAAAAAAGATACCAAATCGATGTTGATGTTGAATCCCATTAGATATGAGGGTTTTCAATTTGTAAATTCAAAAAGGTCGCCTGTTTGGAAATTGGTATTGTTCTGTTACCCCCTCTCCAACTTTGTTTTATCTTTTCTATGCTTATAAATGGTAACCCTTTAAGGCTCTGTGCATGACACTCTTTGAAGTGTTTAGAAACACTGTGTTGTAAGAAGCCTTTTTCTATATTTGTAATGTGTTCGGCAAAGCGAACTTATGAGTAGTCCTCCCTACAGTATGTACTGCTTCTGGCATGGACATCGTAATAGATATATGACGTGTTCCATATTAAAATCATCAACAACAAAGCAGAAGCATGCTCCCAAAAATCTAAGCAGAAAAGATATTGATATTGAAGTTTACAATAAGGAAGCACTGAGGTTACTTAATGATAGAGAGAAATAGAGAGAGGGAGAAAGAGGAGGGAGAGAGAAAGAGAGAGATATAGATAAAGGGAGAGAGATAGATACTGTAGATGGAGATACAGAGACACAGAGATATAATGACAGAGCAGAACCAGCACAGAATAAACAGTTTGCTCTGAAAACAGTTTCCCTGGGTGCCTAATTACAGTACTACTGAACTACGACAATGGGTACTACTCGTGCTGCCTTTACCTGTGGCTCGCAGAAGGCGCTGGGAGCCTGGGGTTATGTGTGTGTGTGTGTGTGTGTGTGTGTGTGTGTGTGGTGTGATGTGTGTGTGTGTGAGTGGGTGTGTGTGTGTGTGTGTGTGTGGTGTGTGTGTGTGTGATGTTCTGTGTGTGTATGTGTGTGTGTGTGTGTGTGTGTGTGTGTGTGGCGTAGCGCTACCCCTGTGTAAACTATTAACCCTAACTGCCCAACTCCATCTTAGAGTATGCCTGACTGCTCAGGTCATTCTATGGAATTGCTTTCATCTTATACTGTACATCTGGTGCAGTTTTTTCCACATACAGTCTACTGTAATTGCTCCAATTTTGCAAAGAAACATAAGCTGATGTATGTGTATCTTTATTTATATAGTGCCCACAGTGTATTCAGTGCTTTCCAAAAGAGAGAATACATGGAATTATAATACAATAAATGCATCAGACAAAATCAGATAAGAGGAAAGGAAATCTCTGCCCTGGAGAGTTTATAATCTACGTTGTACTGTATGTTGGGAGAGTTACAGAGACAGCAGGTGAGGGAATAAGTGCTTGTGAGTGTGGGACAGTAGCAATTTGTCCCGGCTATTGAAATGCTTAGTTTAAGAGCTGTGTTTTTAGATTTGACTTAAAGGTGGGGAGAGAAGGTGCTTGGCGTATTCTGAGTGTGAACGAGTTGCACAGCTAAGGCAGCGATGGGAAAAAGGTTTAAGTTGAGAGAGAGCAGTAGAGGTGAAAGGGTTGAAAAGGAGACAGTTACAGAAGGAGCAGAGCACAGGAGGCGAGCAGGGACATATGTAGCGAGAGATCAAAGCTGATATGTATGGAGGAGCAGATAGCCTTTAAAATCAGAAGGATAACTTTTTAGGTGATCCAAAACCTAATTGGAAGCCAGAAGAGAGATCTAGGGTGGAGATGAACAGGGATTTTCCTGGGAATTAGATTGTAAGCTCTTCGGAGCAAGGACTCCTCTTCCTAAATGTAATTTTTTTATGTATGATGCACTTATTCCCATGATTTGTTATTTGTATTATTTGTTATTTATATGATTGCCATGTGTATTACTGCTGGAAGCGCTATGTACATTAATGGTGCTAAATAAATAAAGACATACATACATACATACATACATACGTACATACATACAGTACATACATACATACAGTACATACATACATACATACATACATACATACATACATACATACATACATACATACATACATACATACATACATACATACATACATAAAGATAGATTGCAAATGAGAATTGCATATTTTTGTTTAAATGTATGCATACAGTAGGTATTTGTTTCAGTTTGATGGTTTATTTAGGGGGGTAAGAAGATGTTGAGATATGTACATTGTGTAAGATAGGATAATTTATGGGAGGTCACTTATATGTAAAAGTATTAATATGAGCAAATAATATCACTTGTGAGCACATTCACATGTCTCAGACAGGTCTGCAACCCTGCCCTTCCCCATCATCTCTTAACATACAGTGCTTCCTCTGCAGCCAGGGCGTCTGGGTAATGACATGCAAATGAGCACACAGTGTCACCTTTTGCTTCTTATCCATTTTAACATGGACCCCTAAGCATACAGTAGGCCTGCCCTGTTACAAGCTTTACAGCACAGCCAGGGGTAAAGTATTGCATAGTCAGTAAACCTACGCACATACATCTATATTATCTCCCTATACTGTATCATACAGATACAGCCTGACTTACTGCCCCAGAGTCACAAGAAGAAAAGTAAAATACTGGGGCTCCGCGGACAGTAAAATCCGAGTGGGTGCCCCACTAAGAATTACTGGGGGAAGCCACGGGATTCCCTGACACCGAGAACTCTGAGGCTGGCTGTAACTCTGCAAAGTGCTCTATATATTGGTGGTTCTATATAAATAAACATATAAATACATGTACATACATTTGCTAGTATTTTTATTACATCATTTTTTAATATTTAGTTGCTTTTGATTATCATTTACTATATGCACTTTTTACTTCATTTAATATATACAGTATTTGAATAAGTTTGTGAATTTTGTTTCCAATGTAAATAAAATAACTCACGTGATAAGTATTTAGTAATCCATTAAGATGGAAATGTTTCCTTTTCATTGTCAATTGACACTAATTACATTAATGTTACTAACCATTATATACAGTACATACTGTACATGCTTAAGGCTCATTAGAGAAGAATCATTAGACAGATTTATAGTGCATTTGGTCAGTCATATGTATTGCTTCAAACATGTATATTCTTAAACTGTTATTAAACCGTGGATTCTAAACAGAAGACAGAATGTATGAAAAAATATCTCTAATCGGAGAAGATATTGAGCCAAAGTAAATGAAGGTCAAATAAGAGACAGACATTCCAGGCAACAACTGATAATAATGGCTGGCTAACTGTTACAGTCTCAACAAATAATTCCAAGGAAAGTTAGTGTTCTCTGATAAAGCCACTTCAACATTATTAAGGGTGCAATCCCGCATAGCCGGCCAAATAACAAGGTTTTGTAAAGAATATAACCGTCTCAACAATTTCTCTAAATCATTCAAACCCTGGTAATAGCAAAGTTTTGCTGCTTTATTTTTGAGGGGAAATGAATAACACTTTGAATTTCCCAGTGACCTCTGAAAGGGGAAGTGTTTGTCAATAAATAGTTTTGTTTACCATTATCATAGCATGTCCATATCAGAGCCAATCTATCCTAACTTGTCCATGTCAGAGAGCCAATCTATCCTAACCTGTCCATATCAGAGAGCCAATCTATCCTAACCTGCCCATGTCAGAGAGCCAATCTATCCTAACCTGTCCATATCAGAGAGACAATCTATCCTAACATGTCCATATGAGAGCCAATCTATCCTAACATGTCCATATGAGAGAGCCAATCTATCCTAACATGTCCATATGAGAGAGCCAATCTATCCTACTGTAACCTGTCGATATCAGAGCCAATCTATCCTAACCTGTCGATATCAGAGCCAATCTATCCTAGCATGTCCATATCATAGAGCCAATCTATCCTATTTGGCGAATACTTAAACAGGGGTATCAAAATCCAGTCCAAAAGACCCCAGTGAGGTTTCAGGATATCCCTGCTTCAGCACCGATGGCTCAATCAGTGGCACAGTCAGAATAAAAATAGGAAAAAAGGGAATATGATTCCAAAAAAACGGTGCTCCAGAGTGTACTGATAATTGTCATATATTTATTTAATGTTCATAGTGTCAGTAAATCCGGATCATCCATAACACCAATATAAAGGATAAGTGACATACAGTAATCAATGATATTCCTAATTTTGGAGAGAGGTACTTGAATCACAGTTTCTAGAGGGGATGTCAATAGAATGCCAAAATGTGACAGACTCTGACCCCCTCACTACCTATAATATACAATCTCCTGGGATATAGATCAAATACAGCAACATGTGTATAACTCCTTTGACTCACAATCATGTAGAGGATGCCAAGGGTGTCCGGCAGCGTGCTTCCTGCTCACAGTTGCGAACCAGAAATGGATAAAGCACACAATTGTGCGAAACGCGTCAGAGTTCACTCGCTACCTAATTTTTCTATTGTTGCCTACGGCCCTATTATATTTTTAATTCACCCTTGAGCGATCCAGCCTTACTTTTTTTCAGCAGTGCACCGCCTATTTCTTCCCCCACAGGATTCCATTTCTGGCTCAGTCAGAATGAACCTGTGCTGAAGCAGGGATATTCTGAAAGCCTGGCCTGTTGGTGGCCCTTGAGGACTGGAGTTATCCACCCCTGCACTAGAATAAGCCCTTTAACTTTACCAACAAGGGTACAAAACACAGGTGTCTTCTTTTCATCAAATGCTACAGTACGCAGCAGTTATGGAATGCTTCAGAAATCAAACCCTTATTGAGAAAGGATTAAATATCCTTGCAACAATTCACTTTGCAATGGAACGATTCTACATGTTTTGCATTACTGATTTTAATGTACAGCAGTGTGTACATATTCATGCATGAGTCAGGGTATTATTGTGATCTGCCTGTGTGTTCATGAAGCTGTCCAGTGGATGATATATAGTTTCATTAGCTATGTAAACAGAACTTTTATTCCATTATTATTAAAAACTATGAGCAATAATACAAAAAGGAATTAGTGAAAGAAGTGCTTACACTATATCTCATAATGGTTACTTTACACTACATGCATTTAATTAATTCCATATGTATGTGTGGAGTCTGTTGTACAGCATCCAAAAATAATTTCATAGTTACAGTACATAGTAGATTAGATTGAAAATAGATATGTTCATCAAGTTCAACCGATGCTAAATTTAGACAACAGATATTTATCCTATATTTGTATTTACAGTATGTTGATCCAGAGGAAGGAACCCCTCTGCCTACCAGTGAAACATCAGCCAATGATATCTCATAAGGGGAAATTTAAATTCCATCCTGACTCCAAATAACGGCCAACAGATTCCTCCTTGGATCCACATCTTTCCCATGTTTACTTATTTGGTATATCCCTGTATACCTCTCCTTTCTAAAAAGATGTCCAACCTTTTTTTGAACATATCTATTGAATCTGCCATCACAGTCTCCATGGGTAATGAGTTCCACATTTTAACTGTCCTTACTGTAAAGATCTTTCCTTTTTTGTGGGTCAAATCTCTTTTCCTCCAACCTTAAGGGATGACATGTCGTTTTGAAACCTGCATGTATTTTCCAGAAATATATTTGTATATATAGTAGTTAACATATCTCCTCTTAAACACCTCTTTTCTAATCTAAATAAATCTAATTTAGCTAGCATCTCCTCATAAATCAGATTTTCCATTCCCTCTATTAATTTGGGGGATCTTTTCTGTACTTTTTCTAGTTCCATAATGTATTTTCTATAGAGTGGTATCCAAAACTCTATTCCATATTCAAGGTGTGGTCTTACTAATGCTTTGTAAAGGGGCATAATTATGTTTACGTCCCTTCCATCCATTGCCCGTTTAAAGCACGATAAGATCTTGTTTGCCTTTGCAGCTACAGTACTGCATGACTTTGGGCACTAGTGCCAAGCCTGTTGTCTACAATCACTCCTTAAGCTTTCTCCATCAAGGTTTCACATAATTTTTCCCCATTGCATTTGTAAGTCGCCTGTATAGTCTTGTTTCCAAAATGCATAACCTTACATTTATCTGTATTAAACCTCATCTGCCATTTACCTGCCCAAGTTTCCAGTCTATCCAAGTCCTTGTGGAAAGAAATTACATCCTGCTCTGATTCTACTACCTTACACAATTTAGTGTTATCAGAAAATATGGAGTCTTTTCTCTCTATACCAACCTCAAGGTCATTAATAAACAAGTTAAAAAGCAGGGGTCTCAGTTCCGATCCCTGAGGTACTCCACTCAAAACTTTAGCCCAACCTGAAAAAGTTCAATTTATAACAACTCTCTGTTGTTTATCCTTCAACCAGTTTTCAATCCAGGTGCAAATTTTTCCTTTATTTTGTACTCCAATCTTTTGTGTGGAACCGTATCAAACGCGTTTGCAAAATCTAAGTAAACCACATCAACTGCATTACCCTGGTTTAAATTCCTACTTACTGTACCTCATCAAAGAAACTAATAAGGTTAGTTTGTCATTATCTTTCCTTCATAAATCCATGCTGACTAATATTAATCATTTTGTTATCCATTACGTATTCCGGAATATACGGCCAGGAGCCTTATTTACTTTCATTTTATCAAGCCGCCTATGCACTTTTTTTATCAGTAAACAAATTGCTTGTTAATATAGAGGTTGTGGCTTCCTCCTGTGGCACTATTTTTGCTCCCTGGTAAATACAGAGGAAAATAACTTGTTTAATATCTATGCTTTTTCCTTATCTCCAATAATTTGCCATCCCATCTTACACAATATTTTCTTTTGTAATCTTTTTATTATTAAGGTACTTAAATAATTTTTCAGGGTTGATCTTACTTTTTGTTGCAATCCTTTCTTCATTTTCAATTTTTGCTAATTTGATTGCCCTTTTGCAACTTTTATTATATTCCTTATAATTCTGATACGATGCCTCCGTCCCTTCTGACCTCAAGAATCTAAACGCCTGCCCCTGCCTTTTTTATTTCCTTCCCTACCTGTTTATTTCACCACATTGGTTTAGACTTGTTTCTTTTATATTTATTACCCAAGGGTACACACTGATGAGTGTGCTTTTCTAACAATGTTTTAAAGACTGTCCATATATCTTCCACATTGTTCCCTGAAAATACGTCATCCCAATTTATTCCTGGAGTCTCCTCTGTGCAGAAGGAACTATTCGCCTGGATTCAGTCTCCCCCAGCCTTGCCATTCCTGCCCTGATGTCAACAATTTCTTCGTTCAATCTGGCAAATCTATTGGGGTGGGTCAGCTCAGAACTGGCCTGTCTCTTCCTCTTCCCCCTGCTTCTCCTTCTAACTTTTACCCAGCTACAGTACCTACCTGCTCCTCACAAACAACTCCACAATCTGCACCACTAGTCCAAGCCAGGGCCTGCTCAGTGAGCAGTAAACTCCTTTCAAGGTTGTCCATGTCCCAAGTTTCCTCTCCGGATCAGCAATCTGAGTTTCCAAAGAGACCACCTGCTCACACTTCCCACAGCGGCATGCTCCCTGGGACAGCTGCTCCAAATGCACATAAATGTGGTAAGATGTGCATTGAGTGGCATTGTTAATCATGTTCATTGTTGTAACTATGGAATTATAAAGTGTTAACAAGTCACTTTACTTCAGTACCTTGTTTCTACGCCTCCTTGTTCTAACGCCACACTTAATACACAACTGCAATTTCAGTCACACAGATCAGCACACACAAGCTCGGGATTCGTTACATGCCTCCGTTTTAAAGACAGACACACACACCAAGCAGGTGTATTAAGTAAACCATCAACGAAACCACAGCCACTGCAGGCTCAACCAGGCAGGAAGATAAAAAGGTTAGTTTTAGACTTTTAATTCCCACACAATTATAAATAAATGAACCCACTGTACTCTCCCAAAGCTCAGTCGCCCCTGCTCGTATGCACAGCACTTCCCTCCTTGTTCTAACTAAACACTTAATACACAACTGCATTTGAAACACAACTGCAATCTCAGTCACACAGCTCATCACTCACATTGTGGCTTTCTACTTCAGTGGTTTTCAATATTTTTAGAACTATGAAACCCTTTACAAATGTATTCTGACTTCTTCCAGCACCTTAAAAAATGTATTTTGACTTTGGAGGACCGCAGCTCAGTTATCCTATGTACGTAAAAAATACTATCCCCGTAGAATGGCTTATAGTTACATTACAGTATAACATTTCATATTACCATTTGTGGGAGAACTATCAAAAAGACAAGTAAGTTTGAATTAATGTACATGGTGTTCACCAAATTGTTCATCATTATGTTCTTTGAACGTTGAGCCTCAACCCTTAGCGGAACGAGTGGCATGACCGCCAAGCAAAGGCCCCTAGAATCCCCCCGCTCTTTTTTTTCCCTTCCCCATTCATGTGGTGGAGTGGGTCACTGTTGTAGAAAGGGGTTAAGATTATGCAGGAGTGGTTGGGATGGGTGCGGGAAAAACTCTCCAGGTGCCTTAAGGCAGATGCTTCAAGGGATGGGTCTCCTCTTTTCCCATGCCCATGTAATATCAGCCCTCCCTTAATTGTTAGTATTATTTGGCTATTATTATTTCATGTTTATAAGTTTGTTTTGATAATGTAACAAATACAATTTGTAAAAAATGAGCCCTTTGAGTATTTTGATTCTGTGCAGCTTTGGAAAATATTTGGGTTGTGATACTGCCAGCAAGGACTCGGATTAATGCTTGTCCCAGGACAAGTACTGGTGACTTAACCTTTGGTGGCCTTTGTGCATTGCAGAGGCCAATGGGCTGGACAGAATTTGGCGACAGAGGCTGACCATGGTTAGTGGCCATGAGACAGGAAAACTGCTTAAGAACATGCTGGCAGGGTGGGGGTAGTTTCTGTTTCTATTTGATTTAAACCAATTCTGGTTTATCAATAAAGCAAGTTCCCACTGTTGACTCCAAACTTGGCTACTTTGTATTATTTTGGGGTTACGTTAAGGAGGTATTAAGGGATGCGGCATTACTCGATGGCTTTGAGGGCAGGGACATTTATGATTCTAACACTATAATGCTATTTCTAGGGAATGCTACAGTACAAATAACTATATAAATAATTATTGGCTGCCATGATATGTATATCCTACATTATAATCTGAGTGAAGCCATCCTTAGTTACCTGTATCTAATTTTAGTAGAATTAGCTTAATTTTAATCTTTACATATTCTTTGCATAGAAAACACACTTACTCCACAAGAGTTATACATCACTGTATTTAACAAATGAACATATATACAGTACTGTACACTATATAGGCATGACCCCTATGAGCAAGACTAACCCCGGATTCTCCACAAATAAACTTGCGAGAATTGGCAGCATGTCGGAGCTTCGCCTTTAGTTTGGGAGCTCTTCTGCCCATTTCATTCCAACAATTTACTTGAATCCCGTATTAACTGTCATTGATGTGAATGGCAGTTAATGCCAGATTAAGCTGCGATAACCGATCACGTGACGAGAGACATTTCCATGCATAGGAGATACCGGCACCCCATAACGGGGCCTGTATCTCGGGAAGCAGGGGGTCCCCGGAATTGAAATCAATGCGGAGACCCCCTGCTACATTACTGTAATGTTTAAAATTAAATAAAACTCCCGCGATCGCCTGTGAGAGGCGCGCAGTTAGAGTGACTGATTAGCCTCTTACTGCGCATCTATTACAGAAAGGCCGACCCCGGTAGGACTCACACAGCAGGAACCCCTGTTGTGTTATATAGACGGTGTGGTATATTGGTGCATCACCTCCACAGACTCCAATAGTATAATCTCCTTTAATAAGTGAATCCAATGTCCAGGATCAATGTGTATAAAATGAACTAAATTGACCTCCCAGGGTGATGACCGGGACTTGTTGGTGCCCACACGGCTGACCAAACCACGTCTCCAATAGATATAAATTCACCCCTGGGGCAATAACAAAGAACAGTCCAGCAATGGAGGTAAAAAACGATGGGCTATGCCCTTTACCTTCCTTCCATGGTATCCAGGTGAGAGGATTCTCCAGCGTGCAGCCCTCAATGGGTAGATTCAGAACAGCAGAGGAGAAGAGGGGCATAGCTCACAACAAAAGCGTCAGCGAACTCAAGTAATGAGGGCAACAAACATAAAAAACAAAACTGTGCGCTACTACCTAACTACCTATAAAGTTTAAATGTATAAATATATACAGTGCAGTGACTATACCATCAATTTAGTGATAAAAAATTTATAAAAAATTAAACCACAACTCCCACAGTGAGATAATTATACATTAAATAATAAGTGCCACATAACCGTGTTGGGGTTAATGGCGTCTGCAGCTGTAAACGCAGGGGTGGCTCAGCACCCCACACACACTAAGAGAATGGAAACAAAAGAAAACAGCGCACAACGCCAAATAGTGTAGCAATTCAACAATATATTATAGAATTAAAAAGGGGTAATATATCTGCGTACATGAAAAAGTTGGTAAAAGGCATTAGTGTGTATCACACTGTTTACCACTCGGCAGCTGTTAGCTGTAGATTCAGGTGCTTGCTTCCCTCTGCTGCTGCAGCTCAGTTGATTCTGGGGCAGGACGTCAGTCTTTTCACTCCCAAGGGGATTTCCCTTCATGTAGCCAGGTTCAGCGCTGGTACGGGGGCTCGGTGAAATCGCTCCTCTCTCCTGGCCGATATCTAGCTCCCTGTACCTCGGCAGGTGTATCCTCTGCACAGAGCTAAAACGCAGCTTGCTGCTGTCTACACAGCAGTGGTGGATTCAATAGGGAAGTTTGAACAGTCTTACAAAGTCTCTCACAAGTGTCCAAAACAGCACACAGGATGAAATAAAAACAGGACACCAACACATAAACAAGGCCAATGTATCAGATATAAGGCATAGAATGTTACATCCAACTAGTTCGTAGAATTACTACTTCTGACTACTACTACTACTACTGAAGAAGTAGTTAATTCACAAAACTAGTTGGATGTAACATTCTATTGCCTTATATCGCTGCTTACATTGGCTTTGTCTTTTTGGCCTGTCCTGTTTTTATTTCATCCTGTGTGCTGTTTTGGACACTTGTGAGAGACTTTGTAAGACTGTTCAAACTTCCCTATTGAATCCACCACTGCTGTGTAGACAGCAGCAAGCTGCGTTTTAAGCTCTGTGCAGAGGATACACCTGCCGAGGTACAGGAGCAGCTTCATATCGGCCAGGAAGCAGGAGCGATTTCACCGAGCCCCAGTACCAGCTGCTGAACCTGGCTACATGAAGGGAAATCCCCTTGGGAGTGAAAAGACTGACGTCCTGCCCCAGAATCAACTGAGCTGCAGCAGCAGAGGGAAGCAAGCACCTGAATCTACAGCTAACAGCTGCCGAGTGGTAAACAGTGTGATACACACTACATGCCTTTTACCAACTTTTTTCATGTACGCAGATATATTACCCCCTTTTTAATTCTATAATATATTGTTGAATTTGCTTCACTATTTGGCGTTGTGCGCTGTTTTCTTTTGTTTCCATTCTCTTAATGAGGGCAACGCCAGATATGGGTAAAAATATATATCAAGCTTTAATGGTCAGTACAGAGATAGGACCATGCATCAACGCGTTTCGTCCACTTAGGACTTTCTCAAGGTGTACAGAGGGATAGAAACACAAACAATTTATCTAGACAAGCTTCGCGCCAAAATTGAGTACCTGTGACGTCATCTACATGCGTCCCGCAATGGAGTCGCAGTGTTACCACGTGTAACAGAGGAGACATACCAGGTACTCAGATTGGCCGATTGAAAAATAAAAAAGTATTGAATTACAAAACTTTAATAATATCTTAACAAAGGAACAAACACGAAACATCATTTGACATGGAGATTACTCCAGTCATATGATGAACCCACCGATAATATTGCTATATGTTTCCCAAGCAGGAAGAAAATACAAATAATCATAAACAAAAGAGAGGAAGAAAAAGGAAATATATATATATATATAGACAACATAATGCTAAATAATGTCAAGACGTGGCTAATAAAAAATTATTATATGTATAATTTATAAAGAAATTTAATAATAAAAAAACCACATATAAGACAATTATCACATACAATGTCTATTACATCAGGATTAAGTTCAAAGAAAAAAGGGAAAGAAAACCCTCCATCCTATCAGTAACAGGAAAAGATGTGTGTGTCAATTATGAAAAAAGGGGAAAGGTGAAAAAAGGGGGAAAAATATACAAATATTTAAAAGGAACAATTTTAATGGTTCAATTAAATGATAAAATCCTGACACACACATGCTTGCCTGTAGAAACCACACAAGAAATACAAAACATTTTATTCATTAGAACTGTGTATGTGTGTAAACATATCCAGTATTAACACATAAAAATATGTATTTAGGACAAGATAAATATGAATCATAATCAAAAAAGAGATCTTAATTCATATTGAAATAATTATCTTTCCACAAATATAAAAAAATATGTACTAAATCTACATGATCCTGAAATTACAGGGGAGTTATATCCTGTAGGATAAAAAAAGTCTTACTATCACACCAATGATATAAGGTAGTTAATGAACAAGTATATATAATTAGCATACGTATATAGTTTATGTCCTCTGATGAAACAAAACAAGGAAGAGGGAAAACACTTCAGACTGATGTTGCAAAAAATAATAATGTAACAATTACAAAAAACAATATGGTAGTTCCTCACTTTTTGTGAATTTCGAAATTTGGACAATAGCAAATGTATGGGTTGGTTTCTTAGTAGAATTTCACTTCTGTTTAGGGTACATTGAGACTTTTTGATCAATTGTAGATGGAAGAAAATAAAATCCTTTAGATAGTGAATCTGTTTGTAAATGTGGTTGTTTTCACTTGAGGGTAGTATTAGTCTTATTACTGCATATGGCACCCTTTAAGCAATGCACATGAGAGGGTTATTTGTACCTTTAGTGCATTGTTTGTACTGTGTATATCTTTTATTTCCTCTCATATTTATCTTTGATAAAGCGCTTGAGCAGTGCGAAACGCGTAAGAGGATCACTCCCGGTCTATTCTTGTGCTGTTGATGAATTGCTGAAAAGAATATATCTTACCTTTTCTTATCGGCACTTTATTCTGGTTCCGTTATTTCGTGAGCTGTGCTCTCCTTCGCCTGGCTGCTCGGCTTCTCGGGTTCTTACCTGCTTCGTATACCAAAACGGAGATGCACACATCTTTCTGGGACTTCAGATTGTTGATAAGTGCTGTGAGTAGTGACTTTCTTCAATGCTGTTGTTATTATCCTCTAAGTAAACACGGAGGGGGCTATACAAATATTAGCAATAGGAGAGAGTGAAGTGGGGAGGGTCCGCATTCAAATGGGATCCAGCATATTAACCTGCCACTCGTTCATTTTCCTATCCCTCTAAACTGTGCAACATTGACTTGACCCCTATTGGATTCTAAAGAGACTTATTCGGTTGAACATTTGCTTATTTCATCAAAGGGGCAGTGTTTATTACATTACTTGTCAGCAAATATGATACTCACTAAAGCACTACGAATGGTAATGATCTAGTTCCTGTTTATACATCAAGCTGGTGTCCATTAACTTGATGCAGGAGGCTGTTAAGCACTAGTTTGAGACTGCCTGTCTCATCATCTCTCTGCTTCTAGTGATATAGCCAGACTTGGGCAGCCAGCATCTTTTTTGCCTTGTGTCTGAGGAAGGTAAGTCTGGCTATATCTGTATTTCATAAGACACCTTCCAGAGGCAGAAGATACTGTACCTTCCATTCCAGCATTGTGACTGGTTCTATAGAATAGAAATGCTTACTAAATATTCCCTACATATGTTTTCTGCAGTATGTGAATATAAGAGGAAATACAAGATATACACAGTACAAACAATACAAATCTGACTTGTTTGCATTAAGCTAACACGAAGTTAAAATACACTCATAAAACCCATCGCATTCAGCACCATGGCCAGAGGTCTTTAGCTACTGTATTATAAGTACCGATTATCCTATGGTTTTCCACAAGAAAGATTAAAAATAGAGGAACCCCAAAAGAAGAAGTGATGCTTCATCCCTAAACTAAAGAGGCCATGAAAAATGTGATGCTGAGAGATGGAGGCTAGATGTAATTTGGAGGTACTTGTAGAACAGATCCAAATGACTATACTATACGGTACTTAAGTCACTGTAGCATGGCTGTGAGCCATAAGGCTGTGTAACATCAAAAGCGTCACATCATAAGTGTACATCAAAAGTGTGTACAAGAGTTAATTTTGGAGTTGAATTTGGAGGTGAAGATTGGAGGAAGATCTGGACTCTGCACTACAACTTTGCCACTATGAGACATTCACTTTTAACATCTGTGATTTATTTGTACACTTATATCCTCCAGTATCTTGGAACTCTCTCCTCCTGCATCTCACTATGCCCTCCTATTTCTTTTTCTGTTTACTGTTTCCTCACTCTTTTGGGAGCATTTCTGTTCTCTACAACATCCCTACTCCCCACTGCACCATTATTTATACACCTCTCTCCCAACAACTTCTTTACCCCTGAATAAAAAACACCCCCACAAATCCTCTATTCACACCCTCTATCTACTCCTCCCTCCTGCTGGGCCTCTCCCATAAGCCTGAAGCCAAGTATACACACCTGATCTCACTCATGCCTCCCTGCCACCTCTTCCCCTGTAAATGGTGTTAACCTTTTCATTTAACACTGACCTTCCTTAAATTTTACCCCACAAATCAAACATCCCAATAGCCTGCACTCATGGCTATTGTCCCACACTCAGTCACTCCTACCACCCATTGTGACCAAGTACTTTCATCTAAAGCACTTACTCCGTCACCTGCTGTCTCTGTAAGTTTCCCATTAAACCTCTTAGATTGTAAGCTCTTCGGGGCAGGGATTTCCCTTCCTATTGTCTGATTTTGCTGCGCTTATTGTATTATTATAATTCCCTGTACTGTATTCTTTGTGAAGCGCTGAGTTCACTTTTGTCGCTATATAAATAAAGACATACAATACAATACTATATCTGGATAATATAAAAACACTGAAATACTGAAATAATTCATACTGGAATATAAAGTAATGTAAATATTTGCACAGTCATGCAAAACAAACTAAGTTTTACGTCCACACGCATGATGTTTCCTTTTAACTGTTTTTATCATTCCCGTGTTTTAAAGGGGAAATGTTACTGTTTAGGTGTCTGTTAATCAAAATATAAACTGTGAGTTACATAGTTACATTATAGATGAGGTTGAAAAAAGACATTCGTCCATCAAGTTCTTATTATCAAATTGAATCGATGTACTGTATCAGGTTTCTCAAATCACATGCAACAACAAACAGCGGAAAAAACTGGGCTGTCTCACACGCACTTCTATACCATGCCATATGTTGTGCCAATCTCATCAAAGAACAAGAGTAAGTGTCCCACTGTAACAGACCTTGCTGCAGCCTTGTCTCCCTCCAGCGTTTCAGAATGTGCTTCTCTGATTCAGACAGGAACCAGGAACAAGTCAGAGCTCTGGGTTCTTAAAGCCTCTTAATGGGGCAGCTTGGACCTGGTCAATTCACCAAGCCTTTTTCAAGCTGAGATCAACCAGGTCACTGCTGGACTCCAGACCTATACTTAGGTCTCCCAGGCATAGTGTTGGGGTAATGAATTCACCCTGTCACAGAGACCATGTTATGATCACTGTTTCCCAAATGTTCCGACTTGAATATTTGTTATTTATTCTACATTGTTTGATATTACCAAATCCAGTATTGTCCCTCTCCTGTTTACTGCCTCGATTGTTTGGGTCATGTCACCATATTTTAGCACCAGTAAACACCTGTAGTTCTAATGCCAATCTCATTGCTCCAGTCTATGTCTGGATTATTAAAATCACCCATTATACAAACATGACCTAGTTTTCATGATTTCTCCATTTGCAAAAGTATCTTGGCTTCCTCATTCTCACAGATATTTGGTGAGCTATAGCATATCCCTACAAATATTTTCTTTGCACTTTTACCTCCACTGCATTTTAATCAATCCCTTTATAAGCATCTTCCTGTAAGGAATCCGCTCCGTGGTTTACTGGTTGCCTTACCTTGCAGACATGTGCAGTCCTGGAGCACCTCTCCTGATGTTTGCTGCAGCCTGGATTCACTCACCAAAGCAATACACACTCCCTCTGGTATCTACTGCAGCTGTGCAGCCTATCACTGCAACCTAGACTTGCATTCATTCATTGGAGCAGTACCTTCACACCCCCCTCCGGGGATTGGCCCGCTGGCCTTTAAGTATTGTCTTCCCATAATGCTCCCTGCCGAGCATAGTCCTTCCTGGATGTCACTATCTGTTCTGCCACAAGCCCTCGCTTGTTCCTGTCCCTCATGCTGAAGCGGAGTATTCTCCTTGTTGTCTGCAGCTCCAGGTTTCCTAAGGCCGGCTGCTATATTCACGCAGCGGTCTGCTCCAGTCTCCTGTGTTGTAGCTGAGTACTCTTCTTGTTCACTTCAGCTCCTTGTTCCTGGGACCGGCTGCTATATTCACGCAGCGGTCCACTCCTGTTCTCCTGTGCTGAAGCAGAGGTTTCGTCCCTGCGTCCTTCAGCCTCCTGGATTCCTGCACTGAAGCGGAGGTTTCGTCCCGGCGTCCTTCAGTCTCCTGGATTCCTGCACAGTAGCGGAGGTTTCCCTGTGTATCTTCAGCTTCCTGGTTCCTGGGGCCTACTCTTTCCCTAATCTAGAGAGGCCATGTCCTGGTTCCTGTGCTGAGACAGAGGATTCCCTAGCCCGCTCAGGACTCTTGCGCTGTAGCACTGGTGCACCCGTGCAGCAAAGCGGTGTGCTACTCTGGTCTGCTTACCATCTCCTGTGACCAGCACCATGGGCCATGGCCGTCGCTCGCGCAGAGCCCAACCCCGCGCTCCTAAGCTGAAGCGGGGTTCTCCTGACTACATGTTGCCGAACTCTTGCCTGAACAATGTTTATCCTGATGTCTCCTGTCCTGACCCTGGCTTCTACAACGACGACGCTGTCTTCTCCAATCCTGATCCTGCGACATATGACTACGAACTGCGCAATCCGGATCAGCCTGCGCGGTCTCAGGTCGGTGCTTTTACAACCCCACCTCAGCCTCGCGGTCCGGTCCTGGTTTGTGGCGAGCAGAACCCTGACACTTCCCATATAATAGGTTTTAATTCGGTTTAACATAGAAACATACTCCACCAGCTCTTTTATATGCCTGCTCCCTCCGAAAAAGGGAATAACCCTCTAAATGAACTTCCCAGTCATGAGTTTCAATCCACCATATTTCAATAATGCATATGATATCCTACTGCTCCTTTCAAGCTATTAATTCAAGCTCCCCCATTTTATGCCAGGCTTCTTGCATTAGCAAGCATGCATTTAAGTTTTTTATCAGCCGGTGCTATTGTTATCTTATCTGCTTCTGCCTTTCTACTCCAATTGTATTTTGTCTTTAGAAGTTTACTAGTATTGTATTATATGTATTTAATATGGGTGCCTCCCTGCTTGCCAAACTACCACTTCCCCCTACTCTACCTGCATGCCCCCTAGCTATTATCTCATTCCTATCTATTCTGTCTAGTCCATTACCTCTTGTTTGTCCGTACCTCCTCCTTCCTAGTTTAAAATCTCCTCCAACCTTTTTGACGTCCTCCCCCCTAGCACAGAAGATCCCTCTTAGTTGAGTTATTATTTATCCCAATTCTAAAGATAGCACGTGTAAAAAAAAGGTCTTCCAGTGCTCTAAAAACCCCAAACCTTAAGCTCCAACTGCATTCCTGGCGTAGCGCATGGCAGTGGTAGTATTTTTAAACTTACTACTTTGGAGGTCCTTGCCTTAAGCTTTCGGCCTAGATCCCTGAAATCATTTTTTTGGATCCTCCATCTTTCTCTAACTTTGCCATTGGTGCCAACGTGTGCCAAGACCGGTAGGTCAGTTCCAGCCCCTCCCAACCTCCTGTTTACCCAATCCGCAATGTGCCGTATCTGAGCACCCAGGAGACAACAAAGTGTTTGGCTCATGCTATTAAGGCAACAGATTGCCTTCTCTACCTTCATAATAATGGAGTCCTCTGTCAGCACAACCTGTCTTGGACTCTGAGTATCATGGGCTTCCCCTGTGCTGGAGAAACTATTGCACGGGCTGCTAGAGGAATCATTTCCCCTCAGCCTTTGCCATTACTGCCCTGATGCCCCCACTCAATCTGGCAAATCTATTGGAATGGCTCAGCTCAGGACTGCCCTGCCTCTTCCGCTTCCCCTTCTAACTGTTACCCAACTACCTACAGTATGTCTTCTTTGTCCTAAGCCACCACTCCACCCTCTTCACCATTAGTCCTAGCCAGCTTCTACTTAGTGAGCAATACACTTCTTTCAAGATTGTCAATGTCCCTCAATGTTGCAAGTTGCCTCTTCAGATCAGCAATCTGAGACTCCAAAGAGACCACCTGCTCACACTTCTAACTGCTCCTTGGAACAACTGCTCCTAGTGCACATACATGTGGCAAGATGTGCATTGAGTAACATTCTCAATCCTGCTCATTGTTGCAACAATGGAGTATTAAGTTCTAACAATTCTCTGTACTTCTATATACCTTGTTTCACATCTTTTTTACTTTAACTCCGTCTGTTTAGAACCACACTGTAATTCACTCACACAGCTCAGTGCTCAAAAATTGTTTACAAGCCTCTGTTTAAAGACATACACACACCAATCAGGTGTGTTAGGTAAACAATTGACTAACACACACCCAATGTAATCTCTCAAACCAGACAGGAAGTAAAAAAGGGCATTTGCTACAGACTTCCAAATCTCACAAATTCAAAATAAATTAACCCACTGTACACTCCCCAAGCTCACCCACCAATGCTAGTAATACAAACATCTTACCACTTTCCTTCTGGTTCTAATGCCACACTTAATCCAACTGCACTTAAATCCAACTGCAATTCATTCACACGGCTCTGTACTCACAGCAATAATAATATTGTATTACATTGTTTCCTTGTTACGCCGAGATGTAATCAAATCAACGTTAGATTCCTTGTATATTGTGCTACTTTTTTCAGTTACCTATGTAACGGTATTTCTGGCCCGGCCTGACCCACCCAATCTCACATTGGCTCCTGTGGTCTAACCGGTCCCCATTACAGTGTAAGTATGTCTGGTGGTGCAGCTGTTGGCAACAGGACTCCTGAGTCTCCCGCATGATGGTGTGTGGGGAGGACCCGTCTAGACAGGCAGCTGAGGTAGTGTGCTGAGTTTCACCTAGTTCCAGTGCAGCGCCTCCACCTCATCAGGCTGCGTCCGCATGGGGTGATCCTGTTGAGAACTCCTCGTGGTGCTCTCTCTCTGTACATTCAATCCCACACATGTACACGAGAGGGTTTCTGATTGATGAGAACATCTTTATTGTCTTGAGTGGGCTAGCTGCCCCACGCAGTACAGATATCTAGCCACTCATGATCAGTCTCTGTACTTCCCTTAAAAGGTGTATATCTCCTAGATAGGGATTCCTATCCCGCAGGGATCACTGCCCTGTGCCAGGTCCCTGGCACAGTCTTCTTTAGCCAACTCCTTCAGAACTAACTTGCAACTAACTCCTTTTTAGACACAGTGCTGTGCCTTATGTAACTTTGAGGCTGACACCACCTGACATCACTAACCATGGAGTCAGAGCATGTGACCAGTCCCATCCATACACAGGGCACCCCACCAGGGTGTGAGGGCAAACCTCCATAATTACTGCTGGCATGCCCACACTTACCAGGCCTTACTGCCAACAGGAGAGATGACTGTAGGCATTTTACATGACCGCTACATTCTCCCCCTGGTGAATCCCACCGTCCCCGGCTGGGACCTAAATTTGAACACCTTTCTGCAGGAAGCACTGTAAAATGGAACACACATAATTAGTCACAACATTACAGTACATAACTTCATCACACATAGTAACAGATACATCCTAACTTTGGATGATAACAACCCGGATTACTCCCTGATGGAGTATCCATTACTGGTACTACCATACCCTCTTAAGGTGGCTTGCACACAGCATGGTCCACTGGGCTTAAAGCAGCAATGCTGTAACCCTCTGCGCGACACTTCTCATGTAACCCGCCAGGATCCCAATCTTCTTCCCCTGATCCTTCCTCCTCATCAGTACCATATCCCCTATCCTCACCAGTGGAACCCATTTTAAACTCAATTTCTCCTTCCATGAGGGGTTCAGGGACATACAGGTACTCCAACCTGTGGGGCGCTTTGTACTTAGCTATAATAGCCCTCTCGGCCCGGCTGCTCCTAGTCAGCTCTGCGTTCCCTGCCCTCCCTGGCAACACCCATGACAGGGGCTCGTCTGTGTCCACGGGGTCAGATAATATCCCAGACCCCATAGGCTCTATATTATGCTGACCTATCTGAAACCATCGTTCCTGCATCTTCCTCTTCTTCTGCGCAGGTGTAAACTGTCCTACTGCCCACCATCGGGTCTCCTTACGTTCCTCAGACCCCCACTCTAGTGAGTCCCCCTCCTCTGTATTCCCCCAAGAAGATATCCCCGCGGTTCTTTCCGAGCGAGGATTGGACCATAGGTATGATCCCGGTACCTTTTCCTCTGCCGAATCGGTTACATTAGGCACCCACCGGGCCATCGATGCCATACCCAGTTGCCCTCCACCCCTGGAACCCCCCTCTGAAGCGTAACTGTTCAGTCTCTCCCCAGTCCGTTCCTCACCGGTTCCCTGGGACCCTCCCGACATTCCCAAACTGGACGTGGACCCACGGGAAAAGGTGACTGGGACAGGGGCTTTATCTAGGGCATGGGTTTGGGCGTAGGGACAGGAAATGGGCATCCGCGGGGTTCCGACCCGCTCTCTGCCTTCGGATAGTCCCGTATCATTGTGCGGACGTGCCGCTGGTTGGGCCTCACCCGTCTCAGCTTTCCTCACAGCCTGCCAGCTCTGTGTTGACACATGTGATCGGGAAGCACTGCCCGATCGCCGAGGCGTTGTGATTCTCTCTCTGGTCGTTCCGCTACCTCCGCCGGAAGTGACGTCATCACCGGAACCGGATACTCCGCCATCTTGCGATGGATCCCCATGCGGGATCTCTTCCTCCACAACGACATCCGCCGCCGGAAGTGATGGTACTTCTCTCCGCTCCGTTCGGGCCTGGGCTAGGCCTTCCTCCGCCGTTGCCACCACCGGCGCCTGGGGAGGGTAAGGATGTATCTCACCGCTCCGTCGGCTCGGGATGGAATCCTCTCCTCCTTCCGCGCTGTAAGTCACCACGGCCGTGGGACTCCGCCGCTCCGGTTGTCTCTGCACCGGCGACACGAGACTCCGCTCCGCCGCGACACAGGTAAGTGCCGGTTCTTTTCCAGCACCGCTGTAGTGGTCCGCTGGTAGGCGCATCACCACCGTCGTTAGGATCGCTTGTTCCTCTTTCGAGGAGCCGAACTCCGACTCGGGGAGTGGCACTGCCGCAGGGGACCGACGGTGAGGTTCCGGGTTCTCACCGCGGTTGTAGACCCCTCTCTCTTCAGGCTCCGTTCTGATCATTAGGAGCGATCCCCATTCTCCGGGATCAACTGGTTCGGTGCAGGCCGCACGCGGGGCTTCAGCCGTCAGCATGGCTGTGTCCGCCCCCGCCTTGACTACCAGGGACCCTCCTGGCAATAAATAGGGATATACCCCAATGTCCATCTCGCTCTTTGTTGTGCTGGTTACGGGAGACACTTTGCACAATGGTCTCTCCTGTTCACCAGCTCGCAACTGTGGGACAGGAAGCTCACATCCAGCTCCTCCCTCAGACAACTCGGGTCTTGGCTGGCAGAGATAGAGACCCCTCCCCCTGGTGAATATTTGGGGAGGTCCCACAAGTTAATTGGATGCCCCGGCACAGGGGCTGAACTTTTCACAGTCCTGGGGGGCGTGGCCTCCGATTTCGCGCCCTTATCCCCAACAGGGTGGAATTCTTCTTTTGGCGCCAATCCCGGACAACTTTCTGCAAGTTTTGCATTTGCAGCATTTTCTGCAACTGGCCCATGCGGTCTTCCCGGGTAGCGGGAACCGCCATTTTGGATCGCTCTGCAATACATATTCGCAGCAGCTGCAACCTCATATTCCTCTATCTCACCCAATAGCCTCCCGAAGGACAGGGGGACACCCCGCATCCAGGAGCACCGCATCTTAGCCACGACAGGATGGTCAGGTATCGCTCCTCTCAGGATTTGATCACAAAAGTACATCTCCACCTCAGTGGCCTTAATATGATCCCCCTTTCGCATCTCCTGTAAGACGGCTCCAATCCGCAGGAGAAACCCAGGTAGATCCTCTCCGTCATCCTGATAAAGACTGAAGTACCGCTTCATCAATTGTCCCATGTCCTCTTTACACGCACACACACCATGTGCGCTCTCTCTATTAGCCTCCGTCCGCCATTTTGGACTATCCGCACCGCGCGGATCCTCCATTCTTGCGGTCGCCATTTTCTCGCACCAATTATCGTACATGGGGCTCCCCTCTGCGGGGCAGCCACCACACCAGTACAATAAAGATTTGCTCAGATGCACCACCACATGTGTACCTGATCTAGGCTTGACTCACTGTACACTACCTCAGGCTAGGCTCACTCTCTCAGTGTCTGCTGTATCTCCTTCCTCCCAGTCTGTGCTCCCTATGGTAAGTGTCTGGAATGGGCTAGGTACTCTGGCTCTGCCATGCAGTACTTGGGGCGTCTACCTCTCTTGGTCAGCCTAGCGCAGACCCTCTCCAGGATTCCTGACCAAGTTAACAGGCTATCCCTTTAGGCATCCTACCAACTAGCACTACCTCAAGGTGACTCGGTCAGCTATAGCCCGGCTCCAAACCCCTCACTCCTTTCAGGCCCCTAGGTCGTCCCTGCGAACTGACAATACCCTGTCAGCCCCCTGACCACCCCTAGGTCCGTCCCTACGCAGCACAGAGTGGCAGCAGACTCTCTCCCTGTTTCCCAGTGTGCCTAGCTAGAGCCTGTCCTGTTGACGGATCTGATCTCAGCAGCTCGCCTCCAAATGTAACGGTATTTCTGGCCCGGCCTGACCCACCCAATCTCACATTGGCTCCTGTGGTCTAACCGGTCCTGCATTACAGTGTAAGTATGTCTGGTGGTGCACCTGTTGGCAACAGGACTCCTGAGTCTCCCGCATGATGGTGTGTGGGGAGGACCCGTCTAGACAGGCAGCTGAGGTAGTGTGCTGAGTCTCACCTAGTTCCAGTGCAGCGCCTCCACCTCATCAGGGTCCCTGCGTCCGCATGGGGATGATCCTGTTGAGGAACTCCTCCGTGGTGCTCCTCTCTGTACATTCACTCCACACATGTACACGAGAGGGTTTCTGATTGAGAACATCTTTATTGTCTTGAGTGGGCTAGCTGCCCCACGCAGTACAGATATCTAGCCACTCATGATCAGTCTCTGTACTTCCCTTAAAAGGTGTATATCTCCTTAGATAGGGATTCCCTATCCCCGCAGGGATCACTGCCCTGTGCCAGGTCCCTGGACACAGTCTCCTCTTAGCCAACTCCTTCCAGAACTAACTGCAACTAACTCCTTTTTAGACACAGTGCTGTGCCTTATGTAACTTCTGAGGCTGACACACCTCTGACATCACTAACCATGGAGTCAGAGCATGTGACCAGTCCCATCCATACACAGGGCACCCCACCAGGGTGTGAGGGCAAACCTCCATAATTACTGCTGGCATGCCCACACTTACCAGGCCTTACTGCCAACAGGAGAGATGACTGTAGGCATTTTACATGACCGCTACACCTACATTAAGGAACTTCATACTGTAAATGAAAATATAGCGTACAGAGATTTAGAAACCGGCAGGTTTCTTCTTCAAGTGTCAACAATGAACTATAATGTAATTATTGTACTATGCATATAAATTAGCACTGTGCTGTAAGTAGGCCCCTGTACCATTAAGGAAGGGGGGCATGATGGGGAGTGTGTTGACGCCCTTGGATGGGGTTAATTATATGAGTGGTCCCTCTGCGGGCTGGACTTAGGGAGGTGGTATATAGGTGGGCGGAGAACATCACTTGTCCTCTTTCCTGTTAGTGGCTTATGGATCCCACCCTCATGTTCTTGTGTTTTGTTATTTGACAGGTGTTACTTGTTTGTATTCTGTTAGTGTGTGTTTAAATATATATATGTGTTATATATATATATATATATATATATCCTCTCTCATCTCTTCTCCTCTCCCTCCCCCCCCGCTGCTCCCCGTGCTTTACTGCCCATGGTGCTGGCTCTCTCTCTCTCCTCTTCCTCTCCTTCTATCTCGCTCCGCCTATCTCTCTCTCCTCCCTTCTCTATATATATATATATATATAAAAAGATGATCAAAGTGATCTATGAAATGGTGATGTCATTCCAGGTTGGCTGGCGATATTTTTATATCTCCTGCTAGGCTGATTACGGCTGGTGGGTTTGGGCGTCTATATGAAATCTGGTGAAATCTGGCGCTCCGGGTATTTTTTGGTATGTTATTTTAATAAAAGCTGCAACCATTTTACCCCGACTTGAACTCTGTGTCTCTTTGGTTAAGAGTTTAAGTACCTAGGGGTTAAATCGAGACCTCATGACATCATGGCACATCACTTTTGCCGTTAGATGGATACACCTGATTGAATGCTGCTCTTGATGGTGCACAGTAGTATTTCTGCCTATTCTTTCAGTCTGCACCTTGAGCAGATAGAGTGGTGTCTCCTTAGGGTGCACTCACTTTTTGGTCTCGCTCTGTGGTTCCAGTGATTTCTCTAACTCTTCAGGCTACTGTAGCTTTCTTCTTTTTTTTTTCAAATAATTGTTCCATTGCTGAAGACCTCCAGTTTCTCCTAGGCTGCAAAAACAAGGTTAACTTCTATTTCAACAAGCTCATTACCGTGCACGCTATTTCTAAACATTCATCTTAACTTGCAAATGTGCCAACATTGAGAAATGAAGAACATGTCAAAATTAAACAACATTTCAACATATTCATTGCTTTTTTTATGCTTGATCATTAGCCCCCATAGAAACAGTGTAAAAACATAATATTGTATATAGAACAAAGTTCCGTGATTACAGTGCTCAAATGTGTCAGGACACTAGACACATAAGTATATAATATTCAATGTATAGCTTGATTGAAGAAAACAAATGAAAACAGGTGACCTGAGTAACAGTGAGTGCTGGAATATACAGGTATATGCTCCTGCGTGAGATGCATAAGAAATATGTCCTGGTAGGTGATACATGTGAGAAGGTATAAATACTACCCACTACATCACCTCCTATTAGGACTGCTTCTCCAGAGTATGTAGTACCATGTATTGTGTCCCAGCAAAGCCAATGTATATCAAAATTGGTGAGAACTCACATAGGGTCAACTGTATGTCCTCCAATAGCATGCATCCAAATGGTAGAGGCAGGATGAGTCGTCCCAGAGGGGAAGAGGATGGAGCACAGCCGTGCAAGCAAGGAGTGAATCTAGGGTCACAAGGATCCGATGAAAATTGCTTTATTAGTAAGACAAAATGGTGCAGACAGGTAAAAGATTCCTCCAGGTAAGCAGGTTTTCTTTTCATGCAGCTGGTTGCGACAGGTTCAATGCCAGGACAATCCTTCCTCTAATTATAGAGGTAAATGAGGATTTTAATCAGTTAGTGTTTAGGACCTGCAATATTATGGTCATGCCTTTAAAATGGATCGCACTTTGGCCAAATGCCAATTATGCTTTGGCCAAAGGCCAATTTAACTAAATGACCCCTTTCTCAAGAGATATATAGGTATTTCACTGTATATTTTTGTCACATTGGATGTTGCTCTGGACTTCTTTGTTCATTGCTAATGTTATATAAATAAAATGATACATACGGTAGACTGAATAGTGGCTAATGTCAGCTGTTACCCATAATGTATATGCATAAAGGTTGCCCAGACCTTTCAAAACATATGAGGGGTTAATTCCTGTCAATATTTTTTTCTTTTTCTTTTTAAATATCAGAAATTTGACAGGTTTAAAGTAAAATAAGATTTCTCTAATTTCGCCTTTCCTCCCCTTATCTATTTCTGTTGGGCTTTCTCACTCTCCATAGTAACATGTCCAGTGGTGTTCAGATGAATCAGCAGATGGCTTAGAAATACATGTACTTTTATTAGGAAAGACCGAAGTGTTCTGCTCTCAATATAAAACAGCAATTTGGCCCTGTCTGCACTGATCTTTAAGTACTCCACCCATGTTCTCTTATTTATAACACATTTTAATTCAGAACAGTTGCTATGATAAATTGGTTATACTGTGATATTTATTCTTTAAATCATTATTTTTTTTGGTCAGGCCGGCAAGCCATAACTTTGCGCCTCCAGTATCTCCCTTAAAGAAGCCCCTTGAGATTTCAAGTTAAGATGCTGTTACAAATAAGGTCCATATTTAATCATTATATTACTTTTTTATTATATTTTAAATGAAGGCGCATTTACGCTAAGATACAGAATAACAGAGTGCAAATGAGTGATCCCTGCCTCTGATACAGGTGATTGCATCTTAAATCTCTGTGCCATCTCTTTGTAACTTTAGCCAAGTTACTTTATCCTCCTTATCTACAAGCATTTTGTGTTTCAAATGCTTTATTTCATAACATTTCATTTAACTATATAAACAAAGATGAATGGAAATATGGGACATGGGGGGGATGTTAAAAGTATAAAATACTAAATTATATTGGCAGCTTCATTTTCCTGTTCTGTGCTGTATACAATGACATGGAACAGGTGGGGGAGTCATTAGATCGGAAGGAATTGCAGTCAAAAGGTTGTAGAGGGGTTACACACTGATGGTGATTGTGCCAGCAATGGTCAAAGAAGAGCTCCTAATGTTTAAGTGGCAGCACGTGTGATATGGGGTCCATATCCCCAGAGCCGCATGCGACCTCTATCCACTCTGCTAGAATGCTCTGTGCCAAGAATTCTTGGGCGCAACTATTCAGTGCTCGCCAGTGATTGACAGCCACTGAGTGCTGGGAAATCTTGACCCAGAATTCTTGGAATGATCCACCACAGACATCCCTGAGATGAAAATACCCTGCACCAGCGGTCGTGTAATGTGGTATTATCCCACTGTCTGCCAGGTTCTTTTTCATTCTGCTGCCACAGGGTCTTATTGAAATAAAAATATATATTCACTAAAGATAATTCAGTGGAAAACTGGCAGCACATTGGGTAGATATACCATTACCCCATAGCCTTCCAAATTCACGTAGGGACATCTATTGAACTCTAGAGGGCGATGGAAAGGTTTTGCAATTGTAATAAGTCCGACTATACAGTAACTGTTGCAGAAATCACAAGGTCCTCATTTGCAGTCAGTCACTCTTATAATATTTGCTTAATATCACAAGGTCACCAAAGGGCTTCATGAAGAAAACCACAGTGCTTTTTAACTGTTATTTTATTATTACTGACAACTTTTGCACAAATTAATTAATGAAGACATCTTACGAACGAGCAGGTGTTTCCAATGTATATATTTTGGCTGGCGAGTTTCCCTAGAAACGTATCCATTAAAACAATCACGTATTTCTCCTCCAGGGCATCCTAGATTAAATTGCGATGTAGTCATATGATCTGAGATATGATATGGTCATTTGCTGGGATACTCCTAGCTCCGTATGAAAAAAACAAAATGCCGTAAACGTATTTGACTGATTTCCCATTAGGGGAAAAAAATAAAATAACAGAAGAGAGAAAATATGTTACTAATCTAATTATTAGTCTATTATTTATCTAACATATCACAATACATCGTGTGATACTTGTGCACTGCACGTGTGCTGTAATCCCAGGAGACGTAATGAGATTACCAGTGGTATGTAAGTCAAGCACTTTATCTTCTAATTATTACCATCTGATTTCATTTCAACTGCACCAGGAGAATATAAAACATTCAGATGATTTGATAAGGATCGCGACTGCTTCTCAGGTTTTTAGAATGTGAACAGTCCTACCTATTCTCTGAGTAGAATGATATAGTAAACATCTGCTAGATTGTATATTTTATTTCTGACACCTGTCTCAATAGATATAGTGCTCGCCCTGTTTTTAGGAGATTTGTGTCCTTTCTTTACATTTAGTTTATATGGTGGCCAGATCATGTGTTGGTATTTTCTTTGTTTAATGTCAAGAACAATTTTTGTCCATGATAACTTTGCCTCCCAATGGGCAGCCCTTCTGACATTAACTGTCGTACATGCTACACAATGCTTCTAATTTATACTCGGAAATGGAAAATAGATGCAATCATTCTTAGGGATCATTTCTGCAATCCAAAATTGAGAAGCAAATACGTAAATCAAATAATATCCCAAGTGAGATATTGACTGTAGCCCATGCTTTAAAAATATGCCTTTTTTCCAAGTGTGTCCTTTTTTATTAAGACTTGATTTACCGGGTTGATAGCTAAGTAAGTAGTACAGGTAGTTTGTACATGCTGATAAAAATCAAAAATCAAAGAAAACCTCTATCCTCCAAACCACATCACTTACTATATAATGTACAGTATGCTTCTCTTTAAATTACTGAGTAGAAGGGTGCAGAAACCACTCTACATGTGACACTCAGTGAGGGGATGCACAATACACACTATTCTGTTTCTCCAATACAAGCTACATGTAGATTGCCTTACTGTTGTTATGAGCACTTCGTCTGCTTTAATAATTACCCCCCAATGTTCAACAGTGCACTATGAGCCAGATCCATAAAGCTCCATTAAATTACTTAACGTGATGTTAATTATAATGCTGCAGGCCAATGATGGTGGGAGCAGCTGCAGGCCCCACACCAATCCATTTAAATGTGCCTCCAGTTCTACTCCTCACTCTCACATTGCCACTGCAGCAATGCCAGATGCCATTCCAGCCATACTTATCCTCCAATCTACCCTACACCAGACCTCCTCGTTTCTTCCCCTCCAACCTGCTTTTCATAGTGTATGATCTGTGTTAAATTCAGGGCCTTTCCTCTGCTCCTTTCCTCCTCTAGTACCTTTGCAGCACCCTTCTCCATCAACTCTGACCCAAATCTACAATCTCCTTACAAGCTATCTACACAGGAGTCTCACATTCATCAATTAGACCAACCATCAACTAGTTGTTCCTCCTAGCTATAATCTGCTAGATACTGCATCACCATCTCTAAGTTAGTGCCCAGTCATTGTCACAAGGACATCTTAGAAGGCAAGGATATACTGTAAACCTGGTAGCTTGCATACATTTTGTCCCAAGACCACATCGAGAACAGAATCTTACGGTGATATTTCAGTTATACTCAATGCTAAAGACTCCCCTTTCAATTTTGTTTACTATTACTGAATTTGCCCTAGGATTGAGCATATTGTATTGTATTGTATGTCTTTATTACAGAGCATATACAGAGACATAATCTGGTCTTCCTTTCCACATAGAAGAAACCAACTGGAAAACTATCTCAAGAACATAGTGGATTTGGGATATAGAGAAGAAAGTAAATGTATCACTGTTCATTCTCTGGTAAAACCACAGTTGCTCTTTTCCAGATCAATACAGTACCAACCTAGACAAGAGAACCATGTACTGTACAACTAGATATTCTGCTATCACTTTGCCATTCTCAAAGCAGCAGCATATCAACTATGGGTTTTCTTTTCCCATGTATCCCCTCTTTGTTCTTGTCAATGCAATAATCCCAGCTAGTATCTTCTCTACGTCTTACTCCCTCGCTACCTAAAATGGCATGCTCCATATCCAATCCTTCAAGCAACTTCCCCAAATTTACAGACTGGGAAAAAACATCCACTACAGGGGCAATTCCCAAATATACAATAACTTCAACACCGGGGATGCTGATGATTCAAATCCCACTCCCTCTCCAGTCCTTAGTGACCTAATTATGCCTACAATTTATTCTCCCACTAGGCACCAATTAATCTGAATTTTTTTTGCTATCAGTACCAGGAAAGCTTGCTCAAGTGTTTAGATCAAATTCAAGAACGCCTTCTACCAGTTTTCCATCCATTTTCCATGTGAGTACTTTTTGCCTAGAAGGAGTATTCTACTTCATCTCCTCCCTCTGATTATCACTCAGCACCATCAAGCTTTAAGTGCACTATTCAACACCATCTCGCAATCACTCATCCCGACAGACTTCCCCTCATGACAAATGACTCCCTCAAGCTTTTACTTTTAGGCTTCCAAAAAATCTGCATCTGAATTGTGGCGTTACAATCAAAAGGTCCACTGTTTTATCAACCCCTCGACTTTCTAGCTATATGCCCCTACTAGCCAATCCATGTGTTGCTCTACAGATTTCTTACCAAATACAATCTTGTTAAAAACGTTGACTATGATCACCTCTGTCTCAACCGCTGCAAAACCGGTCACCTATCAAAAGGAGTCGTCGTTCTTTATTACCCAATGCATGAGCAATGGTGCCCCTTGAAAGCCTTCTACCTCCTACATTCTCACCTAGACTAGTTAAAACCTGCTAGCCTCTCCTTACTATGGATCCTCAGTTTCAGATGTCTAAAACATTTGTTTCCTAAGAAAAATTGCTACTCCGGGCCCATTTCTCTGGATTCGCTCTTACTCCACCTACTGTACGCCGCCCACAAAACCAAACTTAATGTCATAGGCGAATAACGTAATATTCAGTAATGTTTTCTTTCAAAAAGTGCATTACATTTACTATAATGGGCGTTAGTAATAATGAAAAGTAAAAGAGGCCAAACCCCCAAACACCACATAAGTACTAAAGTTAACTAAGGCACTTAACATTACATTAGTGAAATCAAATTGTACTGTACTTAAATTTAAAGAGGAGGATGAGGATTGTACTACTTTAGTACAGTATCTATTGACTTATAAACCACCCAAAACACTCCTCCATACAACACTGGGAGAAATACCTGTGAAGACACCTGAGGTTTCTGGGATACAACCTAATTTGAATATTCAAAGTATTCCTCCTCTGCCACCGTTACAGTTTTTGCTCATTTCCAGGGTTTGAATGGAAATAGTGATAAGATATACTTACTGTAACATCTCATTATTGGAAGATAATGCAATGAAAAAGGTCTGACAGAACTGAACTGACTACAGCGTATGCTGAGTCAGAAGCATGTGCTAAAACATTTGTTATCACCCAGGATATGAGTTCCCCAACTGTAATATAAGTTTGGGAATAACACAATAAAGACTGTGGACCATCATTGAAAGTGGCGCCTTTATGTACAGTGACACATTTGATAAACCCTGGTCAGATTCCCTCTCATGTTTGCACATGGTTTTTCTTTGTGTTATACTGTATCATATAAATATAAATATATATATTATGAAGGACTGAAGGGTTATCTCCCTCACTCTGCAGCCAGACCACGCCCTAGATGTGTGCTGTGCTAGGATTAGCTTCAGAGCCTGGCTTTAAAGCAGCAGTCAAAGCTGCGTTTTTTGGGGGAGTCGTGGAGAGTTAACACTCAGCACAGAGGTGTGTAACTCGAAAGAAGTTCCAAAGCAAAGAGTCCAGCTTCAGTGCATCAGAAGAAAAACAACACAGTATGAGAAGCAAGGATAAATGTCCTGACTCGAGCACTAGTTTGCTATCTTAGCATTGAAAAGCGATGTGTGCCAAAGGGAAGTGGTGTAACTTGAAGAATGCTGATGAAAATATCTTAATTAATTTAAAAACTGTAAAAAGAGAGAATACAAGTTTGAAAGAAGAAGTTTCAGATTTGCCTGACCAGGTAAGTGAAAGGAAAGCTTCACGAGCTAGAAAAAGTGAAGAAACTATTTGATCAAAAAAAGTCAAGGATGCAGTTACTGTCGCACTGGAATAATTAGAGGTATTCTAACAATTCAAAAATACTACAGAGCTCTTGTCCAAGGAAGGATGGAGAGAGAAAGTTATCTGCACCAACGCTCACAACTTACTGCAGGAATAAAGCAGCCTGCGTTCTTCAGTCTAATTGGAGGATGCAATTATAAAGGAAGAAGTATAGTCATTTGAAGCAATGTGTGATTGCACTCCAGTCATGCTATGAAAGCAGCCACTATAAAGATTCAGTCTGTGACTAGCATGTAATAGGAACGTATCCGCAATCTCACGCTGAGAAGGGTGTCAATGTTTGTCCAGCGTTGCATCTGTCTGAATAAATAAACGCATCCCTAAAGAGAGGCCCAAGACAACAAGTCTGCCGACTGCAAAGCAGAGATGCCACGGGGTACAGTCAGAGTTGATGAGAACTCCATCAATGTTGAGGTGCTGGATATTAATGGTGCTGTGCTAGATACAGATTGTCACTCTAGTGCTCGGGATGAGGAGATCACACGATGCGTAGAAGAACTCGTTGCCAAGCAAGTAAAAGAGTTTGTGAAAATGGTCTTTAGAAAAGACATTGCAGTGAGAAGAACCATGAAAATTCAGAGTTGGAATGTTCAAAGATTGGAAAGCAGAAGCGACAACGTTCAACATTGTCCTTGAAGAGTTCCAATTCTCACCGCTCTTTTCAGCGACATAAAAGCAAAGAGAATCAGATTTATGGGTTTAGCATGGAAAACAGTCTGACGGTGTGGAAGGAACAGAAAGAATTAAAGTGAAATTCGAGGACTTGTTGGACTGGAAGTCAAAGAAGAAGAAATTGAATTTGGAATTCTCCGACAAGGACATTGATGTGTTTGGAGCGCTGCCGCCGAAAAACAGCACACATGTCAATGTCTAATGGCGACTATAGGTCTTCGAATCTCCTGAAAAAGATTGCCTTAAGGAGCTCAGATTGAGGGCATCACCGTAAGATGTGATACACTGATTGGTTTACACGGTAGCTCACCCCAGCAGGCCTGACCTGGGGAGGATATGTGAGGGACTGAAGGGTTAACTCCATCACTCTGCAGGCAGGCAGACCACACCAGAGATGTATGCTATGCTAAAATATGGACAATTAACTCCAGAGCAGGTCTTTAAAAAGCAGGAATTTGCTCCCTGTCTGTGCTATCTGTTGCAGAACCTGCAGAGACAGGTCATGAGGCTGTGAGGACTGCCCAGAAGGGTTTACTGTAGCCAAAGCCTAATTTTCTCATACTATATATGTCAGCATTTAATTATGTGCCTTGAAAGTCATATTTTGTAGTGTGCCTCAACTAATGTTAAAATATGCATCTATTCCCTGCTGAAAATGAGAATTCTGCACTGTGTATTAAGTAACTCTAAACATTTTCACCCCCCCTGAAGCTTCTCATGTTTAAAGAAGATTGAAATGTAGCTGGCCCCAATGTGCTGACCCATATCAGGTCTACTGTCTTAACTTCATGTGGTTTCTACTCCTCATGCTTCCTAATCCATCATAATAATAACTTTATTTCACACAGCACTTTTCTCTTAATGGGACTCAAAGCGCTTTACACTTACTGTACAGTATTGTGCGCAGATAGCGCACAAAGGCAATTATACAGGCACAGTCCTTGCGCAGAGGAAGGTTACACTCTATGATTTTGGTGCCTGAGGCACAGGGAGACTTGAAAGTGACTTGCCCAAGGTCACAAGGAGCCGACACCAGGAATTGATCCAGGATTCACTTATTCATACGTAGTGTCATAACACTTGACAGCAGCGACCAGCGTTAATATTCAGAATGTTAGAAAGCATTCAGGGTGTCCGAGTATAGCGTTGTGTTGTAGTACTTTGAGGATTCGTTTGCCATGAGCTTCTGACCTATCTGGAAGCAAAGGGGTTATTTTTTGATTTTTTTTAAGAAATGTGGATGAACCAACACAACGTTTACAAACTGTAATTCTGTTTAGCCTCTTTTGTGTTTATGGGACTCTATTCACCACGCTTTTCCATCCAGAAACACCACCCGCAGGCGGATGTGACCGGCTGTTATAGAAGTACAAATAAACATGCATAACCCTTGGAACCAGACACAAAACGTTGTACAAGAAGGACATTTTATTCAGTGCGTATCCTGATTCCTGTCATATGCAAAGTTCTCTATTAGATTAGACCAGGGGGCGCAATCTTTCTCTCCTGCGCCCCCCTGCCGGCTCTCCCCTCTGCTCACGTCCCCCCCTCCTTACCTTGGCTCCAGCGTTCTGACGTCACAATGTCATGTGACGTCACGTTGCCATGTCAATGCAGTGTAACCTGACACCGCGTCGCTAGGAGCCGTCTGAGCCAAGGGATCTTACAGAGGCCTTCACCTTTCCCCCGGCATTTAATTTAAATGCCTTTGGGGAAGCGCGGGGCCTATGTAAGCTCTGAGCCCTCCCCCCCCCCTGAAAATCTTGCATCCCCCAGTTTGCGCACCCCTGGCTTACACTATGGAGTTACAGTAATAAGCACAACTAAATTATGTATTTCCTCTACAAAAAAACTGAGGTAGAATATTTTATCCATGAAACAATACTGTCAATTGTCAACCAGCAATTGATGAAAAACAATTGGAAGTCATTCATTAATTATACAGTATCTGTATATTAGGTATTTAGGTATTTATTTACCTAAAAGTAAACAAACTATGCAAAGGTGTTATACCGAAAGACAATAAGGCTTTGAGTAATCATTTAACAAGTCTTCAATAATATTAATTAGGAAGCATTAAATCAGGGAAAATAATGCTTTGTTAACCAAAACAGGAACAGGCCTTATTTTCCCCGAGTTACCTACCCTCAGATTCACAACGATAATGCAGGTAAACCTGCCATAATTCAGCATGTTAATGAGAGGATTGTGGCCAGTGGGAGTGTAGACGATGGGTGCAAAGGTGATGTCACATGACATTGCTTTGTCAAGGAAACGCGTCGCACATGATGTCAGGATGTTGCAAGAGGAGGAGGCCTGTGCGGCAAAAGGGTAAGTGCCTATGGGTGGCAAAATTGTAAATCCACCACCTGCCTACATTGGGCTAGATCGGGGCTGGGAAACTCCAGTTCTCAAGGGCCACCAACAGGTCAGTTTTTCAGGATATCCCTGCTCCAGCACAGGCAGCTCAATCAGTGGTTACCCCTCCTCATCCTTGCTCCTCACATCCTCATCCTCTCTCCCTCCCACTCTCCTCTCCTCAAACTCTCTCCCCCCCTCCTCCAGATCTTCCATCTCCCCCTCTTCATCTTCTCTTTCCCATTCTCTTCATCCTCTCTTTCCCCCTTCTCCTCATCCTCTTTGTCTACCCCTCCACATCCTCGCCCACCCCCTCCTCATCCTCTCTCACCCCCTCCTCATACTGTTTCACTCCCTTCCTCATCCTCTTACCCACTCTTCATCCTCTCATCCCCTCCTTATCCTCTCACCCCCACTCCCACTCCTTCTCTCATCCCGTCTCACTCATCCTCTCTCACCCTCCCCATTTCATCCTCTCTCACTGTCCCCTCCTCATCCTATCTCATCCCTCCCATAATCATCCTTGCTCCTCCCTCACCCCCTCCTACTCTCACCCCCTTGTCTCAACCCCTTAACAATGCTATATGGCTGACTTTCATGGTCTGAGGTGGAGCAGGGCAGCAAAGGAGAAGGAGGATGATGGCGGGCGGCAGCGGGAGAAGAGGACGGAGGATGACTCGAGCAGAGCAGGGTGGCAGAAGAGGAGGTTGGCGGTGTGGGAAAAGAGGGCGGACGATGGCAGGAGCCAAGCAGGATGGCCGGGGAGGAGCAACGCTGCAGCAGCGGCAAACACCCGAAGTCAGTAGTGAAGACTTCCTGGTAGGACCGCTGAGGTGCGCTCCTCCCCAGTCCTCCTCCTATGCCGCCCTGCTCTGCTTTCCTGATTCTCTGTCCTCTCCGTCCTCTTCTCCCGCCACCTGCCATCCCCTGCTGCCCTGCTCTGCTACCATACTCACATATTCTGAACCTTAACGCCGATTGCTGTTGTTGAGTGTGATGACGGTGTGGCTCAGTGAGTAAAGTCACCGACTCTGTGAATAATGACACTGTGTTTGAATCAGGGAATCCTGGTTCAATTCCTGATGTAATGGCTCCTTGTGGCCTTCGGCAAGTACACTTCATCTCCCTGTGCCTCTGGCACCAAAAACATTGATTGCGAGGTTACTGCACCGACACACTTTATTCGAGCAAATACCCAGTATGTACCTGGCAGATACCTGGAATGCGCCGCTCCTCACCTCAGACAAGCCTCGTTGCGTTTGCCTTCCCAGCCTGGGTTCATGCCTGGCTGACGGGCGGCTGATCTGTTAAATGATAATGATTAGGATTTAATAGGCTGCAATGCTTCGCGTGTCTACCAGATGGCATAAATTCATGAATTGTAATGCAGTATATATATATATACTGTGCAGTATTGCAGCCAGCGGGAATAAAATGCTTCAATCCCTGCCTGGAAAATAACCCAATGCACTCGGGCAGAAAACAGTCACAAACCTCAATACACCCGGGTATACCCGAATTCGTGGGACTAGCCGAGCTCGAATAAAGTGTGTCGCCAGTGTATCTGGGCAGGGACTGTGTCTTGGAGTCCCATTGGGATAAAACTGCTATATAAAATAAAGTTATTGCTATTTTGAAGATGATGATGGATTATGAAACATGAGGAGTGGACACCATGTAAAGTCAACATGGTAGACTTGGTAAGGGTCTGCACATTGGGGCCAGCTGCATTTCAATCTTCTTTACACATGAGAAGCTACGGGGGTGAAAATGTTTAGCGTTACTTAATACACAGCATTGAATTCTCATTTTCAGCAGAGAATAGATGACTTTTTTTGAAATATTACGTGAGGCACACTGCAAAATATGACTTTCAAGGCACATAATTAAATGCTAACATATACAGTACCGTATGGTAAATTCAGCCTTTAGTGCATCTAAATGAAATCACATAATTATAGCACTTGCTCTGATTTTTTCTGTGGTCTTTTTGATTTTTAAAGTGAATAGTTCTGTCTACTACAAAGCTAAATGATGGATCAGTATGTTCATACAATATCTTCAGCTGTGGGGCCATCATTTAGAATATACAGAAATCATAGGGCCAAGCAAAAATGAAAGGAGCAGCCCCCCCCCCCAAACCATAGCGCACCTACCACGAAAAAAAATTGTTTTCTTCTTATTGTAATTTGGAAAAAAATATTACAATGCAATCTGTGTATTTTAATTTTTTCAACAAAAGACAAAGATACCCAATGCTACATCCAATGTGACAAAAGGCCTGGGGGGATTCAGTATGGGCCTGGGAGGGTGGGGGGGGGTTGTTATGGGCCCAGGGGGGAGGGGTTAGGTATGGGCCTGGGGGAGTTAAGTATGGGCCAGGGGGGTTAAGTATGGGTGGGTGACTGAGTGGGTGACTGAGTGACTGTCTGGGTGGGGTTGACTGCCTGGGTGGGTGACTGCCTTGACTGAGTGACTGCCTTGACTGCCTGGGTGGGTGGGTGACTGCCTTGACTGAGTGGCTTTATGTGTGGGTGGGTCACTGAATGACTGCCTTGGTGGGTGGGTGACTGAGTGACTGCCTGGATGGGTTACTTACCTTGACTGGGTGGGTGCTGCTTCATGCTTCCTTCTCCTAGCCAGATGCTTCCCCCGCACTGGCTGCTACCTGGGCGGGAGGTAGGCTCGGGGAAGGGGAGGGCAGGAGGTTGACTAGAGAGGTAGGCTGAGGGGGGTAAGACTGGTGTGCTAATTCCCGTGTGTAGCATTCCCCCCCCATGACCCCTGGTATATGGTCCCCGGTCCCCACGGCTGCTGGGGGGGGGGAGTGGGCTCACAGGCAACAGGCCGGACACCCTGCTTTCCCTGCGCATGCGCGCTGAGACCTCGGTTCTGCGCATGCACACAGGGATCGACGGCAATTATTATTTTTTCTAGGCACTTTTTATTTTTAATAAAACAAGCACGGCCACGCAGGAGGCCCGGGTGGCCAGGCCCCATGAGTACCGTGAGCCCGGGACACCAACCCTGGCAGACCCCCCCTGTGTGCGTGCCTGTGTATGTATATATATATATTTATATATATATGTACAGTATGTACATATAACCATAAATAAATACCATGTGCAAAAATGAGAGTGAACTAGACCAGGGTTTAATATATGTGTCACTGTACATAAAGGCGCCACCTTCAATTATGGTTCACAGTCTTTATTGTACAATTCCCATGATTATTTTACCCTTGAGAAACTCATATCCTGGGGGAAAACAAATTTTGTAGCACATGCTTCTTATTCAGCATACGCTGTGGTTAGTTCAGTTCTGTCAGACCTTTTTTTATTGTAACTGTCATATCCCTGCTGGGGGAAATTAAGGACTGTCGCTTGGAGCCAAGTGCTATATATATCATTATTAGCTGAAAATACCCGGCATGGCTTCGGAATTCTAAGAAACCAAAGAATACTGAGATTTATAAATGGATAATTTAATAAAAAAAAATTTGTTTCTTAATGCGAAATCCCCTGCTAAAACCACAACTCCACCCATAATAGTTTAATTGCCTCTGTGATCCTAAGGTGTTCGACCGAGAGCCTCTAATGCGTGCTAGTGGAACCTTGTACTCTCATTTCCAACAATGATCTGCGCTCTTGAAGAATTTCGGCTTCTCCTTTATTTTTGCTGATGTTGCAAATTGGATTTACACAGTGTCCAAGATGAAGTGGTAGCTTGAGGTGATGGGATCATGTAATTTGTGATGTTATTTGTGAGTCCTCATTTATGTCATTTCTGATGTCATTTGTGATGTCAACAGTGAGGTCATTTGGGAAATGTATCCAAACATAGACAAAAACCTGCTCCTTGATCTCAGGAACCATCATGCAATATATTGTTACTACCATATTTCCTCGATTGTAATACACAACATTGATTTACTGTAAGAACAATTTTGGGGGAAAAACAGTAACCTCCTACTCAGCACTATGGGCGGTGCAACGTCATTCTGCAAAGTACGTAGGAGATCATGTGATCCTCATGTTTACTCGCATTAGTGGCCACATTGGAACAGGAACACGTACCTGAGCGTGCTTATCTCCCGGGACAGTTGCTCCAACTTTTTCTGCAACCTTCCCCTGCTTTTTCCTCCTCTGTGGCGTGCCATATTTTTTTTCTTAAATATTCAGGACTCCATTCCTTCTTTTGGGGATCCTAACTTAAAGGGTACTGTCCCTATCTACAACATAATAAACAAGAGGGGCCTCCTACTGTCTCTGTAAGTTCTTTCTTCTTACCACTTAGATTGTAAGCTCTTCAGGGCAGGGACTCCCTTTCTTATTGTTACTTTCATGTCTGAAGCGCTTATTCCCACTATGTGTTATATTATTATGTCACGTTTATTACTGCAGTGATGTGCTTTGTATCTGGATGGCGCTATATCAGTAAAGATATACAGTAAATACATACATACTCTTCTATCTTCAGGCAGTCCTCTTCTTCCTGTCTTCTGAGATGTCCTGGGCCTTATATAAGGCATCACAAAAGACCGGTCCCATGGTACACAACCAATCTGATTAGTTGATGTACCATGTGGTCCCCTCAATCTTGCCTGAATATTACTTCTCAAGAAAGTGAGGGAATCACGATACATGAACCATCCTGAATGGTTGATGTACCATGTGACTCCTTCCCTTTTTTTTGTGGTGAGATATCTTAAAGGAAAGGAAACACATGGTATGTCAGGCAAACTGATTGGTTTATCCTTTTCTGCTACATGCTTCCAGCACCTAACACCAGGTATAGTAAAGTATTAACAAAAGCATTAATTCCCATGTTAAATGTGACGGACTGCTGATAATATGATTTGAGGTTGTCCCCAACTCTTTTGCATATGTAGCACTGTTCCCCCCACACCCCTCTCTGGGAGATCTTGGCTAGGCAACAGGTCCATGTGGTGCTGGCTACCTGTGTGGGTCCAGGAGAGATGAGCTTCAGTGATGTTGTGGGGAACAGGACAGGCTTTTGGTGATTCTTATGTTCTCTTCATCGGTGTCAGCGCCTCCAGTCACAGTAGGCTCCAGCAGAGCTGCAGGCAGTCCCTACCTTGACAGCCTTTTCTCCTATACCTCTGCCCAATAGACTGCGACTTAAGCAGAAGAATATAAAAGGGTCTTTATTGGTGCATCTACGGCAGGTGGTATCACAGCATTTGCATCATAGTGGAGAATGGGTCCCAGACTCCTGGATGGTGCTAGCCAACAGGTAATATTGAGGCATTGTGCTCTGCACAGATCTTGAGCTCACTCAGCACCAGGAGGGGCTGAAGGCACGTCTCACTCCCAGCCGGGAGGAACTTGATCTCGCTCCTTACCCCAGGTGGGGAAGGACTGCACTGAAACAATTTGGACACTTCCTCTATAAGGCTCAGAGAGGGAGGGCACAGGGTCTGCACCATGATTGGCTGTACACAGACTCCTATTCACCTCCACCCCTGTCACTCAGAGAGGCAGCATGAGCAGGGGTAAACCCACAGGATAATCTGCCACTGTCAGTAACTATCAGACCTTATATGACAGGAAGGCAGAAAGATAGTCTGGACCAGCCATAGCTATACATATCATTAGCACAAAAGTCCATTAAAGTTAACAGCAAAGCGTTCCTTACTTTAACAGGGCACTTAACGCCTTGTTAATGATCTTTGAAAATAACTGTTAGCACTTAACGATACATTAACTGAAGTTAACGTATTGTTAAATAATTAACAGACTTCTGAGGATCTACCCCATAGTTTTATTACACCCGGTAACTATGTTTTTTTTCTTATTTTCTTACTCTTTGCACCCTAATAAATGCTCTAGTCACTAGAGTCTAGTGTCACTCTCAGAAGTCGCAGTGCTTATTCTTCAGAAACAGATACATTAGATGCTGAGGTTACTGACATCTCAAACTTGACACAAAAAGAAAGAGAAAAATAGTGTTTATTATAAAGGCATATTCTCTAACTCCTGACATTTGAGACAAAACCCAAGAAAGGCTCATTCTAGGATAGATTTTTTTTAAATAAAAAAGGCTTTTTCCAGAGAGTATTTTCAATATAGCCAGTAATTACAGGCACTTTTATCCTTTATGGTATTTACTTACATGCATTTTGACCGGAGATGTTCAAAGCTTTTGCCCGACCGTGTGGAATTGGCAACTTTTTCATTAGAAAAACAAGTTGCCAATCAGTCCCATCTGAGCCACAGCGCGGTCATCATTCGCCAAACACTCAGTTAATGATGTTTGGCAAATCACTTGAATATTGTATTGTATTGTATGTCTTTATTTATATAGCGCCATTAATGTACATAGCGCTTCACAGTAGTAATACATGTGGTAATCGAATAAATAACAGATAATATAAATAACAGATCATGGGAATAAGTGTTTTAGACAAACATAACATTAAGGAAGAGGAGTCCCTGCCCCGAGGAGCTTATAATCTAATTGGTAGGTAGGGAGAACGTACAGAGACAGTAGGAGGGAGTTCTGGTAAGTGCGTCTGCAGAGGGCCAAGCTTTATGTATCATGTGTTCAGAATATCCACAGTGCTATTCGTATGCTTCTTTAAGCAAGTGTGTCTTAAGGTGGGTCTTAAAGGTGGATAGAGAGGGTGCTAGTCGGGTACTGAGGGGAAGGGCATTCCAGAGGTGTTGGGCAGTCAGTGAAAAAGGTTTAAGGCGGGAGAGGGCTTTAGATAAAAAGGGGGTAGAAAGAAGACATCCTTGAGCAGAACGCAAGAGTCGGGGTGGTGCATAGCGAGAAATTAGGGCTGAGATGTAAGGAGGGGCAGAAGAGTGTAAAGCTTTAAAAGTGAGGAGAAGAATGGAGTGTGAGATGCGGGATTTGATCGGAAGCCAGGAGAGGGATTTCAGGAGGGGAGAAGCTGAGACAGATCTAGGAAAGAGTAGAGTGATTCTGGCAGCAGCATTTAGGATAGATTGTAGGGGAGACAGGTGAGAGGCAGGAAGGCCTGACAGCAGGAGGTTACAGTAATCAAGACGGGAGAGAATGAGGGCCTGAGTCAGAGTTTTAGCAGTCGAGCAACAGAGGAAAGGGCATATCTTTGTTTTGCATATTGCGGAGGAAAAAGCGACAAGTTTTAGAAATGTTTTGAATGTGAGGGGCGAATGTGAGAGAGGAGTCGAGTGTGACCCCTAGGCAGCGTGCTTGGGCTACTGGGTGGATGATCGTAGTTCCAACAGTAATGTGGAAGGAGGTAGTAGGGCCAGGTTTGGGAGGAAGTATGAGGAGCTCTGTTTTAGCCATGTTGAGTTTAAGGCGACGGAGGGCCATCCAGGATGATATAGCAGAGAGACATTCAGAAACTTTGATCTGTATAGCAGGTGTAAGGTCAGGTGTTGAAAAGTATATTTGTGTGTCGTCAGCATAGAGGTGATATTTAAACCCAAAAGATGTTATTAGATCACCTAGAGAGAGTATGTACAGAGAAAAGAGAAGAGGTCCCAGGACAGAGCCCTGGGGTACCCCCACAGAGAGATCAATAGAGGAGGAGGAGGTGTTAGCAGAAGAGACACTGAAAGTACGATGGGAGAGGTAGGATGAGATCCAGGATAGAGCTTTGTACCGAATACCAAGAGAATGGAGAATGTGAAGGAGAAGAGGGTGGTCCACGGTGTCAAATGCTGCAGAGAGGTCGAGTAATATGAGCAGAGTGTAATGACCTCTGTCTTTGGCAGCATGGAGGTCGTCAGTTATTTTAGTGAGGGCTGTTTACGTGGAGTGAGCAGTGCGGAAGCCAGATTGTAGAGGGTCTAGGAGAGAATTGGTGTTGAGAAAATGGAGCAAGCGAGAGAATACAAGACGTTCAAGGAGTTTAGAGGCAAAAGGCAGGAGGGAGACAGGTCGATAGTTAGAAAGACAGGTAG